>JARWLC010000001.1:101463382-102663382 GCA_033318265.1 Phyllotis vaccarum | reverse complement strand
AGAAAAAACAAACAAACTAACGAAAAACAAACAAACAAAAAACCCTCCACCACAGCTCCCCAGGAAAGAAAAGCTGCTATATTAAAAGATAGCCTAGATGAGTGTGGTAAAGACACATGTGTACTGGCTCTGCCTACGCCTGGAGGATCACTCTAAAGAGAAAAGCTACCTAGCTGGGTCGTGATTCCCGGTAGTGAAACCAGCAACATGTAGCTCTGACTGGTAAGTGATTTTTTTTGTGTGTGTGAATTTGTGCCCCCAAAGATGAGTGCCAAATATGGCACAAACTCTAGTTGATATATAATTAAAACCCAGAGCCAGATATTAAAGAAAAACTGTAATGTCAGAGAGATAGAAAAACAAATCACAGACTCTTCTCACCCAGCCAACTCCTCAGGACCGTCTCGAGGAATCCTCCAACTCAATGCCTGAGTTCTCTGCTGAATCAGAAAGGTGGAAAAGCTGAGGAAACATCTTCTCTTCTTCTTTCTAGTTCACTTAACTTCCTATTTCCACATTCCTAAAGCTAAAATTAAAGGTGTAGGTCACCACTCCATGATCTTGTTTGATTCTGTGGTTGACTCTGATATTCCAGATTAACTTTATTAAATATATATCACCACCCTCATGATACTATCATATCATCTGTAAATAAAGTTATTTGTACTTATTCATTTTCAATTTGTGTGTCCTTGATCACCTTTCTTTTTTTTTGTTTTAAATAATATAATAAGTACTATATCGAATAGCTTTGGTAATAGTAAACAACATTGTCTTGTTCCTGATTTTAGTGCTTTGATTTTCTCTGCATTTAAGTTGATTGACTATAAGTTGCTATAATGACCTTTGTTGCATTGACATATGTTCCTTGTATCCTTATTCTCTCCATGACTTTAAACATGAATGGGTATTGGTTATTGTCAAAAGCTTTTCTGAAGGCTGCTGTTTTGTCTTATTGGCCATGTCCATTGCCTCAATTTTAGGAGGTTTCATTTATTAATTAATGGTCTCAGTGTCTGCGCTACTGGTGTTATATTTGGAAAGTGGTCTCTTATGCCAATATATTCATGACTATTTCCCACTTTCTTTTCTATCTGTTTTAATGTAACTTGGTTTATGTTGAGATTTTTGATCCATTTGGATTTGAGTTTTGTGCAGGGTGGTAGATCTATTTGCATTCTTCTACATACCACCATCCAGTTAGGCCAGAACCATTTGTATAAGATGCTTTCTTTTTTCCATTGTATATTTTTGGCTTCTTATTTTTTTCTCTTTTAAATCGGGTGTTCATAGGTGTGTAGTTCAATGTCAGGTTCTTCAATTCTATTACATTAATCAACATATCTATTTTTATGTTTCTGGACTGAAAGCTGGGAACTTTCATGGGACTTAACTGTGTCCTCTGAATGTAGATGAAGTTGTGCAGTGGGGACAGTTTGTGGGGCTTGGGGCAGTGGGACCAGAACTTATCTCTAATGTATGAACTGACATTTTGAAGCTTATTCCCTATAGAATGATATCTTGCTCAGTCTTAATATGAGGGTGTGTGGTTTGGTGTGTGGTCCTGCCTCAATTGATATGCCAGATTGTATTGGCTAATCTGAGAGCCCTCAACCCTGTGGAAGAGTGATTGGGTAAGTGGGAGAAGGGGACTTGAAGACTGACTGGGAAGAAGGGATGAAGAGGGAACAGTAGTTGGTATGTAAAAAAATCTTTTAAGTAAAAATATTATTATAAATAATGCTACTATGTACGTAGTTGAACACATGTTCTTTTGGTATGAATGTGCATCCTTTGAGCATATGCTCAAGGGTGTTATTGCTGAATAACAAGAGATAACATGAGATAGATTGCTTCCAAGTTTCTAAGAAACTGCCATACTGATTTTCAAAGTGGCTGAATAAGTTTACACTCCCACCAGCAATAGAGGGAGGGGTGTTCCCCTTGTTCCACATCCCCTCCAGCATAGGATGTCTTCGGTGTTTGATCTCAGTCATTCTGACATTTATAAGATGGTTTCTCAGAGTTGTTTTAATTTACATTTTCCTTACAGCTAATGGTGAACCTACCTGAGACTGAACTAGGCCCTTTGAATGTGATGACAGTTGTGTGGCTTAAGCAATTGGTGGTGCCTCTTACAATGGGACCAGAATTTATCCTTGGTGGATGAGCTGGATTTTTGAAACCCATGCCTTTTAGAGGGATGCCTTTCTAGGCCATGATGTAAGGGGGTGGAGCTTAGTCCTGCTTCAACTTGATATCCCAGACTTTGTTGATTCCCTATGGGAGGTCTTGTCCTTTTTGAGGTGTGGATAGAGAAATGATGTGGGGGAAGCTGGGGAGTGAGTGAGACGAGGGAAAAGAGGGGGAACTATGGTTGGTATTAAAAAACTTATTTTTTTTTGAAAAAATAAAAAAATAAAATAATTATTTTAAAAAGCCTTTTATGTTTCATATGAAATGGTCATGGTTGGTTTTTTCTCTCTTCACTTATATTGTTAATTACATTCATCAATTTATGATTGTTAAACAATTTTTGCATCTTTGGGATGTACCTTATTTGTTTATAGGGGATAATGTTTAAGATATAATCTTGAGTTCATTCCACAAATACTTTATTGAGAATGTTTACATCTATGTTCATAAATGTATTTGGCTTGTAATTCTGTTTCATTTCTGAGTCTTTATGTGTTTTGGGTATCACTGTAACTGCGGACTCATAAAGCACTGGGCAATGCTCCATGTGTTTTTATTTTGTTGATTAATTTGAAAACTATGAACATAATTTCTCCTTTGAAAGTCTGGTAGATTTTTGTGATGCAACCATCTTTTTTGTTGTTATTGAGAGACTTTTAATGGGTGCTTCTGGTTCAATAGGGTTTAAATGTTTGGTTAAATTAATTTTCTGATCACTTTAAAAAGTGATATATATTTAGAAAATTATCTATTTCTTTTAGATTTTCCAATTTTGTGGAAAACAAGTTTTTAATTATGTGCTTATAATTCTTTGATTTCCTTAGTTTCTGTTATGTTACCATTTATTGATTTTTAATACTTTTTTTTTCTTAGCTTGAGTTTGATTAATATTTGTTACCCCTTTGGGGTATGATTTCTTGTTTTTGCTCTAGAGTTTTTATTGTACTGTTAAGGTGCTAGAATGATATCTGTTCATTCTCTTATGTTGACTCTTAGTGCTATGAACTCACTTCTTAGAACTGTTTTCTTTGTGCCCAATAAGTTTGGTTATATTGTCCAATCATTTTCATTCAATTCTAGAAAGTCATTTATTATTTATTTATCTGTCTGTCTATCTATCTATCTATCTATCTATCTATCTATCTATCTATCCATCTATCTATTTATCTTGGCTTATTTTACATTCCGTAGTGAGTTGCTTCGTTTTTATGAATTTGTAAGCTTTCTGATGTTTCTCTTAAAATCCAGCTTTAATCCATGGTTGTCAGATAGGACTCAGGGTGGGTGTCATTTTAATTTTCTTGTTTCAGGTAAAATGTATTTCTGGATACTTTAGCCTGGCAGTAGAAATGTGTATGGGCAGGGTTGGGGTAGAAGGTGCCTTTAGGAAGGAGGAAAGAAAAGTGTTCTACCAGGATATGCTTAGTTCCCTGTGAATTGAGGCCGAGAGTGTGGATATGCTGAAGCAAGTGCTCTGTTACAAAGCTTGGAGTCTTAGAGATTGGATTTTGAGGAACAGAGGCAGAACAGATGATCCGCAGTTATCCGACTTCTTTCTCTGGCCAGAGTTGCCTATGGTTTCCTAGGGAGTGCCTGCTAGAGTTGGGGTCTGGAATAAAGCAATGAGCCAGGGAAGGCAAGTTAGAAACTAAGATGTGTCTGGTCTGCTGAAGATGAACGCCTGGGGGAGAAGAGAGATTGCAGCAGGTGATAAGGTGCTGGTAAGATTGGGGGACTGATTTGGGAGCAGCTGATGAAGATATGGATTTCTGCAGTTAGCCGACCTACTTTCTTGACTGAAATGAAAGCTTTGAATTTCATTCCATTATAAATGAGGCTTTATCTTAATGAGTAATCATAGATTTTGAAGCACACAAGAGTGATATTTTAAAATAAAACTTTATAAGGAAAATTATACCTTTTATTGTTATAATTATGTATCCATTAGGTTATCACTCCACTAATCTGAAATACATTCATATCTTTAAGTGAAACATTTGGGATAAGTAACTGAAACATTTCAACAGGTAAAAATGATTACAGGTTGTTTGAAGTGAAATTGACAAATTTGATTTACAAGCCAGCCTCTCATCTAAGCTCTTTATACTCCACAGTTATAGTCAATACCTGCTTGGTGCCACTATGGTACATACATATACTAAATAGGGCAGAAGGTACATGAAAAATGTGTGCTATAAAATGTACCAAGTCTGACTTCTCTCTTCTATGGAACAGAAAAATGAAAAATAGTTTTTATTTCCTTAAAGATTTCATAATGAGAGATGGAGTTATGTAAATTAAAGTTTCTGAACAACTTAAAGCTATAAGTACAATCAAATTAAAATGCTATAAGCCCACAGAAAGAATCAGGAGCCTAATGCTAAGAATAATGATGTCTTATTAAATCTTCTTGGAACCATCTCTCTCTCTCTCTCTCTCTCTCTCTCTCTCTCTCTCTCTCTCTCTCTCTCTCTCACACACACACACACACACACACACACACACACACACACACACACACACACACACACACACCCTTCTCCAGGCATCCTTTCATATACGTTTTTCAATTCAAATCTTGCTGTAAAATTTATGCTTCCCAAACTGCTTGTGATGGAACTCCGTTTGGAGTTATTGGATTGGATTGACTAACTAACTAACTAACTAACTAACTAACTAACTAACTAACTAACTGTTTCATGTCAAAATTAGTGGAATTGTTTTGTTTAGAGTAACCACTAATCAATCCCATCATTTTATTGGGCCAGAAACCTGAGATTCACTCTTATATCCACAAGTACCTTCCATAAACTGTGACAAAATACAGGTAACCAGCCCATATTGCCCTTCACTTTTCTCTAAATTGCTTTCATGTAAAAACATTCTTCTCTCTAACTACAAGTGCTCTAGAAAGACAGTATAAAATTGTGTGTGTTTATTAACTTTTAGAATACTGAGAAAGTGACCCAATAGAAATCAGCACTGGTAATAAACTTTTGTACTTTCATTGTAAATTTGTGGATATAAACATATCGAAGAACTTAAATACCTTATGATTCCTTATTACATCCTGTCTCTCTGGCTCCCTGACTAGCTAGTAGGAATGGTTCAAGTTGATTCCTTGTTTATGGTCCTTGTAGAGTTAAATGTCATCCTGTCTTTCTGAGTTATCTTCTCTAATCATGCCACACAACTGGAATCATGAATTCCTTTAAGGAAACTTTATTAGAGTATTAATTATAATGTATTCATAAGTTCAGAGTGTCATGTGTCCACACATAGCCAGCCACATATATGACCTAAATCTCTACTTTTTCAGTAATAGGAATCTTTGTATCAGTTTCTGGCATTACAAGTCACTAACTAACAAGAACAAATTACTAATCAGTATCAGACAATAATCAATGACTTTGTAGATCGCTAACATATAACTGGCTATCAAACACCTCAAATATGTAATATTTGAGTAAATGACTCCAACAAAAATGTGCAATATCTAGGTCAAGATGTTAGGGATTTTTTTTTTCTTTCCGTAATAAGGAGCATGCTTTCTTCATCCTAGAAAAGAAGTAACTTTAGACAGTTAGTCTCTAACAAATTAGAAAATAAGCCAAATCATTGGTAGATAGAATTCCATGAATGATAATATTGACATTCTTAGACAAACTAAGAGAAATCCTTTCCAGAACTTCTTCCCATGTCCTATCTTAACTACAGCTAACCATGCAAGATTCTAAAGCATACACGAGGTGAACAACTAAATGAAGATGAGACCAGCTAATGCCGTTTTCAAGAAATAATTTGCACATGACAGAATGAGATGTCTTGGTAATGTTTATATTTGTGTGGCATCTACCCCTCAATAATTAATTAATCTCTCACTTATTTTTCTGTTAGTCCAATAAACTCATTGACTCACCAAATAGGAGGTGTATAGGATGGTGACTTTGCAAGGAACCTAAAGTTGTTTTCTGTAGGGGGGAGAAATTTCAACAAAATATATTTTGTGGACAAAAATAATAAAAATGTAAAATACCATAGGTTAATTGCAAAAAATATTAGATAATCATTTCTAGGCTTAGTCCTATCCTGCTGGTCAGGTGAAATGATTTATCTGAATTTCATGGTATTTGTGGGTTTTTAAAATTCCTATTTATACTTTACCTCCTAAATTTTTTCTCTTCTCCCTCGTTATCTTCCGCCTTTCCTGCCTCTTTCTCTGGATACTTGCATACTCCATGATCTCTGAGCCTCATTTTCTTCTCAAGACATCATCTGGGATAAAGGTTAAGTTTAAACAAATTCTGAACAGTGTGTTTACCTGCTGAGTTATTTACAGTCTGTCTATGCTGGATTCTTTTTTTGGTATAAACTAGTATAATTTAGAATATAATAGTGCCTTCATCCATCCTTCCTGGGGCCTACTGCTGTTTTAATTTCAAACTTTACTTGCTCATTGCTTATATGTAGAAGAGCAATTAACTTTATTACCTTAATCCCTTAATAACACCTTATTACTGTAATTTCTTGTTCCGTTAAGAAGGATTTTGTTGTTGTTGACTCAGTTCCTAAAAAGGTAATCCTGTTCCTCATATTTCTTCCTTCTTAAACTTCAAGTTTTCAATTCTGTATCTCATTAAGTTAGAGAAGGTTTCTTTAGTGGTTTCACAAAATATTAGATTTTTTTATGAGTTTGATTTAGATATAGTTTTTTAAAATATAAATTCTTTATCATGCTGTAATTTTCCTCTTTGTGATATTCTATTGATAGTTCATTGATACTTATTTTGACAAATGTGTTTGCTTCATCTATTGATGGGACCACATAATTTTTTATAGCATATATTTATGATAAGTAATATCTGTTAATTTTAAATGTTAAATCAGCATTAAATTACTCATATTTTATTATGGTTTATAATTCTCTTTATTATAAATTTGAAGTGGTTTCTATAGAGATCAGGCTGTCTTCTGATTGAAGTTACTCAACACAGTGTAGAATAGCAGCTTCTGCTCTGTGCTTTTTCCTGGGTGACTCCACATTATCAAAGAGCAGCTGACTCCAGTGAGTTCAAACACAAAGGCAGAATGACTTTGCATCTTTTTAGGCAAACACATCACCACTTGGTCATACCTATTGGTAAGGAAGCACCATCCAATACATTTCTTGCTTATTTTATGAATAAAAGTTATACTACCAATAAATTTATCATAGTAGGTTGGGAGCATCTGGGCCCATGGTCATATTGAAATGATAGCAGAAAATCAAGCTAGAAAATATTCTATTACCAAAGACACTCTTATCCATACATCATCAAAAGAACATCTAATACTGATGGGATGGCCCCATATTCACTCATCTGACATGAGATAGCCCAATGCATGGCTTAAGTATCTGACAATGAGTGTACTTGTGAGTATCTCTAGGACTTCTGAGTTTCTTGGTTCCATTACTTGACAATGCCAGTTTAAATCATTGTCTATAATATCAATCCCTCCCTCCCTCCCTCCCTCCCTCCCTCCCTCCCTCCCTCCTTCCCTCCTTCCCTTTATCTCTTCAGTATATCTGGACCTGTCCTGTACTTTGTCTTACAGATCTAAGGATAACCACATGGCTAGGTCAGATTTTGAGGCTTGGCTCTGAAAGTTCCCAAAATCTCTCCAGCTGGGCTCTTTCATATCTAAAAATTCTCTGCCCATAGTAATGATTTCCTCTATGATTTTTATTCTAGTAGGACCTGTCCTACTGAATGACTTGTAATAATGTGTTATATAAAATTTAAAATTAATAATTAACTTGGAAGACAAGATTTGTGGTTGCCAGTATACATTAATCAAGGTAAATAGGACTATCTGGCAAGCTCTAAACCAATGTCACTTTTCAGTTTATTGTTGCTCAATAAATTCTGATATTGTAGAAAACCATATTTGTTTTCCCGTTTATTATATAATGTGCTCATGGCAGTTTCTTTGGCTGCTGTTAGGTTTTTAGCTTGAATATGAGAACAGTATTGTTAAAACTCTCATATGGGAGACAATTCTTATTGTTTTTTTAAATATGATTTTTGCCTTAACCTCCATTCTTGTGCTTCCATGATTTACTTATGTTGAATTCATTTTCTGGCCTTTTATTTTCCTTACATATGCATGGACACTTTGTGTTGTCAATCTCACAGTTTGTACTGGCTTGCTCCAGAAGCTCAATCTACATATAGCAGTGTACAACTCTAGACTAAGCATTGAGACACAACCGCTCCTCCAATGTGGAGGTTATAAAACTTGTAAACATCCTGGAATAATCAAAATAATTTTAGTATAGTCTCTTCGAATAATAAGAGAGAAAACTCGGAATTAAAGTTATTTTCTGATAAGACAATTCCTGAGAAGAAAAGACAATGCATTTAAAGTAAATATAGAGAGGATTTGTTATTTATCTCAGAATTCATGGATACATTAAACATTAGAAAATCCAAACAGGGAAGATGTATGCTTTACATGGTTAAGTAGATATTATGCTAAAAATATTCTGTGCCTCCTTCAGTTATTGGATATTTTAGCTCCTTAAAAATTCTAAGAAGAGATTTCACTCGAGTAGTGTTCTCAGAATTCAAAATTGCACAGGTGACCTCTTGGGTTCATGTTCTTGAACAAGGTGTCATCGTGGTCTGGAATAATAAGTGCCTGTGTTAATGTTTTTCATCTCTTGCCTTAATGTGATTTAAACACATCCTGTTTATAGTTGAATAAAAATGTGTCACTCACTATTGAATTTGTCATCTTGCAAATGCTTCTGGGTGCTATTCATTCTCAGGTGAAAACAATTCAAGCTCTTCTGAGCACAAAGTGGCAGGCTGCCCTCCTGTAACCATGGAGACACCATGAATTTGGTGCTGTAACTCATATGGTCCAGATCAGTAGAAAATAACTCTGTCAAATTATAGAAAGCACAGTTCAGCTTTTTGGGAGGGAAGTGATAGCTAATATATTCCCGGGGTACTACAGATACCGTTGAAATTTAAATCACACAGTGGGTTTGATAGTCAATGGCTTAGGTTAGGTCAACTCTATTCTGCGACACAAAATTAAAAAATGCATAAATATGTATACATGTGTATGTGTGTGTGAAAATACATATACACATGCACACATTACATATTTTGAGTGTAGGTACTCATTCCTGTAGTAGTAAGTAGCATTCTGGACACTGAGAATGAAGGCTAGCTATTATGAGGTTGAAGCCACCCTGGGCTACATAGTGAATTACAGGTTAAGTTTAGCTGTGCAATGACAATGTGACATAATAAAACCATAACACCAGTGTCTTCAAATCAGCTTGCTATATCTTCTTATCCTGTGATCCACCTATAACAATATTCTCCCTTTAATTTATTTGAATTTTTAAAAACATTTGTAAACAAACTTTATTTTTTATGTATCTGTTCATGGTCATATTTCTGAAGGTCTTTTTCTCTTTCCTGTTCCTTTTCTTGGCATTTACTATTATCGCTGTAAAAAGTTTTCTTTAACAGATGTCTACACTCAAACATTGCATGTCAGTGCACTCAACTAACTCTGAATTTTAGACTTTTTATTTTGAAATTTAAATATATCATAAATATTAAATGGAAAATAATTATACTATAATTACTCGGATAATAGTCAAAAATATAAAATCATTTCCTAGGAGATATACTAAAATTATCAATTGTTCAACTAAATTAATATGTAAAATCTGCCCTTAATTTTTATTTACTATACTTGACAACATTACAGAAATCCCAGTTCTCTAAAAATAAAATCAAATTTCTCACACTTTTCTGAGCCTCAAGTAGTCAGTCTATGGGAGTTGTCTGACCCTTCTTTCACTGTGTTCCCTTCATGGGTCCATCATTCTAATTGTTTTTTCTGCCTAGACACTCCCTAAGTCACCCTGTTTAATTCTGTGAGACATTTCCTCCATGTATTCCTGATCTCTCTTATTTCTCTCTATTTGTTTGATACAATTTATCTCTTATTAGTCCACATTTTTGGTAGATTTACTGTTTATTCTCCATCTTTCCTTATTAAAACCATCTTTCTAAATATACAAAGTTTAACAGGCTGTTCACTAATTAAGAAAACAGTGTCTAGCAAACAAAGTCATTAAAATATTTGCTAAATGAATAGATGATAATTATGTAGCAAATTTACAAACTGTCAAATATAAAAACAATATCTATGTAACAGGGAAATGGTATGCTATAAGTAATTATGAATCAAAATTAAAAGTTAATACTTTATATTCTATAGTTTATCCATAGAGTTATTTATAAGGAGAAGAAATGTTCTTATGCTAGAAACAAGCACTGGGTGCATTTTGTCCTTACCATTGATAAATACCAGTCTGGATGCTCTAATTGCCTACGTGTACCACTCTTTTATTGGGTTTTTTCTTTATTTCTTTTTTATTGACTGTTCAGAACTAGACAGTGTGTTTCTGTATGACTCTATCAATTTCAGTAAGGTAGTAAAAGTGTTCAAGTGAAGAAGAGAGAGCCAGAGACTTATCTGACATCTCTGGATCTCTTTAGAGAGGTCAATATTGTTTCTCTGAATCAGGAGGTTGTGCCATTGAGTATGTTTGTACCAGTAAAATATTATCATATAAGTAACCTAGATTCAAGGCCTCATTTCTAAAAATTAGTCAAGGTTCTTTTAAAAGCTTGCAAAGGAAATTAAAGTTTTCTTACAGGTGATGAGGCAGGGAGTGAATGGGATCAGAAATGTGTCTCTCTTTTATGTTATGAGTGTAGATATTGTCTCCCTAGACCATTTATACACTTATTGAAAGAAAAACAATAACAAAAATGAAAACACTATTGAAAAATCCTCCATGAGCTCCTTTTTACCATTTTCGCATGCCTGGATACAGTCTAAAGTAATGTGTAAATCGGTTCTATGGTTCTAAACAATAATAGGCTGAAAACAGAAGTTTGTTGTCAGAGGAAGAGTGTGTTTCTTCTTTTCTTAGTCATTGTTTTATTGGTAGCTAAAATAAAATAGACAGTTCCTCTGGGGCCATGCAGCCATGGCTATGGAACAATGTTCAAAGATGTGTGTGGTGAGGCAGAAAGAGAGCTTCTTAGGAAGAACTTGTGCTGGCCAAGCCTTCTTGAAAAAAAATAGTTTAGACCAGCTTGATAAATGAAGAGTAAAACATGACTTCCAAATATAAAAAGAAACATTATAAAACTTATTTTTTTATTTCCAAATCATTTTTCATAAGTCTATAAAGTAAGTTATAGTGATTTTAATTAATTTTTCATAATACATAATGGGCTAGATATAGATTAAAGAGAGTAAGTAAAAGGGGAATGCTAAATAATAGAGAGGCTTTCCCATCCTTATAATGAAAGCCCTGAGGCAATTAACTGATGCAGAGAAAAATCTTTATTTTGGTTCATGGTCCTGAAGGTTCCAGTATAAGGTAAAGCTGTACTTAGAAACTCTGATGCATGTAGGACACAATTGTGCAATGCCCAGCAGATCAAAGCACATACCTCATGAATTAGAAAACAAAGACAGTACAAGAGTGGATGATAGCCATCTCATGACTCCCTTAGGGAGGGAGCATGCTCCCACTAGCTTAAAGACCTCCTACCAAGTCCTGTATTTCAAACAACCAATCACTTCCCAGTAGCATCCTGTTGGGGAAAAAGCATATAACCGTAGACTTTTAAAGATAAAAACCACCCAAGCTTGTATACATAGTAACTAAATTGCATTTGTCTATTGATCTATCTATCTGTATCTATCGCTTTTCTCTTTATCTCTCTTTATAACATCCATGCATCTACCACCTGTCTTTCAAAACTATATCTGTACTTACCTATTTTTTCTCTTCTTCAGGAAAAGTTTTATTACTGATAAATAGATAAGACAATTTTTTATAACTATGGAATGGGATGCTTCTGGAGTACCAGTACATAGTAACCACTTTTAAATACGAGTGAATAATCAATTATTTTATAAGAAAGAAATACAAGTCATAACCTGAACTCTTGAGTTAGCTTTGCTTCCAATAGTACCCTGTCTTTGCTGTTACAGTGCTTCCTTTGTTGTCTTTACAACATAAAACTTAACTAGTTCTAGACATCCAGGCTTAAAATCCCTTAAGAATTACAGGATATGTTTAAAGGCAATAAAGGACAGCACACTAAAGAGATGTGTCCTAATTAAATCAGAGGAAAAAATAAAAATATAATTGGTAAATTAAAGCAAGCCTTTTATATTATAGAAGAAAGGATATGTGAGGAAATGGGAAAGCTATATAGTTTCTAACGAGAAGAGTTAATTACTGAATTTGTAAAAGATCACTACTTCTTGTTCCCCTGTACACAAAACCCACCATGTAAGTTAGGTTGTAGAGAAACAGGTACAAAGAGAATAAGAGAATATATATTATACATTACTAGATATTTTCCTTAGTACATAATTCTAAAATAGACTTCTGTTTCTAGCTTTAAAAGCTCATTCTTCAGTTATTTTAACCTCTCTATTGTAATAAGCTGTGACTGGAACAGCATTCCAGAATTATGGAAAGGCAATGCTTGTATAATCAAATGGCTTCATGCTCCTGAAAAACTATTATATTGTTTTACAGTGTTAATTCTCTGTTGTGCACCTTATACGTACAACACTGATTCTACAATGCAATTTTATAATAATTGGCAAGATAAAACTAATGTAAATGATGTGTTTTGTGTTACACATGATGTTGTTTGGTCATTGGAAGGGATAAATACATCTTGTCTTTAAAAATGCCATAATTACAGATAATCATGAGTATACTTTTGAGAGGTCCTATTGTATTTGGTGTTGCCACTGCCAAGGTTTGACATTTTCTTTGTTCTGTTTGAGATTCCAAGGACTTACAGATAGCACATGCTCACTAGTAAGATTGCACAGAATTTCCAAGGATTGTCTCACAAAATTCACACTTCATTTAGTTTTTTTATTGGGAACTAATTTATATAAGCTGTTTGCATTCAATTTCAATGTAAGTAAAACATTAACCTTTTAGAACATATAAGTTCTGAGCATAAACTCAGTATCTCTATGTATGACTTGCCAAAAATAATTTTATATGCTGAGCAAGAACAAAATGTAACTAGAAAAAGAAATATTCCTTGAAAATACTAGGAATTATTTTGTGTTATATTCAGAAACATGTGCATTTTTCACACTTCTGAGTATGAATAATATAAAATGTAAACTAAATAATCAGCCTTATACTCTGTTTTTATTTTTAAAAAAGTGTGGATCACATATACCAGTTGGTAGAAAATGATCGTCATGGATTTCATATTATCATTTATTTAAAATTTGCCTCATTTTTCATGGCCTACTTGCTTTCTGTACTCTAAGAGACATTCAGAAGTATAGTTCTCTGTCTCTAAAATACTTTAAGTACAAATTATTATCCCAAACTTCAGACACACAGATATACATAGAAGTTAAAAATAATTGAAATATATAGTGGTATATATAAATAACATAATATAATGAAAATTTATGCTCTAAATAAGGAACTCATGAAAAGATACAGTATGTTGCATCTAAAAGAAAATGAGACCTAGGGGGAAAAAGTCTATCTCACCCTAGCCTCACTTTCCTATTATATCCAAGGGATCTTGTGTCTGATCTTTAATGCTCTTTATGTTTATCAGTGTTTTTCTCGGGGTATGAGTATACAGCACAAGCTTTCTTTCTTTTACTGAGCCTAATTCATCCTCTGATTATTCTACCATATGAATAGCCTTTACTCTTCTAAGTTTATTCACTACCAAATAGCCTATCATGCTAACTAACTGGAACAGGAAGAGAGCCACTAAATTTTATTAAAGTGCAATTTTTGCAGCAGGAGTATCGCATACATGACACACAAAGAAACAGTTCTAAGCTGTGACCTGAGCTGCACTATGACAAATTGGATTTCTCCACATTGTCCACACTGATGTTCAATAGATGCAGTTTTCAAACCTGAAAACAGCCAAAAGCAGAACAGAGCTGAGTCTCAGGTGAAAAGTTATATTTTACTTCCTAACTCTAATGATTAAAAATCTTAGGAACCGAAGGAATTCAACTGTTGTCAGTTTTTAGCTTGATTCTTTTTGCTTTCAAATTTTCTAATTTTTATTAGAGTCTTATTGCATAGCCCAGAGTGGCTTCCAACTTAGCATCCTTCTGTCTCCATTTCATGAATGGTGGCATTACTAGTTAGTCATGAAGAATAAGATGATTTCAATAAGTCCTAAGAATGTCTAAATCTCACCTTCATTTAGAAATAGAAATTCTCTTAAAATTACTTCAAGGATTATTGTTTATTGAGATACATTTTTTCTGTAATTAATAATTTATAGTTATCTGCAATTGGTCTGTTAGAAGTGATAATATATGAACCCTTTAAAGCACTATTAAAGATGTATTTGAAGACCTTCAGCAATAGATTAAAGGGCTTTTTAGTCTATGCTATAAGAGAAATAACATTTGATATTGAAGCAACAAAACTAACATAATATTATTTGTAAATACATCTTGTTGGGAAATGGCTTCAAATATTATTTAGGATGTCTAAGAATAATTCTTTTCTGTCATAACTCTGAGCCACCACCACACATATTTTTATGTTTCTATAGTGATGTATATATCTCTGTACACTTTTTTTAAATTTATTTTTTCAAGTAGATTTAGGAGTACTACTTACTCTAAGAAACCTTATATTTATTTTATGGAGCATATGCTTAAACAAACCAGAATAACAAAGAAATACTTTCATCAAAGTTATTTAATAGGGTCATAGAGATAAAGATTAAATATCTCTGGGAGCAAAACCAGTGAACAAGACATCGGGAACTTATTTTGCCCTATAGCCTTATTTTCCAATCAAAATGAATTTACATTTAATAATCACTGTGTTAATGATAAGCAAAAGTAACTAGATGCTATCAATTTTAATTATACATTTTGTTTAATCCAATGTGATCCCAACATTCTTTCAACATAAAATCAATAGTAAATTTACTAAATGAAAAATTTTACATGCTTTTGTTTCCACATGGTCTCAAAAGTTTGATGATTATTTGATATGCTCAACATATCTCAATTTGGAAACTAAAATTTGAATGTTTGAGCTGTGTGGATTTTAGCTCAGTTTCATCAGGCATATATAAGACCTTGAGTTTGGGTCACAATAGAAAAACGAAGTTAATTATTTTCACATGTATAAAGTATGTTTTGAGTTGTGCTTTGTGAAAATGTATTGAATCTCTTTCAATTTGTCAATTCAACTCAATTTATTACATTGAAATTTTAGATCTTGGATTACAGTGACCATATTACAAGTGCTTAATAACTCCTTTCTGACAAATGGCTACAGAGGACTGTATTGGTAGTTTCCTTGGTTTTACTTATATTTTCAATATACCTTTTCCTACTGAACAGTTGTTCTGAGAAAGCCATTCAGGGTTAGCCAAGCCATATGATCAGAGGATCTTCACCTGTGCTGGTTATTTTCTGGTGCTAATAAAACAAGGACCAAAACTCACTTGGGGGAATGTGTTTATACCAGCCTATACTCTATACTCTAACACTGAGGGAAGCCAGGTCTAGAAATCAGGTTAGGAACCTGAATGAAAGAATTAAAGCCGAAACCATGGAGGGATACTGATTGTCAGTTTGCCTTTCATGGTTTGCTTAATCCATTAATTTATACATTCTCAGACCACCTAAAGAGAGATGGCAATGTCCATGGTGGGCTAATCCTGTCCCTATCAAGAATACACAGGCATAACCACAGACCAATGTGATAGAGGCAGTTTGTAAATTGTGGTTCTCTGTTTTTGAGTTACTTCATTTCTATCAAAATGATAAAACTGACCAGCATAAGTGAGCTCTTGTCATCTGGACATGCAAAAATTATATTACACCCTTTGTTTGTAAATCCTGAAGAGCTTATGTTTCCAAATATAAAACAAAGTCCAATTTTAAAAGTCTAACAGTCTTTAAAATGTTCAATACTTTAAAAGTGTAAGATCTCTTTTAAAATCTGCTCTCATAATTCTGGTTTTCTTGAAACTCCAGTGTAAATCATACAATTTCTTATTCTAAGAGGGAAGAAGGATGGAACATCTGAAAATCAAAATAAAACCAAATTTAACGCTGAAGGGCATAGGTAACCCCACCTTTCTGGTCCTTCCACCTATAATACATCTGTTGTCTGGTAAGCTCAGAACTGTTCCACTGCATACTTTCTTCTGTCTTTGGTGGTTATTCTATGATCATCTCTAAAATGCCTGCAATTCCTCTATTACTGGAGTTCTACACTTACCTATACCCTCTCAGCCTATGCCAATGCCACATTAAATATTTTTCCCTGATTCCCTCAGCCCGTAGTTTTATGCTCCCAAAATCAGTACCTTGTGGTGGACACTGTTAGCTTGAAATGCAGGCTCAGCCCACTCTACAGTACAGCTTTTATGCTATGATTCCAAGGAAATACTCAAGGGTTCTCTTCAGTAACATTGGTTTCTTCTATTTTTTTCTTCATTTTATTATTTTTTGTAAACAAATCTTTTCATCTATGTATCCTCCTTCTCCCCCACCCTTCCCTCCTCCCAATCCCTCCCAGTTAGTCTTCAGCCTCCTCCCTCCCCATGGCCCCATCACCTTGCCCCAAAGGGCAAATAGTTGGCTTCTTCTCAACCACAACCAATTACTCAGCCTTAGCTAGTATATATCAACTGTATCAGCAAAACAGTGTTTTCACTTTCGTGGTGTTGATCTCTTAAGGAAAATCTTTGGATTCCAGCCCCATAGTGTTTCTCTAGGGAAGGTTCTACTGCTGGTCACACTTCCACTCATCTGGACTGTTTCAATAATTTACTGACACTGTGCTCTTTATTTCATCATTTTTATTGCAAATGATGATGGTTTTCTACTGTTCTCTCTTTGCTTTACATTATTCTACCTTGTTCTGCCTTGTTCTACATTTTTCTCTCTTCTTCCCTGTTCTACATCATTCTACCACGAGTCGCCGCAGTTAACAGCCTTTGTCCATGATCAGCAATCTCTGGCCAAACCAAGGTCACAATGTTTGAATTCTTTTATGTTCATAACGGCAGACAAGAGTTTACACCAGGCAGTGACTGTCAGACTTTCTTATGGCTCAAGGACAGAGTGCATTATAAAAGCCTCAGTAAACTCAAGGAACAGCATAAAATGAGAGCGAGATAGATCTTAAATCAATTAGTAAAATCTAAGAAGGGAAAAGGGGAAAATCATGTGTAATGCTACATTTCTAAGTAGGCTAGACAATAAGCTAATTAATAAACCAATGTGAACACAAGCATGGAGAGTTAAGGTCAAAGCCATTTACCATGGCAATACAAGGCTCCAAGGCCAGAGGAGTAAGACTGATCAGACTAAGGAGGCAGGGGGCAGGGAGCACACAGATGAGACAACTTTGAGACACAAGTCCATTGTTCACAGCCTTGGCAAGGAAAGAATTGGCATGCTTTTTTTTTTTTTTTTTTTTTTTTTTTTTTTTTTTTTTTTAAAGGGTGCTTTGTGCTTTGTGTTAGTAATCTTGGTAGACATCTGCAACTCTGACCTTGTGTATAACTGTAAGGTTTTAGATATATGTTCTATTTGCAAAGACTAGTTTGAATTGCTCTAAAGTAAAAATGAGCTTAATGTGTGCAGTGTGTGTTAGTTTGAATAAAAGAGATTCATTGCAGGAAACAGCTAATATATTAAAAGGCAATAGGGGCAAAACACCTTGAATTTTGGGTTACTTCCACCAGATCCTTGTCATGATGTTTGCATACCTACTGCTTGTAGCAGTCTCTTGTTAATCACAACTGATTTTTAAGCCCTGATTTTTTTTTTGTCTCAAGCCATCTTAACTCAGTATCACACAAATGACCCCATTAGAGTGAAAGACCCCCGAGGGTACAGGACCCCCAGAACGGATCTTCCCTCAGGAAGAGACCCCAGGACCCAAAGACCGAGCCGAATCCACAGTTCAGATGCAATCAGCATAAGGTTTATTGAGGAAGCACAGGATCCTGTGGGCCAAGTCACTCGGGAAGACTTGTGCACCCAGGCCTTTGTTCAGGGCCTTTTTATAGTGTATGGGAAGCAGAAGCGTGTGTACAAAAGCAGATGCATGGTTACAGGGTTCTGATTGGTTAATTCAATGAGACCACCTCTGAGGGGCAGTCAGAGTCCAGGTGGCTATTGTTGGTCTTGGCCCAGGGCCGGGGCCAAACCACAAGCCAAGACCACCGGTTATTTTTCCCAAAATATTTTGTCTTGTAAGCTGTTTTCCTGGATTTGCTGGCCTCGGTCGAGGTCACCCTGTATGTTGGTTATCTCAAGGCCTTAGCTTGTTTTTCTTGGTCTTGGGTTGGGGCCCACCCAAAACTATTTTTACTGCCATCCTGCATTTTTATAGTTTTTAGTGTAAGCCTTGCAAAATGGCGTTACTGCTGTTTTAGCATTAAGGCTTTTATTAGCTTGAACTGGTCATATACTGTCAGTGTACCCTTGTGTGAGGAATGTTTGCCATCCAGCCCCAGACCATAAGTATTTTTGGACCTGAATTTGGTGCTATTCTTAACTCCAGCCTTTTTCCTGACTTAACATGCCTTGCTAGTCTATTTATGAGGAGGGGAGGGAGAGGGTCCAATAAGAGTCGCTGAGAGTCCCTCAGTCTTTCCTTGAAACTTTACAAGCCAAGTCTAACTGGCCTGTATTACTCTCAGCTTTATCTTCTCAAGTTCCGATGAGGTCATTGAGTTATAAGCATTTAATGAGTTTTCTAGCCCAAGGTCCCTAAATTCCTCCATCATCCTCCCAAAAGACAACATGGTCAGGTCCATCATATAAATGCTCCAATTCTGGTAACAATGTTTGTCCTTATTACACTGACCAAACAAAATTGGGAAAGACATATTTATTTCATCTTAAGATTTATATTCCATTACTTGGGATACCAAAAGGGTGTCTGGAAATCAAAAAAAGAATCTGGAGGCTGCAACTGGAACTGGAGTCCAAGGTAGAATACTGCTTTAATTTTTTTAAATTTTCTGTATATTAGTTAAAATTATTGTTTGAATACATGTACCACAATCCATGCTAGCAACATCATTGTATACATAGTTTGACTTTTGTGCTAATTTTAGTTCAGATATTTGTGTCCCACATATAAAACTTCAGTGAAAAACTTCTGAAATGTTATTTGATTCTATTAGGATGGTTTCTTATGATTACACTTTTGAATTATTGTATAACTAATTCTGAATCAAGTGCATTTCAGTAAATATATTTTTCCAATTGCATTATCTTCTTAGAATTGATATTGACAAATTATATTATTGGACTCAATAGTATGAATATTTTAACATTCTTCCACATGTTTTTCCACCTAGAATCTTAGAGCAATTTCTGCTGGTATTAAGTTTAGTCTTTCATCAAATTTTCATCATTATAATATATTTCCTTCAGTTGCTTTATTAAGTGCAAAATGATACTTATAGTTGCCTTAACCTTGATTACTAAAATGAACATCTGTTTTTATTATTTGTTTCCATGGTGTTTTTCTTACATCTCTTTTTTCTTCTTTATTTTATTATTACTTTTTTAACTAAAAAATGCCTTTTTTATTCATGTATCCCCCTGCTCCTCTCCCTTCCCTCCTCCCAATCCCTCTCAGTCAGCCTTTAGCCTCCTCCCTTCCCTATCCTCACCCCCTCCCCTAAAAGGGCAAGAAGTCTCAAGGTTCAGTCAGCTCAGCGTGGCACATCCAGTCCCGGCAAGTCTGATTTCCTCATCCCAATATCAAGACTGGGTTAGGTGTTCCTCTGCAGGGAATGGGCTCCTAGGTGTTACCTCATGTACAGGAACACAGTCTGATCCCAACCCCCAAGCTTCCACATATTCCCCATTTTTTGCTAAGTTTGCTTTCGTAATCACTGCTCAGGAAGGTCAAAGCAACATCCACAGTGGGCTGGTCCTTCACATATCAGTCATTACCAAGAAACTTCCTCAAATACATGACCAAAAACAAATAAATATGCGTTTGTGTCAAGTTGAAAAAGTGTAACAAGTCCACCATCTTACAGTGGTTTAATATAACTTCTCTTGATGTTTGTGAAACATCATTTTCCCTTTCAAAAAATTCAATAGTTTAGTAAGTTAGTTAACAACTACAAAATAAGCTTTCTGTTTCATTACTTTGCCTAGCTATATGCTAATATGTATCTAGCTTGTTCAAGGAAGATTAAGCTATATTATCCCCTTAGGTAATAAGTTAGATGCCTTAAATGTGCTTTAGAATAAAATACCACAACAAAATAAATATGAGAGATTTGCATAAAGATACACATTGTTTTTATTTATATATTTTCAAAGTATGTAGTCTTTCTTAAACAATCTTTGAAAACATTCCACTAAAAATAGTTTATATGAGGCATGGCTGATTTGTAAGTAAATCAGTTATAAAGCAATTTGGAATGATCAGTTTTATGACTGGTCCATAGATTCACCAAGGAACTGGTTATGCTATGTCTGTATGTATGTTTGGATTATACTAGAAGACAATATCATTTGAATTGGTGTACTGAATAAACTCTTAGGGCCTCTGAAATGCTGAATAGCATCTCCAGTCTACTGATGGCCTATGTAGAATTCACTTTCTACTTGCATTGTTGGCTAAAAAGAGACAATGACTTTCTCCTGAATTCTGTGTTCATGGTTTTCAATCTTATATGCATGAATTTGTATTTATAAAATTGACTTTGGTTCTTAACATTTTGAGCTATATTAATCTTATTGTGGTTATAATATGAAACGTTTCCCATGGACTCTCCTGTTTGGATAGTTGTTCCTCAAGTTATGTTGGTTCTATTTTTGAGAGTTGTGGAACCTTCAGACCATAGAGTTTCATTGAAGGAACTAGATTATTGAGTGCACGCTTTAATATTCTATTGTCTGGTCCCATTTCCTTTATCATATTCTTTTTAGTATAGATGGGAAATCACCAGCTACACTGCACTCTTGCCACAATGCCTACCTTGCTGTGATGGATAGAATCTTTTCGTAAATTGTAACCAGAAATACACCCTCTTTCCATTAAGTTTCTCCTCATCATGTATTTGCTCAAATCAGGAAAGTAGAAAATGCAATGAGCCTTTTCTAATTGCAAGTATATATTGATTTTTTTCTACTCTATAATTCTTTTCTCTAGAATACATAGTATCTATTTTTATTTAACTATTTATACAAATGTATTCACCAATTTATTACAAAATTACTTGATTGGATTGTTTTACAATAAAAATAATTAAAGTTTTAGCTTACTATATTTGCGTATTCATGCAGCATTCACTGAAGGATTGGTCAAGCAAATGCTGTAGAAACTTGGTTGTACATCAGGAACACAGGAACAATATGGCAGAATAGCATGAGCCAATGCACTGAATGTGTACAGGTAAGGAGAGAAAAGTTAAACTACATATGTAAATTTTATCTCCATAGAAATCTGTGCTCATGGCATATTGCATACTTTGGCTATTTGTGTGGCTGATTATGCCAATTCAATGGACTGTAATCAGACAAATAAAATTCTGTCTGCATTTCTAGCACCTATTCAATAAATGTCTAGTTCAGACAGATGTGCTACAAAGCCAAGACGTGCCAGGTCACCAGCTTTCACAAGGGCTGATGGATGTTGCCATGTGAACAACATTGTCAGGATGTGCTTAGCTAAGAACAGGGACTGTTCCTGTTGAATAAGAAGTCAGGCCAATTGACACATTTTGAAACTAACCCTAAATAAAACACTTAAAAGGATCTTATGCTGCTAAATGTTTTGTTAATGGGTGTCAATGTGTGTTTGATAAATCTGAGGGCATTTCATAACACACCTGCAGCAGATGGCCTGCACTTCTTAGCTGCTTTCATGATTTAGCTACAAGTATTTTAAATCCCAGCTGTCATCACATAAGCACTGACCATGAATGTTAAAATCTACAAGCACATTGCCAGAAGCAAAAACATACTTGCTAGGGTCACCCTGTCAAAAGGAGCTATGACTCAGTTGACCTTTGGATCTGGGCTATTTAAAGGTGCCAAAAGATATTTCAGAAAGAAGGTGACTTTATCCATTTTATTGAAGAACCAGGTCTACATACAGATCTTTCCCTGAAATTCAAGGACTTTTGGAAAATGAATCAATAGAACATTTTGGGATAGCTACTAAAGTAATACCACATTTATCCTTTATATTTGCATAGGACTTCTGAAGATCACAAAATAAATATGCATGGGACACCCTCTGAATTTCTTTTGCTATCGATCATGATTAAAATAAATATTTTGGATTCCAGAAGTTGTTGTCTGCTACCCCACATATGATAGTAACTATTTTCCCTTTTGTAACTAGGATCAACTATCCTCAACATAGAAGAACATCTTCTATTTGGCTATAAAATTAAATGATAGAAAGGACAGAGTTGGGAACATCAGATCACAGTTCAAAAAAGGTTGTTGTATCTTCCAAAAGCCAATTTCCTATCTTGTAGACCCAGGCTTCTAAAACTAGCTAAATGTAGTAAAAGAAAGTAGGTATTTTCATGGTTAATCTCAAAGATACAATAGAAGGAGCTGATTCTATTTCTGTCTTTCTCATACAGAGTCATGATTCCTATTAATCAGAAAAAGGAAAAGGATCAGCAGCTGGGTGGTGATCACTGTCATTTGATCCTTGGTCATCATATAATCATTAGCAGGCTATCATATTTGTTTATGATTTATCAAAGCAACATTAAAATTTTGTGTTAATTATGAATCTGTCCTAATTTGTTGATTATTTAGTAATTACTGTTTTTTGCTGTCAAAGATTATATGGAAAATGCATTTTTAAACTTCTATACAAAAATCTTAATATAATGATTGTGTTTTATCAGTGTGGTAAAGGGTAGATAAAGGGACATGTTACTAACATTATTAATTGTATATTTCCTTCTACATACCAATAATACTTGGAAAATGGAAGAAGGTAACATTACTACCATGAAAAAAGAAGAGGAGAAAGAAGTAGATGTAAAGATTGTGGAACTATGATGACAATGTTCCTGATGTCAATTAGATACAAGTTAGAACTCTTATTTAGAATAGCTAATATTTACTGTTCTTATTGATTTTTATCATTCACACCGATCCCCTGGCTATTTCAGAGTCTGAGTTGATAACCAGAACCTGCTCTCTGAAATCCAGTGAACACTGAGAATCCAGTGTTGTGGGCTTTTTCCTACATAATCTTTATCATTTTTAACCTTTTATTATACACTATGAGTGTATTGCAATATTCTGAAGGGATTGTGAAAGAATATCTTCTATAATGGTCAGCACACAGTAAGTATTGTATAAAATATTGAAAATGTACTGTTAGCGAAAGACCTGAACATTCTGTAAGCATCCATTTCATATGCAGAGAAACTTTAATATTATGTAGTCTTAAAAGAAGACAGATAATTTACCTGTGTGATCCTAGTAAGGATGTAAATTGAAGTCATCAAATTCTGTGGAAACAGGGCTATTTTGGTCATGAAATCTCTGAAGATGAGAACATTGACATTTCCAGGAAAATCATATTTATCACATTTTATTTTCTAGATGGTGTATCTGTAAATAACATTTCAAATGTGACATGTCAGAACAGAGTTAGAATAACTCACAGAGGTTTATTATATTCACTAATTTACTTGTAGTTAACATTGCTTGTTCTTGCATAGGCTTAGGAACTTTAAAAGTTCCACACTTTTTAAGACATTTTCACACTTTATCTTCAAATGACCTACATGAAATAGGTAAATTTGATGACCTAATTTTACAAATGAGGAAACTAAAGCATACTGGATGATATATAAATTAGCTTTTGTGGTATCACAAGTTTACCAATTCTGCCTCAAAATGTCAAACAATTAATTCATGATTCTCATTTTAGCTAATTAGTTTGAGTTTATTGGAAAGTTTATTCTAATTGGTGCTTTTTCCTTCTGCTGTGATAAAATCCTCTGATAAAAGCAACTTGAGGAAGACAGTTTTTCCTATACCCCAGACCAGAAGCAAATAGCAGTGGATTATACAAGCAAGCTAATGCTCAACTTACTTTCTCCACTCTTAAACAATCCAGCATCTTCTGCCCTGGGAATGTCTTCTCACTCCAATCAATATAATTAACATAATCCAGAGAAGACACACTGGGGCCAACCTAATCTAGGCAATCACACATTGAGATTCCTTTCAGATGGACCCAGATTGTGTCAAGTTGTTTATAAAAACTAGCCATCACACTTGGCTTCAATTATCCTTTTCATTATTAAAATATATTAATTTTACAGAATAATGAGCATCATTGTGAAATCTTGTATTTCTTCTTTGGACAATTGTTTAGCCTGTTTTAATACTTTTGAGTGAATTGTTTTAAATACATATTCATTGAGCTTTTATATATATTGGATATAAGCTATTCGTTGATGAACAGCTGGAAAATTTCCCTTCCATTCTGTAGGCTGTGTATTCACTTTCTTAACTGTTTCTTTTTTTGCTTATTTTAATTTTTAAAACTTGAAGTTGTATATTCAATAAACAGATAAGATTGATATATTAAATTTAGGAATTACATTTTAAGTAATTATTTATAGTAAAATGATATTACTTTACTTCAAAGAGAACTAGATTTCTATAGAACAATGTAACAAAACAACGGTCAGTGTTTAAAGAAATAAATCACAAAGGCAGGTCTATAATTCAATATAAGTTAAAATTTTTCTGTGTCCTAAAGGTAAGGGGTACAAGGATTGAGAAAGTTTAACCAGTCTAATTAAACACATAATTTGGGAAATTTCAGAAAACAAAGCTTTATTTTTGCTCATATTTCTGAGTTATATCTTATCATTTCTTAATTATATATATATATCTATGCTAGTATTTCTTAATCATGAGATTTCAAAGACAGAATACTAAGAAATCAGAGCTAATATGATAATTCAACCCAAATAAAAATAGTGCATTTTCATCACCTCATGCTGGTATTTGAACTTCCAACTTTATGAAGAGCAAAGACTGATAATTTAAACATTTTTTTCTAACTTGCTTTTGTTTCTTCTCAATATACAATAAGTTCAAATGCAACAAATTGGATACAATATCATTTGTGAATTCTGGCTTTTATTCCTGGGATATTTTTTAAGGGCTTACTCTTATTTATTTTCATTACAAAGCAACCAAAATTAGAAAATGTAAAAACTTAGAATAAAAGATGAGCAAAAGAAAAAACAGTCACAATAATTGAACACAAGTTTATCACACAAATCTTATGTACATGTGTATGTAAACTTATATGTATGCAGTATGTTTTATATACACATTCCATTTATACTCTGATTTTATTTAACCTGTATGTATTAGTATTTGAATTTGTGCAGTGCACGAGAGTGTCAGGAGCACATACTGGTTCACCTGGAGCTAGGATTACAGGTGCTTGTGAGATCCCTGATGATGTGAGTGTTCAGAATCGAACCTTTAACCCCCAGCTCTCTCTCATTCACCATTCTCTCTCTCTCTCTCTCTCTCTCTCTCTCTCTCTCTCTCTCTCTCTCTCTCTCTCTCTGTGCGTGTGTGTCTGTGTGTATGTGTATGTGTGCACGTTTTCATGTGTGCATGTGTGTGTTTCTACTATGATTTATAGTTTATATAAATCCCTAAAGCAAGCATGGAAGCTTTTCCAACATGGTTCTAAGACTAACCACCCTTCCTCAACTTCTGGCAGTTGCTTTGTAGACCTGGCCTGTGAAGAGTCTACATTCTCATCATGATCTGCTCCAGCTTTGTTGTGTCACTTGCTGTGGAGGTAAGTGCCCACAGGCTATGTGTTGTATGTGTAAGTGAGCTAAGTTCTTTAGGAGCTTGAGAACAGAGCAAATTCCATGGACAAAGGTTCTGCACTGATATGATCCATCCTTTATGGGTAAAGGTGTAGCGCAGTGTGTAGTGAGCTTTACTCTGTTGAAAAAAATAAGCATTTAGTCTTCTCATCTGCAAAGTGTGGTAAGGAGGATGCAATCATGATCTTTAAGGTTATATTCATTCTTAACATTCCCCAATACAGACACAAACAGAATTCATCGCTTCTTGGCCTTTTGGCTAAGATCAAATGTAGTATCTTGCCTGGATATTAAAATGTGAATAAGAATTGCTGGGGGATATTGCTCTTGTACAGTGTAATGATTTTATTTGTATTGGTTTAATAAAATGTGAATTGGTAAGTATAGGCAGGGCTAGCTGACTAGGAGCATTCTGGGAAACAGAAGAGCAGAGTAGAGATATCGGCTAGAGGCAGATGAAGATGACCTGCTGCTCTGAGAAAAGTCACCAAGCCACATGACTAGATGTAAATAAGAAATATGGGTTAACTTAAAGTTTAAGAGTTAGACAGTGATATGCTGGAGACAGAGGCCAATCAGCTTGTAATTAATATAAGTCTTATGTGGTTATTTTTAACTTAAATGGCTTTCGGACTGGCAAGACAGGATTTAGAAACTTCTGAGTATGTAGAATGTCTTTATGCACACTTTCATGCCTTGGTATATTCACCCAGGAGTTTCAAAGTTCTAGATTTTACACAAAAAAATATTTTCTCTATTTCTATTTGATTTTTGAACAGTGTAGTGAGTCACAGAGATAGTTTTCCATTCTTGCACATGTGGGCATTCAGATTTTAAGTACTGCTTTTAAAGAGACTATGTTTTCTTCAGTGTATAAGATGACTGTAGTTGTGTTTATTTATTTCTGGAGCCTTTATCATATTCTATTCTTGGTCATATTATACCAAATTAACACGTTCACACTAGTGTTTATATCATCTCCTCTACTCATATACAATCTAGGTCCATTGCCCAGGGGATGAAACCATCTCATTGATAAAATCTTCTTACCTCAGTTATGAACGTCTGGAAAATATGCCATAGATATGGCCATAAGTCAGCCCACTCTAAATAACCCCTCAATGAGACTTCATTTATAGGTAATTTTAGACTTTGTTTCAGTAATATTCATATTTTAAAATTGTTCTGTAGCATAGTTTGAATTAAAATATTAAGAAGATTGTAGCTATAATGTTTGAGTGCTCTCCTGGGGGTTCAGCAAATCCAGTCTGAGATGATCATAATGACTAAATCTGTCTCCTTTCAGCCTCTATTAGACAGTTCTGGGCTTGTTAACATTTCAGGACTTGATGGGTAGGAATAGCAGGTATGGGCAAGACCAACATTAGGAATTAACACAATTCAAATTATACCACATTTCTTTAGTAAAGAAAATCAAAGCATCAGCCCACAGATATAAATTTGTATACTTTTCATTAAAGTGGAAGGGATACAGTTACATTGAAATGGAATTTGATGACAGTAAGGGTATATAATTGTGTTTGTATTTTCCAGACAAGACTCTAATAAAATAAATAAATAATAAAAAGGATATAACAATGGGGGATGTAAAAATATTTGAAATTATTTTAAATTATTGATCATGGCAATTTTTCTAAGTTTTAGTGAAAAGAAGTATGTAACTCTGTGTTAGAATTATTCTTTGAGAAGTTTCCCTGTCCTGTGACTGTCTTCAGTTGGAAAGAATTGGGCTGCTTCCAATCTCCGAGTTGATGAAGAAGTCTTTGAAAGCTTTTCTTAAATCTAATATTCAAAAAAGGAATGAAAGCAAAGGAACATTATTCTGCCAACTTATTATGCACAGTAATTGAGTTAACTTTTTAAAATGTGTTGTCTTCATATACCAAGTAGAGAAACATTACTTCATACAATTCTTGTTTTACTCAAAAATTACCATTATAAAGAAACTACTTAATGAGATTTTTATATGAGTCAGACATTTTGTTGTGAGGAAAAAAGTCACCCCAAGAAAAATCCTAGCAAGATTAATACACATGTGTTAAAAAAACTTAAAAATAAAAGCCTTGTGATAAAAAGGAGGATCTATCAGGTTTACCTTTAGATAATTGTTAGAAATTTGTAAGCATTATTCATAAGCTCAAAATCTTAAGTATACAGTGGAACACAGGGATTGCTGTATTGGAAAATATTAAATGTAGATATATTCTGAAAGAAAAATAATTTAAATAATTCACTAGGTTGTGTTTAAACCACCCTTACATGAAAATATAAAACAAAATCAATGATAGGAAAGATAGAAGTCAAATAGAGATTTATAAATGAAACTCGGGTGGTAATGATGCCCCAGGAAGAAAAACATAGTTGAACATAGTTCCAGATATTTCCTTGAGCACACATCAAATATAAATGCATAAATGGATTTCCCTTGTGAGCAGTTTTTACAAGTTAAATAGAAAGGGAGCAGAAGAGACATGTTCTCTGAGAAAGCCGTATACATAATGTGTCTGTACAAACTTGCTCATTGTAGCAGCAGCATTTTTAAAGCAACACATTGAAGAAAAGCTCATACCTGCTACCACAGCAGTTGTGATACTCAGGAGGGAGGAGTACCTTAAATTCAAGGCCAGTATGGGTTACATAGTGAATTCTGGGGTAACTTGGTTTACATCATCAGACCCAGTCTCAAAAAGTATCTCTTGAGAAAACATAAATATTATGAACACAGAACTTATAAGTTTGTGAACTATGGGTATTATGACCTATTAAAATACTTATAGGCTAAAGATGTATAACTTGTTTTACTTAATATAATATTGAATGCATTCTGTTTCATTAAATGTCATAAAACACATTTTACAATTTTATATACCATATCATGCTTTCATACACTGTTTAATCATGTTCCTAATAAATACTGTCTAGAAGCATTTGACTTAAGAGCAAGTATGTAGAGGATTGTTTTGAATTTGTTATTTGAGTTTTAAGAGTACCTGATTTCTGTTCTGTCAGCATTCTGGAGCAAAGAATTGTGAATTTATACAACTAAAGGCAGTGAGCCATGTACAAGTATATTTTATCATATTAGTCTCTAAAAGTGATTTATTTACGGAACTCCCCTTACATGGATGCTTCTTGTTAAAAAAAGACTGTCCATCATCTCATAACATATCCTAAAAGATGCTTCAGATCACAATACACAGTGCAGAAGTATTGGGATTATCTTTTTTTTTTTTCACTGTGTGGAGATGTCCCCGTTTAACTACAACTGCCTAAAGCATTTTCTGATTGTTTTAATTTAGAGCTGAACCTGGACAGGGCCAGTAGCTTTGCAGGACTTTAGAGCAAGATGAGAACTCAGAGAAAGAATTGTCAGTCAGATGCAAAGAAAGTCAGACATACAGTATTGATGAGAGTTTATGTGCCATGTGGCCGAAAATAGATTAATATGAATGGGTTAATTTAAGTTTTAAGAGCTATTTGGGAAAAAGCTTAGCCAATCTTTCATAATTAATAAAAAAAAGTCTCCATGTCATTATTTTGGAATTGGCAGTTAAAAGAAAGACCAGTTAAGAGGCTGATTGCCTCTTTAGCTCTCTTTTGCAGACCTCTTTATATTTTTATTAGCTTTTTAAATTGAAGTTGATTATATATGTGTCTCTGTGTGTGTGTGTGTGTGTGTGTGTATGTGGTGTGTGTATGTGGTATGTGTGTGTGTGTATGTGGTGTGTGTGTGTATGTGGTGTGTGGTGTGTGTGTATGTGTGTGTGTATGTGGTGTGTGTGTATGTGTGTTTGTGTATGTGTGTGTATGTGGTGTGTGTGTATGTGGTATGTGTGTGTGTGTATGTGGTGTGTGTATGTGTGTGTGTGTATGTGGTGTGTGTGTGTATGTGGTGTGTGTATGTGGTGTGTGTGTATGTGGTGTGTGTGTATGTGGTGTGTGTATGTGTGTGTGTGTGTGTGTGTATGCATGTGTGTGTATACATTGATTATGTTTTTCCCCTTTCTATCCTCCTCCCAGTTCCTCTCCACATCTTTCTCCACCTGGTTTTTCTCTCTCTATTTTAAAAACAAACAATAAGATAAATTAAAAAGCAAATATAAAAAATAACTAAGCTAGAAAAAAGTCAAAGATAAAGCACAAGAAATGCATATAAACAGAGACACACTCATACACATAGTAATCCTATATAAACCTTAAACTGAAGACATAATATATACATAAAAGTTCCCTATAAGGTAAAAATACACATAAATCATAAATAAATGCCTTGACATAACATTTTGAGAGAAAGACTCTCCAAAGATGCTATTGAGTTTGTTTTATCTTGGCCATCTACTACTGAGTGTGGGGCCTCCTTAAGTGAGGTTGCTTCCCCAGTGAGACATCCCCGGAGAAAACTCATTTTCATTTACAAATGGCTAACAATTGGAAATAAATTCTGGATTAAGGATGAAGTCATGTGTCCACTTCTCCCGTCAGTTCGAGGACCCCAACTGGTATAGAACTGTGCAGACCCCGTCAATGCTGTCACAGTCTCTGTAATTTCATATATGGTCCATCCTTCTGGTGCCTAGGAAGCCTTGATTCCTTGGTGTCTCTTATCCCCTTGGGAACTTAGATTTTTTTCTGTCTCTTCCTCCTCAGCGTTCTTTACCCCTAGGTAGAGGGATGGGATAGAAACATCCTTCTTAGAGTTAAGTGTTCAAAAGTCCCTCATTTCCTGCCTATTGTCTGGCTATGAGTGTCCATATTTGTTTCCACCTGATGTGAGAATAAGCTTCCCTGATGATCAGGGCACAAATCTATGAATACAGCAAAATGTCTGCTGGGAGTAATTTTATTGCTGCATTACTTTATCAGAATAGTGCTATCTGGTTTTCCCCTGGCTTATCTAGTCTTCAGTTCTTTGTCATCCAAGTAGCACTGGATATATAGATTCTAGCTCATGCGGGGGTGTAACCCAAGTAGGATTTTTGTGTGTTATTCCTACAAGCTTTGTGTATTGCTGTTGCACTAGCATATCTAAAGGGTGAGTTACTTGTGTAATTTGAAGGTTTTGTGGCTGGGTTGATCCTTATGTTTTACTTTTAGTAGCATTCAATATACCTTCCTGTACCAAAGATGCTAGAACTTAGCCGTAAAGACCTATACAAGCAGCGGCTCCTCTTCTTCATGTTCTAACGGCTGCACAGGTGTTGTCTTCAGAAATAAGGACTTACCATAAGATTTTGGAAAGGAACCAATTGTCTTGGCAGTATCCTAGATTGTTTAGAGGTTCCCATGTATCTTTTTGGCTATAGAACTCTATTAAATATAACCAATCCCAGTACTGGAATTGGCCCTTCGTGACTGCACAAGTTATATCCTCACCAGCAATGGATGACTATCCCCTGTTTTATTGTTCTTGGCCATTCTGACTGGTGTTAGAGGGAAAAAAAAAAACCAATCTCAAAGTAGTGCTGATCTGTTTGTCCTGCTGCTGATTAAGAATGTGGACTGTATCTTTTAAGAGCTTCTCGGCCATTTGATTTTTCTCTATTAAGACTTCTCTGTTTAGAAGCCTACTTTTTAATCAGATTTTCTTGATAACTAGTTTTTTTTTTAATCTCTTTATGTATTTTGGATTTTAGCCTAAATCAACTGTGTAGTGACTAGAAATTCTTTTCTATTTTGTAGGCTGTTACTTTGAATGATAGTTGCTCTGTTGTAGAGAAGCCTTTTGGGTTCGTTAGGTCCCATATATTAATTATTGTTTTGAATGCCTGAGAGATGGTTCAGAGATTAAAAGCTGGGTTCATAACCAAAAACATGACTTCTCTTTTTTGGACATCAGTCACTGTTCTAAAAGGAGAGTTTGCGACTTTTATACTTTTTCTTCCAAATCATCCAGTTTCAGGAAAATGATTTCCTTCAAAAGCTCCTAGATGTTGTATTACAAAGACTATCATAAGATCAAAAAAGAGTTTCCTTTTTTTTCATAAATTGCTGCACTGTGACCATGACTAACTTAAAATTGATAGTTACAGCCACTTTTATTGTTCCTTTTAATCTTCCAAATACTTTCTTTGCATCACATTCTTTTCTTCCAGTAGCATTATAGAACCACTAAAGAAATGGTGTATTTTACCAGCAAATAGACTAAAATCTACCTCTAGGTGGAGACCTAATATTCTTCTTGGATAGTTCTATCATCTGTCTAAGGGATCACCATATGAAAGGCAATTTCTGAAGAGATAAGAAGCACAATTATTATTTTAATGAAATATTTTTTTCTCCTCAGAATGCCTACACTATCAGAACTGTTTTTGGAGTTTCAATTTTATGCTTTCCAAGTCAGCCTGATTCTCTCTATTACTCAAGAGCATATAACTTGTCTGCTCATTTCTGTTTCTTTTCTAAGTATGTTCTTCCTATTACTTTGGGATTCCCAATTCTTCCTCCAAAGACATCTGCCCTTTGGGTCACCACTTGCCTTCCACATGGTGCCCTTAATTGCTGGAGATACATAACCCAAAAGATAGGGGATTTACTCTTCTTTTACATTTTTCCATCTTTATCCTCTGGACAGTTGTAGGAATTTCCAGTGAGCCCGTCCTGTTGTTTTTCTCTTAAACTTGAATAAAATTGATCTTTACCATTTGTCTGTATCTTTTCTTTAACTCAGTTATTTGTGAGACAGATCACTAAGAAGAGACCTCAGTTTCCCAATAGAATGTGTGGTACCATGTGCGGGGAATTCAGCCTGCTAGCCTGATGAAACAGAGATGGCCTTGTTCCGAGTAATGTGCCTAGAAATGTGCATTAATCACTTTCTGCAGAGCCAGTTTAAAGTCTGTCTCTGTGCCTGATGATTGGTGAAGGCCAATGAGAGAGAGAGAGAGAGAGAGAGAGAGACAACACAGCTAGGGGAGTCTCCAGCTGCCAATGGGAAATCAGGAGAGGACCCCATATCTGCAATAAAGGAGTCTGCCTGTCTACTGTTTTAAAGGAGTCTATGTCTGCTACTCACCTGACTTCTGAAATCTGTGCCATACACTCTGCACCTTCTCACCTCATCCCACAAGGTATGCCCAGATAGTACATCCTTTTACAATAACAGAACTGTAGTAAACTGTGTGGGATTCGAGGATGGGAAAGCATTTATTTTTTTGTATTATGAAGCCTTCATACACAGAGAAAAATGTTATAAATGCTAAATATTCTTACATAACATTTTTAATAATTACTTGTGATACTGTAGTTTCAATCACAATCCTTTTTGTTAAAAAATAGAGTGTTTTGCGGATTGATAGTTGCACATATCTATAGGTCAAGATTTAGGATTTATTAAAGAATTATTCTGGTCTAGCAAAGCAGTAGTAGTAGACATTCATGACCTCTAATGTTTACAACCTCACTATACTAGGAAGAAATTCAGTAATAGGCATTTTAATAAGCCATCGAAGAAAGGTGCAGACCACAGTGGTAAATAAGCCAATTATAATATGAGACTTTTATTTGCTGGTGATCGAGAGTAGGCGTCTTTTTCAGTCTCCTGGTGTGAAGCTCAGAGGTACAGTGTTCATTAATGCCAGTATCACAAAAACTAGAATTCACATCAAAATTAGATGAGGGTCAGAGTAACCTTAAAACATTTGATTCTAGAAGAGTGTATAATTATTTCAGACATAGAATGACAGTTATTTTTGACTTATACCTTCTTCACTTATTTTAGTTTAAATTACCTGGTTTGTTTAACACATTTGGGCCATGGTAAAAGTCAATAAAGTCTTAAATGTGTTGCCAATGAATATGTGACTGTAGATGGGTAGAGGGCTGAGAACTGTCTAAGTAAACACAAAATGAAGTCTGAACAAGATGGTGTTAACTTCTTCACTTTAGCATAATCTACATCTTCTTGAATGAGCCTTAACTCCAATTGGTTAGTCGTTTGTTACCACTGATATAAATGCCACCTCTTGCACCTTATTGGATATGTTGTCATTGCTGGTTATTGTTGTGGTTTACATATTTTGCTGCTGGGTAGGACTGTTTAATTTCTTTCCTACCTTCAAAGTTTACATACTGTTTTCTATATCATAGAGGCTAAACCTCAGAAAGAAAGCATTAAGGTCAGATCATTTGAGTCTTGCATTCTAACAGTGTAGTTTCTACAGATACAGGGTCTCAAATGCTTTACAGCAAATGAAAACCATGACAAGAAAATCTACAACTGGACACATTTCAGTGATCAACAGATTATTTCTATTCAAGACCCAAAGGATACATCTGTATCAAAGTTCCTGCATCTATGGGTTGGAGAGCATTGTGGAAGAAGATATGGAGGGATTATAAAAGTGAAGATAACAGAGTCTGCATCAAACTGTGGGATGTGAATATTCACTTATTAAAGGATATTAACTTTAAGCTACAATCCACAAGTCCAGAGAAGTTTAATGAAAAGGACGGCTCTATGGGGCACATATTGGAGTCCTTGAGAAGGGGAAATACAGTAGATTTTATTTGTGGACTTGGAGTTGTTGGAAATAAAAGGGTTGAGGTGTGGGGAGGGGATGGAGAGAGAGAAGTTGAGGATAAACAGCTGGAATTGTGGAACATTTAGGGTGCTGTGTAGAAACCAAGTATAGTAGAAATTTTCTGGTACCTATGAGGGTGTCTCTAGTGAGGACTCCTAGTAATTGAGTATATTAATCTCATAGGACCATCCATCACAGCCAGACAAGGCCACTAGTATAGAGAATGTATTATGTTTGGCTGAGTGATTGGGAAAAGAGGTACCATGCAGATCCTTAAACAGCCCAAGCTGAAGCTAGGACAGAGTATCACTCTCTGAAAATCAGCGATGGGGAATATTCACACTGCTTATTGACTGTAGAGTAGTTGAGCTGGTGCTTGCCTGAAGCCTTCAGCACTACATTCTAGCCTGTTTGGCATTGAAGGGTACCCTATAAGCTATGGAAGAAGAAACTTGGAAACTAGTCCATCCACAGAACCCTTGACCTAGAATCTGTCCTGTCTGCAAAATTTGCAGTGATAATGGCACCATAGAACTTGTGAGATTAGCTAACCAATGTGTGCCTTTATCTTGAGGTCTATTACAGGAAAGGTGGTCCATGCCCTATATTGCCTAGGTATCCAGGAACCAGAGACTGAATAACTCAGATAGCTATGGGAGTGTCAAAAAATGCTGGAACAAAACTGACAAAAATTCTAATCATATTCTGCTAGACTCCTAGATCACTGACTGGTCTAGTCATTTTCAGAGAGGCTTCCTCTGGGAGCAGATGGGAGAAGGTGAAGAGACTAGACATTATGCACAGTCAGAAACTTTGTGGTGAGTCTAAATTGGAGGTATTCATTGGGTCCCTTTGTAGAAGAAGGGGAAGAAGGCAACAGGTGTCAGAGAGGAAAGAAGATACTAGTATAACATGGCTCACTGAATCAGCTAAGGGCTTACAGACACTGAAGCAGCAAAGAGAAAGTGTGAATTTGTCTGCACCAAATCCTCTGAGTACATGTTAATACTGTTAGCTTGGTGTTTTTGTGGGCACTCCTAAAGGTGGAGGCAGATATATCTCTGACTTTTTTTTTTTGCCTACTCTTAAGACACTTTCCTGCAATTGGGTTGCTTTGTCACCATGGATATGAATGCTTTACTTTGTCTTATTGTATCTTAGTTTGCCTTGTTTGGCTATTATCTCTTAGAGACATGCTCTTTCTGCAGGGAAATAGAGGGGGAACAATTTGGGAGATAAGAGAGGTCTATGGGAACTGGAAGGCATTGAGAGAGCATACAATACATTATTCTATGCTCAGGATGTATTGTATAAAAGAAGAATCCGTTTTCAATATTTTAATAAAACAGAAGTAGCTACATGAATAAGTAGAGAACAATGACAACATCAACGGACATATTAATGTCCTAAACAGAGAACTAGAGGCAACTAATAATTTCTGGGAAGGGAATAGCTAGCATCTTCTAGGCTCAGACCCTACATCCAACAAAGAACAGAGGTGGAGGGAGAGATCCACGGGTGAGCACTTGGTAGAGCTCCTGGTCAAGCCAAGAGCAGGGGAGGAGAGTCTGTATGAGCAAGGGGATAGGGACTATGAGAAGGAGTAGGTTCTGTGGTGACACTTAGGATGATTACTCATTTGATGATAGGGGAAGTCCTGTTTAGGCAGCCCCTCCACTATTGGTTGGAGACCTAGCCATGGAGGACATCCTGTGAGTTCTTGGAGGTTTCCTAGCACCCAGTCTCTTTCCAACCCCACCTTGGCTTCCTCTATCGAGATATCCATCTCTTTTTTCTCTCCCTCTTAGTTGTTCCTCTCACTCAACGATCTCCTTTCATTATTTGTTCCTAACTATTCCAGGTTGCAACCTGTTATGACCCTAATTTGTTAAGGTGCTCTCTCTCTCCCCCTTTTTTTTCTCTTCTTAAGGTTGTTCCTTTATACATTTTTTCTGCTATATTTTATTTTGTTCCATTTTCTGGTTAGTCCTTTTCTTAGAACCCAGTGAAGCCCAGCTTTGACCTTTGTTCAGCATTGCCTGTGACTCTCACGTTTCTCTATGTACATTTTGTTTCTTTTCATTCTGTACATGAGTTTTCTGCCTTGGCCTCTCATTTATCATCCTTTCCATTATGTTTTTCTAGACTTTTGTCTAAATACGTGTTTTATGTTTAAAGAGTTCTCAAATAGTACCTGAATGTTAGCAGAGGTATTTGTTCGAGTTTCAAATTGTACTTATCCTTGATCAAAGAAACAATTATTTTATCTGAGTTCAACACATGGAAACTCCAGGAGTCTGTTTCCTCATTTTCTTTCTCAAATGAATGGGATCTCATAAATTAATTTATTTTTGATTTTGAACCAAACTACAATATTGAAAAGTTCTTGTTGATGTGATTTCAGAACAGGCGTGATGCTATTTTTCTCTCCACACGATACCCATTTGTTTTAAGATTGATACTAATGAGTGTTAGTGATTTTTATATCACAGGAAACCTTTCTCAAGTATTCAGCATTTTATAGTCCTTAAAGTAAAAGGAAAATTCCCCATGAGCAATTATTTTTAATCTTCTACTATTTCTGTAAAACATCTGTCCTTTCCTTAATTAAAACAGGCCCCACTCTGGTGAGTTGTTGGCTACTTCTGTGTCCTCATAGCTCTGAGGGATGACTGTCACTGCTGGGCTTAATCTTTTCCCTACTGCCTCCTGTCTTCTAAAATGTCCTTAGAGTTTTATGGTCTTTTTCAATTTAGTTTTCCCTCTAGAGAGCAATTTGCCAGTTTTTACTACTTTAATCAGTATAATATCTTTTATGTTTTGCTCATAGTTTTGTTATTTTTCTACAGAAGGAGAATTTGTCTACATTATTGAAATTAGAGTAATATATTTCTTTTACATAATTATTTTTTCTTAGATTATATTTAAATTATCTAGTCTAAATAGAAAATCAGGAAAAATCATTGTTATATTAAAATTATCATATTTAAATATTTTTTTCTTGAAGGCTGGAGAGATTGCATGTTGTTTAAAACTACTTTCTGTGTTTGCAGTATATCTGAGTTTAGTTTCATGCACCTATATTAGGCTTCTCACAATAGTCTATGACTTCTGTTTTATTAGATTGGACGCTTTCTTCTAGCCTCAATGTGGCATATACATTCACACATACACACTTTAAAAAAATAAAAATAAAATAACATGTTTTAATTGTGTTTGTATATGTGTGGGTAATGTATAGGCATATATTTATGCGTGTTTGCATGTATTTGTTCATTGAAGGACATACTTTGACATCCAATAACTTTGTTGGTATCACCAAATACAAAGATTAGTGATTCAGCTAATTTAGCTAGGAAGTTTGCCCAGATTTTTCCCAGTCTCCTCATGCTGTTGTGCTCACCCAGCTCTGGGCATTCAAATTCTAGTCCTCATCATGCTCATGGTGCAAGTGTTGTACTCACTGTGCATCTCTCAGCTCTTGAAATGGGCTGTAGCAATTAAGTGATTATTTTGCAATTAGGATAGTCTAAGAACATAAGATTCTCTGTGAAGGACAAATAATGAGGTTGCATGCCACAATGTGAAGCAGTGTGGGTTGGTGGTACAGATGCCACGAGCCTGCCATTCACTGGATGAGGAATTCCTCTAAGTCCTGATTAATCAATTGGCTGTATCAATGATCTGAGTGGTTTGATAGTCTTGAAATATAGTATTTATTTTACTGTCTTGTTTTTATTAAAGTAGATTAATATTTTCCTATTAAGAGGGATTAATGATTTCTTTGTTATTTTGTACTTAAGAGCTTCAGCTCAATAAAGAAATGTGACTTACTTTCTTTATAACTACCCATCATTCTCTCTGAGGATTAAAACTTCTTAGTACATTAAAGTAGGATTTTAATAGCTTCTTTTTTGGAATGTAGGATAACAAATGATTGCTAATTGATTGTAACTTTTTTTCCCCAGTCTTTCAAAAGCAGCATTTGTGTATTTTTAGTTTAATCTTTTGTTCTTTTGCCCATCATACAAATTATTCATCCATTTAATACCTGTTTACTTAAAATTCAAATGATTATATAGTGTATAATGATGGAGTATTTACATGGAAACAGTGTACTCTCTTTCTCCTGTTTTCACACATGACTGTGTCCCTCAGCTTCGTCTTACGGTATCATAGATGCCCTGGATGCTGTGATTTTGATGGCAGATTTTTTTTTTACACATGGAAATGTAATATAATTAAATTGGATTGTGTTATCTGAATGTCTCACTTTTCTCAGTTCTCCACTCCAATAAGATATGATTTTCTTCCTAAAGTTCTAGGTTAATAATTATATCCTATTTGATATTCTAGACCAAATGTATCTGTTGGTGTTAGCACTGTGTATGTCTTAATTAGATATCTCATGTGGAATTTCTACTAAAAGTGTAGAAGAGATTTAAAAACTCAGCTGTTCTTTGTTAAAAAGAATAAGAAGCTAGATATTACAGCATAGTGAAACCAAACAAATCAAAGGCTAGATAGAACCAAAAAATAAATTATATAAGTGGATTCTCTCTTTCTCTCTCTCTCTCTCTCTCTCTCTCTCTCTCTCTCTCTCTCTCTCTCTCTCTCTCTCTCTCTCACACACACACACACACACACACACACACACAATTTTTGTATGTGAGAGAATAAAATGTTTATTTCTGCTCTCAATTGTTTTGGGTTCTTTCTTTCAATACTGGGTATTGAAGCTGGGAACTCAGGCAGTTCAATAGTACTCTAACACATGAAGCATTGGAGCAAGTCTTTAGCATTTAATGAGAGAAAACATTTGCAGTAGATACTAAAGTGTGCTATATGTGTGGCAAATATTCTGTGGACTTTATATTCTTTCTGTGGCTTTTCCCCATCTTTATTGTGTTTTATGTAGTGATAGTTTTTTTTTTTTTTTTTTTTTTTTTTTTTTTTTTTTTTTTTTTTGTAATGGATAGAATGATGTCCCCATTATCTACATGGTCCATTTTTTATTTGAATATCAGGCAGTGTGTGATCAACTTTTTGAATAATGGTGTCTGTGAAAGGGTGTTTGGCTGTTGTTTCTGGCGTTAATTTTTATATTTTTACAAACTCCCTTGATATTTTGTAGTTTCAAATCCATCTTGGCTTGGATGTCAGTAACGAATCAGGGATATAATTGAACTTATGATCCTATGTGTCCACCTCCTGAGTACACGGCAAACGGTAGATAATGTATTCCCAATGTGTACAGTTTTGTCAACACAATTTAACAATGTTAAATGCTTAATAAAAAAGAATATTAAAAACATTCAATAACTCATGTGTATATTCAAAGCAGTATTTTCATAAAATAAAATAATCAGCAATCAAGAAAATAGAAATTATTTCACACAAAAATTAGAGGTTTTAATTTGTCAAAAAAGCATCTAAAGGTCCATAGTAAATTGTATGTCCTCATTTCTTTTTTTTCCCAAAGGGTTCCAATTTTTCTTAAACAGAAATATTCCCAAGTTTGTTTTACGGTTGACTGGGAGAGATTGAGAGGAGGGAAGGGAGGGGGAGCAGGGGGGATACATAAAAATGACATTATTTCATAAAAAAATAATAAAACAAATTTAAAGAAAAAAACCCATTTAAAAAATTAGAACAGGCACCTTATAAAACTGTTGAATATTGTGTTCATATACATTATATAGAGAAAAGATAATTGACAAACTTATTTTTTCCAAAACAAACATATATTAAATAATGGCTTATGGTGTGCTTGGTGTGTTTTTCTAAAGGTTAAGTTAGTATGCACAGATTTTTTTGAATGTACTAAAAAGATGGCAAGAAATGCTGAACAGGGATTTTAGGCTCCCTCTTTTTTAAAGCACAATTTAGTTTTAATATGATTTTCATAAGTAAATATGGTAGCTCAAGTAAAGAGATCTAGGGGGTGGGATGGGTAGAGGTGCATAAAATGGAAATAAGGGAGAAAGAGGGAACTGTAGTGGTTATGTAAGATTAAAAAATAATAAAAAATGTGTGTAATATATTGTATTATATATAATTATATATCATATATTCTATGTTACATGTCATATATCATCATATATATACACACACACCACATACCACACTCATACACACATATATACATACACATACACAAACCCCAAGACATACATTCCAATCTACAGACAATTCCTCAACTTAGTTACCTTCTTTCCAGGAAATTGTAACTTGTGTCAAGTTGAAAAAATCTGCCTATCATGCATTGATCTTAAGTATTGTAAAGTGAAAATCATATGGCCATGACTGTAAAGGAAAACACTAAATTAACATTCATTTCTTAATTTAAGCATTGCAGAACACCTGATCTAATGCTACAGCAGCAGCCGCATTATCCAGACAGATACGTGTTCAATTTCTTCCTTACTTATACACACTGCTCTCTTCTAGAATCATGAAATTTCCAGGTTTTTTAAGAAGAAAAGGTGCTCATTTTTATCTTACTTGAAAAGATAATGTAGATACTTTCTTTTTTTAATAGACATTGTACTGTTTGTCAGAATATTGAATGTGTTTCTATTTCTTATCATCTATGTAGCTACAGCAGCAGGAAGCCAAACAAGGCACACCTTCTGCCCTTGAGTATCTCAATTACTTCAGTCAAACACTTTTCAATCTAAAGAAAAGTCATCAGAAGTAATAGTTGTTCTAACCCAGGGAGCTCTTTGGAAGGATGAACTGTTCTGTCTAATCACTAGGTATGGGTACTTTGGCTAGACATTCCCCACCTATTGTGAGGACTGATAATTGATTTCACTGTGATCAGTTGTTGCCCATTGCTAAGACAGATGATTTACAGTCAAAATGTGCTACATGTAGCAGAGGTCTTTATCTCAATTTTGTGTTGGGTGACATTATTGCTATATGTTACATTTTCAATATCTTAGGAAATGCATTGTCTGGGCTCTTGTTCAAAGTAGCATTGCTATTAAAATCATCTGAAGGCTCTTGGCTGAGAAAGGGCAGGGCAGAACAGAGAAGGAAAACATGAGGCTGAAGATAACAGGATAAAAACAACAATAAATGTGTGTGCTTACAGAGTGCACATTGAATTCTATCTTACTTTATTGTTTATATAGCATCATTGAATAATTACTGAATTTTTATTTTTTAACTATGAAGCTGGAATTGCTTTTATAATGACCATAGGGGAAAAAATCATTAGTTATTCTGGCAGTGGCCTGTTTATCTGGTTGTTTCTTTTACTCCTAACAAAAAACTTATCTGTGAATATTAGCCTTTGTGGTGAGGGATGATGACAACACGTTATGTCTTTAGGGATATTTTCTCTTTCCATATTTGAAAACCTCATATGGACCCTTACAGCATCTTTCAAAATTTCTGCTACCGTCTTGATGTGGGAATGTCTTTTTGTATGCTGTGAATATCAGTCTTTAAATAAAGGAGCTGTTTTGGCCCATGACAGGCACCATATAAAAAGTAGGAGGAGAAGTCAGAGCGTAGGTAAGAGAAGGGCGGAGTCAGAGACAGACCAAGCCAGAAGCCAAAAGGAGCAACATGTAAGGAACACAGGTGAGCCACGGGCCACATGGCAGACAGATTAATGAGAATGGGTTGAGTTAAGATGAAAAAGCTAGCTAGCAATGTGCCTGAGCCATATGCCAAAGAGCATGAACTTATATAGAGTCTGAGTCATTTCTGGGGGCCTGAGCAGCAGCGGGCAGCTAAGGGGTCTGGTGCAGTAGGTCTGTGGGTCTCGGCCTCTGGCTGACCAGGACCAAGAAACCACATTGTAACACCATCTCTCTATTTTTCTAGTCTTTTTATCTCTAGACAGCTAAAGTATAATGCTGTTTGTAAGAATATCTGTAATATAAAATGAAATGCTGAATTGTTGAGAAAATGCTAGCAATAGAACTTGAGAACATTTATTTCTACTGAAGTACAGGGTCACTTTGATGATTCAATAAGAAGATAACAGAACACTTAGACAAGCTTGACTATGGTAGCGACTTAGCATTTGAATGTTAAGGGATGAAAAAGGGATAGAAAAGGTTGAATCTGAAAAGAAGATATGTGAAGAATTGTACATAAGAAAATATGCAGAGATGAGCCTTTTATTTGGAATGAATACTGACTATTTTCTTGGTACATTCCAACCTTACACCACCTTAATATTGTGAACTTTGGAAACAATCTGCTGTCCTTCCATTTGTTAGACTATGTGGTGGGATTCAGGTGTCACCTGATAAGGTCTGAAGACGCTTATCCAGGGTCCCGAGCTCCTGGAGGTTGGGTTGCCAATCTGGAGGGGGTGTGGCCAACCCCATTGATAAGGGGCTTCTGGTACACAAGAAGGCCTCTTCCTGGTTCCTGGCTGTTGGAGAGACTGGTTTGGAATCCATCATTCGTCCATCACTCGTCCATTGCTCAGATACTCCAGTCCCTGTTCAGGTGCCACTATAAGCTGTTACTTGTATCGTGAGTGTTGATTTATAGTCTAATAAATACTAATCTTGGACTGGTGCCTTGTAAGTAAAATTCCACCTACATCTGGCCCTAACTCAGTCTATAGAGCATGAGACTCTTAATCTCAGGGTCATGGGTTCAAGCCCCGCGTTGGGCGCCATTTGTAATAGGAGGTTTCTGGCCTGGACTTTCGGGCCTAACCTCAAGGTTTAGGACCCACAGACCCACAGACCGGCAGAGACACACAGATGCGTGCAATAGTTTTAGGCTGATCGACCTAAGGCCCAGGCATATAGGTTGCTAGTTCTCTACCCTTCATCAAACCCATGATTCTTGCAGTTCAGCCATGCAGCTCAGTACCTTTATTTAGAGCAGCATAGTTGTCCTCTGCTTCTTCCAGCTTCTCTCTGGCATTCTGCCCTGTGCTTCCTGTTCTCAGAGTTTTTCTTAGTCTAGTAGCCCCGCCCACACTTCCTGCCTGCCTTTGGCCAATCAGCACTTTTTATTAAACCAGTGGGTGGGACAATTAGTTACAATGAAGCAACACAATACATACATATATATATATATATATATATATATATATATATATATATATATATATATATAAAATAAGACTAGATAGCTATTTTTATTGAGTCTAGAGTGTTAGAAGTTTGTCTTTCTAAATGAAAGTTCTACTGTTAATGCTATTTGTGACATGAATAAAAAGATTGTTATTAGCAAAATTTGAAATGGAAACATTATATGATTAAATATAGAGACCATAGATTGTCATTAGCAAAATTTGAAATGGAAACATTATATGATTAAATATAGAGACCATAAATTAAGAGATTATCCAATAACTTTATAAAACTAGATTACATTATATTTTATTTTCAGTAGAGGAAAAAAGTATTCTGGAATTATAACTGCATATTTATATGATATTGAACAAACATTTATTGAGATGTTGTGGGGATTCAACGAAAGCTTCAGAAGTTTTGGAGATATCATAGGGAATCTACCCACAGTCTATGTGGGAAGTTAACAGAAACTCCAGAAGTTCCAGAGCTCTAACCGCAATCAGTCTAGGAGAATCAGAGAGTGGTGATTCAAACCTTTAATTCCAGTACAGGGAGTATCCTGGGAGTGGTGACCTATGCCCTTAATCCCAACTGAGTCCAGGTCACTTTAGATTACAGAAGGAATTCCAGGTTTCCAAGAAGGCAGTGTTGGGTCCACACCTTAATTTACAAAAAGGGTATTTAAGACAGGATAGAAACACAGGAGTAGAAGCCAAGCCACGGGAAGCGAGGTTGAGAAAGCTGGAAGACAGCTGGGTAAAATTTGACTGTGGTGTTTATTCTCTCTAATATCTTCAAAATTCTGGAGCTTTTATTGAATCCCCACAAGATATTGTTCAACTACTCATGTTTAGTGCTATTTACATCTTTTTCATATACACATATAAAAGATGGTAAAACATCGTACATTCTCACATCTAATGTTTTCATTGTTCTCTGAGAGGATTAATTCATATTCTTGGGACACATTTTACATGTAAGGATGTTTATGTTTGCTCACACACTCATTCTCCATTGAACACCAGAAAAGAACACACTTTAAAATTGAGAAGATTGGCATTAAGAGGAATTATGAGGGTGTATATGGATTAATTTAGATTTTCTCCAGCAAGCTATACTTCAATATAATCATGTGCTTTGGATTGTTAAGTATTCAGTTCTTTACTTGGTGTAAGAAAATCAAATGGTAAGATATGAAAGCAATGACAAAATCATACCTAAATGCATTATCCCATAGAGAAGAGCTATTTTTTAAGACAGTGTCATCTCACATGATTGTATACAATTTTCAAGATGTAATCCTAGAACTCTTTGGGTGTCTATGTTGCTTATTTTCTAAGGCATTTTGGGCAATAGAAAATAGAGCAGAACTGAGAGATGCAGAAGATACTCATCTCCAGAGCTGAATTTGAGATTTTGTTTTTCTGGCCATAAGACCTATAATTATAATGTGCACATATGCTTAAATACAGTAAATATTGCTCTAAACATGAGGGTATGTCACCACTCATTTTATCATCATTAAACTTATTGTACCTCACATACAGTCTAACATCTATACCCTTGAATGGATTAAGATACATCTAAAATAGAACTAGACACAATAATATAAGTTTAATCAATGAAAAGATTTAATCCATCTATGAACATTTTCAACTTAAACAATTTAAAAACTCATAGCACAAACTCCAGACATTGGATTTGCAAAAAACTGAGCTGGAGTAATTCCTCTCTGAAGACTGGCTCTCACAGTATCCAAGGGTGAAAATAAAAAGAGAAAAACAGTCTACTTAGTCATTAAAACTATGGACTAAACCAATTACAACTAAGATGCTCCCAATGGGGCAGTAGTGGCACTTATATCTTGGGGGAACCCAAAAGTTGTCTAATTGGGTTTAAGATCTATTCAAGTGTAGAGAATGCATACCTGGTATTCTCTGATGAGGGCACAGACCATGGAGGAGAAATGACTGATATTTTTCTACATCAGTATGATTTCTAACCCTTCCTAAAGGCCTGGACTTTACTAGACAGTTCTGGGACATATTTAAGGATGAGGAGAGCTTTATTCATGTATACTAAGTTTACAAAGTTTTTGTATGTGAATCATGTCTTTCATTTTACAAAGGAAATGTGAAATGTTAGTACAAGCAGACTCCTCATTGATAAAATCTATATTGTGATGTGAGAATGTCTTTCTGTATGCTGTGTATATCAATCTTTAAATAAAGGAGCTGTATTGGCCCATGACAGGCAGTATAGAAAAAGTAGAAGGGGAAATCACAACATAGGAGAAGGTGAGTGGAGTCAGAGACAGACTGAGCCAGCCGCCCAAGAAGAAGCATGTAAGGAACACAGGTGAGCCACGGGGCACACGGTAGACAGATTAATAAGAATGGGTTGAGTTAAGATGTAAGAGCAAGATAGCAATGTGCCTGAGCCATAGGACAAACAGCATGAAGTTAATATAAGCGTCTGAGTCATTTCTGGGGGGCCTGATCAGCTGCAGGTGGCTAAGGGGTCTGAGGCTGCAGGTCTGTGGGTCTGGACCTCTGGCAGCCTGGGACTGAAAAACCTCATTGCAACAATATTGTGCTTCATGAATTGTAGCATTGTGCCCTGAGGAATGACTTAATCCTACTAATCTCAATCATGTTTGAGTCTTTGAAGGACCTGGATTCAGCATAACACAATTGCTGTATGCTGCAGGGCTGTAACCAGTGGCAATATTGGTGATTTGAAAGTTCCACATTCTGAAGCCAAAAGATTTTATACCAAGAAAACAAGAACCCAGCAGGTACTTGATGCTAACAACTGAGAATCACCTTTTTAGAGCAACATAACATAGTTTGTTTGGTGATTATTCTTAGTGATGGAAAAATAACATGTTTCAAAAAGAACCTAGAAATCACTTCTATGGCAAATAATGTTCACCAAGTATCTTTTGAATTCCAGTACCAGAATTGGAATGTGCTATTGATAAGCTTTGTTTGTTTTAGTTTTTAAGAGGATATAATGTATTTCAGGTTACCTTGTACTATTATGTCACTGAAGATGCCCTGGAGTTTCAGATTTTCCTGCCTTCTCTGAACAGCTGCTGTTATTGTAGGAATGCATAGTCATGTCTATCTACATTATGCTGCTGTGTGAGATATAGAACTCAGGTCTGCATGCACATCAGGCATGCTCTCTATTAACTGAGTTACTTCCCCAGCCCAAAATTTATTCTCATCTGAAGTAAGATATTTCTGACTCAGACTATCCCTGTGATACAGACCAGCTGTCCCAAATAATCACACAAAGACCTATATTAATGACAAACTGTTTGGCCTATGGCTCAGCCTTATTACTAGCTAGCTCTTTCATCTTAATTCTATTAATCTGTGTCTTGACACAAGGCTTGAGACTTACGTGAGTTCATCTGCATCTTGCTGTATTAGCAGCAACTAAAAGTGTCTCCCATGACTCAGTCTTCTGCTCCTCATATCTGTGCTTGGATTTCCTGCCTGACTATAATCTGGCTTGTTCTAGGCCAAAACGGTTACTTTATTATCCAATGGTAATTCACAACATACAGAGAGACATCCCTCATCACTCATCTGATTTTGTTGGTGTTTATTTAAATGCTGAAGACACTATAAAGGTCCTGAACTTCCAGACAATCACTCTATCCCTTATCTGCCTCCTCGGACAGTGGTTAATCTTTTTTTTTTTCTTTCAAGGTTTAAAAGCTGAAGAGTCTGAGGTTCAGAAATATTTCAAGTATAAAATGCCTAAGGAAGAGTGAGATGATGCATATGACAATGTAGAGCACAGGTGTCATCCACAGTCACAAGTGGACTCTCCTCTTCTTCCTTTTTTTATTCCCTCCTACTTTTTCTTCTTTCCCTGATGAATATCCAGTTAATTTTTCCCATGTCGGATATGTCTTTATTTCTTACAATGGTGCAGTTCACATTTGGTGAATTTTAAAGCTCTAAATACAGTCTCTGCTATGCACTAACCTTATTTACTGAACACAGAAAACGTCCAGGTTTTACAGCTGTCGTGAATCTTTGCTTTGATGTCAGAATTAGCTAAACTAAAATTAGATTTTTTTTTTTTTTTTGGCCTGAGCATCTTACCTGGTGCTTTTTAGCTTGAGTTTTCTTTCTTTTCTTCCCCTTTTTTGAATCATAACAGCTCAGAAGAAGAAAATATAGAATAAAAGTAGTTACATGTTTCAAAGAGGGAAGAAGCTTTATGATATTTCTGATAAGTTCTGACGTACATCTATCCTCACAAACTGCCATGGTCATAGTAATATCTTCAGAGTTAAAGGCTGCTGTAAGGCTACATTTTGAAAATTTATGTATGTGACCATGGTCTCAATGTTTATAGGCTGTGATTCAATACCTGTCTTTAAAATGAAATATATGGTGTATGTGTTGAAAACATCTAATATTAAAAATTGAAATATTTCTAATAATTTAAACATCTCATAATCGTTCACTGTATATACTATTACTTATTTTTCTTCTAATCAGAATGACAATTTTTCTCATTTACAAATATAACTTTAAACAAAACATGCAACTGGGAAAGTGCCTTTTGTTTTTCATAAGTTATTTTTCTCACTTAATCAATAGTTGAAGCAATAGATACCAGCCACTGAACATGTGGCCTCACATTGGCCTATTGAGGTGTACAGATCTAACTAACTGGCTGAAAATACTGAGAAAAAAATAGACAATGGGTTTCAGTGGTATAATTTAGATCTTCATACTTTACCCAGTGTGCTGGGTTTTAAATACTCAATTGTATGTTTCAGCACAAAGAAGGGAGCCACCTGTTTTGCTTCATATAGCATTTTCTCAGAGTCTCTGATTCTGTTGACATTTAATTCCTTACACTTTTTCACAATGTTAATAAGAGAACTAATAATATAGATCTTAGAAAATGTGATGATTTGACTGAGAAATGTCTCTCATAGGTTCACGTAGTTGAACACTTGTTCTTGGTTGGTGGTAATGTTTTGGGGAAAGTTTAAAGAATATTTGCCTGATAGAGTGTTACTGAAAGAAAGAAGTCCCGGGATACAGACTTAGAAAGCCTATGGCTTCAGTTCAATTTTTTTTCATCTATGCTTTGTGTTTGAAGATGTAGTTGTGATTTCTAGGTTTTCTGCTCTGTCCTCCTGCCTCCATGATTGTCCCTCATATCACATATTTTCCCTATGGAACCTTAAAACAAAATAAACTTTCTTCCACAAGCTGCTTTTTTTCCCATTGTGTTTTATTAAAGAAAGGAAAAGTAAGTACTAAGACAGAGATCTTTTGTTTTTGTAGCATTTATGTGAAGTTTCCCTTGAGCAAATTCTTCTCTTCTTGCATTTCAAGACATAAACTATAAAACTTATTTAGATTCATGTAATAAACAAAAGAAATAAGCATGAAATTATGAAGTGTTGCTTTAAATTATTAAATGTTGAATTACTACATTGTATTATAAGTAAATTTCATATATTAAACCTCAAATATGTAACAATTATAATAATTATCCCCAATCAGTATGTTACATTCAATTGAATTTAGCAATTTGATCTTCAGAAACTTAGAAATATAGACAACCAAGCTTCTCATTGAGATAGAGATAAATATTTTCTATTGCTGGGCTTAGGGATTGTTTTCATGCCTCTTTCCCTGTGTCTTCATTAGTTCCCATAATATTTGTTTCCATTATATTGCCGGGCTTTAGGCCATTCCCAAGGAGAGGTCCTCACACTGACTCTGCATGGTATCAAGACAATAAGTGATCCTAACTGAGCTGCTGTAAAATCTTGCTGTTCATAGTTGAATCATAACTAATATAGCATATGATCAGAGCAGACACAGAAAAACTAGTTCCCCATCTCAGACCTTCTGATGGTACAGAGTCCTTTGTCATATCTCTTTTAAATGAGTCAGATATTGGATTTCATTTAAACTCCACTGCAATTTTTACAAGGATATTATCATCCAATGTATGCATATAAAAGGATACTATGCTTTTAAGAGATAAAAATTATGTTGATTTATGCCTGTACTTGGTAACAGAGGTGAAATTGAGTTTCATCAGTCTAATGTTAAAGTACATTCCATGTAGCCTACTATGTCAAATGACTAATTGGGGTTTTCGTCAAAATACTTGCAATTATTTTAATGTCTTTTAAAGTAGAATTTATATTAAGCCATAAAGCTGATAGAAATTCCCAAAATGCAGTGAATAGAGATTTTATATATCTCATGAAAGTGTATTTATCATTAAAATCTTATATAAATTTTATGATTTGTTAAACATAACAAATAAAAGGTCCATTACTATCAATTAAATTCATTAAGATGTTGCTTATTTCTTCATGATATTATATCTTTGTTCTAGATTTCTCTCTAGAGACTACATTATATCTAGTTGTGTGGTCTTCTTAGGACTTTCTACATTAGGACACTTTCTGAACTAATCTTCCTATCACCATCTTGATGATTTGGGTCAGTAAAGTTAGGTATTTTGTCGAATTATCTTGGAATCTTTTAAATTTAACTTTCTGGAATTTTGATTGAGACTGTGATTTTAAGGGAGATATTCAAAGGCATAAATTACTGTTTTTTTATTATGTTAAATCAAAGGTCAATACTAGTACTTTTATGTAATGAATATTGGCAATAATGTTCACATGGGGAAGTATTTATCCTGTTTATGAACTCTGAAAAAAGTAGCCTACATAAAACAGATAATATATATGCTTTATCTCCTTGAAAAAAATCTCCTTTATTTTTGAGAAAGGCATACTTATATAATTTTTTTTGAAATTATTGTGTGTGGCATACTCCTATGAGACTTATTCATTTGGCTACCATGTCCCTTAACACATGCCTCACACATTCAACTGTGGATTGTAAACCCATATGGAAGCATATCTTGGAATACGGGGCTGTAAAATCTTTTGAAATAACACATTTCTGAATATATGTTAACAGAAAAGTAATTGAAAATCAAATATGTAATAAATCCAAGGTATTTTATTATAGAGTTCATCTGTGTTGCACTGCAATTGATTGTAACCTTGAGTCTGGCATGCAAATGATGCTTAAAACAGCACAGCTCAGACTGTAGAGGCTTACATTAAAGACTTCTTCAATCACTGTGTTGTAAGAAGAGAGCATTGGTTTCTTAAGCAGATATAGAATGATGGCAAAATTTGAAGGGTAATAAGAAGGGCAAACAACCCAAAACCTTAGAGTAGTGGATTTCAGCCTGTGAGGGGTTTGAATGACACTTTCACATAGATTGCCTATGACCATTGGAAAACACAGATATTTGCATTACTATTCATAAAAGTAGTAAAATTACAGTTAAGAAGTAGCAACAAAAATAATGTTATGGCTTAAGGTCACCATAACATGAAGAACTGTATGAAATGGTGGCAGTATTAAGAAACTTGAAAACTACTGCCATATTTTCTTGTTGATGTGTCTATATAGTAAAGAATATCTATGTTCTTTGGGCCTATGAATATTAGAAGAGAGTATCAGATCCCCTTGGAACTGGAGTTACAGATAGTGGTGATTCATGCGATTACTGGGAAGCAAACCCAAGATCTCTACAAGTGCAGTGAATGACCTTAATACTGAAGTCATCTCTCCAGGCCTCAGATCAATTTTTAAATTTCATTGAATTTATCTTTCTCAAGCAGTTTTTGAAATGTGTCTCTTCTGGCTTTCATGAGCACCAGGCATACACATGGAACACACACACACACACACACACACACACACACACACACACACACACACAAAGAGAGAGAGAGAAAGTTCAAAACACTCATATACACAAGATAAAAATAAATCCTAAAAATAAAAATAAGCTGGTCTTTAATACCTGGCAGCTCTAACTTTCTACTTAGCTTACATAGAACTACATAGAACTAAGAACTTCTAAATTATTGTTAATTGTTGCTTTAACTGTAATTTTGATCTGCCCCCCATTTGTTACATCATATATTTTTGTTTAAGGGAAAATATTGAAAAAGAATGGAAATGCCCCCACAGACTGGCCGACAGGCTGATCCAGTGGGGCATCTTCCTAGAATTCCCTCTTCCAAAATAACTCATCACACAAAAGAAAATATGTAGCTTTATATTCTGTTTCATGACCTATTTACACTCTTCCTGGCCTTATTCCTGTCTTTGCACATTATCTGTTCTCATTCTCTCTTTTTCTTCTGTGTGTTTATATACATATATATATGTATATATATATATATATTTTACTATATCTATACTTATAGCTGTATTCGCACATACATATACATACATACAGATAGATAGATATATAAATAGATGGATGATTGGATAGATGGGTGGATGAGTGAGTATTCCTCTTAAACAACATTCCCTCTAGCATACTGCCAATAGTATTTTTGATCTTACCATTATGACAAATATAAGATGATATCTCAGAGTTGTTTTGATTTTCATTTTTCTGATGGCTAAGAATGTTGTGCAGTTCTTTGAGTATCTTTCAGCCCTTTCAGATTCTTCTGTTGAGAATTTTCTATTTAGCCCTGTACACTATTTTTAAATTGGAATATTTACCTCTTTAATCTCTAGTTTCTTGAGTTCCATATGTACTTTAGTTATCAGACCTCTGTCAGATATAGGGTTGGTTAAGATCATTTTCTATTTATAGGCTTTAGTTTTGTCTTACTATGTACTTCACCTTTCAGAAGCTTCTCAGTTTTAGGAGGTACAATTTATTAATTGTGGTTCTTAATGTCTGTGCCACTGTTATTTTATTTGGGAAATAATGTCCTGTTCCAAAGAATTCAAGTTTTTTCTCACTTTCTTTTGTGTCATATTCAGTGTAACTGTGTTTATATTGTGGTTTGGTCCACTGAGACTTGAAGTTTTGCAGGGTGATATATATTTATACACTACTATTCTACTATTCCTTAAGCTAACACCATTTGTTGAAGATTCTTTTTTTCATTGTATATTTTTGCCTTCTTGGTCAAAATTTAGGTGATTTTGGGTGTGTGAATTAATGTCAGGTTCTTCAGTTTGATTCATTGATCCACAAGTCTGGTTTTATGCCAGTACTAAGATGTTTTCATTAATATATCTCCTTTGGAGAGCTTGAAATCAGGGGTAGATCTTTTTTTTTTTTTTTTTTTTTGAAGATCTTTTATTGAAGAGGATTGTTTTGGTAATCCTGAGCTTTTTGTTTTTCCATATAAAGTTGAGTGTTGTTTTTTGAGTTCTGTGAAGAATTGTGTTGATATTTTGATGAGGATGACACTGAATCTGTAGATTGTTTTTGGTAAGATTCATGGCATATACTCTTAACTACCAAACCCATTCAAGCTCACTATACAATTCTTTTTTTTTTTTTTTTTTTTTTTTTTTACTATTTTATCTTCTCTCTTCCTCTTTTTCGTGCTCACTCTGTCTTCCACCATGATTCCTCCCCTGCTCTCTTTTACTGTGAGATGTCCAATGAAAAACTCAGAACTACTTTGTAGAACTACTCTAAGCTTCATGGCTTGTGTGACTTACCGAATTGTGTCATTTTGGTTATGGTTTCTACAAAAACATTTTCTTCCTCACTTCCTTGATAAACTATACTAAGATGCATTTTGAGCTCTATTAAGATGTTCAAGGCTTCCTGTGTATATTGATTTTCTTAAATTGTTTTCTCTTTATAGTTTACATTGTTTCATCCTTACCTCTATTGACTTTTCCCCCTCTGACAATGCCCTCATCAGTTGTTAACCACAGAAGTTTATTTTTATCTTAAACTGTATAGTAATCCTTTCGAGAATTGTTATTTGGTTCTCTTTTATATATGTTTATTACTTAAATCCTTGGGCTTAGCAAATCATCAAATTAATTTGTTTTAATATATCTGTGTAAGTTTTGACCTTTTTTTTTTCTTTTCCACATATTATGGCTTATGTTTATGTGTTTCAATTTTATGCTTGATATTTATTACGGTATACCACTCTGAGATTTTCCTCTTATATGGTAGACATACTTTTATTTCTGTAAGTATTCTTGATATTTTGCTGCTATATAGTAACATTTAAAAGCAATTTCTTATATTCAGATTTTGTCTCTTTTTTGTGAGATTAGAGCAGTGTTATTGAGGTTCAATGTTATTGAGTGTTATTTCCTTCAATGCATTTTATCCCTCATCTTTTGGAGCATTAATTGTGTTTGTAACCGAGGCACTGACCCTTAGCTCTTTTGTATAGCTGGTCACTTACCTTACCTTTAGGCCATATGCAATTTGTTTATGTGAAAATCTTGATATCTATAAAGGGGTCAAAACACTTATTATGTCTTTTGGAAACTTTATTTGTGTAACCCTCTTCTTTCTATCACTGTTTTTGGTTTTTGAAAACTATCAGTTTTGATCCCACCCGTCTTAACTCTCTGTTTCCGATAATCAGAATCAACTGCCTCCCTCCTCTGGCTATAGCTTAAAGATGCCCTCAAGGCAGCCAATCAGAGACATTTTGACAGTTGCTTCAGTCTTTTCTTATTGATTGACAGAGAACATTGCCTGATGTCGAATGCCTAAGGAGACATTAGTGTTTCCTAATCACAGAATTGCAACTAATACAGTACAGAAGTATGTTTGATTTTTGTTCATTCCAGGCCTCTTGAGAAGGCAATGGAAAAGATTTAAATTCTGAAATAACTTATATTATACAGTTATGGTTCTTTTTAATGTCATGAACTCTTCCAGGCTGCCTTTTACTTCTATAATTCATGAGCCTGTGCATGGAAAAAAATGTGTTGTACTAGACATATTTTAAATATATATCTATGGCCTATATATGGTACAAATATGACACACTTGGAATATTGTTTCAAATTAGGGGAAGGGGTGGAGAAAGAGAACGAGGGGAGAGACAACTGGAATTATGAACATTTGGGTGTGTGTGTGTGTGTGTGTGTGTGTGTGTGTGTGTGTGTGTAAACTTCCTAGAATATATGAGGAAGACGCTAATAAGGACTCCTAATAATGGAGGATAAAGAGTCTGAACTGGCCATCTTTTGTAGCTAGGCAAGGTTTTCTGTGGTGGGAATGGGTTGCGCTTGGTTGAATTCTTGGCTGAAGAAGAATTGTACAGATACCTAAACAATCCAGGCTCCTTCTAGGACAGAAGGTCACTTGCTAAAATCCGAGAGTAAGGCCCCATGCTTGAGTAAAACTTCCAAACAGCTTGTTTAGTTTAGAGAGGTTATTACATGGAGATTTTATCCCTACATTCTAAATTATATGCTTCAAAAAATACTCTGCAAGCTACAAAAAGAGTAATCTGGACACTAACTCATTGTCAAAACCATCAACCATCAATGTCCTGTCTGTGAGATGTTCTGGGGCAACTGTAATTCAGAACTTGTTAGATTGCCCACTCAATGTTTCTTCTGACTTGAGACCCAGACCATAAGAGCAAGCCAATGCCTGACAATTCCTGGATGGTGAGGAAGTGAGCCCAGAGACCCATTGCATTAATAAGAGAGACTCAGGGATAGATCTCTGAAGAAGTCAGAGGTATTAGAATAAACACCACAATCAGATTTTACCCAGCTGTCTTTCAGCTTCCTCAGCCTGGCTTCTTTTGGCCATCTCCACCTCTATGCCTGCCTTAAGCCTTAAAAACTCTTTTGATAAATTAAGGCATGGCCCCACCACCACCTGCTTGGGAGCCTGGAATTCCTTCTGTAACCTAAAATCATCTTTACTCAGTTGGGATTAGGGCATAGGTTACCACTCCCAAGATACTCCCTGTGCTGGGATTAAAGGTGTGAATCACCACTCTGATTCTCCTAGACTGACTGTGGTTAGAGCTCCGGAACTTCCTGAGCTTTTATTAAATGCCAATATAGACTGTGGGTAGACTCCCTCTGATATCTCTGAAAGTTCTGAAGCTTTTATTGAATCCCCACAGAGACCCAGGGTAAAACCAAACACAACTTGTCAAAACAAATGAACAATACAATAAAATGATTTGTAATGACATTCTGCTATACTTATAGACTGGTGCTTTGTCTATCCAACATTGGAAAGTCTCAGAAGGTAGATGAAAGAATATGCAGAGACCTAAAACTAGGTATTATGCATAATAAGTGTCTAAACTGGAGGTCTTCATCTATTTCTTCACCAAAAAGCTTGGGGAACCCTGTAGAAAAGGGGGTGGAAAAATTGTAGGATTCAGAGGGGCTAAAGGATACCAAGAAAATACAGCCCACCTAATCAATAAAGTATGCCACATAGAGTCTGAAGTACCAAGCACAGGACCTGCATGGGCCTGCAACAGGCTCTCTGCATTTTTGGAGTAGGTGTGATATTCTTGGAAGAAGTGTATCACTGTGGAAGCTGGCTTTGAGGTCACACATTTGTTCAAGATACTGACCAATGTCAGTGTCTCAGACCACTTCATTTTGTGATGTAGGACACTTAGTCTACTTCCTGTTGCCCGTATATCAATATATAACAACTTCTCCAGAAACCATGTCTGCAGGCATGCTGCCATACTCCATGCCATGATGATAAAAGACTAAACTTCTGAAACTGTTTTTCTCTATAAGCATTGTTGTGGTCATGATGTTTCTTCACAGCAATAAAAACCCTAACCAAAAAAGAAGAGAAGTAGATCTGGGAAGAGAAGAGTTGGTGGGATAGTTAGTCCAGTAGAGAGAGTGAAAACTGTGATCAGAAGGCATTGTATGAGAGAATAATTAATTTTCAATAAAAGTAAATAATCATCATTCATAATAATAACCCCAAACCAGTAGGATTACAGGCAAATAAACTAAAAAATAATTCTAAACAAAATCAAATTACCTCACTGTGTTCAGAGGAAATCATGGCTAATGAAGATCGTTTCACCAAAGTCATGTTGAGTTTTCAACAGTAGAGACATGAAAAGTTAAATGTACTTAGCATCGCCTAAAGCATCACTCAAGATTTGTGTATGCTATAGAATACCCAAAGCACCTAGTAGCCTAAAAGGTTTGCCTATTAAAGTGTACAATGTTTTTTTTACATATGTTACCCCTTATTTTTTTGACTCTACACATAGCTTGAACACATTTTCTAAATAAGAGTGAAGTCATTGTCCGTGGAGTGTGCATTGCAATGTGTGTAGCATATTGAGCCAAAGCTTTTAGAAGATAGTATAGGACTTCTACAAATTTCTCCTTGTTTTATACCGTGGATATAGATAGTAAACACTGAAGACTAGAGAACCATATCATCATAGGATCTCTGAATCACTGATATTGGTTCCTGAAAAATAGAAAGCTGCTCATCAGAAGCGTTAGCTTTAAATGATTATAGAAAAACATATTTTTGGTTTTTGGTATCACTACACATGTTAGAGTTTCTATGTCAGCTTTTCTGACAGATAATATATCAACTACTGATTCTCATTTTTTTCTGTTATATAAGTAAATAAATATTTTGAAGAAAAAGTGAGAGGTTAACAGATTGATATTAGAACCCAAACCCCATTAAAGCCTGACTATTGATTACCACTCTAAATATGAAAAAAAAAGTCTAACACATGCTCTCTTCTTTTTAGTTTCTTAATCACTAATCTAGAAGTATAGTACCCCATCAGCAATAATAGTCAGGTGGCCTATCGCAACAATTCTTGCAATGTTATGAATAATAATACAATGGTAAGAGGTATTTAGAATATATGGGACATAGAAAATAAAACCCATGTGTGGTAGTAAAAGAGTTTGTAAAATGTATTATTTTTGAGGATAAAAGAATTTTATCCATTGAGCTACTGGCCCAGGATAAATTGTGGAGCCTCTTGCAGTTGGATTAGACTATGTTCTTGGTTCATGAACTGACATTTCAGAGCCCATTCCCAACCTTAATACTGGGATGAGGGACTCAAACATGGACATACCCCAACTGAATGTGCCAGACTGAACTGACCCACTGTGGGACTTCTTGCCCTCCTTGGGAAATGGATGGAGGGATGGGGTAGGGAGAGGCTGTGGGAGGACTGGGAAGAACTGGAAGGGGGAAAGGGAAGAAAAGCAGTAGATATGGAAAAAAATGAATAAAAAGTTAGAATTTTATGATTCTCTCATGCACATGCATGTGTGTCTATGTCTGTGTCTGTGTCTGAGTAGGTGTGCTTTCATGAGGGCAGATGAAGTCTAGTGGATGATCTTATGTACAATCTATTGCAAGTAAGTATTACTGCAATCGTATATTGCAAGTGAGCATTACTGCAATCGTAATCCTCAAGAACATAATCACTACTTGCGCTGAAACTGTAAGTAGATGCAAGTGCATACAAACATGCCAGGCTCATCTAGTGGGTTTGCAAAACCTTAATTTAACCAAATATACATTCTCATTGGTATATATTTTGTTGACTTTATCCCAAAATTTGAAGGTTTTGATATAGTCATATTTTTCAATTTTACCATTCATTTTAAATATTCCATTATGTTTATTTATAAATGAAACAAATATCATATCTAGTCACAAGTGCCTGTCATATAAACAAATTCAAAAATAATATTGTTCATTCATGTCATGTTTTGAATCTGAAGCTATATTAGTAGAGTTAGAGTTACTAATACAGTTGAAAATCTGTGGTTGTGGAAAATTCTTTTGAATAAGCGTCACTTACACATCAAAATATGAAGAGGTTGTAAATAAAGCAGAACAACATAAAAGTACTAATAAAAAGATACTTAAACTTTTTATCTGTATATGAGAGTACTTTTTAGCAAGAGTAAATGCAGCAGTTGTAGAATAAATACATATTTTGTCTTGACTTCAACTATTTGGCGTTTAGAACGTAAGTCTTCAAATGTAAAGAATAAGCCATTCTCACCATGAAATATGCTATGGAAATTAAGCTGTAAAGATATCCTTTGTCTAAAAAAGTATAATAGGAAAACATTTTTAAATAATCTGCATCTTATTCATAGATAAGATTATTACTAATTAATTTGCACCACAGCTTTTCATTAGAGACAATTTTTGCATACTTATAATTATGATTCCCTATTCAGCCCCTTATTTATAGATAATAAATGGTAATAAATGAAATCTTCATGTAACACATAAAATGTACATTACAACAAAGCAAAACGAGTTGTGAAACTTTGATCAATAGTTCAATATATAGAGATTTTGTTAAGCTTCTATTCCCGTCTCATTTTGTGATTCTAGTATCTCTATATAATCATGATGGAGGACAAATAGATTGCACCATATTTAATGAGTTAATCTGATGAACTTCAGGTTGCTTAAAACCATTTTGTTTAATTTTATGTTTCATCAAATTTTCTCAATTTTAAGATCAATTACTTTCATTTCCACATTAGTCTGTCCAGATGATTTTTGTTATTTGTAGAGAGTAGCTGTGAAGTGAAAGTTTTGAACCTACGATGCATATTGTGTGAATTCTCAATATAAATATGTTCTCTTGAGAAGTAATGAATAAGAGAGAAAAGAGCTAAGTTGATGTTTCACATCCGCATACTGGATATTATTTAAGCTTTGGAACATACCCATTAGACTATTAATCCAAGCTTAATAGTATAAACCAGCTTTTGAAAGTTAAGCTATTTCTCTTGTATACGAATTGCCAAACAAAACAAAACAATACAAAATATCATTTAACTTCAAGTTCTAATTTGAGTTTTAAATAAGTATTAAAAACATCATCCCAGAATTGTTTTATATTTTAGAAAATATAAATCTGTACATACATTATTGTTATGGTAAAATATGAATTATATTTATTGTGATAATATTATCAAATATCTTGAACTTATGCTATAATATTTTGCAATTTAAATTAGTTTAAACTGTAGCTGATAAAGCATGGTAAGTTTGTATCTGGCACTGATTTAATAAAGGGGAATGGTCTGGTGATTACCATGTCTAATATTTGCATTCCCATCTATATTAATTATTTATTCTTAAAAGCAATTATAAAGATTAATTTTGTATAATCTTTATAATCCTTCACATGAAAAACTTAGTTATCAGTTTAACTTAGAAGGATATTAGTTTCACCATGAGTATGTTCATGTTTATATTTAATGACGTAAAATTAAAACTCTTGAACATTTAAAATATGGCAAAAATGTCACAGGAAACACCATTTAATTTTAGGATGCTCATTATATTGAACTTTTTAATTTTCTTTTTGCCCAGATTTTGATATTTTGTAGATTTTGCTTATAGGAGTTCTTTATTATTTCATATACCTTATATGGTACTACTTGAAACTTGCTTTATAAACACTGTTTTTTAAAAATATAATAAATACAAATTTTAGTAAACAAATGTTTACTAAGCTGATTAAAAGCTACAGAATGGAATTTAGGTTACTGTGATATTTTTATGGAATAACGTGATAGTTAACTTGATTTCAGAAATAATGAGTTTGAGGTTCTGTTTGGGAACCAGATTTTAAGTAAGAGGTTGATACATTTTCAAAAATGTGAATACTACAAGTCTTTTTCTCCTATAATCCTAGAAGAACTTATAAATAAATAAACTAAGTAATAACATAAGAAGGAATCTATTAATCTTCTTAAAATGATTATACATTATATGGTAAGTGTGTAAAATTTTACTCTGTAGTTGTAAAAGAAACAAACACATACAGCTCTATATATCCATGTTGTGTTATTTTCTCAAAAACACAGATATATGTAGCCTGAAGCTTCTGGTCTGGCCTATCCCCAATATCTAGACAGATAGCTACTTAGTCCCAAATGATCATACAAAAGCTTATATTAATTATAAACTGTTCATCCTTTGGCTTAGGCACATTACCAACTAGCTATTACAATTTAATGCTGTCCATTTCTATTAATCGTTGTATTGCCTTGTGTTCTGCGGCTTTACCTGTGTTTTATTACATCTTACTCTGGGTGACAGCCTGCCGTGTTTCCTTTAATATGCATAAGTTCAAGCTAGAAGGAGTCTGAACATTGAGAAGAGGAAGTGAATACAGGGTCCCATTCCTAACCAACACACAATATGTAATTTATTCATGCTTGGAAAGAAAAAATTAGATACCCCCAATGGAGTGGCCATTCAGCATATAATAATTCTTCGGGAACAAAAACAAACAATCCTATCTTAAGATTATGACTAAAGTGAGCTCAATGATATTTTTGGAGACTTATGTTTCTTTTCAATGTTTCTTGAGATTTTATGTTTCTTATTGTTTTTTTCCTTGCTTGTTTTCAATTTTGTTTTTTTTTAATACTGTTTTTTGTTTGGTTTGGTTTGGTTTTTATTTTATTTTTTGTTTGTTTGTTTATTTGAGAGAGCTAAAGCTCTGGAGAGAAAAGGAGAATATAACTTTGGGTGGGGAGGATATAGAAAGAATTGGGGGAGATAAAAACAAGGTCAGAGTATATTATAAAACAAGTAATTGGGTGAAAATCTCTAAATCAGATTGTATTAATCTGAATATATTTTCATAGCCCTTAAATTTATCATTATGTAGATTATATTCTAAATCATAGTTGAATTACATATACTATGTTGTAACAAATCTAACTTTATATTTCTGTCATCACACACATCAGTGTTGATGTTCTAAGTCTGAAATCAATCACTACTTATACAAAATATAGAGTTAGAGCCATGTTTTACTGAAATAGCTTCTTCAGAAGTATAGCTTTTTCCAGGCAAAAGTTCTACATTTGTTTGCTTTTATCTTATAAGCACTGTTCCTTATCCATTGGCATTATAGAAGCAGTTAGACTACGGTTTTCTCTATAGACCATAATGGTGATTGTGACAATTTTTAATAAATATGCTTGGACATTTCTATAAAATTTTGAATAGCTAAGAACTTTGTCATTTTATAGAAAGCAAATTATATGTAACCCTGTAATACAGGGGCTATGACATGGTGATTAATTATTAGCCTCTATTTTAATTATACATTTTATTCAAATAAGTATGACATGGAATCTCATTCCCTTATTCTTCTTTAAACGGTATACCCCCAATTCTCAATCCAAAGATTTTGCAATGAAGAATCATCAGCTTTGTTTTTTTTTTAAAGCCAGAATTAATATAATGTGATCACATATCTTACACATCCTTGTTATAAAAATTCTAATTGGTCTTATGATTAAAAACTCAGAGCCAGATATTTGAGTAGGTTTTGCAAAATCAGAAAGACAATGGAATAAGCCACAGCGACTTCCCACCTCACCCAGCCATATCACTTTCTATCTCAATATTCCTAGTGCTGAAATTAAAGGTGTATGCCACTACTGCCTGGACTCTCTGGCTAACTGTGTGACTGGCTCTGCCCTCTGATCTTCAGACAAGCTTTATTTGTTAGAACATATAGAAAATATCACTACATTTTTCTTTTTGTCTGAAACAAAAGTTATAATTAATATAAGAAAAATATATACAATATGTACAATAACTATATAAAACATATACAAGAAATAATTCAATCAATAATTTCTAGTCCATAAACATTTAACAAAATCAGAAAAATACTCCATTATCTAGTCTATCTTGGTGAGTCCAAAGGATTTTATCTAATTTACCTGCTATCTTTATTTGCATTGTGAAAAATCATTTTTTATGTCTCTCAGACTTATATACTTTAGTCTTCTTTTTCTGATTTGTTTACAAGGAAAAGTGTAACTATAATCAAATACTCTTCAACTCCATCAGAGACTCAAAAAGAAAGTAATATTAAGTTACTAAGCTGGAAATACAAGAAAACAAGTACACAAAACTATAAAAAATTATTATAGAAACAGCTAGCTGCCTGGACAGTAACCTAAGATTCTTTTGTACTGTTGGGGCTTAGATCTTCAGCCTACATCCCTAACATATCTGTCACACTTATCTGCGATTTTTCTTAAGGGCTGTTCTACCTTGTCTTGGCAAGGTTTAACAGCACCTTCTTTGTATCCTGCTTGTCCATTTGGACAGCATACTATCAGTAGTCAAAGCAAAGAGAGAGCACTTTCTTTGTCCAGTGACTAACTTTGCCACAAAAGCTAAATTCCATGTGGAGATTCTTTAATACCCATCATTTTCTCTGAAGTAGATTGGTTTTTCCAGAAGTAGACATGTCTAATTGTCATAAAAAAAGAATCAATGTTATTAAAACATAATAAATGCCATAGTCCATAGATCTCTAAAATGTTTAAGAAAACCTATCTATCTGAAATCTATCTGTTTGGCCTTGAAAACCTAAATAATAAAACTACAAGTTTGATTGTAATGACCACTAACTTTAATTTCTTTATATTCTGATTATTTGGTAATAATGACTTTAAAGAGCTATCAATTTTCATTACATTATTAAGTGAGCTGTATAGGTTCAATGTTTTGAACAATAATAGAAATGTATATATTGTATGATTTAAAAAAATTAATTTTAACTTTATAACAATATATACAATATATAAAAATTCAATCCAGTGTAAAATATTGGAATATGTAGTAGCTTTTAAAAGGTAGCAATAATATATACATGTATCCTATCATATCGATATTTTCCTTTTGTCAGAGTAGATTCAATAATCTACACTATTATTCTATTAATTCAATATCTTCCTAGTGTAGACTCAATAATCTACACTATAATATCTCTATCTTTTTTTTCAGAGTATATCCTATAATCTGTTATTTCCATATCATATATATATACATGTATATATGTATATATATATATATATATCCTATTTTTTTAAACAAGAATCATGAGTCTAGTGTTTGTTTTTCAGCTTTTTTCCTGGCCATTATCAGTAATAACTTGTAACCAGCCACCCTCAATAGTGACAAACATCTATAATCTTTTGAATGAATAAAAACCACCCACAACACATCTTGAAAATCTGGGTGTTATGCTGTTAAATTTACTTCCTGCTGTCTTGGAGCAAAAACATCTTTGCTGGATCCTAAAAAGAAAATTTTTGGTTAATTGTCAAGTCCTTGGAGTGATAGCTGTATCATTTGTTGCCCAGTGTCTTCATAATGGCAAAGTGCAGAGCTTGTCTCACATCCTGGATAAAGTAGTCTGTGAGGCTGAACCATCTCAGTGATCTCAAAATTGTCTTTAGCATTTTGTAGTCCTCAAACCAATTTTTAGGTGGTCCTTTTTCAGTTTAGAGGTATTGTCATGGTCCATGTAAAATCATCAATTTGCAGCCCCTTCATCCTTTTGGAAACTTCAAAGGCTACTACTGTTAGGTGTAGTCATGGTACACTGCTGAACACTGGTAAAGACTCAAAATCATGTACAAGAAGCTACACAAAACCACATTTTTTTTCTAAAATTAGCCCTCTTTGTAACCATTAATATTATAGTTAAAAAGTTTAAAAATATATTTTATCTTAAATATATTCATATAAATTTAATGACAAGTTTGAAATAGAATTAAACAAAAAAAATTATGAGATTAGTAGCAATAGTCCCATAATTTTGGTTTTTCTTTCATACATATATATGATTCTTCTGGCATGATACAGAAATTTTGCATTTTCCTTTCACAAGCGTGATTGGGTTTAGAGAAGGAGAGAGCCACCCTCCAAGTTCAAAGCTAGCTTTAATTTTTAATTGAAGTGTGACTATAAAAGACTATAAGTGGAGTTTTACTTACAAGGCACCAGTCCTAGTTTAATATTTATTAAAATATAAATCAACAAAATATAAATCGCCTGAACAGGGACTGGAGTATCCAAGTGATGGACTATGGATTCCAAACCGGTCTCTCCAACAACCAGGAACCAGGAACAACAGAACTTCCAGGGTCCCAGCAGCCCCTTATTAATGAGGTTGGCCACACACCCTCCAAGAGCCCAGGACCCCAAATAAGCGTCTTTGGACCTTATCAGCTGACACCTGAATCATGGGCCACGTGGCAGGAAAGATTAATGGAAATGGGTTAAGATGTAAGAGCTAGCTAACAATGTGCCTAAGCCATAGGCCAAACAGCATGAAGTTAATATAAGTGCCTGAGTCAATTTTGAGAGCCTAAATAGCTACAGGCGGCTAAGGGGTCTGGGGCTGCAGGTCTGTTGGTCTGGGCCTCTGGCTGCTCGACACCAAAGAAACCACATTGTAACAAAAGACCATTTGAATTGTTTGCTTTTTAAGAACAGCAGAAACAAACATTTAGAAAGATTTATAAAATTTTATACTCTAAGAGATACACTATGTTAATAGATCAATTTATTCTTCTTTTTGCAACTTTTCTTCTAGACGATATATTCTTTTTATTCACATGTCTTATTTGTTCAATTAATACAAATTCCTTAGCTTAATGCCTTCATTCTCCCAAAAGACAAAACCAAACCCTTCCCCCAACCCTAATTTTGGGGAGGTTCCCATTTGACAAGTTTTATCTGCTCAAATGAAAAACATTTGTTAATCATATAAATTAGTTTAAACTGAGTGTTCCTTCTGGTTAATAAATTATTACCTTTTCTAACCAAGAGGTATCTCTAGATCAAATTGAATCTTTATCAATTTTGATGGTATCCATAGCTTTTCTTCACCTGAAGAAACAAAAGCAAAATCTCTTCTCCACTGTGCCATATATACTGGTATCCATTTTGAGGTCAGCCCATCCTTAAAGAATACTGGCTGATTTAATTCCATAGGTTTTTTTTCCTATTATCCAATGTCTCTCTTCAGCTGTCATTTCTTTCTCATTAGAATTTAGAAAATTCAAGTTAATAAATCATCATGCAGTATATGTTTGGGGGTCTGGTAAACTATTGTGTGATCAGATGTATGTTTTATATAATGGATCATTCCTGGTATTCATTATTTCTTCAAATTAATAAATAATAATGTTAATTCTGACTTATCAGAATTAAAATCAGTGTTTATAATCTGTAAAACAAATATTTCTACATAATTAGAGTTAGTAATTATGTTAGGAGATTCTATAAAGTTTATTAATACTATCAGAAGAGTATATAATTCTGACTTTTGGACAGAATCATAAGGGCTTTGAGCCATTTAAATTTTTACCTATCTTTTCTGATTTATTTGTATCAGTATAAAATGTAAGGGCTCAGGAATTTGGTGTTTCCCATACAATATGATGAAGAACCTAGTTAGTTATCTTTATAAATCAAATTAATTTACCTTTGGAATATTTGGCATTAGTACCCCCACAAAAATTACTGGAATCTCTTTGCCAAGGTTTATTGTATACCCATAATTTGTCAATTTCAAAGGCACTACAATTTCTCTTGGGTCTATTCTTGCTAATTGATCAAGTCCTAATTTTTCCTTTAGAATCATCTCAGAGACTTTTTCTACAAATATTTTTATTTTTAATTTTGTTTAGGTAGTAAAAATATACATTCTAAGATAACATCTTCCCTCTGCATTAATATTTCTATATAAAAATGCTTAGAGATAAAATAACTAGAATACAATCAAGCTTTGGATTTTAATGTTCTACATGCGTATTCTGTATTTCTTTTTCATCAAAACCAATTCTCATTTCCATCTGCTGTCATACAAACATTTTCACAGGGTGAAGATATTTACATTCCCTGTTGGAGAAACTTCTCTTGAAATCTCTTAACAGGCTGAAAAAAATTATAAGTAAATACTATAAAGGCAAATATTTCTTTGTCCTTCTAATGTAAAAGTATAGTGAAGAAATAGTTTCTTAAATCAATAATTATAACAGGCCATCTTTTTGGTAATAAAAAAAGCAAAAGAAGTCCAGATTGTTTAGAGCCCATTGAATCACCTTGTTAATAGTTCTTAGATCTGTTACCATTCTCCCTTTTCCATTTTTTAAAAAAATACCAAATACAGGAAAATTCCAAGGACTGGTTGATTCTTCAATATATAGAGCATTTAACTGCTCCTGTACCAGCTGTTCTATGGCCTGAAATTTCTCTAATATTAAAGGCTGTAGCTCAACCCATAGATGTTTGCCTTTTAACCATTTTTAAGGTAGGGGGGTTTGTGCATTTGAAATATCAACAGATGTTGTGTCTTATTCTTATACAATCTGAATGGTCAGTAGCTACTTTTTAATAGTATCTCCTAATATTTTTTCCAGAGACGTATTTTAGTTTATGTTTAGTTTCTGATATTGGAGTAATGTTATTCTCAGCATCCTATTGCTGTAACAAATCACTTCTCCATAAATTTATGGCTACGTTAGCCACATATGGCTTTAAATTTTCTCTCTGTTTTTTTGGTTCTATTCATTCAGCCTATCTTGAGTGTTTTACCCCAGATAATTATCAATACATAAAAGTTGAACCTTCTGAAGAGGTAGCTGCTAAGATTCTGACACAATTATTGCTATATCTACACCTGTGTCTATAAGATCTTTAATGAAAATATCATTGATTCCCATTTTTAATTTTGTTTTTTTATAGAATTTTGCCAAATATTCACTTTATAGTTTCTCCATTTTTTTTTAATTTCTCCTATATCTGTTTTACTCTATCATGTAAACAGTATTTCTTTTTACAATAGGCATTTGGTTTTTTAATTGTTGTAGGAAGAAGTTTCCTCCAGAATGACAGGAAATGACTGAATTTGATTTGAAAATCTGTAAGAGATCCTTCAGGCTCACTCTAAGGACAAAGGAATACTTTTTCTGTTTCTTGTTGATCCATACTCATTAATCCAGTCTCTACATTTGCCACACCTTGTGCATTATCCAGAGTAGAGGGGTGTTCTGTTAAGATTATTTATAGCAAAAACAGTGATCCAAGAAAATCCCCGTTTGTAGATTTTTGTAGGTGACCTTGTTTACATTTAATGTTTCAATTTGTCTTTAAACCTCTGGAAATCATTCCTCCTATTCAGGCATCATCATAGTTATGAGATTCAATATTGACCATGTCTCAAATCCATTTCAAGGGTGCTGATCTTATTTTAATGGCCAAAATACCTTTTGCATTGTACATCAGCATTTCTACAAAACAAAGATTCAATTATTATTCGCCTGGCTTCTGGAATTGGGATCATTCTCTTCACTAGTGAAGTTAATCTTTATAAGAAAGAAGTGAAAATTTTTGGGGGGGCCTCTATAACTTTTTTAAATGACTCATTTTTTTTTTTTTTACTTCAATTTACTTCAATCCTGTCTCACACATTAAAGGCTACTGTGCAATATATATCCGGGTATGTTCATCATATAAACATTGCCTTTTTTATATGCATATAATCTCCCTTTCCAAGAATGGTCTTGGCATATTTAGTAGATTGAGCCCTACTGAATTATTCAATGGCCTTAGCCTCATCTTCCTATCAGGTCCACCACTGTAATTGTAGACCATCCTCCAAAACTGCTGTAGCCAAATATGTCCAGTCTTGAGGGATGACTTTATTGCAAGTTGACCATATTTTAAACATCTGATTCACAAAGGTAAATGCTTGCTATATGAGACTATCATTTCCTTGAATCTCTTCAGATCTACTGTCTGCACAGAAATCCATATAGCTTTTATAGAATCTAGTAGATATGTATCATTTGGAAGTTTCTGTAAAGTTACTGGATAAATTAAGTTTGGCTGCTCAAAAGCCTTAGGCTATTTTCTGTAAACTCATAATTCAATGTTAAGATTGGTTCTTCTTTAAATTTTTCTGTGTGACTCTAAATACTTTTGTGATCTGTTTTAAAAGGTTTTGCTAAAACTTTTATTTTGGCACTAATTAATATTAAAATGATAAAACAAATTATCAAATAAATCGTATTTATAGTTGACAACAAATTTTATGTCCATTAATGATCTCACTTAATTGTTACATTTTGTATAGCTTATTATCAAACAGAAACCAAACACTCTTTATTGTAATAATGTTTTTCATGTTTTAATTTGGAAAAATTCTCATTTTTTTTAAAAATATTTATCTTTCAATAAATCCTACTTGACTCATCAAATCTGCTGACAATGATGATTCAGATGTTGGTGAAGTGAGTCAGCTACCTAAGGTGCCAACAGCCTTGGAGGGAACCCAGTGACAGTCACAACCCACCAGGAGAGAGGAAGCCAAAGTGCCAGATGTCTGCATGGAGAAACTTGTGAAATCCCCTAACTCCTCAGTTTTTGAAGCTCAAAAGCCTTTGAAGTCTGCTTCAGAGGGGCTGCAGCAGAAAAACTTTCTAGACTCACTCAGTGGGCTTAGAAAAAAATTAGTAAATTGCTAGGTAGTGACTCCAGCTGCATATAACTGGAGTCTGTGTTGGTGACTGCAAAGCAACAAGCAAGGAGCTTTTTTTTTCTTAATGAATTTATGCACATTGTGTGCCAGATGTTACCTGAATCCTAATTGGTCTTTATAATAGAAACCCAGAGGCAGATATTAGGTTAGTTGGAAAGTCAGAAAGACAAAATGCAATCCACAGTTACTTCTCCCCACCTTGTCAACTCCTCAGCTGAAAATGAGAGATCCTGTATTTATGCATTCTCAGATTGAATTACCTAAAATCCTGTCTCCTCCCACCTTATATTCCTGTCTCCATCTGGCTATATCACTTCCTGTCTCAACTTCCCTAGTGCTGGGGTTAAGAGTGTGTGCCACCACTGCCTGGCTTCTCTAGCTAACTCTGTGGTCGACTCTGCCCCTGATCTTCAGACAAACTTTTATTTGTTAGAGCATACTCAAAATATCATCATGATCTCTGGTCTTCTACAACTTACTACACACTCTGAAGTCAGTCTTCTGCTATCTCTGCTCCTCATTTTAAATTTAGAGAGTCTCTTCATTCCCTTCTCTTCATTATTCCAGTCTCATGCCTTTCCTCTTATTTTTCAGACAACATAAAAACTTTATCAAAGTCCTTCTTGTAGACTAGAATATTATATATTGTACAGTTATGTATATATGTGCATATGCATACATTCATGTATATATATATATATATATTATAGCTATGAAACCTTAAACAAACCAGAAATACACATATACCATAGCAAAAACTAACTCTGATTTTGCACATATAAAGTCCTATACCAACTTGAAACATCCATGACTAGTAGTAGTTTTTCTTACCCTAACCAATGATAATATATCTTTGGCTCTCTGTCTGGTGTTTGAAGTCCTGTCCCAGTACATATTCTTGCAATCTGTAGCATCATAGCCTCTGCAGCTCAGCAAATACATGAAGTGACAAAAGTGTTTTGAAGTGAGCAGACAGAAACTCAAAACCAAAAATGTAAGTACCTGTATGGCACGTGTATGTGCATGTAGTGTGCACACGTGCATGCGTGCTCATACACACACACACACACACACACACACACACACACACACACACACACACACACACACAAGCTGTGTCCTGCTTCCTGGAAAGATTCATTTTGCAACAGGATCAGCCTATGTTTTCATTGAACTAAAGGGACCCAATTTCTTTCTGGTGGGCCAGAGATATCTCTCAAGCCCATATGACACAAGTGCTAATAGTGTGTCCCCTAGCACTCAGGGTGCCAGATTCAGTTAAACTTGAGCTTTCCAGAAACTGAATCATGAACCTTGGAACAGAGCAATGACAGACCAAGACAAAGACTATTCACACTTACACTTAACTGCTAGCAGGGTTTTCTTTCTTCTTCTTTTTTGTTTAATGTTTTAGTGTCAAGGGTCTTGAGGGGGCTTCCAAGCCAATGTACCACATGTTAGGATTCTAGAGAGGCCCTCCAGAAAATACCAACAGTCCTGTGTGCAATTATCAGGAACATTTATTATTTCCAACATATTGGGATGGCAAATGATGACCACAGAAAACGTTGCAAGCTCCTTATAAATAGAGTTAGGGAAATTCCAATGAGAGGGGAATCTGCTGACAGCTGATTGGTGGGAAGCTTCAGTGGTTTGAGACCTTCCAGTGGCAGGTAATATGAATCTCTCTTCAGTTAGCAGAAGAATATGTGTTACGTGTTAAGCCATAGAAGTTTGTGGGTGTCTGCTGAGCTAGCAGAAAGCTGTGGGGCACCTGCTGACTGGTTGCCCTTGAGTTGTGGTCTTCTGAGAACTGCTTGCTATTCTCCAGCTAGCTCTAGTAAACTGATACTTACATTCTGTAAATGCATTTTAGCTTAATGATAACAAGACTTTATTGATATTTCTTTTGCTGTTTATTAAAAAATGAAATGGGATATATTTTAAGACTATACACTGAGAGTAATTGAAACAGATCACCACCATCTACTTCCTAGTTCTAAAGGGCCATACAACTACTAGACCCTACCTCTTTTTCTTCTGAGTGCCTCTTTCTATCTTCCTGTGTCTTCCAGGGAATTCCATGATCCATTACGGCCAGATTAATGTGAACTCAGCCTCTCAAATCAATGACCTACTTCACTAAACATCAGACCACAACACAGACAAAATTCTCATAACAAGGCTTCATGTAATTTTTTTTTTTACAGAAAGTGAGAAATATTTTATGTTACATCAAATGCTTTCCTTGAAAGGATATCTTTATATCAACTACAGTTGCAGTGGCATAATAGGCAAGATCTTCTTGACAGTATTAATGCAAAGCATTTTAAGATTTGTTACTATGTAGCCATGCCAATATATTACAATTTTCTAAACTTTATTGAAAATGTACTATTAAAGCCAAATGGTTCTCTCTTATAAAAAGTACATTGAGAATATTCATCCATCAGATAAGCCTGTAGACAAGTTTCTCAGGGAATTTCTTATTTGCTAATTGATAGGAAAGTACACTTTGGGACAGGTGGTCCTGGGTTATATAAAAAGGTAACTTGCTCAGTTACGGTCAGTAAGCCAGGGGGCAATGTTTTTCCATGTCTTCTCCTTCTACTAAGGTAGTTCATATGAAAGAGTGATGTATGTTAACCTAAGCTTTTATTAATTTTAGTAATTTTGCCTTAGGAAGTTCTTTCTGATTTCATAAATTTGGGATCAACTACATTGCAATCATGCTTTGTTACACACAGAAAAACAAGGAATTTAATATTTCATCATTAGTAAAATTAAGTTTTATAATTTTCTTGGATGTATTGAGGATTAGTACATTAGTACCACTATGTTTGATCACCTAGTTCACTCAGTAATTGGTAGAGGCCTTATTTCTTTTGTATGTTCAGAATCAGTAAATTACCAGTTAAGAGACATAACCTTTGACATGGTAGATAATATTATATTAGCAACCTTTATAAAACCTCTCTGTTTTCTCCTCTTGTAAACTGCAATGATTTGTCACTTGAATTGGTTTAATAGAGCAGATTAGTCAAGAAGTTAGGTCAGGGGTGACTATTGCTAATGGGGAGACAGGATTAGTCAAGGCTTGCCATTTAGACACAGAGGGAGCAAAAGGATAAACATGCCATGCTAATGAATATACCACTAAATGACAAAGCCTAAAGAAAAATATGAGAAATGCAAAAGCTAGCTAGTCTATAGGCCAAACATTTATAATTTATATTCATCCTCTGAGTCAGTTATTTGGGACCATGGGACATGAAAATATTTGTTTGAATTAAATTTTGCCTTAGGAAGTTATTTCTGTTCCTATAAATATAAAATATTGACTTACACTGAAATCATGCTTTAATATACAGAAAACAATAAGAATAATTTAACATTTGCCAATAGTAAAATGAAGTTCTACAATTTTCTTGGGTGTATTAAAGATTTGAACCTTAGTACCAATATGTCTGAACTCCTAATCTACTCAGTAATCAGCAGAGATCTTAGTTTTTGTGTGTGTTCATAATCTCAATAAATTGCCAGTTAATAGTGCATAGCATTTAACATAGTAAATAAAATTTTCTGTTAACAATCATTATAAGATCTCTCTATGTCATGGAAATTAGAGCATTGTCTCAATGTAGACAAAAGACAGTGATCAATCAAGCTCTGTGTTACTGTTCTCTTGAAAACAATATATACTTTAGGGGATTTAAGGTATTAGGGTATTTAGGATATGCCTATTCAGAAGCTTTTACAAGTAAAGATGTTTCATGAGACAAATCAAGACACATTAAATGATAATCATTATTTTTGGAAGTGGATATGGCTTAAAGGAATATAGGCTTTAATCAACAATGGAGTATACAACCTGCTGCAAAAAGGATTCATATATATGTATGTATATATGTATATGTATATATATATATATGTACCTTTATGGAATTTACAGACCTTCATTAATACAGTTATGTAGACATTCTTCTTTGGATTTTGTTTATGAAACCTTGTTAGTATCAGGTGTAGCTCTGGTTCATCCTTTTTAGTGATATGTGTAACTCATCTTCCCTTTACTCTGTATTTCTGCTTAGGATATTTGCATGATTTCATGTATATCGTTTGAAATTTGTTCAAACTTTACTTCAGTTTGATTTCTTATTTCTTTGATTCCTTCTGGCAGAGAAGTTTGGAAAAATAAGTGTTATTTTAGTTTAATTTTTCCTACTATTATTTTTTATAAATATTCTTGTGAGTATTCTATAAGCATACAAGTTAGCATTTTTCAATACCAACTTACTTATTGCCTGCTGCTTATTTTCATTCTCATTATGCCAATAGAAGGTGGGGACGTTAGGCATTGTTTCTGTCTTCCAAGAAAGGCACAGACATGTTAATGAAGAGAGTCCTCAAGATGATCTAAATAGTAATGGTATACCATACAATAATAGACATGAAGGGTAGATGGTATGCAACTTTAGCTTCATTTTGAATATTTTGCAGGTCATCTGTCATCATTATAGAGAAATTCATTAATATATATATAACTTTAAACAGGCTAGGTTGAAACTTAGTAAATAAAATACATTCACAATTTGGAAGCTTTCCTACCAAATTGCTTGAATAATTTCTCAAGTGCTAAGTATTTGGTAAAAAGATGAATATATATGATTTGAAAATGTAAACAAAATCCCTGTTAAGCACATGTGTGTCTAGGAGTAACTGGGTCCTCCTATGAGGAAAGAGAATAAGATTAAAACAACACTGAAAGAATTACTTGGTTAGAGACCTCAGCTTGGCCTGGGGGTGGGGGGTTACCTCATCATGCTGCTTAGTTCAACTTTATTTCAGTTTCCATTTTTGAACTGCCTTCAGTCTCAGGACTGTGGATTTCACAGAAGCCACCAACTGTGGCACTTGATCTGCTAGCTTTTGTTATCATTTACTAGCTTTTTGTCATCTCTATAAGCAACAATTCTGTAACACACACACACACACACACACACACACACACACACACACACACACACACAACTCTTATGGTTTCAACTTCTTTTTTTTAGTCAGATGAGCATTTCCCTCTTGGTGCAAGTCTTAAATTTGGGTTTCAATCATAGAAATGTTTCTCACATTGACACGGATAAAGATATCATAAGAATTTTCTATTCAACTACTACTCTTGTGTGATTAATTATGTCCTTGTCAGAGTTCCAGACAAATTGGAGATGTAATCTAGATTCATTAAAGGTTCCCAGCAAACTAAGCCTCATGCCCACACTGTAATGCAATGTTCTCTGACACTGACTTTATAGACACTTAATAAAAGATTGTAAAATCAGATTTTCCAAATTTAGAAGTCCTTACTGCAACATAAGAGACATGTTCTATCATACAACAGATGCACAAGAAGGAAGACCCATAAATACCAAGCTAATAGAATTAATGTACTGTCAGATATTAGTAGGAGGAATACCACTGTGGACCATGCAGCTATATTAGTCAAGAAAGCAAACACAGGTAAGCTCTAGGTATTATCCAACTGAACCCATTGCAATTTGACAAACTATGAATTTGTGTATTAATAAACCACATTTTTATGGTCTTTGTTACAAAGCATTAAATAGTTGACTAACAATTAAAATATAGTTATGAGCGATTGATTAAATATTTTAAAGTGTTCAGATCAATATTTCAGAAACCACAATTTATGCTCTACTAGATATTATCATTAGAAATCTTACAGACAATAAATGAAAAAATGACTTCACACTTTTTCATGTGCCTTAAAAATATCACCAATTCCATAAAATCAGTTTTTCAACAGTTTACCTAAACAGTTTTATAAGGATTCTCAAGCTATTTTTATATAAAATGAAGATGTATTGACTATTGGTGGCATGCATAAATAATAAGGTTCATTGATAAGCCAAATAATTTTATTTCAATGTATTTTTCTCTAAATTGAGAACAAGCAAATAGGATACTCATTTTGGTGTTGTATGAAGTTAATCCTCAAGAAATTCGAACAGATCTTTCCATCTGTATTTAATGTGATCAATGTAGACGACATACAGAATCTTTTCACATGAAATGTGTAGATACTACTAAAGTAAATATTTTGTCTCAGTGTATTACAACTCTAACATGATGGTACAGGCTGTGGTAATGATACAATTTGGCAGGGTAAGAGCTAATGAGATGTGAAACATATGAAAATCCCACACGGCTTCATGAAATGCTGCTTAGCTGTTTCATTGCATCTATTCCTCTAAGTATCAGTTTTAATCCACAATGGGATATTTATGAACCAGTGGGTATTGTATTTTCTGAAACACTAATTTGGAGCTAGAAGGAAATGTAAAACTTACTTTTCTCTTATCACTTTATGTGATAGATGACATGTGCTAGTGCAGTTAAATGTGATGAATAGTGCACTAAAGATTTGACCTAGGTCAATGTTATGTAAAGTTGAAATTACATGACATTTCCTATAAGTTATATCAGTAATTGCTGTGGGATTCATAAAGACATATGACAGAGGAGTATATGATTTTAGAAACCCACCATTTTACAGTTGACAGAATCGCTATTTACACTTTATTTTATACAAAGGGAATGGGTTTGTGTTAAGCAATCAAGGTTATTGTGTGTTGTCACAAAACTAGTTTAGTTGGTTTATAAGACACAGTACAGCAGGTGGTTTATAGTCTGAGACTAACAGAAATAATCATAAATTCAATAAAATGAGGACATTCTTAGTTTTGTAGCTGTCATGGGCATTGTTAACTCTCTTGAGAAATCTAGAATTCAAAAGATGTAGCCTTGTTGAGCAATCAAAACCCCTTTAAAACATAGAGATTGTATGTTTGTGATGCTAATTATCATCTCATAAGAGTATAATTTGCGTCCTCTAAAAGACATGGAGTGGTCCCTCTGTGTTATCCCAGATACATACTGCTCCAATTACCTCGAGAAATGTGTAGCAATCCACCAGAGTTATTCTCAATGGGGGCCAAATGAAAACATTCTCATAAATGTATGGAGAACACTAAAATTGAGGAAAATATTATAGAACTCAAAACTAATTTTTATTCTTTGAAGACCTGAGCTTATGACAAATGCCAAAATATAGTTCCCTCCATCAAAACTCTGAGATTTTAGAACAAGATAGTTCCTCAATTTGGAATCCTAGTTTAACACTAGTCACTGTTCCAAAACCTCAAAAGCAATAATTAATTGCATTCTTAGGATTTATTTTTCTTTCATTGTACTGTCATTTTATTTATAGATTAACACCTCTATATAAAATAACAAAGCATCAGGAGCAGGAAGAACACCCTGAATGTAACAGGATGGACATGACTAAATTTTCTTGTTTACACTTCAAGAAGTGCAATGTGATATGACTTCTGATATTATATAAACTACATATACCTATTGTCTCTGGCTACAGTTTGAACTGTACAATTTTAGTTTTAACCTAGTCACATGGCATATTTTACTAGTTACTGGTGAACATATTAATGTTTCCATTCAGAGAAAAATCTCAGCAGAAATATTTATATTCAAAGTTGCATGGCTATGCTGAGAATCTATGTCTTGAAGGGAACTTTTTTCTGAGTCCCTTTTACAATAACATTCACAGTAAGTTGCAGGTTTACTGCTTCATCCTCAGATTCAATATAATTTCAATTTATTTATCTATAAAGCAGTGTCATGGTAATTGTATCCGTATTTTTTCCAGAGTTCTTATTTGTCCCTATTTTCCTATACCTAAAACATTTATTAATTAAGATAAAAATTTCATTTTTTCTAACTACTAAAGCATAAACTTCTGCATAGAGATTTTTATCTTTGCAACTAATTTGCTTCTTAGCAAAAGGGGAAATAATATATATCTATAATATATCCAAATGAGAGTAGGAGCATTTTTTCACCACAATCAGAAGGAAAACTAGAGAGAATATTTTAGGGAAAAATGCTCAAGTGTAAAGATGCAGATTCTAAGTTCTAACTAGTTTTGATTCACTCAGACATTGGATGGCGTTTGATTTAGAGGTTGACTGGATAAAGTCATGGTAGATAGAATGAATTATTATAACAATGAGAGAACAGAAATGTTTGCCAATTCAGAATTCCTCTGTTCTGAATAAAACTCTAAGTGACTTACATAGTTTTGAGTATCATTAATTGATTGACCAGATGTTAAGTGATGCTTTTAACTTAATACATTACATAATACTTAATAATATCTTTAATAGGTCTCCAAGGGTGAGGGAAGATAGAATCCACATTCAAGGGGTAGCTGAAGAGATGGTAAATGAAAGAATTCTATTATACAAAATAAATGTCAAAATTCAAGATGCAATTTAGCATCCAGTAATGAAGCGTTTTGATTATATCGACTTTCTATAGAATTGGTGCCCATGATCCTCTATTAATAATAACTTAAAATCTTAGACTAATCTTCACTCTCATTTTTCTTCAGAAAAAAAGCATCATTTGTCCATTTTTTTTTTCTATTATGAGGATTGGCATAGTAATGTCATTCACACAGTAAGAAAATTACTTGGACTAGGGCTCTGAGAGGTTAGGGTATATGTAGTAGTTAGGTTTCTTTGGTCCCGGGTGGCTAGAGGTCCAAGACCCACAGACCTGCTGCGCCAGACCCCTTAGCTACCCGCCACCGCTGCTCAGGCCCCCAGAAATGACTCAGAGGCTTATATTAACTTCATGCTGTTTGGTCTATGTCTCAGGCACATTGCTAGCTAGCTCTTACATATTAAATCAATCCATTTCTATTAATCTGTCTGCCTTGTGGCGTGTGGCTCACCTGTGCTCCTTACATGTTGCTCCTTTGAGCTTCAGCTTGGTCTGCCTCTGACTCTGCCCTTCCTTTCCTACCTATTCTGATTCCTCCTCCTACTTCTTCTTCTATGGTGTCTTTCATGGTCCAAAACAGCTCCTTTATTTAAAGATTGAGATTCACAGCATACAGAAAGGCATTCCCACATCAGGTGTATGTAAGTTATATCCCAGTTCACATAAAACCCTAACTGATATTTCTAAACCTTGTTTGTAATTTTTTTACAGCACAGCTTAGTTCCATTGGGCCATCTGTTATTATAAGGCATACTTCTCAGTTTCAGGATGAGCTGTAGTATTATCCAGCTCCAAGAATGCAGACACTATCTGTAAGAATTAGTACATTAGGACATCTTTTATTTATTTATTTATTTATTTATATATATATATATTTTGGCAAATGAGTTAGATAGGAATCTCATGATCTTTCACAAGTTAGGTAATATATGCACAAATAAAATGCTAACAATGAAACAACTCCAAAGAATATAATGCATGCAAAACAAAGAAACAGATTTTTTAACCATCTGAAAACTCAAACCAGTTTTGTACATAGCAAGTGATTTATATTCAGGTTATGTTCAGATACCCTACTTTCTTTCATCTTTTTTTATATGAAAATTTGCATCTCTTCAATGAAAAAAGGACAATTCAGAGACATTCACAGAAGGGTGCACTTTTATAAGCAATTCCTGAAAGTGAAGCATATCATTTTTAATTGCACTCTGTTATAGAATTCACCTTTACCTTTGCTTAAATAAAAGTCAATCTAGAAATTCTAGTCTAGCCAAAGTATAGCAATGTGTTCAGAAAGTGGTGGTTTTGAAATAGTCTAAGTGTCTGCCATAAAAAATTACATTAGTATTGTTCCTCAATATCTCCATATCTAATATCTAATGCTAGAAATAAAGATAAATATAGTAGCATTAAATACCAGTTTGGTTGTCCACAATGTCTTGTATATATAGCTGCAGTGCATAAAATGAGGCAATTATTTACGTGCCACATTCTGTATTTAAATTTAAGTTAGAGTTCTAGAATGTGTCCATCTTTGTCTGTACGTTTCCTAATTACTAAAAATTTCAGTTCTCAATTTTGTTACTCTGGAGATTACATGGGTGGATAGAATATTTACCATGTGATAATGCTAGTAGACTAAGTCAGAAAAGTTGGGGTTTGAGGATATTATAAAGATACTGTAGGTACTAGAAAAAAAATACCTTTCATATTTCTTGAAGAGTTTTCATTGTAATATAGTTGCCTCTTTTGACTGTAGCACTTCTGATTATTCACATTTGAATTGAGGATTTTTTATGATAAGACAAATGTCTATGTCTACATGACTTTTCATAAGTGACATTGTGTTTCTTTTCTCTTCATTTCAGCAACAATTTTCTTTCTCTCTCTTAATTTATCTTCTCATTTATAGTTTTATAAAAGTTTAATACATATTTGTTTGTGTCAGTTTTTAAAAGTATGAAAGTGTTTAGATAACCATATAAAGTTGTATAACAAATAGGATTCTTCAAGATATTCTTATTAATTATTTGGGAATTTCACATCATGAACCTGAGACATATTCTCTTCCCAGCCCTTCCAGGTCCACCCCCACCCTTGAGACCTTCCTCCTCCTTCATTAAAAAAAAGAATAAACAAATAAAACAAACAAATAACCAAACAAGAAAATCTAGTTCTATTTGTCTTGGCCTTTTACTCACTGAAGCATTGTTTACTTCCCAGTGGCCAGTCCCTTAAAGAAAACTGAGGTATTCCCCATTCCACTTCCCCCAGAAATAATCAGTTGTGGAGAGCTACACTTCAACATTCTATTCACATCTTTTAAGAGTTGTTTTTGATAGCTTTCTTTCCAGGCTCCTACTTTTTAGGGAGGAGGTAAGGGATAGGGTTATTCATGACGTCTTCTATGTACTTCTTTCTCAACTGTCAGTTTGTAGTCAACAATAACATAGTAAAAGTAGTGCCTTTGCCTTTTATAGTCAGCAGACGTAGAGGCCATGAACTTCAACATGGTTTCTGGTGATAGTGTGTACCACATACATTCACATGGTTTCTTGTACCAGCAAATGCCACAGACCTCAGCATGGTCTCCTTGGTAGTATAGACCACAGACAGCAGAGGTCATATGATCCTCTGCTGATGCCCTGGCCACAGACACCATCCTAGCCCTCTACTGCAGTACAGGCCAAGGTCATCAATATGGCAGCATAGGCCAATCACATGAATATGGCCCTAGTAGCACCATGACTCACAGAGACCAACAAAACTTCAGCTGCAGCACATATCACAGACATTGGTATTGTCTTGGGTGGTGACACAGGTTACTGGCATCATTGCAGACCTTGGCTGTAGGAGGAATATGACCCTGACATGGGCCCTCTATAATCATTTTCTATAAAAATTAGGATTATAAATTCTGCTTATATGAGTGAGGATGAAATTGTCAAGCCTCATTTCTAATTTCTGGACATTCAGAAAAAGTTTGGCCACAAGACTGTATTTTTAAGCTAAATACTGCCAGAAATTTAAATCAAGAAGGCCTTCATCAGAAACTTAGAATATTATTGTCATATATCAAAATGATTGTTACTATACAAATCTCTTTCATGAATATATGCTTTTTAATCAGTCTACCTTTCTTAATAAAAGCGTTGTTATGGTAACAATATCTGCTCTATATCCTAGCTTATCTTACTAAGCTCTAAGCTACAAGGGCATTAAATCTTGAGCCAACAGCAAACCTTTTAAGCATCATAGGAGGGTGCTTATTTTTCTTTATTAAAAATAGTTTCTTCTCTCATATAACACATCAAAACCACAGTTTCTTCTCCCTCCACTCCCCCCCCAAGCTGTTTCTCATCTCACTTCTCTATGATCCAGTCCCTATCTGAAAAAGGCAGGCATCCATGAGGCAACAACCAACCCCTGTAAAACAAAATACAGCAAGACAAGGCAACGCCCTCACATAAAAGCTGCATAAGACAATGCAACAAACAGGAGAAAAGAAATTCCCAGAGTCAGAGACAGGGCTGCTTCTACTGTTAGAAGTTCCACCAAAAAAAAAAAAAAAACAAAAACAAAAACAAGCTATTAAGCTATTAACCGTAACATACACACACATAATACACACACATATGCATAGGTCTACTGAAGAGCCATACAGGCTGCATGCTCATCCCTTCAGTCACTGTGAGCCCATGTGAGCCACAGTTGACTCTTGGGGTCATGTTTTCCTGGTGACCTCCATCTCCTTTGACTCCTACAATTCTTCCACATCTGTGTAAGTAACATTCCTGAAGATAACACCATTCAGCAATCTGAAGTCCTTCCTTGAGTAAGCTTCCTTTTTGTGTTTATCTTACTAGCTGTATTCATAACCTAATTCTAATATCACATTTCCCTCCATTCCTTTCTTTTCTTTCTCTCCTTCACTAAATTGTCCATGCATCATTAATCCTGTTCTGAAATATGTTGGAAATTCTTCGGCACACTCTGGGAAATGCAGAACTTGCTGATAGAACAAGCAAAGTTACTTTATAGTTTATTTCTTTACTTATGTCAACTGAATCAGTGAAGATGCATACCTCAGCTTTGGCTGAAGTGACTGAAGGGGGCAGACCCAATATTTACATGTCGTACCACCTGGAAGATTTTACATAAGTAGAGAATCATTTGGTCATTCTCCTGGAGCAGATCTCGTTGGGAATTTCTTAACTTTTTCAGAAGAGAGACTGATGCACAAGGGTAAATAAACAATGTAGATTGCAGGCATTCAACTTCTGAAATCTATAAAAAATTCAAACCTCATCATTATGAACTCTTAGCCAAATAATGTCTGTGCCTAGGGAATTCTGAAAAACAAAGGAAATTGATTCATGGATATTCTAAAGCTTCATGCTATGTGACCTATTTTCTATATTAATAAATTTATAATTTTTATAATTGAGCCTAATATCAATAGGTATTAATTAGCATGATTGAGTGAAAATTATAAACTTAAATGTTGATAATTATAGAGTCAATAAGTGTTTCAAATTTGCTATATTAGAATAAACGCTGTGTGAAGCAGTTAGAAGCATCATAGCTCTATATTTGCAGACCTGCCTGTCTTAACATTTACTAGGGGAAGAAGACAAGCAGGGAAAAATTGAGCAGTTCTTGACAAATTTCAGGCATAAGACACATAAGTGTAGATTTGATGTCTTTTAATTCTCATAGTAATATTTATTTAGAAAGCTGTGTTCATGGATAGATTCTCACTAAGATAATGGCCTAAATATGACTTAGGGAAGCACAATAACATTATAAATTCTAACATTAAAAATGGATAACTCAGGAAGCCTCAACAATAAGCAATGGAGAACTTCTGAGTGATAAACTGTCTCTAGAAAGAGACTAGTTAATTACCTGATACCACGTGGTTAGCCTGAAAACATACATATAATAGCATTTTCTGACAGAATTAGTTGTACTTACACATCTAAGAATAACACACACACACACACACACACACACACACACACACTTATATACCATGTAAGTTCCATCCTGAAGAAGTACAATTCTCCTCTATGAAGTCATTACTTAAGTAAACATTTTCTTTACCCTCATCATACCTGCTCACCTTCACCTTCAGAATACTCCATTACCTCCCTGTTGTATATTTTATTTGTGTTCTGACAAATAAAGTTTTCCTGGAGATCAGAGGATGAAGCTTATTAATTCCAGCACTTGGAAGAAGAAAACAGAAAGATCATAAGTTCAAGGCCACTTTGGGTTACATGAGATTGAATCAATCTAAAAGGGAAATAGAGCCAGACTCTGGAGGTCTACTCCTTTGATCCGAGCACTTGGGATTTTATGAAGAGACAGGAACATAAGGCAGATGGAGATAGGGTTTTACTGACCATTCGGTGTGAGATTCTGTAGAGGTGAGAAATCACTGGTGGCCACTTGCTCTGCTTCTCTGATCTCTCAGGTTTAACTCTTGATTTCTGACTCCCAGTTTTTATTGATTAAGACTAATATAAATTGTGCTTCAGTTTCCTTTCCTTTCTTTTTCTTTGTGTGTGTGTGTGTGTGTGTGTGTGTGTGTGTGTGTGTGTGTGTGTGTATGTGTGTGTGTGTGCATGTATGCGAGAAAGAACAGGAGGGAATATGGAAAAGGTTTGAGGGAGAACAGGAAATCTGGTAAAGGATATTAAATTTTCACGTAATAAAAATGCAGATATAAAAATAAATTACCGTAAAATTGATCTTATTTTGCAAATTATTAAGTGGCATCTTCAATAGTCTCAAGCAAAGTATTAAATGAAATGCATGATGATTTTAAATATGATAATTTTATTGTTTTAAAATTAAGGCTAGGCACAAAGATGGTTGAAGCAACCCATTGTGGGGGAAAAAAAGAGTCCCAAGAGAATGAGTCAGAAACACCTTTACTCCCATTGTTAGGGGTCCCACAGAAACGCTGAGCTAACAACCATAGTATATTTGCAGAGGATCTAGCACAGACCCATGCAGGCTCTATGATTGCCACTTCAGTCTCTGTGAGTCTCTCTAAGATGTCTGCTTAGTTTATGTCTGTGGGCTGGGTTCTCCTAGTGTCCTTAATCTCTCTGGCTCCTACAATCTTTCCTCCCACTCCTCCAGACATCCCCTGGGCTCCAAAGGGGACAGACTCTATAAAAATCTCCAATTTTGGCTCTCTCTCCATCCAAAGGTTAGCTCTGGGTCTCTGAAACTGCTCTCATCAGCTACCGGCAGAAGCATCTCTGATGATGATTGAGCTAGACCCTGATCTATGAGCATATAAGAATATCATTAGAAATTATTTTATTGATTTTTTTTCTTATCCAAAGTCTCGGGGCTATCCACTCTCTGGTTCCAGGCACTATGGAATATATGCTTGCTCTCTTTTGTGACATGAGCCTCAAATTAGAACCTTCATTGGTTGGCCACTCCCAGACTTCTGCCCCATCCTTTGCCACTACACATTTTACAGGCAGGGTTAAATTGTAGGTTGAAAATTCTGTGGGTGGGTTGATATCTGAGTCTCACCACGGGAAGCCTTACCTGGTCCCAGAAGATAGCTGATATAAGCTTCAAATGCTCCATTACTAGGAGCCCTTACTAAGGTCACTCTTTTAACACTTGAGGAGTTTCTACTGCACTAGGTTTCCACATCACCTACACAAATGCCTTTCAATTCCAATTATCTCTCCCTATACTCTCTTCCTCTACTCTACTCCATAAACTTTTGTTCCCATTTCCACCTTCCCCCATTCCACCACCCCCTAAAAAAATCCTATTCTTTTTCCCTTCCCAGGGAGATCCATGTGTCCTCATTAGAGCCCTCCTCGTTCCTTAGCCTTTCTGAAGACTGTAGCATGGTTATCAGTTACTTAAAAGCTGGTACCCATTTATAAATGAGTGCCATGCTTGTCTTCCTGGGTCTGAGTTTCTAAACGAAAGATGATTTTTTTTTCTATTCCATTCTATTGCCTCAGAACTTCATAACATCATTTTTTAACTGAGTAATTTTATTTATTTATTAAATTGTTTTCCATACCCAAGACTATTCACCCTCCCTCCCTCTCCCACTCCTTCTTCAGCCTCCCCCCTCCATCCCATCTCCCATCCATTCCCCAGAGAGGGCAAGGATTCCAAAAGTGAGTCAGTTCCATCTGGAATATCAAGTTGAGGTAGCTCTGAGTCCCTCCCCTCAGTATCAAGGCTGAGTAAGGTGTTCCTCTGAAGGGAATGGACTCCATGAAGCCAGTTCATGTATCAGGAATATACTCTGGTCCTATTGCAAATGCCTCCACAAACTGCTCACATTGTTTGATAGTTATCTACATTGGGAGGATTTAGCTCCTTTCCACAAAGGTCTTCAGATGTCATTTCAGAGTCAGTGAGCTCCCAATAGCTCGCTCAGCGGTTTCTGTGGGTCGCCTCCTCCTGATCCTGGTCGCTTTGCTCATATAATCTCTTCTCCCTATCTTCAGCTGGAACGGGGTGTGCTTAGCTATGGATCTCTGTGTCTACCTCCATCAGTTGTTGGCTGAAGGTTCGCTTGTGCTGGAGTTCTCCAGAGGCTGTGTCTCAGAGAGCAGTTGATGTTGAGGGGATAGGTGTATTTAGGGAATGAATTGACACTTATGAGGTGGACGGTCAGAGGAGGAGGACGAGGAGTAGCGTTGTTTGCTTAACTGCAGCTGGAGCTCTGATGAGTTTGGGGGTGGGGAGTGGACACGTTTTGTGCCCTGTAGCCCAGACCTTAGGGCTATCATAGCTGACCTGGCTGGTCGCAGAGTAATTTTATTATTTTAAATGTCATTTTTATGTATTTATCCCCCTGCTCCCCCTTCCCTTCCTGCCTCTCAATCCCTTCCAGTCAGCCTTCAGCTTCGCTCCTCCACATCCACATATCCCTCTCCCAAAACGCAAGTCCCATGGCTGGTCAGCTCAGCATGGCACATCCACTCGAGTCAAGTCTGATCCACCCATCCCGAAGTTGAGACTGGATTAGGTGTCCTTCTGCAGGGAATGAGCTCCAAGGTGCCAGCCCATGAACAGGAATACAGTCTGATCTAACCCCTGGAGGCTCCTCATATTGCTCATGCCAGTCAACAATTGCCTACCATTGGAGGGCCAAGCTCCTTTTCCTGTGGATCTCCAGTGACTATTCTCGATTCAGTGAGCCCCCAGAGCTCCAGCTAGCCATTACTATGGAAATTTTCCTCATAATCTCTATCCCTTTGCTCATATGGTCTCCCCTCCCCTGCTCTCAGATGGACCAGGAGCTCCGCCCAGTGCTCAGCCATGGATCTCCGCATCCCATCCACCTCTATTCTTTGTTGGATGTAGATTCTGTGATGACACCTAGGGTAGTTACTCATTTGATTATAGGGGAAGTCCTGTTTAGGCACCCCTCCACTATTGTTTGGAGATTTGGCCAGGAACATCCTGTGAGTTCTTGGATGTTTCTAACACAAATGAGTTCATTTGTGTACCAAATACTCATGGATATAGAGTTACCCACCAGCGTTTGATCAGATTACCAGAGGTCATACCTTTTTTTTTAAAAAATTGACTGTTTTCCAAAAGCCACAAAGAGTTAATAGCTCCTTAGTAAGTTCTGAGGATTCATAAACTCATTCCCCCTTCATAACTTTATGTTGACTAGCTTAATCTTGTATAGTCTTATACAGGCAATTAGAGTTGCTATGAGTTCGTGAGTACAACAGCCTTCTCACATCCAGGAGACATTGATTCACTATGCTCACACCATATACTGGATACTAAAATCTTATCACTTTTACAGGAGCCTCATGTATGTTACTTGTGTGTATATGTGTGTGTTGCTATAGATATCTTACTTTTTGCTATGCTTTCCACGACACTTATTCTCTATATTTTGATTAGTTGTAAGTTTCAGTATCACCACTCTATAGGGTTGGAGATGTGAATTTAGTGTACACATTGATAGTCTGTTCATTTAACACAATGATAGTAGTAGGGAATATGAGCTATGAAAAATGGACTCTTTTTTCAGATTTACAGTATAAGACATGAGCTTATGCATTTTGAGTAGGTTTTAAATTTGATGAAAATATTTTTGGTTACCATCATATTTGTGCAACAACTATACCCATAAGCATTTTCTTAGTTCTTTACTATTTCTATAAAAAGACACCATGGCTAAGACAACTTATATAAGACAGCATTTAATGAGAATCATGGGAATAGAGGGTGAGTCCATGAACATCTTGGTGAGAAGCATGACAGCAGATAGTCAGGATGAGTACTGTGACAGTAGCTGAGAGTTTACCTATAGATGATGCAACAACCAAGAGGCAGAAACAGGAGGGAAGGAGGGAGGGTAGGAGGGAGGGATGGAGAGAATTAACTGGGGATAACATAGACCTCTGAAACATAAAGCCACCACTGTCACGTATTTTTCAAAATCCACACCTCCTAATCCTTCCCAAGAAGTTCCACTAACTGGGGAACAAATATTCAATATATGATCCTATGGGAGCCATTCTTAGTCTAACCATCATAAGTATTTTGTGCCATGCCAGTTTTTATTTTAGATCACAGAGTTCCTTCTAAACAATATGGGCTATTATGATTGCACTTCGTTGACCTTTAGTATTTCATGCTCTGACTCCTTTGCTGAAGATACCATACAACTGAGTAGCAGAACATGAAGAAATCAAGTTGGTATTGAGTCTTCTCTTCCATGCTGGTTAGTTTTCATATTACTGCAAAGTGTCTGTAGGCAACTGGGAGGGAAAATTGCCTACAACAAGCTTTGGGACTTAGTATTTCTTTTGTTTAAGATGCATGAAATAAAATGATTAGTAGGGGAAGAAATTGAAATTATAAAGGGAAAAACAGTAATATTAGCATCTTTATTACAATAATAATGAAGCTAAACAAAGAAAGCTAGAATTCTGAGATTATCAGCACCATAGTTCTTATCATTGTCATATGACCTTATGGAAATTCCTGAAGACACAAAGTCATGCTCTGAAAGGGCATAATAGGTACTATTTACCTTGTAGTTATGTGAGATACTACAAACTAAAAATGTAAAAAATGTTTTTAAAGCATTTTATCTTATATAAAATATATAGTCAATACAACTCGATTTGTGAAATACACACACACATATACATCAAGATAGTAAATGTATTCATTCTCATACATCCTCTAAGTTCTTTTGTGATACTGTGATACTGTATAGCAAGAATGTCTAATGTTATCTACTTTGATAGTAAACATAAAAGATTATACTATTATGTTAAGTTTAATTCCAATGTGTTCAGCAGATAATCAATGTTTCATTCATTAGTCTATTATTCATCTTGTGTAATTGTGTAGCTTGACCAACACTCCTTATTATCCCCAACACAAGCTTTGGAAAAACATACACACAAATACACACATACGCACACACACACACACACACACACACACACACACACACACACACACACACACATATATATATATATAGTCAATTGACTATCAGATTGACTATCACAAACATTATCTTAGCTACTGAGAAGAATACTATAAAGTATATAGAATATTCAATAAGTATAAAACATCATTGAAAATATTCCAATAATTGAATGTATGACCTATGCATTTTAAATATTTTGAAGGTGTCTATAAATTTTTGTGATCCTTGTGCTGTTACATTTCACTGTACAATTTACAAAGATTGCTTTCATTATGTTTTTCTCAACAATGTCTTATTTCTACATTAATGGCTATCCTAATAATATTCTTTGGTATCTCGTGCTCTCTGGATCTTTGGTGATGGAAAACACCTTACAACCTAAATTCATCAGGACGGTATCAATTTGACATATAGTCTAGAGTCATATTTCCCTTCCTGCAATTCTTAGCTCTTCATGCTATCTCATTTTTCTCTTGAGATGATTGCAATAAGAAAAAGATCAAAGTTATTTAGGAGAAACAAATATGAACCAAGGTTCAGATCCATGTTTTCTGAGTCCACAGCTAAATTTTTAACACCTGTAGGAAAAGCCTTCTCAGCTTTGAGAATTTATGGTAATTAATCACCTTATATGGTGTGTTGTAGTAATCTCGAATAAGCAAAGACACTGGTGCAAATCCATATGAAAATTCATGAGTAACAATGAAAGCTATTATCCAATTCTGAGAATTCATTTGTATTTTCCAAAGATACAAGGGCTAAAATAAATTATTGATGATTCATTCGGAGAACTTCTTTGGAGGTAGGTTTATTTATACCATCTATTTCCTGTCTTGATTTGAATGAACTACTTCCTTCTTAATCTGTTTTCCCTGACTATGAAAATGGAGGTCGGAGGCCTTCATGCTGTGGTCCTTAATGACAATAGTGTAAGGTTGCAATTATAACATCAAAGTTTTTTCAAGTAACTTTTACTAGGAAATAATTCTAAAGGATTAACATTGACTAAAATGTTCTCCCTTTTAAAATACTATCCTGGCAGGCCAGGCTTAAGTTCATGCCTACGTAATTTGTACTTATACCCACATAGTAATAACTATGACTGTTCTTAAATAATATGGCAGTCATTAACCATGTTTAAAAATCTGTGGAAAAGTTTCTCTCACGGCCAAGTTATAAAAGTAATAGACAGACTATGATACTATTATTTGTGGCTCATTTAACTCCATACTTGAGAACATACTTGAGGGTATAAAGCTGACAGTTTTCTTTTGGCAGATGAGCTCAGTTTTAGCTTTATTTTTGTCTCACTATAACAATTCAGTCACTCAACAATATGTGGCTTTAGATGTAAGGCTGTGATATGATTTTCCTACTTATGTCTAAATACCAATTATTTTAACTACTGGAATTCCACCAAAGAACACATACAATAAATATTTTGTTTCCAGGTGAAAGTGCTATTGGTAAAATATCAAAACTTACAGGTGGCATCAGGTATGAGGAAGGCCACCAGAGGCAGGCCTTTGAGAGGAAGGAAGATTATAGGAGCTAGAGGGGATGGTAACTGGAGAACATTGCTCACTGAATCAACTAAGCAGGGCTCACATGGACTTACAGACTGAAAAGGCAAGCATGGTCCTCTGAATATATCTTATCATTGTTAGCTCTTTTCCTACTATTAGATTGCCTTGTCAGTCTCAATAGGAGGACTTGTGCCTTGACTTATCATATCTTTTTTTGTACTATTTGGCTATTGTATCTTGAAGGCCAACTTTTTTCTGAAGAGCAACTAGATAGGACTGGATCTGGAATAGAGGGTAAGTGGAGAGTTGCTGGGGGGAGTGGAAAAAGGGAAATAGTGGTTGGGATACATTGTATGAGAAAACAATCCATTTCCAATAAAAAAAATTAAAGATAGGAAGAGAACCAGGAAATGACAGGGAACTCCTTAAATCATATAACTGCATGTCAAGTTTGTGAGGAATGTGATGCCATTATCTGAATTCCAGAAGACATTGGGAACTTGGTCCCTATAACCCTACAACTTAAAATGTATACATGATCTATCCTTTGAGACAGCCCTACTACTCAGTGCCTATAACTTTTGTTCAATACAAGTCCGTTGTCCCTGGCATTTTCAGTATCCTCTGGTCTCCATTGTATCTTATGCTTCATGTTCATGCACAGGGTTCCATAAGGAAAATCTGACCCTCTTATATATTATTTAATCTCTAAAGTGTCTTCTGGAAACTTGGTACACTCTTCTATGTCTCTGTATCTCTTGTATTCTCACAACCACATGGATAATGCCAAGTTATACTGTTAGTCCAAGAAGTAGCTGAGGGCCTTTGAACCACATCTATCATGACTTCGAGTTCTTGGGTATTTGAGGAGGGTAAAACACATCCCTATATGATGCTCTTCCAGTAGGGTATCCTGGAGGCTCTTTTTCCAGAAATTAACCTTTTAGATTAAAATATAATAAATGAATGTTCATTGGTATACCTGTATTCTTCCCTTAGTGTAGTCTTATACTAAAAGCATTTTTTTATTATCCCCCTGAAAAATGCTGTTTTTATTGATACTAACTGCTTCAACAAACATAAATGCTTTGTCCATACTTGCTTGTCCATAACTTTGATCATGACCACTGTCTTTTCCTCACCTAAAATACTGTTTTTAAAGCTTTCTCTGTTGCTGCTTTGGTCTTGACTTGCCAGTCTTTCTGTAATAAATGAGCATGAACTGTACCACAGCTTGAAAATTAATTTTTAAAAATTTCCCCATGTAAATTATTCCATTACTATCTCCACTCAAATTTTCTTCAGGACTTAAGCAAAAGTGGCATGTTTCTTTGCCAGAATTCAACAAGATCAAACATCCTCTATCCTAGATCTCCATTGAGAATCTGCTCCCACATGAAAGCTCCTGGGAATAAATTTACTCTCTGTATTTCTTTATCAAACTGGCATTTTTGAACTTACTTCAGAGTGGACCCCTATGCCCTAAGCGCCATCTGTTGCCAATAGCTACAGTCTTCCAGTTCTCCCTGCATAGCAGTTCTGAAGGTCAGGTTTAAAACAGTCACGGTCATGCTTCTTGGAAGTTAGCTTTGATCACTGGCACAGAAAGCAACTTGTAGGAGAAAGGGTTTGTTTGGGCTCATTGCTTCAGATACATCTGTCCATATGGCAGGAATACATAGCTGGAAGAATGTCAGGCTGCTCCTATTCACATAGCATAGGCCAGAAAAAACAAGATTTGGACTAGAAGTAAGGGGTGAATAAAACCTCAAAGTACTACGTTCAGTGACATGTTTCTATCAGCTAAGGCTCACTTCCTAAAGGCTTCTCAGCTTTTGAAATAATCTCAAAACCTTGGAACTGAACATTAAAAACAAGAATCTGTGTGGGACATTTCAGATCGAAATGGTAGTAGAAATTTAATGTCTTTTCTGGATACTTTTGGAAATACATAAACCTCATAAAATTCGGTATTGTTTCTTCCCTTCTTTAGTGCTGTCCCCTTCATATTTTCTTTCCTTTCTTGCTTGCATTCTACCTTCCTCTGTTCTTCCCTCCCTTCTTCCCCTCCCCCTCCCTCCCTTCTTCCTTCCCTCCTCCCTTCTTTCCCTCCCTCCTTCCCTCCCTCCTTCCTTCCTTTCTTCCTTTCTCTTTGATATTTACCTTCCTCTTAATTTTATATGTATTACCACACTGTAGACATTATAAAAATAGAAGATATATACTCCATAAGAAATGTAAAAAAATAATTCTCATTTCCTGAATAATATTGTTTTATACTGGATATAACAAATACTTTAATTGTAATTATATGCATAATTCCTTATATGTAATAATGGACATAACTGAGGTGGTTTGAATAAAAATGTTCCCCCAGAGGCTCATATGTCTGAAAGTTGAGTCCTAATTAGTGAAACTCTTTGGCAAGGATTAGAAAGTGTAGTTTGGAGAAAGTGTGTGACTGGGAATGTGCTTTAAGATTTCAATTGTCCATAGCAAGCCCAGTTTCTCTCTCCCTGCAGATCAGGATGTAAAGTTCTCATGTGCTCATCCAGTGTCGTGACTGTCTGTGTCCCAGCATGATGATCATGGGCTTATCTTTAAAACTGTAAGCAAGCACCCAATTAAATGCTGTCTTTTATAAGAGCCAAGTCACCTTGCTTATGGTGTCTTTTCAAAAATAAACAAAAATACAACAGTAACTAAGACAGTGATGAATGCCAAAATATATATGTGGTCCTAACCAATTTTGAACAATTTTTTTGAATTTTAGACTAACTATATTAATGAAAATGAAATAATTTGTACAAATTAATTAAGGTTGTTGCACAAATAAATGAGACTCAGGGATAGATCTCTGAGAAAGTCAGAGATATTACAGAGAGTAAACACCACAGTCAGATCTTACCCAGCTGTCTTCCAGCTTCCTCAGCCTGGCTTCCCTTGGCTTCCTCCCCTGGGCTTTCTATCCTGCCTTAAATACTCTTATGGTAAATTAAGTGTGGCCTCACCACTGCCTGCTTTAGAGCCTGGAATTCCTTCTATAATCTAAAATGACGTTGACTCAGTTAGGATTAAGGGTGTAGGTCACCACTCCCAGGATACTTCCTGTGCTGGGATTAAAGGTGTGATTCACCATTCTCTGATTCTCCTAGACTAACTGTGGTTAGAGCTCCGGAACTTCTGGAGCTTTTATTACCCCCCCACATAGACTGTGGGTAGATTCCCTTTGATATCTCTGAAACTTCTGAAGCTTTTATTGAACTCCCCACATATCACTTTTTGTGTCAAATTTAAAAAAAAAGGTGATAGTTAACATAAGAAAAAACATATACAATAAGTACAATAATTATATGCAATATATACAAGCGATAAATGAGTAATGTCCAATCCATTAACAATTGACAATTCAAAGAAAGTATTTCATTAATTATCCTATTTTGATGAGTCCAAAGGATTATACCTAATTCATTTCCTTTCTAACTAAAAGCTATTATTTTGATATCTCTTAAACTTATAAACTTTAACTTCAAAGTTTCTTTTCTAAAACTGTCATTAGAAAACTATGACTATCTCAACTTCAACTACCCCAGAGACCCAAGAAGGAAATAATATTTACCCAAGTAAAAAGGAAGTGCAAACAACATCCCAAAACTAGAAATGACAGAGATGACACCTATCTGCCTGGACAGTCACCCAAAGTTCCTTTATAAAGTTGGGGCATCCATCTTCAGCCTACAGGCTCAGAGTCTCTTTTCATTTCAGTGAAGCAGGAAATCTGCTTTGTCCATTTTGGTGTAGTTCAGTCATTTCTCCTTGTGTCCTGAAGATTTAACTCTCTCTCCAAAGTTCTTTTCAATTTTCTGACTTGTTAGCTACCAGTCTCATGCTGGTATTTAGCCTTAGATGGAGCTTACCACCCACTTTGGACTGCATTCCCAAGCAACCAAACTCTGGGAAGACCCAGGCCAGGTGCGCCAGGGGCCACTACTGGCCTCACACCATCCATGGGGCATCTCTGACAGTTTTCTCTGAAAAGCAGGAACCTACAGGACCATATCAGCTTGTTATTGTAATAGGCGGGCGCCCCTAGAGCACCCCAAGACACCCAAGACCATGGCTAATGACCACTGTTAACTTTAAAGAAAAAGAGAGTTTAATGAATATGAATATCGGTACATACATATGTGTGGGGTCCAGGCCCTGTAATGAATGAATGATAGAAGCCAAGAGCCCAGAATACTTTCAGGGTAGAATTCTTATACCACACTCTGGGTAGGGGAAGGGGTATGGGTGGGCTCGGCATGATAACAGGGCGGGGCCAAAGGTCAGCTTAGGAGGGAGATTAGGAATGCAGGCAGGCAGACAGACAGGCAGGAAAGCTATTTCCTGTGAAAGAATAGGACCACCTGAAGACGTTCATTTCCTGGAGCAATGGTCATGATGGGCACATTGTACAAGCTTCAGAAAGTTCTTGCCTGCTTCAGTTAACAGTTCTTATGGTAGGGCTTTCCTGGGTGGCCCCACCCAGGTTGCTACATCAGGAATGTGGAATGTGGTCCCAGCCAAGTAATGGAGGAAGTACATCCTGTAAACAAAGCTTTATCCAAGAGTTCTGAGAGCCTGAGTCTTTGAGCAAACAGCCATCTGATCAATTGTCTGTCACACAGGGACCGAAACTCTGTCAGCCTCAGCTAGTTTCAGGGACCTCAGGAAGGGGGCAAGGGGAGAGAGTTACAGGAGTTTTCTATTTTCACAGTTATGTCAAAGTTCAAAGGTCACTTTCCGAGGGAACCTGCTTGTCTAGTTTAAACAACACGCATCAAGCAGTCAATACAGGGACAGGTTCTTGTCCAATGGCTAACTGTTACCACAAAGAAAGTAGACTCCATATGGAGTCCTTCAATGCCCATTTTTCTCTTGAAGTAGATTGGGGCTGCCAGGAGCAGACCTGTCTCACCGTCCAGAAAAGTCTAAATTCTAAAAACATTTTGAATGCCAAATTCTATGGATCTCTGAAGTGTTTGAAGAAGACCTGTTCATCTAAAATATATATATATGTTTGATCTTGAAAACACATCTAATGTGACTACTTCTGAAAGTAATGTCTAACTACTGACTCACATTGCTTTATATTCTAATTAACTGGTATTAGCAACTTGTATTACAATGTTAGATGAACTGATTAAGTATACTACCTTGAATAAGCATAGGAATATTTGTACATTGACACAGTTAATCTCAATATACACGATTTGTATACAATATACAGAAAACCAACGCAATGTAAAATATTTAAAGCTAGTAAATCCTTTTAAAAGAAGATTCTATAATCTATCCTTATATCCTCTATATCTGTATCCCCTTTTTCTTTCTATTTTTTAAAACACAAATCTTGAATCAAATCGTTCTTGTTTAACTTTTTTCTAACCATAACTATTACCAATCAATTTTTAACCAATTAACCCAAACAATGACAATCATCAATCATCCATAACCCATTGAACAACAATAACCAACCCACCCCACCACTTGGGAATGTGGGTGCCATGTTCTTAAATTACTTCCTGCTGACCGAGGAAGAAGGCATTTTTGGGGGATCCTGAAAATAAAACATTTTGTTAAATGTCAAGTCCTGAAGTAAGGAGCTGTGTCATTTTTTATCCAGTCTCTGCATAACAGGAAAGCACACAGCTTGTCTCAAGTCCTGGATATAGTAGTCTGTGAAGCTGGTTCATCTCAGCAAGCTGCCACAAAATTGTCCTGGCAGTTTGTAGCCCAAATCTGATCTTTGATAGGATTTGTCAACCTAGTGGCTTTATCAGAGTTCATGTGAAACCATCGTTGTGCGGCCCCATGTTCCTTTTGGATACTTCAAGTTCACAATTAGGCCTTGTCCTAGATCACTGCAGAAAACTGATAAAAGACTAAAAACCAACATAATGTATAGGAAACTAAACATATAACAATTTATTCAGCATAGGATTAGTAACAATAGAAGAGTCCCTTACAGAGCTAGAAGCCCAAAGGAGCAACATGTAAGGAACACAGCTGAGCCACAGGATATGTGGCAGACAGCGAAAATGGGTTGAGTTAAGATGAGAGAACTAGCTACCGATGTGTTTAAGTCATAGACCAAACAGCATGAAGTTAATATAAGAGTCTGAATCATTTCTTGGGGCCTTAGCAGCAGCGGGCAGCTAAGGGGTCTGGGGCTGCAGGTCTATGGGTCTGGACCTCTGGCGGCCTGGGACCAAGAAACCTCATCATAACAGAAGGTTCCTGTTGGAGGCCGCTGGCTCCAGCTCCTCAAGGTGGCGCTATTATCTGGTGCTGGCCAACCCGCCTGAGTCAGTAGAGAACGCATGCGTGCTCTCGCGAGACTGGTTTCTCAGCCTCTTCCGTGGCGTCATGTGGGATACTGGACTGCAACCTATAGGAAGATGATACGTCTAAAGCGGGGGCCGTTTGGTCGACATAAAACCGGGTGCTTCCTAACTCGTGGTCCCTTTCACTTTCTCTTTCCCCGCCGGGCCCTGTCCCGCGCGGCCCCCATCTCCCTCGCTCTCTCTCTCTCCTCTCTCTGCCCTCCCCTCCATTTTCCGTAAGCTAAATGCTCTCCCCCAAGATCCATTAAAGCTGTACTGCAGAAGGATCCTAAGTGTGTACTGCGTCTTTCCTTGCTGGCGAGGAGTGGGCGCGGGACATTTGGTGCCGAGACCCGGGGATTTAAACATCGTTTGCACCGCCCTCGGAGACGAGGTGGATTCAGAACTGCAGACAGGTTGCTCGGAGAGGTATGTCTGAACTGGACTTTAATTTGGGATTTTTGCCGCTCTGGAAAGGGTTTCTTGAGGCCCTGGTGCTTGTCTTAATAGTGTTGTTGCTTGGGGTTGTCTATTGCCTCTACCGGTCTGTGAGATCCTTCCAGTCTTTGGCACAGCCTACCCTAAAGAACTTTGTAGAAGACAAGGCCTGTAAAGATCTGATAGCTAAAGGGCGAGGCGTGATAGGAAGAGTTCAGGACAGCATGTCAGAAACCGAGCGCAATGTGAGGTTAGGCGCGCGCTGTAATACAAGGAAAAAGGACCCGGTAAACATGGGAGAATTAAAAAACCAGAAACTACTTCATAAGGAAAAAGGACCCCCCGATGAAATAAAAAATTTGGGGGAGCTGGGAAACCAGAAACTAAAGCCTGGTTCCACCACTTTGTACCCAATACAGAAACTTGAAAATTTAGATTTAAAGTATGGCTCCTCTAGTGGCTCTGATACATCGGAGCAATCAGGAGACGATGAGTTGAGCCCTGATAAGGAGAGTTTACTAAAAGAAGAGGCAGCTACAGAGGGATATTATCCTGATGAACTTCCCCCCGAGGATCAGAATGTGAGAGTTAGAAAACGACAACTGACCGTTGAACCTACACGGCCAGTATTTACCGCTCCCCCTCCTTATGAGGGACGAGTCAGGACCCTGTCCTTTTTGTCTGAGAAGGTTAAGAAAAAGCTCAGCTTGGCCTATCCAGTGTTTGAAGCAGCGGAAGGGGGACGGATACATGCTCCTGTAGAATACGCTCAGATTAAAGAACTAGCCGAGTCAGTCCGAAAGTATGGTGTAACCGCCAACTTTACGGTTGCTCAGCTGGACAGGTTAGCATTGTCAGCCATGACGCCTGCCGACTGGCAGACAGTTGCTAAGGCCTCCCTGGTTAGTATGGGTCAATATCTAGAATGGAAAGCCTTATGGCACGAGGCTGCTCAAGAACAGGCTAGGGCCAATGCTACTGCACTTACCCCCGAACAACAGCTCTGGACATTTGAGATGCTGACAGGGCAAGGACCACACGCGGCTGATCAGACTAACTACCCCTGGGGAGCTTATCAGCAGATTGCTAATACAGCCATTAGGGCATGGAAGGCTTTATCCAAAAAAGGAGAAGGGAGCAGTCAATTAACTAAAATCATTCAAGGTGCGCAAGAGCCCTTTTCTGATTTTGTAGCTCGCATGACAGAGGCAGCAGGTCGAATCTTTGGTGACCCAGAGGCGGCTGCCCCTCTGATAGAGCAGCTGGTATTTGAACAAGCTACCAAGGAATGCCGTATGGCAATAGCTCCCAGAAAAAATAAAGGTCTACAAGACTGGTTAAGGGTATGCCGAGAGCTTGGCTGCAGCCATTTTGCAGTCCCAGAGGCGCCCTCTAGCGGGTCCCGCCAAGAGAGTTTGCTTTAAATGTGGCAAGCCCGGCCATTTTAAAAAAGAATGCTGTGTCTCTGAGGGGCCTACCCCCTCCTTATGCTCTCGATGTAGTAAAGGATACCATAGGACAGATCAGTGCCGCTCAGTCCGAGATATTAAGGGGAGAATTCTACCACCATTAGAGACAACAGAGCCAAAAAACGAGATAGTGGGCCCCATGTCCCAGGGCCCACAAAAGTATGGGGCAAAGTTTGTCAGGGAAAGCAAGAGTGTGAGCCCTCCGGGAGAGCCCGACTGGACCTGTGTGCCTCCTCCCACTTCTTATTGACACCACAAATGGGAGTGCAGCCTGTACCTGTCTGCCTGCCTGAGGCGATCCCCAAAGCATGTATCGGGTTGCTGTTGGGGCAAGGCTCCCTCACTAAGCAGGGACTTGTAGTTCACCCCAGTTTAATAGATCATCAGCATACTGATGAAATTCAAGCCTTATGCTCCTGTCCTACTGGGGTGTTCACCATTAATCCTGGAGATAAAATAGCGCAGCTAGTTCTACTCCCCGCTTATAGATCAGACACCACAACAGGCCTCACAATGGGCTCTTCAGGACAAGACTCAGTCTATTTATTGGTTGACTTGAGACAGTGACCTAGCCTAACTCTTTGGGTTAAAGATAAAAAATTTGAAGGGGTTTTAGACATGGGCGCAGACAAGAGCATAATTTCCTCCCATTGGTGGCCAAAATCATGGCCCACTACTGAGTCTTCCCATTCCTTACAAGGCCTTGGGTATGCTTCTCATCCCACAGTTAGTTCATCTGCTCTAGCATGGAGAACAGAGGAAGGTCAGAAAGGCTGGTTCACACCCTACGTCCTCCCACTACCAGTAAATCTATGGGGATGGGATATTATGCAAGAGCTAGGGCTAGTATTGTCCAATGAATATTCAGTTCAAGCACAAGGGATTTTAAAAAAGATGGGGTATGAAGAAAGACAGGGCCTGGGTTTTTCTTAGGTGCCACTGAGGCAGCACGACCCATACCTTGGAAAACAGAGGTGCCGGTATGGGTTCCTCAGTGGCCATTGACCTCTGACAAGCTTAAGGCAGTGATCGAGCTTGTTGCAGAACAGCTTGCTGAAGGACATATTGAGCCCTCCACCTCTCCATGGAATACACCCATTTTTGTGATTAAAAGAAATCCGGAAGATGGCGTCTGTTACATGACTTAAGAGCTATTAATGCGCAGATGCATCTTTTTGGGCCAGTTCAGCGGGGAATTCCCACGCTCTCAGCCTTGCCAAAAGATTGGCACATGATTATTATAGATATTAAAGACTGTTTTTTCTCCATTCCCTTAAATGAGAGAGATAGGCCTAGGTTTGCCTTTATGGTTCCCTCTATTAATCACCTGGAACCGGACAAGAGATATCAATGGAGGGTTTTGCCTCAGGGTATGGCTAATAGTCCTACCATATGTCAATTATATGTTCAAGAAGCCCTTGCGCCAGTGCGGCAAAAATATTCTAAGGTAGTTATAGCCCACTACATGGACGACATACTCCTTTGCTATTGTGATTTGATGATTTTAAGAGAGGCTTATGTTTTATTACAAGAGCAATTAAAATTATGGAGACTTCAGATTGCAATAGATAAAATTCAGACTTCAGAAGTTGGACAGTTTCTAGGGTCTAATATATTTCCTGATAGAATTGTTCCCCAGAGGATTGAAATTTTCAGGAGAGACTTAAAGACATTAAATGATTTTCAAAAATTACTAGGAGATATTAATTGGCTTAGACCTTTTTTGAAAATTCCCACTGCAGATTTAAAGCCTTTGTTTGATATCTTGGAAGGTGATTCTAATCTTACCTCTCCCTGCAGTTTAACACCTCAAGCTAAAGAAGTGCTTAAGATAATAGAAAATGCGATAACGAAGGCCCAATTAGCTCGAATTGATTATAATAAGCCATTTTCCCTATGTGTTTTTAAAACAAGAATATTGCCTACTGCGGTATTATGGCAAACAGGCCCCTTATTATGGATTCATCCCCCAGCCTCACCCCAAAAGGTTATTGCCTGGTATCCAGCTGCCATTGCTCAATTAGCTCAAAAAGGCTTGAGGGCCTCGGCCGAGTATTTTGGTATTTATCCCACTGTGATGATCTTACCTTATACCACCCATCAGGTTCAGGTCCTAGCTGCTACCAATGATGATTGGGCCATATTAACTACTATGTTTCCTGGAAAAATTGATAATCATTATCCTAAACATCCTTTGTTACAGTTTGTGGCTTATCACCCTGTGATATATCCACGTGTTACTTCCTCAGTGCCTTTAAAAGATGGCTTAATTGTATATACAGATGGCTCAGGAAATGGAAGGGGTGCTTACATTATAAATTCACAGACATTTTTTAAAGATTTTGGTCAAAAATCACCCCAGATAGTTGAATGTCTAATTGTGTTAGAAGTTTTACAAAAGTTTGATTGTCCGCTTAATATTGTGTCTGATTCCCATTATGTGGTAAATGCCCTTCAGTTACTTGAAACGGCCGGTATTATTAATCCTTCTAGTACAGTGTCTGCCCTGTTTTGTACCATACAAGACTGTTTGCTGCAACGACGTGAGCCCTTTTACATTACCCATATACGGGCACATTCGGGACTCCCAGGTCCTATGAGCAAAGGAAATAATTTGGCTGACCAAGCTACACGCCTGGTCGCTGCTGCCTTTGCTAATCCGTTGCAAGCTGCAAAAGATTTTCATACAAAATTTCATGTTACAGCAGAGACTTTACGCAAGCGTTTCTCACTTACTAGACAACAAGCTCGCGAAATCATGACACAGTGTCAAAACTGCTGTCAATTCCTCCCTGCTAAAACTGTTGGGGTTAACCCAAGAGGCATTTCACCATTACAAATATGGCAGATGGATGTGACACATGTTCCATCCTTTGGAAAGCTTCAATTTGTACATGTTTCTATTGATACATGTTCAGGTATTATTCATGCCACACCACTTACAGGAGAAAAGACCATACATGTTATTCAACATTGCTTAGAGGCATGGAGCACCTGGGGCAAACCAGCTTACCTCAAGACTGATAATGGGCCAGCTTACAGCTCCCAAAAATTCGCCCAATTTTGTGCACAGATGCAAGTAACACACCTTACTGGGTTACCATACAACCCTCAAGGACAAGGCATTATTGAACGTGCACATCGGACCTTAAAATCCTATTTGTTAAAACAGAGAGGGGGAATAGAATTGCCCCCAACACCAAGAGTGTCAATTGCCTTGGCGTTGTTTACCATAAATTTTTTAAATATTGATGATAAATATCAAAATGCTGCTGAGCGACATTGCTCAGAACCACAACGGCCAAAAGAGCTAGTAAAATGGAAAGATATTTTAGAAAATAAATGGAAAGGCCCGGATCCTATTTTAATAAGATCCTGGGGAGCTGTCTGTGTTTTTCCACAGGATGAAAAAAATCCAGTTTGGATCCCAGAGCGCCTCACCAGAAAAATATTGCAAGAAAAAGAGCCTTCGCCTTCTCCAGTTGATGTGTTTGGTGACAGCAGTAGAAGATAATGCCCACCTTCTCTCTGCCAATGCCGGTGATGTATAAAGATTTAGGCATAGCTTTAAAGAAAATAGAAGTTTGGGGTTAAAGAGAAGTTTATATTTTAGTTAAAAATAGTTCAGATATATTACTAAAAAATTTCTCGGCAGCCTGACAAAGGAAACAGAGTTTGATAAAACCAAAATTGGCTTCCTTTTGCTCAGGCAGGCCAGATAAAAATTCAATTTTACCATATAACAATTGCCAATCCAGAAATATAGGTTGGGCCACACCTAAAATATTTTCATTTTCTCCCAATTTAACCACCAGTTATTTAGATTGTTAGCAATGCTTCAAAAATTATAGATAAATTGAGATACAAATTTGATAATTGCCTTTATGCCTTATGCTGAGATGCTCAGCTTTATTTCTTTGCAGCAGCGGCCCACATGCCACGATTTGTGCCCATACCACCGTGGTTCCCCAGTAGCTCACAGCTATTTAGACAAAAAAGAGATTTTAGAATCTCTGCTGTTATCATAGAGATCGTTGTCACAGCTGCCATGGGGGCCTCAGTGACTGCCTCAGCTGGTGCACTTTCAAAAATAGTGCAGACTGCACAGGCGGTTAACAAATTGTCCACCCCAATAAATGGCACAGTTGAGGTGTGAGCAATAACTTGCTGGCTTATGCATAACCTCTATTCAATATAAAAACTTTACAAAGACAACTAATCTTTCGAAAAGCCTTTCTCAATTTTCTTACAGAATTGGTCGTCTAAGTTTGAACAGACCCTTCGTGACCTGCAGGTGGCGATTGTCCAGGCCAATTCCATTCGGCTAGACCTGTCGCTGACCAGAGAGCTTACTCCATAAATTCCCTCAGCCTTCCCCTACTCCAGAAAGTGGGTGGGGGTGGATATGTTTGACCTAGCCTTTTGCAGAGGACTAGTCATTCTTCTCTAGACGGTTTGCAGGTTCAGAATCCAAAGTCAGAGAAACAAAACAGTTTCGACTCAAGCCTTAATGGCTCTAGACTCAGAAACCTCGATAGAGGTATGGCTAACTATGCTAAAGCAATAGAGATATTGTGGCTTAGACAGCTCCTACACACCTAAGACAGCCTTGTCTATTGCACTAGGTGGAGCGTTCAGCCCGTTTCCTAAGAGGTATGCTGAGCCAAGGGCATCGCACAGGACATAGCCATGTCCTGGGAGACATATTGTCCTGCATAAGGGTGTCTGTCTTAATTCCCTTCCCAGCAAAAGGCAGAGGACGGGCTGGGGGCATCTCGATCTGTCGAGAGATTAGAGATGACCCCCACGCAAGTCCACAATTTATTCTGGGGGACAATCACTGTCTCCACCCTCTTACAGGATTCTCTCTTTGCTTAGAATATAGAAGGGTGAGATGTTGGAGGCCGCTGGCTCCAGCTCCTCAAGGTGGCGCTATTATCTGGTGCTGGCCAACCCGCCTGAGTCAGTAGAGAACGCATGCGTGCTCTCGCGAGACTGGTTTCTCAGCCTCTTCCGTGGCGTCATGTGGGATACTGGACTGCAACCTATAGGAAGATGATACGTTTAAAGCGGGGGCCGTTTGGTCGACATAAAACCGGGTGCTTCCTACCTCGTGGTCCCTTTTGCTTTCTCTTTCCCCACCGGGCCCTGTCCCGCGTGGCCCCCATCTCCCTCGCTCTCTCTCTCCTCTCTCTGCCCTCCCCTCCATTTTCCGTAAGCTAAATGCTCTCCCCCAAGATCCATTAAAGCTGTACTGCAGAAGGATCCTAAGTGTGTACTGCGTCTTTCCTTGCTGGCGAGGAGTGGGCGCGGGACAGGTTCCTTCCAACTGCTACCTAATAAAATGAGTCTTTAAAGTAGAGTAGAAATAGGTTTATACAAAAGGGGAATTTCTGCAAAAATTTTTACTTTATTTTACATTAACACTACTGACATAATTATTTTACAATAATGACTTCAGATCTTCTGGTGTAGGGCTTGGGAATATGAATTTTTATAAAATTCCTCAGCAAGGTGCTTATCTACATTGAAAAAAGTCTTTGATGTAACTACAGTAGAGACAGACTGGATTACTATCTAAATTTGCTTTAATGTCAAGGATCAATATCATATATCCAACAGGAGTGTATTAAAATAGCAACTTGGGGCTTTCGGGGGGAGAACCAGCCAAACTTTCTAAAATGATTTTAAAAATGTCTTCAGAGAACAAAGAAGTGGATGTGGTCTTAGGTTGTCATATTTTGTTTCGTGCTGGCAAAGGAGTGCTGTGGAAGAGTTTGAACATTTTGGTGGCAACAAAGGTTAGTACAGTTTTAATACTCAACTATTCTAGATGTGAGTCGTAGGGAGGAGAAGGGGAGTGGCCAACTATCAAACATCAATCATAAAATAAAACTTAATTTGTCATCCAAGATCAAGATTTTTATGTCTACTCTATAATGAATTTGGAATGAATTTTATTGTCATTTTCACTTGAGTGCAGCTGAATGCATAATTTTGTTTATATGGTCATTTTCTTACATACAGAACATTAGTATGTTTTCTCTGATACAGTGGATTTTTATCATTGGTATACTTTCACATCAACTCTAATTTACACAAAAGACAGACTTTGCTCTATTGATATTGAAATACCGATTTTTTCTTTATTAACAAATGAACTGTTGTGGAAAAGGTATCTATGAATAATTAATACTGGTCTTAGTAAATATGAGATTATTTCCATTAGCCACTTGGTACCTTCTAGTTCATTTTGAGAGTGCTATGATTTCTTAAGACACTGGCATTTGAGCCATTCATTACCTTCCAACTCAACCCTGCTAATAACTGCCTTGCTCTCCAACTCAAGACTTTACTTTTTATATAGCAGAGGAATACATGGTTAAGACATAAAACATAAAAAAAAAATGTCTTCCTCTTTTATAAATTATTTTCTTATCATTTGTGTTTTCATTTCTTTGTATTCTCATATTGGAGTGAAAGATCCAGGAAATATATAAAAGTTAAATTTTATCATTAGGCTAGTTATTGTATTATGAAGAAATTGTGACAAAGTCATTTGTGTGTAGTACATGTTTGTGTGTGTTCATCTGCACGTGTATGTGATGGTACATGATAAAAGTGTACATCTGTATTTCTAGGTCAGAGAACAAACTTGGTATCAATCAATTCTCACGTACTTTCTTTTTTATTATTTTTTTTTTGAAATAGGATCTTAGTCTTACTTGGAATTCACCAAAGAGGCTAGGTTGAGTTGGCTTTGACTCCTTAACAAGGGCCAGAAAATCATGCCTTGAGTCTCTTAGATTATTTATGTAGGAAAGCATAGAAACAGGATTCCAACTTAAATGCATGATAATTATTCAGTGGTATGAACCTTCTTACAGTAAATCAATTATGAAACAATTTTGAAGTTTTAAAATTAAAACCAAAATAATTTGAAACTAATCTTCATAGAAAGTTACTGTAATAGGACCTACCAATATTTCTACTTTTGCCTTGTCTGTCTGGGTAATAAAAGAAAAATCTGAATAAATGTAAGCAAACAGCAACAACAATAAAAAATTTTGCATATGAAATAATACTCTAAATTATTTTTGATTGACAAGCTTTATTTCCTAGGAAAGATGCATTGTTAGATTGAGACAACATACTCATACTAACTATGGTGTTAAAAATGCATTTTGTATTTCAGACAAAATGCCTTTGAGTATTGAATTCGGATAAACAATCTATTTGGATACTTGGCATTCTGTCAAACTAAAAATGGACTCTCCTGAGATGTCTGTCAACAGAAAATTACTCTGTGAGGATAAAAAGCTAATTAATGATTGATTGATCTGCTGACATTCTAGTTGAGATACAGGCTGTACAGCTCACCTGTGCTGCACAATCATTAGGGAATCTGCACTTCACATCACTCTAAAAAGGTTGCATTAATATTCTGCTTATTAATATGAGCTTTGTAGATATGGCTGGAGTTACATATTGTCCTCTTAGCGAGTAATGATGTTTAATGGCATTTTGCTTAGAAAATTAAAACTTCTTCATAGTTCATCATACCAGAGAATCTTCTTAATCAACAAAGAGAGCTGAAGCAGCCAATGTAGTATTTAACAGTTATTTTATTTTTGAATAACAAAACAAAATGGAAAGTGGTATCGATATTATTATTTTAGTAGAATATTAGTTTTTCAAATTATTCTTATGAATTACTATGGGGGACAACGGAGAGAGAGATTTAATTATAGGAAGAAAGAGAAGAGAAAGGAAGGAGGAGGCTGGAAAGCCACAGTACACATGTGCAGATCAGAGGACAATTATGTGGAGTTGATTCTCTGTTTCCACCTTTATGTAGATTCCAGAGGTCTGTGAAATTAGGTCACTAGTCTTGCAGTAATACAGCTTTACCAGCCGAGCCATCTAACTGGCCCATAAGTTCAAATCCAAGGGCCTTCTTCGTGTGTTTTTGAGATCTGAGTTATTCTAATACTACAAATTTTAAAATTTCTTGGCAAGCATCCCATAAATATAACATTGAAAAGTTTGTACAAAAAAGAATTCTTGTGATAAAAGCAGGATTAAGGAGTATAAGTGAATGTTTAGGTGTAATTATGGATGATGGATATTCTTGAATGTTCTGTCACAAGAATACAGTTTTAATTGAGATGTACCTTTATAATCTGAGTGAGAAATATTTCCCATTTAAACAACAAACAGTTATCATGATGAGAGACAATTTAATACCAAGAAGGAGAGCTTGAGAAGAAATTCTGTACAGTGTCAATGGATATATTACTTAGTCATTTACCAAACTTACATGACGGAACACTAAACAGGGCTGAACGAAGGTTTTTAGAAATAGCTATGCACCTGCAAAGTTGGCATTTTTAGGATTAGTCATACGGATTAACTTTTTAATTAAAACCACTTTTGCATTGCTAGACTTAGTTTTTCATAAAAATGATTTAAAATTGTGATTCAAAATACAAGGAAGCATTTTATCATCTTTAACTACATGTGAATAAAGAAAATGCAACACTGCAGCAGAATGTAAAAATCCCTCTAGATTTGAAGACTAACATGAAACTGTTGAATTTATGAAGATATTATGCAACATTATGCCTCTTATTTTCATAGCTTTTTTTATTTTCTCATGATAATTTTCATACCACAAAAAATGATTGTTTATTCATTGTAAAATGGATAAAATGAAAAAAAAATTGTAACACAAGTAAGTAAAAGGTCTGTACATACATTTGGAGAATGATATAGCATATTTGAGAAAGTTTATTAATGAAATACTAAGAGACATTGCATCTCAGCGCACTTTTCATTGGAGCCTTTGCTGCTAGAGAATAAAAGAACTGTTGTATGATAATTATTTGTTTGCAAGTAATATGTAAAAGTTGGTTTACTTGCTTATTTAAGACATGGTCTCATTGTGTATTTCAATGTGTCATGAAAATTGTGATCTTTTGAAGCCTCCCAAGAGCTAGATTATGGATATGTACCACCATGCCTAGATTGATTTTAGTTTTGTGTGAGGAGACATGTAACAACCTCTTTGTAATTTCTTTGATGATAGATTTCAATAATTAAATGTACAGAGGACCAAGGTAAAAACAAACAGACCAGAGATGTCAGTCAGAATTAGAAACTACTCATATCAATTTTCAAGAAAATAATAACAGCCTTAAGTATAGTAATCACTTCATATTAAGTATATTTATACTTTCACCCAATATTTTATGACTGAAGATTGGTACATATAAAATGAAGTGAGAATATTCTGTAATTGTATAAGCTGTTTAATTTAAGTGGCAGTATAAAAGTATACTGAGTATTTGTTACAACTATATTATAGATATTGCTCCAATATACTTTGACTGTTGAGTGAATGACTCAGTTCTGTCCTATAAAATGGACACACCATATATATTAAAACAATAAATCTAGTGCAAACAATTAATACACTCGACAACACATTAAAAACCACTTTCACAATTGAAAACTGTCATATAAATCACTACTCAAAGGAAATATTCCAGGGGAAAAAATCAAATTTAAATGTGTCCCCCTCTTGGCTCCTATATTGAACTCCATGGTGATGAATTTCATGTTGATCTAGAGTGACTGTTTTCCATCCTTTTGTAATCAATTACTGGTTCTGCACTAAGTTTTATTAATTTCATTTAGTTTAAAATCTCATTTTACTTATGTACATGAAAATATACATCCAACAAGAATAGAATTGGAGGCAGAGACTCATGGCTGAGCACTGGGCCGAGCTCCTCTTCCCACTGAGAGCAGGGGAGTAGTCTATATGAGCAAGGGGATAGGGATTATGAGGAATATTTCCACAGTGTTAGTTAGGTGGAGCTCTGGGGAGCTCACTGAATCAAGAACAGCCACTGGAAAACCATTGGAAAAAGGAGCTGGGCCCTCCAAGGGTAGGCAACTGTGGATTGCCAGAGCAGTATGTGGAGCCTCGAGGGGTGGGATCAGACTGTGTTCTAGTTCATGGGCTGGCACCTTGGAGCCCATTCCCTGCAGCAGAACACCTAACCCAGTTATGACTTCGGGAAGAGGAAATCAGACTTGCCTGCAGTGGATGTGGCACAGTGACCTGACCCACCTTGGGACTTCTTGCCCTTTTGGGGGAGGGGATGGGTATAGGGGAGGATAAAGGCTGACTGGGAGGGATTGGGAGGAGGGAAGGGGGGGTCAGGTGGATACATGGATAAAAAAGACAGTTTTTATAAAAAATAATAAAATGAAAATGAAAAAAATCCCAGAAATCCACTGAATGAATATGATTATCAAACATGGAGACAGACATGAAATGTTTCCCATTCTTATGCTGTTTACAAATATATATTTCTTTTACTCTTGTGCTTTCGTGTTTTCTATTTTTTGTCTTTTAAATGTAGAATATTGGTCCAAAGAGAGATGGTTTAGTTATTAAGAAAACTAACTGCTCCTCTCGAAGACCTAGGTTTCAATGTCAGTGTGCCCAACAGGACTTACGTTGTTGACAACTCTAGATGGAAAATGTATGATATGCCTTTCTCGCTTCTGTGGGGATAAGCCAATCACAGAGTCACAGACATATGCAAAAAAAAAACAAAAAAAACAAAAACCAACAGTATGTTAAATTTAAAAATTAAGATTAGAATTCAATAATGAATTTGAAGCTCATTTTTGATTTATATAGTGAGAACTTATTCCAAAACAATGAACAAAAAATTGAATAAAAAATATACCAAAGCATATACATATCTACTACAATCCAAAGCATATACATATCTACTACAATGATGCCTTTTAGTACCACAATGATTGCTAAGTCTGTATTCCTCTAATTCTGATAATAGTCCTGGCAAGATTCTTCATTTATTGATAACAGTAACAACAAATTTTATTAGGCAGTCTATATAACATTCCTTAATTTTAATAAAAAATAAACTAGGGCAAAATAATTTTCCTCATTATGGAAAACAATATGGCAGATAATCCCATATTAAAAATAAAACCACCATATGACCTAGTTAAACCACTCCTGAGAATTTACTTTTACAACTGTATGTCACACCTCAGAAATACTTGTGCATCCTTGTTTATTGCTCCTCTCTCCACAGTTGCCATGAAATGTACTCATTGTAAATTTACAGCAACAGATGACTAGATGATGAAATCATGATACATATGGACTAAATAGAATGTTACTCAGCTGTGAAGGTAAATAAAAATTTCAGAGAAATGAATGGGTCAACTATGTAATAAATCAAAGCTATAAAAGTTGCAATGTAAAAATGCATGCTAATTCTCATGTTACAATGCTAACTTATAATATATGACCATATATAGGTAATGTGAAGGTGGATAAAGGATAATTGCTAGAAATAACAGAAGAGGGAGGAATTGACATGGTGAGGGATATAAGGGAAGCCGAAAACACACATGATAATAGAGCAGTATATAGCTTCTGAGGCAAAGTATACATAGCAAGAAGTAAATGTGGCAGGGATCATGTAGAATAAGTTTAGTTTGAAATGTTGTAATAATACTTGATATTCTATGTCAGTTTTGGAGAAAAGTATTATCAGTGTATATGGTATGAAAAACTTATCCCTTTCAATTAAAACATGAAAAATAGATAAATAAGAAAATAAAAGTTTAACCAAATCAGAATTATGGAAGAGAGAAACCAATAGGCAAAATTAAAATTTTTTCACTCACAGTTTAATGATTATTCTTATGAAATTAAGCTTCTTTAAAGGTGGTCCAATAGAAAAACATAGGTGTTGTAAAGTGAGCTCAGCATAGCAGAGCCTGAGACATCATCGGCAGGCAACCCATTTGCTCCAAAAATACAGTGGATAGAACCTGTCATCATGATTGATATAATTATTTTGCCTATCTAAGAATTAAAAGACAACACAATAGTTTTTCATAGCCCATTTGAAACTGGTGATCATCCAAAAGTATTTTGTATATTTAGTTTATAATATATGTATCTTGAGTTCACAACATTATCTAAACTTCATTTGATGTACTTATTCATTCTTTACTTCTTTCTTCAAATGTCCCCATTTGAAGTCGTGCTCAGACTGGAGCTCCTATGAAGACTGGATTCGACAATCCATTTTACCAGAAGTGACTCATAATAGCTTTTGTTTGTGGATGCTACAATTGTGGCAATTACTTGTTAACGCCATTGAAATGTAAAAATCTTCAGTACTTTAAGGGGGAAAAAAATCCTCATACATAAAATCTCTGTTCTTTATAGCCCAAATTCTTAAGATTCCTAAGGGAAGATCAGCTCTTATTATTGCTTAATACAGTGCCTACTCCCCTAACCCCAGCTGGCAGCAGTAGCCCTGTGACTCCTGGAGATCAGTTAGTGAATTACAGCCAAGATGGAATTTACCACCTGATGTCTTTCTTTCAGATGACGTTTCACAGTTCCACATTTTGGTTCTTTTTATATGTATGTGCTCAGGGGAAGAGCCACAGTTTGTAAATGTACCATGGTAGCAATATGTCTCAAGTTCCTCCCTCTGTAACAAGACTCAGCCAATTAACCAATTTGGAGTATGAAACTGGAGGCAGCATTCCTTGGTAAGCACCTTGTCTACCTTCTTCATGGTTAATAACACATTCCTCCCCTGCATTACTCACAGATCTTATGTTACTATTATATATATATATATTTATCTGTCTGTCTGTCTGTCTGTCTGTATGTATGTATGTATGTATGTATGTATGTATGTATCTACATATATAATTTTCTATGTCCAGATGATCGGTATATACATATATATGAAAGATATGTAAAAATCAAAGACCAAGTGATCTCAAGTGATCTACTATTGTCTTAACTAATGATTCATCTTTTTCTAGATATTATATAAAAGTTTGTTTTTAAGAATTTAAGATCTATTGATGTGTGTTTCAAATAAAAAATTTGAATCTGTGAAGGATAATTGTATTTCTTAATCTCCTCAGGCTGAAAGATACCCTGCTGAGGCAAGTAAGTAGCAGAAACAAACACTTTAATGGAAAAATCAGGCAGGAATTCACACAAAAAAAAAAAAAAAAAGAAAGAAAAGAAAACCCATGTCCCCTTCAATATCCTGGATATTTCAAACAAGCAGGAAATAGCCACAATTTTCATAAATCTGTATTATTCAGAGGCAACCAAATACAAATGTTCAAAAAGATAGGTTACCAATTACATAAAGTTCCTTTCATAAATTAAACATTGAAACTTTATTATTATTCCTAAAAGAGCTCCAATATCTTTGTTATGTTTGGAAAAATTGTAATAATAAGTGAAAAAATACATATTTAAAGATAAGATATAGTTGCATTCAGTGTAACATGTGTTTCATCTCAAATATATCAGTGACAATTGATTTTAGCTTCTTATATTAATATGGACACATTAAAATTTCATATAGTATCTTCAAAGGATGATGTTAAGGTCCTGGCAGTATTCAGGTCTCTTCTTGTTCTACCTGTATAAATATGTAAAATATATTAACTAAATCCTGATAAGGGGTAACTCTCATGCTCCTTTTCATCTTATCTCTAAGCTACAATGATTATTAATTTTTGTTCTCAGGTTTCTCTGTCTTTACGCTAATTATACTATTTTTTTTTTTTTAATGTGTGTTGAAGAGACTAGGTTTACCAGTTTGGGGCTTTCTTGTCTCAACAGGATCTAAATGTAATCTGTAGCTCCTCATTTGCTTGTTTTCATCTCCCTATTTCTGCATTTTCCAATTAATCATGGAAAAGGTGTGAACTAACAATTTTTAAATCTTTTTATATGAAAACTAGTTGAATATGAATATTAATGTAACTATTGCTTTTTACTATGAGACGATTCAACCTATTATCTTCATATTATATATTTTAGACCAGATTTTTTAAAAAATCTGATTATCTCACACTTGCTCATGTAATTGTTAAATTGGGGTACCCTTAATTCAGTCTATACATTGTAACTTTTTTATTCCCAACTCTTGATTCTCTACTAGTATGGTTCTTATGCTGATAAACAATGGAACAAGTAAGGAATATCTTGACAATACAATATTTTATTTATTTAATAATTTTTTTCCTAAACTTGAACAAAAACATAAATTTAAGAGTGATTCTTCATTTTTAAAATTTTTGTGTGTGAATATCAGAAAATACTCTCCGATCTCCATAAAAAGAGTTACAGATGGTTAAGAGCCATCATATGAGACTAGGCATCATATCATATCCCCGAAAGAGCATCCAGAGCTCTTAACGTGTGAACTGTCACTCCAGTCCCTCTAAGTAATTTTTTGTAAGAAACTTGTAACCAAGTATGATTGCAAGAAACATTTAAGTATGATGAGAACACATTTACTGTGAAGTAGAACCAGTATTGAGAGGTAGAGACTAAATTACTCCACATTTAATCATTGCAATTCTATGATGTAGAGTTGCCTGTATGTAGGGATCATGCACTGTATCAGTTAGAAAAGAAAAAAGACAGAACACACACTCAGAGAGAGAGAGAGAGAGAGAGAGAGAGAGAGAGAGTGCTTATTTGTTTTGATGCCATTGTTTTCCCAGAATTGGTTCATGTGGTTGTGAGACTCGTCAAATTTTGCTGTATTCTAGGTCATCAGGATGACTATGCAGAAAGACTATGCTTTCTTTGTCAGGCTTTAGATTTAGGTTTTGTTTGCTCTCAATTACTTCAAGTGGTCAGATGAGATTTACATCACCAATGAAAAATTTCTTTTCTTAAAACCAACTGATGTTGGTTAGCATTCATTTCAGCATCTGGCCTTTTTTATTGTTAAATAACTTGTTTATAGTTCAGCCATGCTGACTCCTCTTTCTCCAAAAATGCCACCTTCTTACTTTCTTTGGGAAAAAAAAAAACAAAATGTTTTTACAGTTGTTATATATTTGGAGTAGATTGTCTTATAATAAGTAAGCACTGAGAATTTAATTATTATAAGTCTGCATTTTCCTTGGGCTTTCAAAGAAGCCTTAGTATTATTAAATATTAAGTATAATGCAACTTAATTTTTCTTTAAGAAGCTTAGTTTACATTGATCAGTAAGGGACTAAAAATATAACAAGCAGCAATAATAAACCATGTATTGGTAACTACACAAAATTTTATATGACAAATGAGATAGTCATTTGAGAGACATCATGATACTAAGAAAACACAGGTCATCTCACAGTATCTTTAAACTAAACCATCTCTGTCTTTTTTTATTTTGAAAAGAAAAATTTGTTCTGGTTTTTTATTTTATTTTATTTTATTTTTTTTGGTGAGTATGTGAAAAAGAACTTAAAAGTTGACTCTCTGACCCCTCTCCTAGAACCTTTCAGATGCCACACAATGTGCACAATTTAACATCCCACCTGAGGGAAAGAACTGTTAGTAATCAAGTATTTGTCATAAAAATAGTTCAGAGAACTAACTTCCAGCTGAATTTGGCTTTCTCGCATCAGTTCAGTAGAAGAATAGAAGACAGAAATGTGTTCTACTTCCAATCATATACCAGCTGCATACAATCCAAACATAGAAAATAAAATGAAGGACCACAGGCAGAGAATACAATGCAATGGTAAAAGAAGCTGGGTAATATGTGTTCTTCAGTTGTAAGATTCAGAAAATGTCTCATAAGCATCTTTTTTTCTCATATAAAGTATATGCATAGAAGGATTTTTTTTTTACAGAAAAATCACTTAATTTCTAGGAGGAATAATGGTTATAGGACCAAGTGATGTATCTCAAGGGCAATGTTTACATCAAAAGTCTGCTGGGGTGTTCGTTCTGTGAAAAGGGTGAAATTCCCCACTGAGCTCAATCACTTATTACTACAAGCTACAACTGAGAAACATGGACTAAAATATCATACTCTGTATACAACACACTAGAGTCAATTGAATCTGTCCTCCACAATGTTTTCATTGGCAAGAGAGAGCTGAACTTTCACAACAAGGCAACGAAAATGAACCAGTCAATCATTGTGTGATTCTACAAGGGTATTGAAAAATCCAACAGTAAACAATAAGAATGCAACAGGGAAAATATATCTCCCCAGAAATGATGCACAATGACTAGCTCTTCTTTCTAAGAATGAGAAACAAAAGGTAAATTAAACTTGATTCGCTTCTAATATTGAAGATGTAATAGTCATAAGAACAACCTTGTGAAGACAGAACAAGAGAGATATGAGAATTAAACCCTGTTATACGACTAAGCAACATGTAGATGATTATAATGAATGTATAAATGGATAAATTTCTAGCACAAGAATTTTGTTAGATCAGGTACCATACAAAATAAAACCTAAGGGAAGAGCCTAGGTACTCTTTTACTTTAACCTATTAAAAGAGAGTAGGTGGACTTTATGTCCATTATGACAGAGGATGGGAGAAATTAAATACTTGGTGATAAATTACTGGGTCTCACAGATGACATAAATAATTATATGTGTAGCATATCTACAAAGACCAAGTGGCATCATTCAGTTCAGTTATATGAATAGTCATATAACTGTTAGAGAATGAAGCCTTTCTTCCTTTGTTTTTCTTTGATTCTTTCTTTTTTTAGTAAACATTGTTATCCCCAATTTATGCTGTTGATTTGTTGTTGTGTAGATGTTAATTATTCTTAACTTTCTGTTTGTGTCATATGATTCAAGCAAAACAAAAAGCCGTATTTTATTACTCAGTATGCCTCAATTTCACTTGACTTTGATAGGTAAACTTAGTTTCTTAGTCAAGAAGCTAAATTCCTTTCAGAATCAAGGCTAGCAGGAAAAGAAGCTGAATGGTAATTCATAAATATAATTCATACAATTTCTTATAGTGACCAATTTCTTTCTCATGCTAACTATCATCTCTGATGTGAGATATTTTATTAACAGTCACAATAACGTACTCTACTTCAAACCTGAGAAAGACATGAAAAATTCATTCCTTTTCTCTCAGGTGATGGTGTTTATGATGTTGCAATAAATTATTAAACATTTCATAGGATGAGTTGTCACTGCAACCTCTCCCTCTGACCCATATGCTATCATCCTCATCTCCAGAACAGAATCTAAACTTATCACGCTAGTAGCACATACATTTTTTTTTTTTAGTTATTCAACTGGTTTAACAGCAGGTGCAATTTTATTTTAGTTCATTTGTCATGTTGTAACTATCAGATTGTCTCATTCACAATATTACTAAAGTAATAAACACCAAGAGACAGTAAATAAATCTGAGTTCTAGGTATGCTTTTCCCATTCCTTGCATACTGATCTATTTTCAATGCAAAAGCAGTGCTTTCATGTAGTTAGAAGTATCTTGCCCTGCCTAACTAATCTAGTCCTGAGGTTTGAACCTGGAGTCCCACAGAGGCTTAGTCTAAAATAATCACACAAAGGCTAATATGTAGTACAAGCTGATTGGTCTATGGCTCATTACTTGCTAACTCATACTCTTACACTAACTCATGATTCCTATTCAAATTTACCCATATGTCTTGGTACCTCTCGTCAGAGCAGCACCCTCATCCTGATCCCTGTGTCTCACTCTCTTCTCTGTTCTTCATCTTTCCAGAACTCTGTTGGGGGCCATATGTAGTCAGAAGTTTCTGGCCCAGACTATCTCATCTGCTTGTGGCCTGGCCAGGCCTTCTTCTTGTGGTTTGGCCCAACCTGATGTTTGGTTCCACCCACAGCCTCCCTGCTGCTTAACCCTAAATAGTCACAGAAAGACTTGTATTAATTACATATTGCTTGTCCTATGGCTCAAGCACATTGCTTGCTGGCTATTAAAACAACCCATTTCTATTATTCTATGTCTTGTTATGTGCTTCTTGGGCAGCTGCATTTCTTCTTTCCCTTGTGTTTGTGCTTGGATTTCCTGCCTGCTTTTAAGTTACTCTGCCAGAGGCCAAAACAATTTATTTATTTTCTAATGGTATTTACATCAAACACAAGGAAATCCAACATCATACACTTTCAAAAGACACCAGAACTTCAAATTTGTTAGATCTTTAGGATTCCTGAAGTGGGATCCAGACTGAAAACATTTTAGTAAGGTACATCTCTCACTCGATACTGAACTCTTAAGTTTCTCACACACAACAACGTCATGACCCAGTGATGACACTGCTTTCTGCAGAAGAACATTTAGCAATGCAGGTCTTCCTGAACTAAGTCTTATCTGAGCACTCAATACTTCATTCGGTTATTCTCTTGCTTCAGCAGCACCTGAGTGATGTAAAAAATTACACTGAAGCCATTGTTGTACCTAAGTCCACGCCAATCTGCAAGAACAATTATGCCGGCAAGTTAGATACCTGAGAAACCCTAGGAAGGCATTGCTATTGGGAGTACTGAGTAAATAACACTGAGAAGACAGGTTCACATGTATAAGATGAGTCACTTGTGTACATGAGTTCATTTTATATGATTCTCAAAGATAGCAGCAGTATTAATGTAGAATGAAAAGGAGATTTATAAAACTGGCTTACATAATATAGGCGGTGTCATCCAAACATAGTTGTGAGTACATTCAAGCCTAGAAACCTGGAAGCTTTTTAGTTTACTATGTTGAATGCTTTAGCAGTCACAATCTGGCCCTTAAGGTTTGAGTGAATCCTGTAGATCTTATGGTCTCAGTCAATGAAGGTAAGTCAAAGAACTTGAGTTCCAATGTCAGCAAATATATTAACATCAGTGCCACCAAAGGGTAGACAAACTAGCATGAAACAAAGGTAGAAGGCAGAAGCAGATGTTCTTCTCTTATACACATTGTTTTTAGAGCATTGCTGGAAGATATTATCCATTCTGGGGCTGAATAGTTCCCCTCAGGTAATCATAAGAGGAAACGTTCTTATAGACTTGTTCAAATCTATGCCTCTTAATTGATTCCAGAAGCAATTAAATTGAACACTTAGATTAGCCATGACAATGGCAAGTATTATGTATGTAATCAAAGGTAGAATATGCAAATAAAATGAACTGTGTTCTGATGGTAAGCTTCAGAGCTTAGAAACAATATTTCACACAATAAACTGTGTACTCGGTAGTAAAAAGAGCTAAAGCAGTAGTTCTCAATCTTCCTCTTGTGTTGACATTTTAATATGGTTGACCATGTTGTGATGACCCCCAACTATAAAATTCTTTCATTTGCTACTTCATAAGTCTAATTTATTTTTATAAATTATAATGTGACTATATTATTTGCATAATATTTGATAAGTGACCCTCATTAAAGGTTTATTCAACTCTCAGTGGTATTGAGACTCGCGGGTTGAAACTACTAAGCTAGATTAACCTTTGAATAAATCAGAATTCTGGCTACATTATTATGTCACTCCCAACTCCATTTCATGGGTCAGTATTCAGTTAAAGGGTCTTATGGTGAGTCATATATTAAAACAGGCTAATAAATGTAGCTTCTGGTTTGTCAACAAGTTTCTATAGATAACTCAACAACATAAAAGGATAATGGTATTCTTTGTCAGCTCTATGTCTCAGTCACACATTTTTACCAATTTCCCATGGTATACCCATCTAATATTTTTGTTCTACTTCTCCTCCTGCTCCTCTATTGGTTTTTCATCCTCTTTTGCTTCATATTATTTTCACTTTTTCTTTATGTCTAGACTTGATGGTATGTACTGCACGTATGCAAGTCCCTTCACAATCCAAAAGAAATGAACAGACATCTTGGAACTGGAATAACAAGTAGCTGTGAGTTAACTGATTTGTCTGATGTGGGTGCTGGTAACTGAAATCAGGTCCTCTATAAGAACAGCAAATTCTCTGAATGTCTTCAGCTTGGCAATATTTTCTTATTGAAAAATGGGGTTTTATTATTCTCAGAGTATATACTTATTCAGGATCTATTCATTATGAGATAAGCATAATATTCCATCAGTCTTTTGTTTTAACATTTTTAAAAAAGACTAATTTGTGTTGTTGATAGTAGGAATAGAAATTTGCACACTTGCTATATATTCTTGTTCAGCTGCCAAAAAGCAAGCTCCAAATGGTTTTGGCCTCTTCTTAAATCTCCAAGTGGTAGCAAGACTAAAACCTCTGTGTTTACTTACACAATGTCAATGTACATAGCAGAGTGTCATGAGAACTTTTTTATTGTGAGCCACTCAACTGCATCTTGTGGATTTTCCTTTCCCTAGGATGATACACTGACATACATTGAATCTGATTTAGTGCTATGTGAGACTTGTAGGGGTGGATGTTAAAGGGAAATGTTTAGAAAACTTTTAAAAAGGAAACATGTTTGGATCCATTGGGAAAAAATGTCTTTGGCACTATTGAAAGAAAAAGCTAAAAGAAATAGGGTTGGGCAGGAGAAAACTATGAACAGAATGGTAATTTGAAACATGCATTGGTCAACACCACAAGCTCAAAGAAGCCCACAGTTGGCAAAAATGGCCAGGTCTAACAATATATTGTGTTCAGTTACTATTTGTTGCTGGCAAGAGGCACACGGATGCAGCTTATCAGATAAGGTAAATTGGAAAGGCATTAGGAGCTGAGGACTGTCAGTTAAACGTACTCCTTGAAGATGAAGACAATTTCAGTATTAATTCAGGAAACTATCCTTCAATAGCTGTTTTATCTGTACACATCAGATTTACATCTTTGTAATTTGCTAAATGTATGAGTGATTCTCTGAGATTGCCATTTCTTAACAGAGAAAGTGAAATTGGATTTTTACACAATATAGAATGCTGATTGTTGGATGTAGAAGTTAGGCTTAGATAACTTTAAATAGCATGAAATGGGATATATGATGTTCTCATAGAAACCTTGGAAATGGGAGAACTTGGTACCAGCAAGATGCCTAAAAAGGTAAAAGTGTATCCTATGTAAGCCTGGAATAGAAAGTGGTGTGTGCATTGGTTACCACAATACTCTACTTTGAAGATAAGATAGGGACAGAAGAATATGCTTAAGAATCATCTAGCCTGAAATACACAGTGAAGAAAAATATACAAGATATATCTTGAATCTACAAGGTAGAAGCTAAGAATCAACTTCTAAAAGTTGTCCTTTGATTTTCATATGTGACATACACCTGTTCCAACTCATCTGCACCTCAGATACAGACACAGACAAATGTACATACATAGTCATATAAGTAAAATTAAATTAAAATCAAATTTAGCCTTTTGGAAACATACTGTGTAAAATTAATGGCGTTAAATTTTAATAAACAATTGCACTAATTTTTTATTAAAACAATTTTATCATTAATTTTATTATCTTATCCCAGTATCTTTACTGACCTAACCTGAAATACTAAATTAAATTTATTTGTTAAATATGTTTCTCAAAGCTGGAGATATGGCCTTGTGATATAATATTTTCATAGCATACATGAAACTCCAGGCTAAACTAAGCACTACTAAATCCTGTAAGCATGATGTTATTCACTAGGTGATGTGTGACATACTACATTTATTATTTATTTCATGTACAAAGGGCTTTATTGGTACTGAAATTTATATTTTGATGGCGATGAAGGTAAAGTCTATGAAACCTTTTTCTTGTGTTTAATAGGTAACTAGACACCATAAGGGGTTGGGATTTCTTTAGATCAGCATTAGATTCCACTTGCATTAATTTGTGCCTCTGTAGAACTGTCTCTAATCTCTTCAGTGGTGTTTTGTATTTGCAAGCAATAAATTGCTTCACATAAGTTGATATTTGACAACTTGCCACTTATTCTGTTGCTTGTTCTAAATGACTTAAAGACATTTATGCAACTGAAAGTACAGTGTGAAGAAATATAGTAAGATCTCTTGTGGGTTTTTAGTTTCCTTTTGAAACTTCATTACTGTTTCAGATATGCTTATAAGTTCTTTATACACATTTTGCTTTGAGGTTTCTTTATAATGTATTCAATTAAGGAGATGATGAATGTTTACGTTTTTATTTTTGAGGGGTAAAATCCTTTGCTGTATTGAAAAATATCATTGGTTACCATGCAATAATTGCTACAGTAAGGTTTTCTTGGTCCCAGAGCAGCCAGAGGTCCGGACCTACAGACCTGCCCCACCAGACCCCTTAGCCACCTGCCACTTCTCAGGCCACCAAAATGATTCAGATGCTTATATTAAGTTCATGCTGTTTGGTCTATGGCTCAGGCACATTGCTAGCTAGCTCTTACATCTTAACTCAGCCCATTCTCATTAATCTGTCTGCCACGTGGCCCATGGCTCACCTGTGTTCCTCACGTTTCTTCTTTGGTGGCTGGCTCGGTCTGTTCTGACTCTGCCCTTCATTTCCTACCTATTCTGATTCCCCACCTACTTTTTCTATGGTGCCTGTCATGGGCAAAAACAGCTCCTTTATTTAAATATTGATATTCACAGCATACAGAAAGACATTCCCACATCAAATGATTATTTATATTATGGTATTTCAAATCATGCATTCTGAGTTCATGTGCCTTTTGCTTAGCCACAAACATTAATTGACCCTATTTTACAAATCAAATCATGGCAACTAGCATGTCTCTGGTAGTTAATAAAATAAAATAATCCCATAGAACTATGGTAAAAATATCTGGAAATCCATGTTCAAAATAAGCATTGGCATACAAATGCACAAGTATACTCAATGACACATAGTCTGAAAAACAGATTGTAAATTGAGTGAGTACCCATCTGTAGAGAATTATAGTTCATTGTAAGAAAGATAATTTTTGAGAATAAAGTAACCTACATAGGTTACATGTATGTATATAGCCTGTAAATAGTGAATCTTTATAAAGCATAACATGGATTTAATTTACATGCACATTTACATTTTACATTTTAAGGTATTTTCTCTTTGACTAAAATATTTTATTTTTAACCTTAACCTCATGTCTTATGTTATTCCACCTACAGTGATAAGAATCACCTCATCTTTATGGCTTCTGTCCATCCACTAACTTCTTAGTTTTCCTCCACTTTGTGTGCCACAGCACATGTTACACATTCAGTAAGTACATGATAAGAGCCATTTAGGAAACAGTAAAATATACTATACAACAGGTAGAAAAATGTCTGTTATAGTAAGGCTAATCAGTTACTACATGTCTATATTTTTATACCAATATGCAAGAATTATCCTTTGAATTAAATTCTTAAATGCAATTTTAAGGACAGTGACTCAATCTTTACAGGCAGTGGCAAGGACAGGGAGTACCAAACTTAATGAAATGGTAGGTTCTGGAAAGCTCACCGGAAAACCAAAGCCTACATATAGTGACTTGTATTGCTTTAGTTACAAATACCTTCTCCACAGAAAATAACAAATATTCTCCTGGACACTTGACAATTTTTTTTTTTTGTCAGATATGCTCTTGGCCAATCCACAAGAGAAAAACAATTCTTCCTGTAACAAAAGGGCAACAACATGGTCAAATACTATGATTTCTAATTAATCTGTTAGCAACTGGACTATGAATAAATACCCTGTCTTAAGACTGAATTTCAGAAATTTGTTTAGGAATAATCTATTGTTCATGCTTCAAAATAAATCATGTTATTTCCAATATATAATACAAAATTACTTCCAAGTGCCACATTTTCCTTTGAATTAAATATGTCTGTACATATGTGTGCCCTGACCTAAGTGCACACTGATAATGGAAACATAACTACAGGCTTGGGAGTCTGAATGTTCCTCCTGTTTCCATGGCAGTATCATTAAGTGTATTTTCAGTGTATTGATTTTTTTTTCAAAAAGAGAAAAAGCAAGCTAACAAAGAGAATGCTCATCTGTATACCAAAATGAGTTGTTTTCTCCCATCCTAATATTATATTAGTAAAACAAGATTGTTAACTGATATTTAGATAGTTGTCTGAAAGCCACATAGTTATATTTATTAAACTCTGAATTAAATACATTTATGTCACTATAATGTCTGTTAATTATAGATTAATATGTAACATGAAAGAATTTCTGAAGGAACATATTTTGAGCAGTAGCAGAACACTGTCCCGTCTACTTAGCCTTTTTGGTCTTTTAATTCACTTATTTTAGCCTATGATATTTAGCTTCTGTCATAAAAGGTTTGGTGTGTATGTTCTGGAAAATATTTTAATAAATTAAGAAAACAAAACCGTTTATGTACCAGAGAATAATAGGGTGTTCATATAGTGCTTTGTATAGCTAATCATTGTTGAGAATATTGGAAGATGTGTACAAGACAATAAAATAATACAATAATTTACTTTTAAAAATATTTACATTATAAATAACTTTTAATAACTCAATATTATGTCTGTCATAATTAGTAATCAAAATTCCACCCTTCCAATCAGAAGGGTATATACCACTTTAAGTCAACTGAGCAGTAGAATTAAGTTAAACTTAATTTGTAACAGTTATGAAAATTGCTATTATAGAATTATTGATCACTATCTGTATTTCATTTTACAAGTTTGATCTTTATTTTGTAACCAAATATCTGCTATAGAGCCTTTAAAAACAGCAGTAATATTTTGCATTTATCCAAAAAATATTCTTAAAATAAAGTTGTTGTAGGTATCTTTGTACCAGTTTGTCACTTAATTTTGCAAAGACAATGACATACGAGCATAATCAATCCTACTTATGTTGATTCCTCTGATTATATTTCAGCTGAGTTTTCCCAATGATTTTCATGCCACTTGTCTCCATCGAATTATATATTTAAAAAACAAAACGAAGAAATATGTTCATTTAAAAATTTAAATAATGTCACCAGAGTATGAAAAGAAGGGCCAGAGAGAAAATCTAAGGAAAGGATGGTGCAACTTTGATACTTCTGGAATCACATGCTTTCTATTTGGCAAAATGATTGAACTGCATACCTGCTTTCTAACATTTTAAGATTAATCTCATACTCTAAAAATTAAAAAGCCACTGCAAAGCTATTGCTTTTTTTAAAATAATGAAATGATAAATCAATAAACAAGCATGAGAGATAAATCCATTAAGACATGATTTTAACCCAGTTGTTATTGCAGATTCCCTATATTTTATTATGTATCATATTTATTCAAGAATATTCTTAAAGAAAAGCTTGTAACATACCTCACTAGATCTTACTGTGAGGTCCACATTCTTCTGAGATAAGCATAGCCCCATGTTTATGTGAAACAATGAAATGTGTTCTAAATTGATAAATTTTTTTGAGTGGAAACATTTCAGAGTCCCGAGGGCTAAGCTGTATTCTCTTTGTCTACCACAGAAATTAAGAAAGTTCATGTTGAGATGGAATGTCATGAACTCAAAACAGCTTGCTGTGATGAGTCAATACAACAGACAGCTGCATTGCAGTCATCTAGATATATGAGATGTTCATGCTCAAGAAATAAACTACTTAAAAGATTTGATAAAGTGCAGTATGTAATCAATCAACCCTACTTTAAATGAACAGATATCTAATGCCATAGTGCAATTTATCCATATAATAGCTCTCCTTTTTGTTCGTATATCAATGTGTCCTCTCCCTATATATCTTTCTACTATCCATCTATTAATATATCTGATCACTTCCTTATTAATATATCATCTAATTGTTTATAATCTCTACTGTAATCTATTGTAAAGTTTTTAGTTAAATAGTTCATCTAGGAAGTTGCAGGTTGGGGATAAAGAATAGATGTCTCCAAGCTGAAGATTCTCAATTAAATTATTTTGTTGGAGCTAAGAATATATCTGAGAAATTCAGCCACTAAACTACTTTCTGCACAAAAAATAAGACTCTAAGTTTTATTCTCAACACACAAGCCAAAACTTCTAAACATTATGTTAATTACAGTGTTAGGGTGGTAGAGACATGTACACTCATGGGAATCACTTTATAGACAGCTTAGCCTAAAAACAACGGACCTTAGGTCCCAATGAGAGACATTATTTCAACATCAACTTGATGATGGTACTAGGAGATGGCTTAGATGTTAAGAGCACTTCCTACTCTTGCAGTTTGTGGATCTATTTCCCAGAACTTACATGGGAAACTCACAACTTCCTGTAACTCCAGTTCCTGGAAATCTGATGCCCTCTTCTAGTCTTTGTGGGCACTTTATATATGTACAGGTACATATACAGGTACATATACAGACAAGAAGTCACATGCAGTCTATGTGAACACATACACGCATACACATAGAAACCACACACACACACACACACACACACACACACACACACACTCACATACACAAATAAAACTGATGTTTTTATGTTTTGTTTTGGTTTGTTTTTCCTGAGTGGTGACTCTTGAGATGGAAGCATTTAGACACACAGGTGTGCATCCACCAACATACAAACATGCATCTTCTGATTTTGACACACATAAACAAAATTTTAATATTGGTAAATGTTTTTGCGAAAGAAGACCCATTAAATATACATTATTCACTGTGTTTTTCAAATTTGGGAAAAGATAGTATATTTGTAGGCCTTATACAGCATAATATTTAGATATCCATCATTCTTGGAAAAGGCTCATATGATTTTCCACCCAATTTTGTAAACATTTATGAGTTCATTATTTAAATATGTTATTAATTATTTGAGATTTTCATACATTGTAATTTGGGCAGTCTACATCCCTTCTAGTTCTCTTCTCAGTTTCACTGAAAGAGTACTAGGAATTCTTAACCACTGAGCCATCATTTCAGTTCCCAGATGTATCAGTTCTTCATTTATGAGAATACTTCCTTTAACTAGAAATATATTATAAAGAAGCATACCATAAGAATACTTAGAAAACGAACCAAATCAAATCAAATTTGTCTTCTAGTAGCAGATTTATATTTTTAAGTTGAAATATAATCTCTTTATTAACAAGAATAATTTTATCTTTTTAATACCTACAGTATAATTTTTCTATCCACTAAATTCTATTGGAAATTTTATTCCTTACAGAACAAACTCCAGTTTTATAACAATAATGGCCATCTCATGCCCAATGTTGTGATTTTTAAAATTCTGTCATCAATTTTTAATTTCCAGATTAGAGTTCTAGGGGCATAAAATAACTAGAATAAATACAAGATTGTCTTGTACCTTAGGTGTGTATAAATTGCTAGAACAGAAAGTGGTGGACTAAAAACAAGCGTTTGTAATAAGCCACAACTGGATTCCAATACTGGTTCTGACACTGTAATTGTGTTGTATCCATAGGCAAGTTTCTTCATTTGATTCAATAAAAAATGATTGATTGTGTGCTTCAATTAATCTTGTGATACAATATAGCCTAGGGTTATGAAGATGTACTCTTTGACTTCAGAGTGTTCAAAATGGAGCGGCAGAAAAAGCTTATGAGATATATAATGATGGCTTAAATATACAGTTTTATTGCAATAATAGTAGTTCAACAGAAGATAATAGTCAGAAAAGAATATAACCCATTATTAGTAAGGTCCTTGTTAAATTACATTATGTATAATGTCATTTGTAAAACAGTGAAATCTAACACTCCCTGTCACCTTCTTGGCTAGCTCTCTAAAGTAATTTATCCACGATGACATCTCCTTGAATAAAATTAGAAAACATACATTCCATAGAGTTTTAATTTTTATGAATCTGTATTGTCACAAAGATTGCCATACTAATTTAAAAATACAAAAATCACATACTTTTCCTGCTATAGATTTTTCAAAAATTTTCTATGGCAGCCTTAACAGCCTACAAGCTTTTGGGAGAGTACCTAGTAGGTACTTAAATCTACTTCTTATCTTGGGCATACAGCTAGATTTAATAGCCAAGACTTCCTCTCAGTGCCTTGTAGGGTTACAATTATGTTCCGGGTGATAAAACTTGGAGATTCTGCACTAAAAGATGTGGAACTAATTGTCATCTTTATCTCATTGAAAGAAAAAAAAAACAAAACAAAACAAACAAACAAACAAAAAAAACGCTGCTAGATTTTTATCATGTGATGGCTATTTCTGTTCCTACAATATGCTGTGATGTCATTGTGAAATGGCTCTGACAGACAGGTGGTCCCTAGCTGTCACTGCTATTTATGAACATGAGAGAACCTAAAAGAAGAAGACCTTGCTGGAAGAAATGGCCCACTAAAGAAGTCCAGCAGGTTTTGAAGTTCAGACCCTTCTATGTTTGCTTTCTGCTTCCCTGATAGCCTTCCTGGGACCAGCCATTTCACATACCAGCCTCCATGCCTTTCATCCTTGATGTATTATCCCTTGTCAAACTGTGACTCAAAAACATCCTTCTTCCTTTAAGATACAATAATGTGAAAAGTAGCAAATGCAACATAAATCATAATCACTCAACTAACATTAAACTCCGTCTATCTTTGAGGCTGATCTCTGACACATTTCCTACACTGCTGATATCTGTTCATTCCATTCTACTTCCAATACCCTTCTTCTGTACTCTTAAGTATCCTAAACCTGTTTTGCACCAGACATTATTCTGTTCTCTCTCCCTCTCATTTTTTCTTTGAAATGCTTTTTGTCAAAATATGTAAATGGTGTATTACTTTTTTTTCCCCTAAACTAAAACAGTCATTGAACACAAGTCCTATTTATCCCTATTTAAAGTTACCTTTATACATTCCCTATTATCTGTCTTCTTTTGGCTTTATTTTTTCACAGTGCTACTGTACCATAATGTTTCTGCATTTTATGCATATATTTTATAGTATATTTCTAATTGATGAAAGTATGTTGTGTATTTATTTCTACTTTATCTACCAGAAACAATTATATGAAGACATGAGAAACAAATTTAATATATAACAGGATGTTTTTTGTATGTTAACAATAAAATATCCAGTATGAACTAATATCTTATGATGAATGTTGATTTCATTTTATGTAAGTATATTAACCCACAAATAGGTACAACTCTGAGAGAAGTTAATGAGTTTGGAATTTATACATCTGAAAAGGAGAAGGGCTATCTGCTCACCAGTTGTAGGTCTGGATTATTTCCAAACAGAGTGCCTGCTGCTTGTCTGGTTTTCTATTAGCAGGAGAGTTCATAACAAGAACATTCTTACATAGTCCTTCCATGCCTCTCTAAGGAAGACATATCATGCATATTTATTGGATACTCCAAACATTATAGACCTAAATTGTTAATCTTACCTTAAACTGAGAATTTGTATTTGGGGCATCAACACTAGGCAGTAAAGAAAACTGTTCTTTGGGGAAACAAAAAAAAAATCCATTAAATGACAAAAGAATATATAGATGTATATATTCTGAGTTACACTTGTCTATAACTGTGTCTGTATGTCACAATTTCCTACCCTGTCTTTTTCTCATTACATGTAGACTTCACTGTTAAATGCCATTATAATATATTTGATATTTAAGATCCTGGCTAACATATAAATATTTTTAATGGTACATTTTAAGAAAAAATATACTGACATTAAGAGAAAATTATAAAATTTTCTCTGCAAATGAATTTTAGTAATTAGGGGACATTTTAAAAAAAATTCTCAAAACCCCTCCACTAAGGTATTTTAACAACTTTTCATATTTAATTAATACAAAGTAAAATGAAACCTCCCCTCAGTCCTTAGGCCTCTACTATTTTCCTCATGGATATTTCATACATATGGTCGTATGAAATTTAGAGTTTGAATGTAATTCTGGCTGTCACTTTCTTTGCCAAATTAAGCAGAACTCTTTCCTGCTGTGCATATCCAAAGTGCAGGTGCAGACATTCAGTGCATAAGTAAATATAAGGGATTTAATGATGCCTGCGGGCTGTTTGAAGTATATACACTTTCCTATATTGGGTTTGAAAAATGATGTAATGACATTCAATTAAGAATGTAGATTTTTGAAAAGACAAGTTCAAAAAGAATTCTGGTAACTCTTTCAAGGCAAAATGAATTCACAAGAGTCCAATTCCATGGGGAATAAATATTCATTTTCATCTCTCTTTGGAGATTGCTTTTTATGCATATAGCTATAGCAAAGTTAATTTTTAAGTTAGGTGTGATAAGAGTTCAATTCCTAAGAAACAACAGGGATGATTATAGTTCACGGTAACAAAAGCTAAGAGGTAGTCTCTTTTTCTCCATCACAGTAACTTATTGCGTAGAACTCACCTTTTTGAATGGCTGTTTACCTAATTCAACTGAAACAATAGCAAATATGCTATGTTGGTAGTCACATTAACATTTTACACACTAAAGTGCATATAATTATGTTACTTAAATCAGGGTGGTGGTGGAAAATGCCTTTAATTTAAGCTCGCAGGAAGCAGAGGCAGTGCATCTCCGTGAGTTCAAAATCAGCCTGGTTTATAGAATTACTTTTAGGATAGCCAAAGCTATACATAAAATCCTGACCTGAAAAACAAATCAAAACAAAAAGGCAGTGTGTAGGAAAACTTTTAAAAAGGACATTTTAAAATGCCTGCAGATTTAAAGAAGAACACACATTGAAATATTCAGCAGAAACTCTTTTCTTGCATTCTAGCACAAACAGATATCTTTTGTGTTTACATAAGAAAATGAAGAAGCTCTTAAGCTTTAGAAATCTCAATGTACAGTTAAGAGCTGCTCTCTGTGACAGTTATAATGGTGGCAAGAAAGTTGACTAGATAGAGCTGTCAGTAGAACGAAAGAGGTAAACAATTAGAAGAATGGGAATGAATGAGACAATTCTATTTGTAACAGAGTAAGAGGTGAACAAGATACAAATGTTTTTGACACATTAATTAAGTTTTGAATTCATTTTAATATTGAAAGTACTAAGACATACATTAAATTTAAAAACCTTATTATTTAGCATTTTCTTCAGCACGTATATTTATACTTTTATAACTCTTATATCTCTTTATTCTTGAATTTCTAACTCTATAAACCAACTTATGTAGAAGGGGATCATCTACACAATGGTGACAATTTAAGAGATTAATAATTGCATTTACATTTTGCCAGTACAAATGAGATGTGTCTGTTGTCTGAAAACATATAAATAATACAAAACACAGAACTTAATGTTTTTCAATGACTTCTCTTGAAATAAATGTGTCAAAGGGCTAAAAACTGTTCTTTTAATATTTCATGTGATTACTGTTGGCTCTTTGAAAAACCACTGTGCCTTGGTTGATGGCAGTTGCAGTGGTTAGAGGTTTTAAGATACAATTTTTGGAACATATTATTTTGGGCTCTGAGTTTCTGAAGATTTTGCCTAGACACATTTTGATAATAATCTGTAAGTGCCAAGTACAGAAATGTCAAAGTTAATAACCTAGAAATCTTTAGAAGCCAGCACCATAAATAGAACTGCTGTGAAAAGGCAGCTCAATTGTGTAGTTTTCTTCTTTGAATTGATTTAAGACAGTTAAAACAAATAAGAAATTTTAAGAGCAATCTTTGGTTATATACTTCTGAGATGGTCATTCAAAAGTTTGTTCTGTTGTCCATCTTTAAATCACTATGCTAAGGCTCATCTTCATTTCTGCGACATTAGTAAGAGATAACCATAGGTATTTTTGTATACCTAAACCCCTGTCTGGTATGCATTTCTAGTATGGTTAGTGACATTGTTGAACTTATGATGGCAGAATATTTTGTAGCCTTTTACCGGCTATTGATTATATAAAGAAATTATGTATATTCAGATGTAATCAAAGTTGATATTATAGCACCAACACATTTTTGTTTATATCCTTCCACTTAGATTCTTTGAAAAAATAATTATTGTTTCTGATTTTACTGTAATACTTATATATGCCTAGCTTTAGCTGAAATACTCTTCTCACTATTTTATAAAATTTAGGCAATGAAAAATTCAAGCAAACTTAAATATTTCTGATTTTTATATTACATAGCCAAAGTCCAAAATATAAAAAAAGAATTAGTTTTATTTTCTAAAGTAAGTCAAATATGCCTAATAAATAAAGCATAAACAAAATCTATAGGTAAATAAACCAAGGGAAACAAAAGCCAGTTGGCTGTAACATGGGTACAATGTTTTCATTTTTGTGAAGTTTCACCCAGCTTGGGTTACAAGCTTTTTATATTAGACACGATTATAAGTGCTCTGAAGTTTTTTCCTAAAGTTCCCCAGTGGAAACCATCTCTGTAGAAGGCGTATAAAAAATATTATAGAGAAGCATAATTTAAAATGTTCAAAGACACAGAAATGTGTAAGATACACAAGTGTTCCTTTTTGTACTAAAAATGTCATGAAACATTTTAATATTCTTAAACATAGCTCTATATTTTAAGTCTTTTTTGATGCCTCTGATGTCAAATGCTACACTATTTAAAATAAAGTCGATTTTACCCACACTCCCAACATCAAAGATTGATCAAAATGAATGATACTAGTATATAATGTGTTACACATTGTCTCATGTTGACAAGGTACATATTATTGCATCAAAATATAATAAATGTGCATATTTAAAAATAAAACTTCTTTTAAATTTACAATGAAATTTGACATTGTACCTACGTTCACAGGTGATAAGGAATATAATAAGAGGTGAAGGTTCGACTCAAATTTTATAAGATTAAACAAAATTTTCAGACCAATAGACTAAGTGACAAGTAAGGAGGAAGAGTTGTAACTCAGTGTTCATGCTGTGTCTAATAGCATACAGGCAAGCACAGGCTTCAAGAGGTGAAGAGAAGAGCTGGTCGACACATTGTTCATTATCAGTGTATGGCAGGTCTATAGAACTCAGAGAACGATACAAAAGATAAAATGTATTATATACTCCATGTCATATATTGTCTGTTCTTAGATCTTCCGACACAAGATCATTATTATCAAAGAAATTGGTGTTAAAAGTTTGCAACCTATTTTGACTTAATATATCCCTTTCCACATGAATGAAGCACTGAGCTTTGTTGGTTTCATTTATGCAAATCTTCATCTGTCTCCTATTTTGTATATCCATCCTGAGATTCAAACTCTCTTAAGTGATTGTTCAGATTGTAGGCGTGTCCTCAGTTTGCTCATGAACCTTACTGCAGCCTTGTCTTTAACAAGTTTTAGGTCTTTCTCCACTCTCCAAGTGTTGGCTCACATCCCTAAAAGAATCAAAATGACACCACTTAATTCAAGAGTAGTTTATTGTATTTTAAAATGTATTTACTAATATTTATTTATGACTGTGAGTACTTAATTTGTATTTCACAAATACAAAACATAAATATTAGTCCAAATAAAAATGAATAGGAGTTTTGTAGGTGGAAGGGTTCGATCTGTCTTATCCGGTCCTTCAGTTGTTTATAAAATAATCACCCATAGGCTTAATATTAATTATAAACTGTTTGGTCTATGGCTCCGGTTTCTTTTTAGCTAGCTCTTACATCTTAAATTAATTCATGATTATTAACCTCTACATTGTCACATATCTTGTGGCTTTATCTGTGTTCCATTACGTCTTGCTCCCAGGCAGCTCAAAGCAACTCTTCCACCTCTGCCTTTCTTCTCCTTGTACCTTTCTTAGATTTCCTGCTTGGCTATAACTTGACTTGCCACAGGCTAAAGCAGCAATGTTATTAACCAAGAGAAGCAAAACATATTTACAGAGTACAGAAAGACCATCCTGAGGCACCTTCCCCTTTCTGTCTAATCAACAGAGAAGGTTTTTATTTTAACCTTGTAAAATTACATATAACGAAACAGTTGTCATTTTCACAGTTACAATATTAGTCAATTTTTATTTGGTGAAATTAAAATAAAATACTCTATAATCTATTTTATTTTTGTGAGTCTAAAGTTTTATATCTAATTTACCTTTTACCATAGCCAAGGAAAATTATAACTATTTCATCTATCAATTTCATCAAAGACCGCAAAAGGATATAATATTATCCTGAGTAAACAGGAAGTACATTTTTAACAACTTCCAAAATTGTAGAAATGACAGAGGCATCTGGCTGCCTAGACAGTCACCTAAATTTTCTCTGCAAGATTGGGCATCTATCCTTAGTCTATAGGCCTACATGTCTGGAACATTCTTTAATAAAGCAGGAAGTTCAAAGGACTGTCTTTCCCATTGGAAACGTTCATCAATTGTTCTTCTCTGAATCCTGTAGTATGTCTGGCATTTAACTCTGTAAGGCAGACACCTGAAGGACCAGCTCATATTGTTTTGATAAAGTTCAGGGGTCATTTTCCTATGGGTCTTGCATGTCCAGTTTATATAGCATACTGTCAAGTCATCAAGGCAAGAGCACTTTTTCTGTCAAGTACCTAATTTTTGCCACAACATAAGCAAACTACATATGGAGGATTTTTTTTTGATGTCCATCATCTTTTTCTGAATTAGACTGTGGTTGCCAGTAACAGGTGTGTCTCAATGTTAAAAAGAGTCCATATTCTGTAGGTATTCAAAGTATCTGAAGATTACATACCTAATTGAAATATAGCTTTGTTTACCTAGAAAACATAACTATCATGACTATAGTTTTACTACTATACATGACTATATATTTGTATTTATTGATAATATACTACAGTTCTGGATGAGTTGCATACATATATTACCTTAAAAAGAATGCAAATTTAAATAAACTATAACAAAATTGACCTTAAGTTAGCATCAACAAAAAAATAAACACATGTAAAGTATTTTGAGATCAGCAGAATTTATTTGATCAAAGTATATTTCTTACACTAATTCTACTAGGCATTTAATAAAATCCAGACTAAGATATTGGGGAAAAGCTGAAATATTAAAGAGACAGAGAACAAACCACACAAGTTGTCATGCAGCCAACTCCTCAGGCCAAATAAGATAGATCCTACATTCACAAGTTCTCAAACTGACTGAGCACACAGGCAAAATGGGAAGAACTTCTGTCTTTTCCTGTCTTATACTTCTTTTCCCACTCAGCTATTTTACTTTCTTGCTCAGCATTGTTAGAGATATAATTAAAGGTGGATGCCATCATCACCTGGCTATGTATGGCCTTGAACTCACAGAGATACTAAGAATCTCTGCCTTCCAAATACTGGGATTAAATGTGTGAGTCATACTACCTGAATTTCATGGCTTGGTTCTGTCCTCTTATATTTCAGGTTATTTTAATTGACTCTACAACCACATATCTCAATTGTGTCAAAAATAAAAAAGAAGGTTTTAACTATAAGAAAAACTTTATATAATAAGTATACAATATATATATATATATATATGCAATAGTTACATCAGTAATGTCCAGTTATAGTCCATGTGAAATTATTGTGGGGGCCTCATCTTCCTTTTAGAAACATCAAAGACCACAGTTAAGCTTCAACATAGTTCACAGAATAAAACTGATAAGAGGCTCAACTCCACAATAATGCACTGGAATCTAGATGAAATGTTTGTCTAGAATTAATTAGTACTCTATATAAACATTAGTATTAACAAAATGTTTAAAACATATGCATAATATTCTTAAAATTTTGATATATAATTTATATATTATGCGATTATTAGGAAAGACAAACATCATTTTAGGTATTCTGTCTCAAATCAGGTGTCACTTTTGAGGCAATAGAAATTTTGCAGTTGCTCATTGAAATCCTGAAAACATATTTGTTGTATGCTGTACGTATATTAATTTTTCAAATTCTGTAAAATGAAAGACATCCATCTACCAAATTTCATTTCTATGTATACTTTTAGGATTACTTCCTACTGATAATGGAGTTTTCTTGTACAAGGAAAATGAAAAATATCTTTTTACATTTTTTTGGCTTGTTGCCAGAAATAGAGAATTATTTATTAAACCTTTGCTGTTGACATGATTTTCTTAAAATAAAAATTTGAGGCCTCTAGCACATTTGTTTAAATAATTTATCAATTTATCATTAGCTTGTATTATAGGAACTGAGATACCCTTATAGGATCAGATTTGTGTTATATATGATTTTTTTCCTGGTTATTTCTTGCAATATATTAAGTAATTAAGTTATTTCTAACTAATCAGGAATAAAGTCAGCAGTTTCAATGTGTAAAACAACTCCTTTCACATTCTAAAAGTCAGTGACTATGATAAGAGCTTCTGTAAAATCCATTAATAATATTATTATAACATATAATTCTGACATTTAGACAGAATTATAAAGGCTTTGAGCCACTTTACTTACATTTTCTAGTTTGAAACCTGCCTATCCTGATTTCTTTGCATTACTATAAAATACAAAGGTTCCAGAAATTGTTGTTTCCCATAAAACAAGGGGAAGAATCCAGTTAGTTCTTTTTATAAATTGAGTTCTTTTGCTTTGAGGATATCTATTGTTAATATTCAAGAAAATTAGTGCCAGCTCTGTGCCAAGGTCACTTTCTGACCATAATTGGTCAACTTTTTTGTTAGTTAAAGGTACAACAATTTCTGATGGGTCCATTCCTGTCAATTTACAGTTTTAATTTTCTTTAACACTCAAATCAAAAAATATTTCCAAATATGTCTTTAATGTCCTACTTTTGAAGGTTTATTGGATATAGGAGCTGATGTAATAATAATTTCACCAGAGTTTTGTCATCTAAATTGACCCCTTCAGGAGGTAAATGTTTAGTTTTTGGGAATTGGGATTTTATCCCAGGTAAAACATAGTGACAGATGGCTTGATTATATTGGAATAGAAGGACAGAGACAAAAATTAAAGCCATATGTGGCTAATATTGCTATAAATTTCTGGTGATGAAATCTACTACAACAGTAGAATATACAGACTAAAATTCCTCCAAACACAGAAATAAACCATAAATTAACACATTTCTAGAAAATAAATTAGGAAGTATTATAGTAGTGACAAACCATTCAGTTTTCACAGAAAGAAGAAACAATAGCTGCTGATATTTCAAAGACACCCACAACACTACCTTTAAAATGACTAACGGAGAAGCCTATATGGGTTCATCAATGGCCTTTAACAAAGAAATTGCAGGCCTTTAGAACAGCTGGTATAGGAGCAGTTAAATGCCCAGCAAATTTTTGTGTCAATAAGCTCTTGGAATTCTCCTGTATTTGTTATTTAAAAGAAATGTGGAAAATGAGAATGGTAACAGACCTAAGAGTGATAAGCAAGGTAATCTATCCAGTGGGCTATCTACAGTCTGGAATTCCTTTTCCTTCTCTGTAACCTAAAGAATGGCATATTATAATTATTGATTTATAAGCTTGTTTCATTATAATACCTACACAAGCACAAGACTAAGAAAAATTCACCTTTATAATACCCTCTTATAATTAATTCTTGGCCTGTAAGGAAATATCAATGGAGGGTCCTTCTTTACAAAATACTAAATAGCCGCACTCTAAACCCATTCTATACTCTATATTTTGTACAAAACCTGTTAGAAAAGATACATAACAAATTCCCACAATCTATCATTTACCATTACACGGATGACATTTTGTAGAATGATTCAAATATCGATACCTTAGAAATAAGGTTTGAAGAAGTGACAACAAAAATTACCTACTTAGGGATTATAAATTGCCCCTAAAATATACATAGGAGATTCCATTAATTATTTTGTTTGCAAAATAGGTCAACAAAGAAATTAGGCCACAAAAGTTACAAATCAGGAGAGACAGATTGAGGACACTTAATAATTTCCAAAGATTACTAGGAGACATTTCCAATTTATAAAACACTGTTGGAATAAAAAATGATAAACTGGATAATTTGTTTAAAACCTTAAATTGTGACAAGGGCTTAAATAATCCTAGAGAATTGTTAACTGAAGGTGAGAGAGAATTGGTTTTGGTGGGAAAAAATTACAGAATTCATATGTGGACCATATGGATCCAGACCTTAATTTCATACTAGTTATCTTGCCCTCTAAGCATTCACCTGCAGGAATTTTAATGTATATTGAAAATATTATATTGGCATGGATATTTCTACCACATAAACCAAGAAAGAAATAAAATACATATGTGGGAAATATTTCTGATTTGATTTTTAAAGGAAAATTAAGACTTAGTTAATTGACCAGAATGGACTCAGCAGAAATTGTTGTACCTTTAACTAATGAAGAAATTGACCAATTATGGATAGAAAGTGAACCTTGGCAAAAAGCCTGCAGTAACTTTTGGGGAGATATTAACAACAAATATTCTCAAAACAAAAGAATTGAATTTCTAAAAAAAACCTAACTGGATTCTTCTTCAACTGGATTGTACAAGATAAACCAATTTCTTGAGCCTGTACATTTTATACTGAAACAAATTAATAAAGCATGTTATAAATCAGAAAATGTAAGTAAAGTAAAGAGGAATAACTAAAAATAAGGGACTATTCTATTATTACTAATCCCATGATTAATAAATATTTATATTAAAATCTATAAGATTAAGTATATATATTAAACTTTTTGTCATGTTAGATGTTAATAAGGATTACCGGTTAATTATAGAAAAAGTATTTATTTAGCTTCCTGTACATTATGTTGGGTTTTAGTCTCTTATCAGTAAATTTGAAAACACAGTGCCCACATTCCTAAGAGGTGGGGTGATTTGATTTTGGTCTCTTAGTCGGTTACATATTACTGTCATTATTTAGTGTAATTGGTTAAAAATTGTCATTGGCTATGGTTAGAAAAAGCTAAACAAGAGAGATTATATTCAGGGTTCTTATTTTAAAAAAGAAAAAAGGGGATACAGATATAGAATATAAGGGTAAATGATTGAATATACTTTTTAAAAGCAATTACTAGCTTCAAATATCTTATATTGGATTGAAATTTTGTGTATTTTATACAAATTGTGTATATTTATATAAAGAACAAGTCTGTAAGTATAAATCTCTAGCCACCTAAAAACAAAAAACCTCATTATATCATTAAGTTGAGATTAACTTTGTTACTGTACAATATTTCCATACTTGTTCAAGGTATTGTACTTATACAGTTCATCTAGCAATGTAATACAAATTATGTTGTATTACTTTCAATTCCATGAAAGTTATTATTACCTACTAATTAGGATAAAAATAAATGTAAGTTAGTAGTTACATGTTACAATAAAATTTATAGTCATATAGTTTTAAGATCAAACAGATATTTTAGGTGAACAGGTCTTCAAACACTTCCAAGATCCCTAAAATATGGCATTTAAGACACTTTAATAACATATTTTTATGACAATGGGACATCTTCTCCTGGCAGCACCAATCTATTTCAGCGAATATTATGGAAATAAATTCCATATGGAATTGACCTTCTTTGTGACAAATTTAACCACTGAGCAAGAAAGTACTCTTGCCTTGTCTGCTGACAGTATGATATTCAAAATGGACAAACAGGAGACACACACAAGAAAGCAGTGCCAAACCTTGCAAAGACAAGATAAAATGGTCTTTTAGAATATCCTGTTTCACAGAGCAGTCTGTTAGACATGCTAAGCCTATAGGACAAAAAGATACATGATTTAAAAATAAAGAAGAACTTTGGGTGACTCTCAGGGCAACAGCTGTTTCATTTCTTACATTTTTTTTGGAAGTTATTTGCTTGTTCATGCTGTTTACTTAGTTAATGTTATTTCCTTCTTTGATTTCTTAGGGAGTTGAAGATGAGATAGTTATAGTTTTCTAGAGACTGCTTTAGAAAAGAAACTCAGTAAGAAGTTAAAGTGTTTAAGAGACATCTAAGTATAGTTTTAGTTATACAAGCTAGATACAAAGTGAATTAGGTACAATCCTTTGTACACCCCAAAATAGGATAAATAGTGGAATATTTTCTTTGAACTTGTCAATTTTTTATGGACTGGACATTACTCATGTAGCTATTGTTTGTATATAATTATTGTACCTATTGTATATTGCATATTTTTCTTAGGTTAGTTATAACCTTTTTTTATTTTCAACACCAAAGGAGATATGTGGTGATATGTTTTATATTTAATAAAATCGGTCTGGAATATCAGGAATAGATCCACTCATAGTTAAGCCAGAAGTGTCAGGGAGTTGTAACTCATGCCTTTAACTCCAGCAAGGGAAAGACCTAGTGGTGACCTATGCCTTTAATCTCAAAGCACCAGAGACAGAAATCTTTCTGTGTTTTTGTGAATTCAAGGCCTAACTACCAAATAGTAGTAGCCCACACTTTTATTCTTAACTCTAGAATTATTATGCAGAGTTGAACCCAGAAGTAAAAAAAAAAAATTGAGCAAAGAAGATATTTAAGGAAGTATAGGCAGAGGATGTGGTATTTGTAGAGGATCCAGGCTGAGGTAACTGGAAGATAACATTTACACCCAAGGAATTGGTTGGGTGAGATTTGACTGTGGTCTGTTTCCTCTCTTTGATATACCAGATTTCCCCCAATATCCAGCTTTGAGTTTTCATTAAATACAAACAAGAATTTGTGTTTCACATATGGGCCATGGATTCCATTAGAGTCCTCTCAGGGGTCTTCCTTGATGGAACCATATTAGCTTGAAAGTAATTCATGTCTTCTGTATACTTTCCATCATTAAGTTGATTTTTTATTATCTTATTTATTTTTAAAACTATGTTTTCTTTTCTTTCTCAATCCTGTGTACATTTTTAAACATATTTTATTTAAATCTGTCCTTATTGTTTATCTGTAGTTCTTAGTGAGGCTTTGGCTGATGGCACTGCCCCGCTCATCTTTTCAACATGGACAGATGAAAGACCCCCGAGGGTACAGGACCCCCAGAACGGATCTTCCCTCAGGAAGAGACCCCAGGACCCAAAGACCGAGCCGAATCCACAATTCAGATGCAATCAGCACAAGGTTTATTGAGGAAGCACAGGATCCTGTGGGCCAAGTCACTCGGGAGGACTTGAGCACCCAGGCCTTTGTTCAGGGCCTTTTTATAGTGTATGGGAAGCAGAAGCGTGTGTACAAAAGCAGATGCATGGTTACAGGGTTCTGATTGGTTAATTCAATGAGACCACCTTTGAGGGGCAGTCAGAGTCCAGGTGGCTGTTGTTGGTCTTGGCCCAGGGCCGGGGCCAAACCACAAGCCAAGACCACCGGTTATTTTTCCTAAAATATTTTGTCTTGTAAGCTGTTTTCCTGGATTTGCTGGCCTCGGTCGAGGTCACCCTGTATGTTGGTTATCTCAAGGCCTTAGCTTGTTTTTCTTGGTCTTGGGTTGGGGCCCACCCAAAACTATTTTTACTGCCATCCTGCATTTTTATAGTTTTTAGTGCAAGCCTTGTAAAATGGCGTTACTGCTGTTTTAGCATTAAGGCTTTTATTAGCTTGAACTGGTCATATACTGACAGTGTGCCCTTGTGTGAGGAATGTTTGCCATCCAGCCCCAGACCATAAGTATTTTTGGACCTGAATTTGGTGCTATTCTTAACTCCAGCCCTTTCCCTGACTCAACATGTCTTGCTAGTATTGATTATTTATGGAGAGGGGAGGGAAAAGGCAGAGGGTCTCGCCAGAGGGTCCAACACAGATACAAAGGAATCATGCTTAACTCCTCAGTTTTGGGAAGCAGTATTTAGTAGTTGAGAGCAGTATTTTTAAGTCTTTTAAGCCTGCATCTGTGCTTCCAAGTGTAGAGGCAGTTACTGGAAAAAGCCTTCTTGTATAATGCCCCCTGATAGATCACTTGAGTCTGCCATGTTTTCACTGAAACCTGCCTCATCCAGGAAACTCTTCTCTGTCCTTTAGAATATAATGAGAGACATGAACTATGAAGCAGCTCTTGAATCCATTTTAGAATTTTTTTCTTTAAGATCTCTCATATTTTAAGTAAAAATTCTTATCATATGTTGGGTGACAATTTTAGAAAAAAGTTTCTCTCTGTCCTCCCAGCCCCATGGAACCTCAGCTGCTTATAAAATAATCACTCAGAGGATTGACATTGCTTATAAGCTTTTTGTCTATGGCCTTGGCTTCTTGATAGTTAGCACATATTCTAATTTATATATTTATTCTCACATGTCTTCTGGCTTTACCTGTGTTCTATTACAACTTGCTTCCAAAAGCTCAAAGTGTCTCCTTTCTCCTCCATGTATGTCTCTAGATTTCCCACCTGCCTCTATCTTGTATTGCCACAAGCCAAAGTAGCTAACCAATGGTAATAACACATATTCACAGCATAAACAAAGACCATCCTGCAGTAGATCATAATTATATTAATGAGAATTTTGTAAGGAAAAAGGAAATTCTATGAATTTTGCTGTTTTATAACAGACATAAAAAGGGTGCCCTCATAATATATGCAATTAATTTATAAACTCCTATTTTATTCCAATGAAAAGCAATAAATGTCTGAGTCTTATATATAAACTATATAATTTCTGTTTGTATATTTGTTCCATGCAGGTAGGGCTGTCCTTGGACTTTCTATCCAGCTAAGAATTTTTCTTTTTCCTTGGCATTATAGTGTCCTACCATAACAACCTTGTGATTTGAAGATATCCACCTTTACCTTTAATCCTCCACTGCCTCTTACCACTTAAATCATGTCTTCCTAGGTACTGCAGATTTTCCTAAGTTCCTAATTCTATAAAGAAATAGCCTAAGACCATTTTCTTTGCAATTCATATAACTTTCTATTAAATAATCTGTTCTTCTGTTGTTATATTCTATTTTAGATTATTTTTCGTCTTTATACCACATTCTATTATTATGTATATTAATGCACTATACTAAACAAGATCATAGACTTCACCTGAAATCTAGCTCTTCAATCTGAATCTGAAACAAGTTACTTAAAAAACGACTGTTTAGATCCTTTCTTTGTACAATAGAGCTGGATAGGCAGGCTGCAGAGGTCTGGTATTCCCCCATCTCACCAAATGACTTATTTCCCTGCCTCCAGTGTAAAATGCAAATGCTAAAATTGTCTCATTCAAATGGTTACTATAATGATAAAATAGGACATTTAATTGTGTGATATAAATTCTGGAAGGATTAGGTTAAGAAATGTTAATACATACTGCAAAACTCTTAGTCCCAAAATGGAAATGTTTTCTGAGGTCAATAAAGTAACAAATCAGTGAATGATTTTTTTCTTTCATAACACTGAGACTTTAGGGTTGTTTAAAGTAGTTGTTGAAAGTCTTTGTAATACAATGCAGCAAATGAAGTGTTTATTAGAAAAATTTTACAAATGCTTTTCAGGGTAATGTCAGTAGGATATGACTTCCTACAAATGGATGTTGTGAAATCACAAATTCAAAAGAAAAGTATTGTCAAGTAATATTTCACAGGATTTTACATAATAAACTTCACACATCTGTGTTACAAAAGACTAAAATAAATTATGCCTCTTTTATATCATATGTCATATCTTTTTATTAGGTACATGATAAATTACATTAAATAATCTTAAAATGTTTCTTCATATTAAATAATCAATTTTATTAGTGAGTTTGCAAAAACTATATTATTTCAATATTATTATAGAAACTCAGTATTTCTACATAAAAATACATATATCATACTATAAAATATAAGAGTGTTAAAGTTATTTTTATGATAAATAACAATGTAGTTATATGGTATAATAAATATTTAAATTTTAAAAGAAATTTTTTCATTTTTTATTTAAAATGTTTTCTATATCTATCACTGCTCCCCATCCCTTTCTTCCTCTCAGTCCCTCCCAGTCCTCCCTGGGCCTCCCCCATATCATTCCTCCATCCATTCTCCAAGAAGGGCAAGGAGTACCAAGGTGGGTCAGTTAAGTTTGGCACATCCAGTTGAGGTAGAATCAAATCCCTCATCTCAGCATTAAGGCCTAGTTAGGTGTTCCTCTGTGGGGAATGGGCTTCAAGATGTTAATTCATGTACGAGGAACATACTCTGATCCTTCTGCTCCAAATAGGCTCCAAAAACTTCCCATGCCATTTGACAGTTGTCTACCTTAAGAAGGTTTAGTTCCTTTCCATGAAGATTCCTCAGTGATTATTTCAGAGTCAGTGAGTTCTCAATAGCTCACATCTGCCATCTCTGTGGGTCTCTTCCTCATGATCCTGATTCCTTTGCTCATATTCTCTCTCTCTCTCTCTCTCTCTCTCTCTCTCTCTCTCTCTCTCTCTCTCTCTCTCTCTCTCTCTCTCTCTCTCTCTCTCTCTCTCTCTCTCTCTCCAGCTGGACCAGGAGCTCAACCTTATGTTTAGCTAAAGATCTCTTCTTCTACCTCTATCCTTTGCTGGATGATGGTTCTATAATGACAATTAGGATGGTCATTCATTTGATTATAGGAGAAGTCCTGTTTAGGCACCTCCTCTCTACTATTATTTGGAGGGAATCCTGGAGTTCTTGTAGATTTCCTTAAGCACCAGATCTCTTACCAACAGTGGCTCCCTCTATCAAGACATCCATTTCTTTGTTCTTCATTTTGTTGTTCCTCTCACTAAACCATTTTCTTCATTCATGATTTGTTCCCAACTCCCCTTGCTTACTCCCTGTTGTGATGCCAATTTACTCAGGAGATCGTCTCTCTTTCTCCTTGCTAGGGGGATCTCAGGAAGTCTCCATTATGATCTCTTTGTTTCCTAGCTGTTCAAGGGATGTAGTTTTCAGCCTGGATATTCTTTGCTTTACGTCTAAAGTCTACTTTTGAGTGAGTACACACCATGTCTGTCTCTCTGGGCCTGTTACCTCCTCACTCAGGATGATACTCTCCAAATCCATCCATTTGCTTCCAAATTTTAGGATGCCATTTTTTTCTGCAGAGTAGTACTCCATTGTATAAATGTTCCACAAGTTTTTAAATCCGTTATTCAGTTGAGAGGCATCTAGGTTGTTTCCAGGTTCTGGCTTGTAAGAAGAATGCTGCTATGAACACAGTTGAGCTAATGTCCTTGGGGTAAGAATGTGAGTCCTTTGGATACATGTCCAATAATGGTATTGCTAGATTGATTGCCAGTTTTCTGAGGAACCAACATAATGTGTTCCTTTTGTGGTTTTTATTTTAGCCATTCTGACAGGTGTAAGATAGTATTTCAGTGTTGTTTTGATTTGCATTTCTCTGATGGCTAAAAATGTTGAGCAATTCTTCATCTTCCAGCCGTTTGTAATTCTTCTGTTGAGAATTCCCTTTTTCGTTATGACCCCTGTAGTACGAGGTTTATGGCCTTGACTTTTGGGCCTAGCCTTAAGGTTTAGGCCCACAGTCCCACAGACCCACAGACCTGCAAACCCACAGACCCAGAGTCCCATAGTCCCACAGAGACACACAGACGCTTTCATTAATTTTAGGCTGATCAACCTAAGGTCCAGGCATATAACTTGCTAACTCTGTACCCTTAATCTAACCCATGACTCTTAACGTGTTCAGCCATGCAGCTCCATACCTTTTCTCAAAGCAGCATGGTTGTCCTCTGTATCTTCTGGCTTCTTTCTGGCATTCTGCTCTGTGTATCTTGTTCTCAAGAATTTTCTTAGTCTGGTAACCTCGCCCACACTTCCTGCTTGCCTTTGGCCAATCAGCGCTTTTTATTAAACCAGTGGGTGGGACAATTGTTTACCATGAAACAACACAATACCCCTACGTATCCCCTTTACTCCTTTTAAAAACAAAAAGAACTCCAAATCTAATATTCTTTCCCCCCTTATCTATAACAACTTATAAACAACACTTTAAATAAACATAAACATCCATAATCCATTTGGGAATGTGAGCATCATTCTCTAGGCTACTTCCTGCTCAACTGAGGTACTGACAATCTCATGGGAATCCAGAGAAAAATTTAGGATTATGCACAAGTCTTTAGTGGAGTAGTCTATAAGAATGGGTCATCTAAGCCAATCTCCTTGAAATTGTTCTGGATATAGAGCTCAGGAAACTTCACAGAGGTGTTCTGAAATGCTGAATCATCTGGGCCATCCATTTACATTGGAGATTTTTCAGGGGGTCTTCCTCTATCAAACTTTATGTTCTTTATCTAGAAATAAATCCATAGCTTCTCATTTTCTGTGAAAATAAAAAGAAAACCTCTTCTCCAAAGTAGCATATCTTTGCATTTCAATTTTAAATTCAACTCATTTAAAAAATATATAGGTTGAATCCAACCAACAGCATTTATAATCAACTGTCTTTTAGCAGCTTTTACTAAGTCATTTTCAGTCAAGAAGCTTAAAGATAAGACAATAACATACAGTATCCAGACATTCTTTGTATTTTCCATCTTTATGTGGCTTATTTTTATTTATTTATGTTACTCTATTTCTTTTTTAAAGGCTTTCTCTACCTTTTCTTTTCTTTCTCTAAGCCTATGTATATATATATATATATATATATATATATATATATATATTCAACATACTCTAAGCCACTTAGACATTTTTTTACAAAAAACTGTATTGTATATTTAGTTCTTAACTTTTTCTGTCTCTGAACACACCTTTGCTTGGCTAGGGTGATTAACTCCACCCAGTTTCTTATATTTCTTTCTGTTTCTGAACACACCTTTAATCTGCCAAGGAATCTTCTATTTCTTTTCATTTCTGAACACACCTTTAATCTGCCAGGGTTCAAGGTTGGTAAGATGGGTGGATGGTTTCACCCAGATCCTAGTCTAATTTCATAGAATTTATCTTTTTAGCCCAGGTACTCTGGGGAATTTTAGGGTCCAAATAATCACCAAGTAAAGCTTTGCCATCTGCTGCTCATTAACTCCATTTTAAGTATTAGGCAGCAGGGCCTCTGAAAAAACTCACAAGTGTTTTGCCTCTGAGGCTGAATCAGGAAGCTTCTCTTCAAAAGGTCAAGCCTCAGTTTGCCTCCGGCAAACAGAGATGATCCAAGAAAACATCTACATTAAGAAGCCACTTTTGATTCTATTCTTTTTGTCCTTATTAATAGAAACCTTAAATCCACCATACAGAGCTCTTTGCTTACATTTAGATTCAGAAACTGGTCTTGATAACCTTAAGTTGCATGTAGCAAACACACCATTTTATAATTTAATCCCATAAACCACTCAGTCTCTTTACCATGGGCCACTTCAGAGACACAACTCGGAAGCTACTTTGGGCTTCAGTTCCTGTGCTCTAGACTGTTTTTAAAGCTTTCTATGGCATTATGTGGGCATATTTGCCCCACGTTGGGCGCCATTTGTTGTATGAGGTTTCTGGCCTTGACTTTTGGGCCTAGCCTTAAGGTTTAGGCCCACAGACCCACAGACCCGCAAAACCGCAGACCTGCAAACCTGCAGACCCACAGTCCCATAGTCCCACAGAGACACACAGATGCTTTCATTAATGTGAGGCTGATTGACCTAAGGCCCAGGCATATAACTTGCTAACTCTGTACCTTTAATATAACCCATGACATTTAGCCTGTTTAATCATGCAGCTCCATACCTTTTCTCAAAGCAGCATGGTTGTCCTCTACATCTTCTGGCTTCTTTCTGGCATTCTGCCCTGTGTGTCTTGTTCTCAAGAGTTTTCTTAGTCTGGTAGCCCCACCCACACTTCTTGCCTGCTTTTGGCCAATCAGTGTTTTTTTATTAAACTAGTGGGTAGGACAATTATTTACCATGAAACAACACAATACCCCTATACACCTCCATTTTTAATTGGATTATTTGGGGGTTTGGCCACTAGTTTCTTAAGTTCTCTCTCTATCTATATATTATAGAACTGTCCTCTGTTAGGTTTAAGGAAAAGTGAAGATCTTTTCCTATTCCATAAGCTATTGTTTTGTTTTATTGATCCTGTCTTTTGCTTTATAGAAGCTTCTCATTGAGGAGGTCTCATTTATTAATTGTTCTGTGTTATTTTGTAGCGTCTATGTTACTGGTGTTATATTTAAGAAGTGATCACCTGTGCCAATGTATTCAAGGTTATTTATCACTTTCTTTTTTACCAAGTTTATTGTAACTGGATTTAATTGGATGTCTTTGATCTACTTAGACTTGAGTTTTCTCTAGGGTGATATAGACGTGAATATATTTGCTTTCTTCTACATACTACCATCCAGTTATGCCAGTACCATTTGTTGAAGATGCTATCTTTTTTCTATTGTATATTTTTGGCCTCTTTGTCAAAAAAAACAGGTGTTGATAGATGTGTGGATTAACGTTGAGGTCTTCAGTTCCATTTCATTGATTTACAAGTTTGTTTTCATGCTAGTACCTAGATGTTTATATTACTGTAGCTCTATAGTATAGATTGAAATCTGGATTGATGATATCTCCAAAAGTTCTATTATTGAAAAAGTTTGTTTTGGCTATCTGGGGTTTCTTGTTATTTCATATAAAGTTGAGTATTTTTTTTCAAGGTCTGAAAAAGTGTGATGTGATTATGATGGGGATTGCATTGAATCTGTATGTTGCTTTTGGTAAGATTGCCATTTTTACTATGTTGATCCTACCTATCCTGGAGCATTGGAAATCTTTCCATTTTCTCATATCTTCTTCAATTTCTTTGTTCAGTGACTTAAAATTCTTGTCATACAAGTCTGTCACTTCTCTCTTTAGAATTAGCACAAGATATTTAATTCTATTTGCTGCTATTATAAAGGATGATGTTATCTTGATTTATTTTTCAGCTCTTTTATCATTTGTTTATAAGAGGTCTAGTACTTTTTTGAGTTTATTTGTACCTGCTACATTGCTAAAGGTGATTATTAGCTGTAGGAGTTCCTTGACAGAAATTTGGGGGTCACTTATCTGTATTATCATATCATCTGCAAGTAGGGATAGTTTTTAATCTTCCTTCACAACTTGTGTCCCCTTAATCTACTTTTGTTTTCTTACTGCTTTAGCTAAAACTATGAGAGCTATATTGAATAAATAAGGTGAGAGAAAAAAGCCTTGTCTTGTTTCTGATTTTAGAGGGATTACTTTGAATTTCTATCCATTTAGCTTGATGTTGGCTGATGGCTTGCTGTAAATTGCCTTTATTGTGTTGATGTATTTTCCTGTAGCCCTCATCTCTCCAAAGTGTGTTGGATTTTGTCAAATGCTTTTTCAACATCTAAGGATATTATCATGTTTTTTTTTTTCTTTCATGTTGTTTATATGATTAATGGCATTGACAGATTTCTGCATGTTGAACCATCCCTGCATCTCTGGGATGATGTCTACTTGATCATGATGGATGATTTGTTTTGATACGTTGTCGAATTCAGTTTGTCAGTATTTTATTAAATATTTTTGCACCAATTTTCAAAATTAAACTTGGTCTGTAATTCTCTATTTTTTGTTGCATCTTTAAGTGGCTTGGGTATCAGGGTGACTGTAGCCTCATACAAAGACTTTGGAAATCTTCCTCTGGTTTCTATTTTATGGAACAGTTTAAGGAGTATTGGTATTAGTCCTTCTTCTTATTATTTTGTGTCATTTTTTGTGGCTTGGGAGAGTTTTAATAAGGGCTTAAGTTTCCTTGGGAGTTATAGGTCTATTTAGATCGTTTATATGGTCTTGATTTAATTTTCGTAAGTGGTACTGGTGTAGAGAGCTGTCCAATTCTTTTAAGTTTTCCAATTTAGTGAATATAGGTTTACAAAGTATAACCTAATAATTCAATGGATTTCCTGGGTGTCTATTCTTAGGTCCCCTATTTATTTCTGATTCTGTTAATTTGGATATTCTATTTCTCTGCTTTTTGGTTAGTTTGGGCATGGGCTTGTCTATCTTGTTAACTTACTGAAATAACCAACTCTTTGATTTATTGATTTCTTTGTAGTGTTCTCTTTGTTTTAATTTTATTGATTTCAGCCTTTCATTTGATTATTTTCTGCCTTCTACTCTTTCTGGGTAAGTTTGCTTCTAATTGTTCTAAAGTCTTGAACTGTGCCGTTAATTCTCTTGTGTGAGAGTACATGAGGTTTTTTTGATCTCTTGCAATTTTTTGTTTGTCTTTTCTTCTATTTGATTCAGGGAATTTTTTATATCCTCTTTTAAGGCTTCTATTATCTTTACCAAGTTTTTTTTAAGGTTGTTCCTTCTGCATTACCATGCTTTCTTTTGTTGTTGCACAACTGCCAGATTCTGGTGGTGTCATGTTGCTCTTTATGTTGTTATATGTATTCTTGCCTGGTGTCTGCCTATTGCTCCCTTGGACCACTGCAGGATTTGTCTGTATTTTAAGGAACTGGTTTTGGTGCAATTTTTTCTTGGTGTGTCTGTTTCAGGAAACCTTTCTTGGTTTAACAAGAGTTTCATACACTTGGAGATGTGGTAGGATTCAGGTGACAGCTGATAAGGTCCAAAGACGCTAATCCAGGATCGGCTCCTGAAGGGGAATTGGCCAACCCCATTCACACAAGGCTATTGGGATCTTGGGGTCCTGGTAGTATATTCTGTGTCACTGTGACCTCTCCTAATTCAGTAGGTGCTGACACACTGTGGGATTCAGTTGGTCACTTGACCCAGTAGGTACTGAGAAAATGTGGGTCTCAGGCAGCTGCTCTTGATCCAATAGAAACTGAATAAGTCTTAGAGTAATGGGTACAGAGGATCTGTGGTTTTCTAGTTGCTGCTGAGATCACTGGGTGATGTGAGTTGGGGTATTGGTCAGGGTTTTATAATTGGGTATGTCCAGATAACTGGATTCTACTGGGGCTTCTGGCCTGAAACAGTTTTCCCTACTGGCCTGGATTTAGGATAGAGATGAGTGGGAACGGGGTTCCCAGGGTTGTGTCCCAGGTCAAGGGTCCTGGAGACTGGGATCTCTGCTTGGGCTGGGTCAAGTTTTACTTATCTCTTAGTCTGATGGAGCAGACTCTTAGTTTTTAAAACAAACTGCTATGAAATATTTCAATATAGAATAAAAATAACTAAATTCAGAAACATGTAAAACTATAAAAATTATATGTTTTAGAACTTCTTTAAATATATACACACATATCAGCATATCACATATTAATATGTGCATATATTCTGCTTACTTATTTTTATGCAACATTATATTTGAGAGGCTTATTCACATGACTGAACTAGCTTAGTTGTATTCATCACTGTAATACTGCTATACCTTGAATGGTTTCCAATTTGAAACTGTAAGCATATGGCACTGGTAAAAGTTTTTGGCCATACTTAATGCATAAGCATGTTCATTCTCTGGTGAAAATTCCATCTTATAGAATATAGACACAGTAACCATAAGCAGGTTGTGCCACATTATTTTTCAAATGATTTCCACCACTTAACAATATATGAGAAATTTGCATGGGTTCAAGAGTTGTTATTAACAGAACTTTTGTTTTTATCCTTTTGGCCGTATTTGATAACCTGCCATTGAAGTTGTAATTAAATTTCATTTACTGGCCCTAGATCAGTCTTTGTTCTTTGCTTTTTTTGACATTTGAATACCTTCTAAAGCATTTGAAGTATAATTTACAACTTAAGTTGCAGATAAATGCTTTCATCTTCTTTAAACATAGTCAGTTCTTCAACTCACACACTTCTTGCTTTTATAGTTTTAGATAAAATATCCCACTGTTTATTCTGTTCACTCTTTGAAAACTATTTTCTCAGTGTCTCAGCTTCTTTCAACATGTTTTTCTTTTGGTCTGTATTTTTTTTTCAGCAGAAAAGTGTAGTAGTGGGGTTTCTTGATCCCGGGCAGCCAGAGGTCTGAGACCCATAGAACTGCCATGCCAGACTGCTTAGCCACCCACTGCCGCCGCTGCTGCTCAGGCCCCCAGAAATGACTCAGACGCTTATATTAACTTTATGCTGTTTGGCCTATGGCTCAGTCACATTGCTAGTCTGCTCCTACATCTTAACTCAGCCCATTTTTATTAATCTGTCTGCCACATGGCCTGTGGCTCACCTGTGCTCCTTACATGTTGCTCTTTGGGCGGGTTGTTCGATCTGCCTCTGACTCTGCCCTTCCTTTCCTACCTATTCTGATTCCTCCTCCTACTTCTTCTATGGTGCCTGTCATGGCCCAAAACAGCTCCTTTATTTAAAGATTGATATTCACAGCATACAGAAAGGCATTCACACATCATAAAAGCACTATGTTTAGGCTTAGAATTTATTTTCTGTATTTATATTCTCTGATGTGTTCCAAAACTTCTAGATCGGTTCTGTAGTATCTATTATTAACTTAAAAAGAAATCTTCAATCATTATCATTCAAAGAAAACTTCATTATTGTAGTTGGGGGCTCAAATTATATTTTTACTATATCTTCTTGATATATATTCCATTTATACATATATCCTTTTATGTTTTTAAATTTTCATACATGTATACATGTCTTGGCCACATTCCAATCCCATTTCTTCTGTTCTGTTTGTGTTCTCCCTCTCAAATATATAACACACTAAGTCCAATTAGTGACACCACATGTGCTTATAGGTATATATATGTACATATATATATGTATGTATATAAGGGTATAAGCAATAACTAGTGGTCATCCATGCCACCATAGAAAGTGACAAGGGACTCTCCTTTCCTCAGCAGCCACCAACTACCATTAGTTCCTTATTTGTGCATGGTATATTAGGAGTCTATGCTCCTTTTATGTTGGAATTTTTAACTCTTTTTATTTTTTAATACAGCACACGAGGGTAACTACAGCTGGTGTGATTTCATGTATAAAATGATGCCATCTCGAGAGGCCATCATGTTTCAGAAATCTTCCTCATTTCTCTCCTGCCCTCTCCTCAGGTATGTTCTCTCAGAGGTAATATAGAGGTTCCACCTCTGACTTGTGTTCAGAATCATTTATTTTCACTGTTTTGAACAGTTATGGGTCTATGTATTAACTACCATTTTTTATTTAATTCAAGGTTTTATTTACTCATCCCTTAATATGTATAATGATCTAATTTGATTCAGTAATGAAACTAGTTGCATAGTTTCAATTTTGTAATATGAGATTGATATAATTAATATGCTTTTTTTCTTTTTTCTTCATCTTATTTTTTTATGAAAATGTTTTTTATCCATGCATTCCCCAGCTCCCAATCCCTCCCAGTCAGCCTTCAGCCTTGCCCATCATCCGTATCCCCCATCCCCTCTACCCAAATGACAAGAAGTTCCAAGGTGGGTCAGCTGAGCTTAGCTCATCCACTATTATAAGATTCTTTGATGAAAGTTGAGAGTGCCATATAGAGATATGAGCATAAATATTAATAAAGGAGATTTAAATCATCTTTAATTCTTCTGTATTATATGGATACTGTGTTCTGGAATTTCTTTAAAATATTCTCTTATTTTATCTGTTTATAGTAGTGTTTTCTCTATAAACTTCCTATTGGTGTATCTCCAGTCACAATGATTCTATCATGAGCTACTTCTCATGTAGTTATGTATCTAGAAGTAACATTCTTTAATTGTATTGTAATATGATAAACAGCTAAAAAAAGATTTTTAACTCATGGTTTACAGTCAAGTTAATCAATGATTGGCTCTGTCATTTTTTTGAAGGGGACTGTGGAAAGACACTACATAATGGCAGAAACATAAGTATAGGTTATTGTTTGCTTTATGAAGTTTAGTATTTTATATTTATATTATTTTTATATTTATATTATTACCACCCTCTCCAGAGGCAAGGTCCTGATGTCTGAGCTTTATCTAAAAAAGTCTCACTTCTCAAAAGTCTCATCACCTCTCAGTGTGGACACAGCTGGGTCCTAGTCCTTTAACATATGTGACTTTGGTGTATTAATGAGCAAAATGATAGATTTAGAATGTTTTTATTCTAAATTATTTATTTAGCATTTTAATAGCTAATATTATCCATATTATCCATGTATGTTACACTATTATTTTGACTTCTTCCATAAAATCTTTAAGATATTATTCAGTCATTACTATGCTCTAAATAAAAATAATTTTCATTCTAAAATTGCTAACGTAATCATATCTGTGTCTTTGTTTCACTTTTTGAGACTTCAAACTCTGTTTTTTCTTGTCTTTTAGAATATCTTGTAATTTTGCCTGAGAATGGACTTTTTAAGGTTTATTGGCACTGGAATAACTATATCTTTAGCCTGAGAACATATATCACCCTAAGAGTTGGGATTATTCTGTGTCCTCATGGTTTATGTTCTAGATGCTTTATCAAAAGATTCCATGATTTGTTCTTTAACCTTTTGGGGAGGCTTCCTTAAGTACTACTTCTTACAGATAATTCAGGTCTACAAATCTTTCATTTTCAAACTATTGACTTTACACTAGAATGTTTAAAGTATATTGGGAAAACCTAAAATAGGGTAAGTGTTGTATTGTGTTGATAAAGCTATTAAAAAGAACCTAATTGACATAAGAATGTGTCTGCATTTAAATAAGTAATCATAAATTATGACTTTTACTTAGATTAATTTGACCAATATGAACCTAAGGTTGAATTTTCTATTTTTCCACTTCTGTCCTTAACAAAGGACTTTACTTATGTTTTGAACTGTACAAGAAACATTTCCTGGGGAAGGAATAAATGATAAATTGCAGAAAACTTTAAGTGTGTTTTTTAATGGATTTATTTACTAACCACTAATGATCCCAAAACATGAAGAAAAGCAAGCAGTACTGCTGTCATATGCTATTATATTATATCCATGTTGTTTTCAACTCTCATGGTTCATATTTATTGTACAAAATTATTTCTAGTTGTCAGTTTTTATTAAAAGATACCCATAGTGCGCGCACGCACACACACACACACACACACACACACACACACACACACACACACACACACACACATGCCTGTCTCAAGATCTTAGAAAAGTATAAAACTTAAAATTAAAGCTATATACTGGTTAGGCTGTAAAAGGAAAATTGTAATATTACAAAAAAAAAATAAAAAGAAAAGTATTCTATGGCATATAAGGCTGGTTATTAGTGACCTCAAGGTATATTATTATTTGGTTATGAGAACCAGCAAAAATTCTAGTTTCATAGAATGTAGGAGATATTTCCATAAAAATACATCACAAAATTCTATGACTTAATGTCTCTCATCCAATCGGGTCATGTCCCTGCATTGGAATCTTACGTGTACTTAAATTCTCATAATTAGTGTTGACAATTATGTTATCCAGTTTTAGATAACAGTTCTCTTTCTCTTTGTGGGATTAGTCTGTAATGCACATTTTAAAAACAGCTCTTGTTGAGTAATTCTTTTTAGTAAGTTCACAATAGCCATGTATTTTCCATGTTTAAAATTATGAGTGGATAGCTCTTGACTTTTCATTGTGAAAACGTTATGGTGTTTCTAGTAGACCTTTAGGAAACTTAAAGTTTTAGGACTTTGTGAGACTGGATATAAGAATGTTCTACTGTATTATTAAGACATGACATTGAGCCTCAATTAGGCACAGTTACCATTTTACTATTTAAGAATCCAGCACCTTTTGCCTCAATTTAAAAAAATTCTGCATTGTGGTCTCAGTTTTTACTGGTTCCAGACAGCCACTACTTTGCAGAGACATTTTATCTGTTTTCTAGAAAGCACAGTCATGACAGTTTCAATGCTTGTTATATGATGAAGCTGTATTAAAAATTTTGACAGAACTTTTTTTGTTTAAAAGTTTTTTTTTCATTTTACATATGAATCAGAGATTCCCCTTCCTTTCCTCCTTCTACTAAGCCCTACCTCCCCACCCCAACCCCAGGGATTCCTCAGAGAAAATAAGGTCTCTAGTGGGGAGTCACCAAATTCTGACATTTCAAGTTGTTGAGGCAATACCCTCAACCCCCCAAATCAAGTCTGAGCAAGGTCTCCTTCCATAGGTAAAGAGCTTAACAAAGCAGTTCATGCCCTAGGGATGAATCCCAGTCCCAATACTCATGGCCTCACAAATTGCCCAAACCAGACAGTTGTCACACACATCCAGTCAAAGAGAGGAAGAAAGTATTATATGAGCAAAGGGGTCATTATGATGAGGAAACCCACAGAGACAGCTTACCTTAGCTACTGGGAGCTCACCAACTATGGATTGACATCTGAAGACCCTGCAGAAGACTGACTGAGCCCCTCTGAATGTATGTGACAGTATATTTTATAGTTAACCAGTTTATACTATTTTTATTTATTTTTAAAAATATTTCTTTTAGATATTAATATAAGTAATTCATTTTCCCTTTCTCTTTTCTTTATCAAAGTTGTCAATCTACTCATCCTTGCTGACCTTCTCATTCATGTTCTCTTTTCCATTTATTTTGGCTACAAAAGTCATAGCTGTTGAGCCAAGTCCCAACAGAACATCAGGAATATAACTCCTGCCTGCGCTGAAATGAAAGATCAGGAAGGAGATCTTTTAGGAGAAGAAAGAAAAAATATGAACAAGGAGTTTGCTGTTGAGACTTTGTATTCTAAGAGTGTGAGAAGAAAACCCCATAAATTCTCACCAATATGACTGCCTCAACATCAGCAGTAGGCATGCCATTGGGTAATTGTGCGTGAAGGGAAAGCCCATGAGGATGAGGTCTTAACTCTACAGAAGAACTGTATTAGTTTTTAAAGTTTTGGTCATTTAAATCTAGTTCAGCTTTTGAGACACTTGTTTACATATCTGTTTTGAACATAATGCACTATAGACTTTGACTACAATGTAATTATTATCCAGTATATAATTTTAAACTATCTTGCCTATATTTAAGTATTCTTTTAGAGTTTGAGCCTTCCCTGGGACCCAGGAGAAAAATAAACCAACCAACAAGCAAAAAATATGGATCAGTTGGTAAAGGTGTATTCTGCCTAGTTTGACAAGTTTTTCTTTCTGATATTTTATTTTTAAAGCCATGTTGTCAGAGAAAATTGACTTTATACAAGATGCTCAATGACATCCAAAAGTGCAATTAACATATGTACAATTCACAGACCCATACCAGTGAATGTAATGCAAAAATAAAATGGAAAAAATAAAATTTCAGTGTTTAAAAATGGTATAAAATGTAAATTTTATGCACTCTGGCATTTGCCAAAGTAATTTAAGATACTACAAATTCATTGGTTTATCAAACATCATGATCAAATATTTCTTAGAGCACATGAAAGTCTATAAGTAATTTATTTTCAAACTTCCAAATATTGCTGTTATTTCTGTCACTATAATTTGATACCCTGATGCTGGAATTACTGTACCAAAGTGTTCACCATAAGCTTATGTCAAACTAATTCAGAGTTCTTTCTTCATTTATTTTAAATACTGTTTTAAATCAACTCATTTCATATAGATATTAATTGTATTTTTTCCTCTTGAAAACTTATACAAAACTATTTTTGCAAAAACATTGTTAAACAACAATCTCCTAATTCTCACCACGTTAGAAATAATTTTTATTCCTTAGTAGAAAAATTTATTTTGAAGAAAAATCTTTTTGTAAAGGAACTTAACAAAACTTTGAATTTTTATGAACATTGATTTTAGACCTTGAGATTTATTTCAGAAAAATATTCTGAGGCTTAGTATTTAATTTTCAGTGGTACACAAAAATGGTTTTTAAAATATATTATTAAAGTACAAATATGAATATCAGTTGATTATTATGTTGATGTCCATGATCAGGGAGCTACGTAGGCCAATTTGAATAATAATACAAAATATTTCTGATCTTAACATTTCTGATTTGTAACATTTTTATATTCATTAATCAGAAAAATGTATTCACAGATCTGAAAAAAGTGTAGCTTTGTACATATCTATAGGAGATAAATCCTTTAGGATTGAACCATTTTTCTTTATAATATTCTCACATAGTTCTAGATAATTCAATACATAAAGGTGAAAAAAACCTCTGGGGTAAAATTTTCCTCAAGAGCCTTAGATATAATTCAGGGGGAAATTGCCACCTGTCTAAAGTTGAAGACTTTGTGGGATAATACCTACCTGGAGAGTTTATCCATGGATTTCCCTTATCTAGAGTACTGTTGACATCCACATGCATTAGTCAGGAGAATCATGCTCCTGAGAGATGGCTACAGACCAAATAACTCATGTTCTTTTCTAAAGTTAACATCTTCAACCACTTTCTCCTCTGCAAGTATCCTTTCTAAATTCTCTACCACAAACTTCTTGTAAAAACTTTTTTCATGTATGTAGAATTTGCAATAAAAGCAATAGAGGTGTCTATCTTTTATTTTTTGGTGTTATTAATTTAGAGATATACTGGGTAAAGATTGAAAGTGATCTCATCCAATCAATGACCATATTCTTTTTATACCATTGAAAGCCCTTTCATTTCCTAGGTTATTGCCACATATACTTTATAGTTAACAAATCTTTGTTTCTATATTAAAGCTGTGCGTGTGTGTCTGTGTGTGTCTGTGTTTGTGTGTGAGAGAGAGAAATTCTGTATATAATTTCTATTTCAAATTAGCTTCTCTACACGCAAGCAAACACACACACACACACACACACACACACACATACACACACACTTTTTCATATATATACTATTTTGTGCATTAATTGTACCAAATGTTTACTGTTTTGACACTCAGCCTTAATACTGGGATGAAGGACTTGAACTTGCCTCAACTGGATTTGCCAGACTGAATTGACCCACCATGAGACTCCTTGTCCTCCTTGGGGAAAGGATGGGGGGATGGGGAGGAAGATACTGAGGGAGGACTGGGAGGGACTGGGAGGAAGGGAGGGAAGGGGAGCAGTGGTAGATATTTTCAAATTTAAAAATAAAAAAAAAATCTTTCCTACAATGGGAAGTGTTTTTATTCTAAATTGAATAGCAGTTATTATGCAATGGCTCCATGATTCAACCCCTCTTCACACTGAGGGTTTTAACATGGATTCCAAGGTTTTGCCATAAGAACTCAGGACCAGGTTTAAAAAAGATCAGAATTATTAACAGGACATGTGTACAACAACAAGGACAAGTAATTGATTTAAGAAGATAATAAATTTAAATGATCTTTATGCTACAATTACACCCCCACAGAATCTGGATTTGCAAGGGAGAACAGTTTAATTAATGTAAAACAGTTTAATCAATGTAAAAATGTTATTGGATGATCACAAGAACTAACAATCCGCAATGTTATTTACAATCATTCTTTCCTTACACCATGAAGCTATTCAAATACACAACTCGGAATCTTCTGGACATTTAAGGTTCCTTCTCCCATTTTTTTGGTCTTCCTCTTCCCGGCTCTCTTGTCAGTCCCATATGGTAGTCAGGAATAACTCAAAATCTGAAGGTTTATGTCAATAAGGTTCACTTTCCTTTCCCCATTTATCCAAATCATTGTTTCTTAAACTGGTTAGGAATAGAATCAGAGGAAAGAAGTGAATTCTGCATTTCCTCACTTGTGAGAGGCCAGCTGGCCTGATGAGAAACTGTAGTTGTCCTGGCCTAGGCATGTTCCCTGGCCACTGAGTCTGCTTCTCGTCTACCTGTGTTCCTGGTGATTGGTAAGGAGATACTGGAGACCAATTAGAGAAAAAGAACACAGCTCCGGGAGTCTCCAATAGCCAATGGGATATCAGGAGGGATATGTAGGTTTGCCCCGCCCCCCATATTCAAACTAAATGAGTCTGCAGGACTGCTATTTGTTTTAAAGAGTCTGTGTCTGCTTTTCACCTGACTCCTTGTAATCTGGCCTTCTCAACCCCACACAAGGAGTACCCAGATAGAAAGCTCTGCAATACCTACTTATATTAAAATAATAAATGTCTGACATAATCAGAACTCAAACAACTTTCTATTTAGCATAGCAATTTTAACTTATAAGAAATGACATAGAAATTCTAACTTTTAAAGTTCTGGTTGCCAAAGGTTATATTTTCTGCATAGTAATTTTGAATCTTGGAAAAAGTTTTAAAATATAAAATATGTATTATGACTTACTTAAAGCTAAATAAAAGAGTGCTATATTAAGGTATGGCTTATCATATCCATAATTTGTAATGTGTTTTCTTCCTTGAATCCCATCATGCTAAATAAATAAACAATAAATACGACTCTTCATCTTCAGATGAACATATTCATACACAGGGTATTAATGACAATTATTATAATGTTAACTTGATAGTTCTAAAGCAGATGCTTGTGTTTGGCTACCATCATACTACTATAGATAGAATATTACTTTTTTATAAGTTTGGCACTTGTACATAAAAGGATATTTTATTATAAAATACTATTAATAAGGTAATGATTTCATTAGTCTAACATACTATTTTCACCACGTTTATACATTTCTTACACTGCAGTTAAAATGTGAAGAGGTTCTGTATTTGATAGTTTGAACACACACAGATAGATAGACGACTGATTTTCCAAAATTATTTTATTAAATATACATCACCACAGATAGTAGATAAATAGATAAATTAATAGATGAGAGATAAATTGATAGGTAATAGATAGATAAATAAATAGTAAATGTATGTGTATGTATGTACGTTTATTCTCTTTATCCTAGGAAGAGTTGAAGGAAGAGAAACAGGTTGGGTTGTATTGTGAGAAGAAATAATCTATTTTCAATAAAAAAATAAGGGTTTCTAATATCATAAAGTCAACATGTATTTCATTGAAAGCTTTGTTATGCCTGAAAGTGGCATCACATTGTTTCTTTAAAGTCATATGCTATGATGCTATATTATTTTGGGTTATTTACCTTTGAATTAAGTATGCGTCTGTATGAGTATATGTGTATAGGTATGTGCTCCTAAGCCTAGATGCAAACAGATGTCAGGAGATAGAGGAATTGGCTATTTCTGGAGCTAGAGTTACAGTTGGTCATCAACTGCCCAATGGGGGCACAGAGAACTGAACTCAGGTCCTCATCAAGAGAATCATGAGTTCTTAAATGCTGAGCCATCTTTCCAGGCTCTACCTTTGTAATTTTTCCCAATTTAGTTATTATATACTTATATAATAGTTAAGAAATTTTATTAACACCAACAATATAATATATTTTCAGGTTTGAGGTTTATATTATACATTACAGATGCTTAACAGCTTTTATCACGCAGTTCATTTTAAGAACTCCCATAACAAGTGTTTGTTTTATTCTATGATAAATTTTATACATTTTAAGTCTAAAATAACCTAGCCAAATTAGCAGGAGTTTCATTTATTAACATGAAATAATTAAAATAATAAATTTCAACTCACATTAAAAACTTATAACACATAATGCTTACATATTGATAGGATTAAATGTGATATATATGCATTATTCATAAATCACACCCACCTACTCCTTTTCTACCTTTGCCCACATGCATACAGCCTCCCACTCCTAGTTAATGTCATATTTGGTTTTGCCTTATGAATACAAACGTCCATATATATATATTAAACTTCTTACATCATGCTTATCTTAGAGTGTGCATTGCTATTTTATAAATAAACTATATTATGCTCTCTATTGGATGTTTCTGTTCTCATAAAATTCTGTCATTTTAAGTAACATGAACTTTATTTACATAGAAGTGTGTGTGTGTGTGTGTGCGTGTGTGTGTGTGTGTGTGTGTGTGTGTGTGTGTGTATGTGTGTGTGTGTGTGCAGGTTTGCATGGCTGTTTGTGCATTTATAGGCCAGAGGACCAAGTCAACTCTCCTCCTCTATTATTTCCTATTTATCTTTTTAGATCGTCTGTCACTAAAACTCAAGCTTACTGGCTGCCCAGACTGAACAGCTCAATGTTACTGGATTTTCCTTTTTCTTCTTTCTAATGCTGAGATTTTGAGCATTTAAGAAACCTATCTTTTTTTCGAGGGCTGCTTGTAATCCACACTGAGGTCTGTGCTTGCATGGAAAGTGTTGAACCCAACCTCAAATATTTTAGTTTTATGTTAACTTTTCAACAAAGTTTTGTAAATACATAGAAATTTGTAATAGTTTAATCTCTTTTATGGTGCTATTTATTTATGTTATTCATTACAAATTTATTAAGCAAATAAAGGAAAATATTCACATATATATTTTTAATAAGTTTCCAAATAAGCCAACATTCAAGTTGGAAGAATATAACTATTGGTTTATAAATTTTTAAAAGGTAAGTTTGAGTTGTGTGCTGAAATATTTTTTCCTCTAAGTAATTTTATCACATTTATGACAAAGCAAAGAAGGTTGTGATTGTTTGTCACATAGCAGGTATTTCTTCAAAATTGAAACATGGCTCCCTCCTGTTGGAACTAGTAGATTCTTTAGAATTAGGAGGTTAATGAAACTTTGAGAGTCAGGAATTCAGAAAAACACCATATTACTGGCTGTTTTGGGGTATTACACAGTCAGCAATTGCAGAAAGAAAGCTACTTTGCTGAAGCTGCCTGCTCTCAGGGCAGGGAGTTTCATAGATGTACTGTTTGAGAGTATTCAGGCAATCCTAATGAGTAGCTATATCGGGTCACCCATTGTCCTTTTAAGCATTGCTTTCACCATGCTTCAGTGAGTATCAGCAATCAACTCATTGTTTCAACAAGTTTGATTCAGGAGGAATTGGTTCATTGGTTTCTTGTTGATACCTTTTCAAGAACAAATCTTATCTGTCTTTGTCCCCCAAAGAGAAGTCATGCTACATGACTTCACTGTGGGATCTGTTCTTAAACAAATATGAAAAGTAGGCTGGATTAAATTTGAGACAAAAGGCATCTTCTAATGTTAATGATTTTTGATCCTCCAATTTTCCTGTTTAATAATATACAACTTCATTGAATAATAACTACTCAAAAGAGTATTTAAAAAAAGACAAAACATAGTTCAAGAGTTACTCCATGTTATGCTAACATTTAACGATGTTTTGAAGGGTTTTGTATATTTTCTCAGATATTGAGCTTGACATGATTCTTTATTATTCTGTGAGCTTCTTCTTTACTTAACTGATTGTACAATAGCTTTATAGTTCTTCTAGATCCCTGTAGGCTGAATTTTCTGTGGTAGCAGCTGCTCCTAAGTAATAACTGAGAAACCTAATATTACTTATAAATGAAGGCCAATAGCTCAGCTTGTTACTAACTAACACATTTTCAATTAACTCATATTTTTTTTATTTATGCTCTATCATGTAGCTTGATAACTTTTGGCACAGCATATATATCTTGACTTTCCCTGTGTTTGATGATGACTCATGCATGACTCTGCCCTTCTTCCTCCAAGCATTCTCAATTTGACTCTCTTGCCTAATTTTATTCTATTCAGCCATTGGCTAGTCAGTTTGTTTATTAAACCAGTTATAGTAGCATATATTCACATGGTATAAAGGAATATTCCACATTTCTCCTTGTTGGTCTAATTAAAAAGGAAAGTTCTGACTTTAACATAGTAAAATTCTATACAAAAAAGCAGTTATCTAGTAAGAATTACAGTTGCAATATAGAACTAGTCCCATTGTACTTGGAAAATATATAGAAAATAGTTTATTATCTATTTTACCTTTGGGACTCTAAAGTTTTATACCCAATTATGTTTTATCATAACTTATAAGAACTGTAACTATGATTTTCTAGTTTCAACTCCATCTTGAAGGGTAAAATGTTACCTAACAACAGGGCCATCTTGATACCTGGACAATCTCCCAAAGATCTTCTGTAATGTTGGAATATCCATCTCCAGCTTATAGAACAAGTATATCTGACAGAAATTTCTGAGAAACAAGTAATTTTGAATAACTGCCCTTCCTTGTCTTGACAAATTTTGTCAGTCCCCCCACCTTTATTTTGCATCGTATTCATCCAGTTTGGACATGATATTGTCAGCAATTGAGACAATGGCAATTTTTTTGTTCCAAGTAGCTAGCTTTTTCCATAAGGAGAACAAGCTTTATATGGAATTTCCTCAGTGCCCATCATCTTTTCTAAAGAAAATCGGTGCTGCCAGAAACAGACTTGTCTCATTGTCATAAAGAATCTTATGCTTTTTAGTTTTTAAATCATTTTAAATGTCATATTTTATATGTCTTTGAAGTGTTTCTTTTTTAAATTGTCAAAAATTAGTTGATTTTTTAAAAAAATTATTTTCCCATGTATCACCCTGTTCACCCACCCTTTCCTCCTCCCAGTCCCTTCAAGTCTGCCTTCAGCTTCCCCACACACAGTCCTCTGATCTCCTAACCCAAAAGGGCAAGAAGTCCCAAGGTGTGTAAGCTCAGAGAGTCACATCCATTCCAGGAAAGTCTGATTTCCTCATCCCAAATTCAGGGCTGTGTTGTGTTAGGTGCTTCTCTGTAGGGAATGGGCTCCAAGATGCCAGCCCATTCATAGGAACACAGTCTGATTCCACCCTTGAGGATCCACATATTGCCCATTCCAATTAACAGTTGACTACCCTTGGAGGGGCTAGCTCCTTTTTGTATGGTTACCCAGGGGCTACTTTTGATCCAGTGAGCTCTCCAGAGCTCCAGCCAGCCATCTCTGTGGGAATTTTCCTCATAATCCCTATCCCCTTGCTCATACTCATCTTCTTCTTACCCTGTTCTCCAGCTGGATCAGTGTTCAGCCATTGATCTCTGCCTCCACCTCCATTCATTATTGAATGTAGGTTCTATAATGACAATAAGGGTGGTTATTCATTTGATTATATGGAAGTCCTGACTAGGCACCCCCTCCATGATTTGTTGGAGACTTGGCCAGGGACATCCTGTGAATTCTTGGAGGTTTCCCTAGTACACAATCTCTTTCCAACCTCACATTGGCTTCCTCTATAAGGCCATCTATCTGTCTGTGTATGGCCCTGAAAACATAATATGACTGTAAGATTGACTATATAGAAGACTATTACTTTGTATTTAATTATACATTCCATTTTTAAGTGAGTTGTATAAAAACAATACCACAAACAAGAGTAGAAATATACATACCGTATAACAAAATTAACTTTAAATTTGTACCAATATGCCAAAATCCATACCAATGTGAAATATTTTGAAATTAATAGGTGTTTTTAGATTAAAGTAGATTAAATAATCTACCTTTTTTTCTATACTATATCCTCTTTCTCCCCTTTAGAATGGGATCTTGAATTTAACTCTTATGTTTATCCTTTTTCTTTACTAAAAATAACATTTTGTAATCAACCCCTCATAAATAATAGTAATAATTTAAAAAAACATCCATAAACCATCTTTTGGGAATCTGGCCATTCTGTAGGTTACTTCTTGTTATTTGTGGGTGTTGGAATATTTCAAGGGCCCAGTAAAATTTATAATAATGATTATATCTTGGCTGGAGCATTCTGTGAGGCTGAATCTTTTCAGTCAGAAGCCTTGAAGCTGTTTGGGGTGTAGAACACAGAGGAAATTGCAACAGAGGAATTTTGAGATGGTGAATCACCTGGGAGATTTATATTTTTTTCTTTCTTTTTAAATTTTCTTTACTTTTTCAAGGCTATTGGTAGATATTGTATCTTGCATTTGATATTATGTATATTTCATGATTCTTCTATCTCCTAGAGACTATAAAAATGGTACATTTATGGGAAGGATGAGCCAAATGGCACTAGGGAAGTAAGCAATAATACATTTTGAGGAAGATTAAAATTGTTCGTTACTGTAGTTAAGCAAAAACAATCAAACATGGCCAGGCTGTCACTACCATGTTTTGGCAGAATCCATACATGCAATCAATAAAATTTGGAAAAAATGACATAAATGAGCAAAGTTTTGGTGATGAAATGATAAAGATGCTCTTGAGAAAGTAATGCCTACAAAATCATTTTGCATTAATGGAACGTTGAAAATATTTAACGACATTGAAAGTGCAAAGGATGAGATATGAGAAACTAATACACTCTTGGCAAAGGGAGAGATAATTCCCAAAGATACAGGAAGATGTTCATGAACTTACTTCTACAAGAGGAACATGAGCAATAATTTTCAATTAATTATTTTTAGGCACAAATTTTCTAAATAATTTAATCTGCTTTCTATATTTTTATTGTCCTAAGGTATAAGGTCCTATCTACTAATTTTCAATACTTTCAATACCTAACATCAAAAGTAAAAATACTTTTAATATTCTAAAAATTACCAAAGGACAGTGATAACTTTTATTAATCATTAAGATTACATTTCACATCAATTATGTAATATAGTACACAGTACATACAAAGCTTAATTAAGTTTCATGTAAAAAAAATCTCCAGAGAAATGTTAGATTTGCTAAATAATATTTTGCAATAAGATCACCTTTTAAACTAAACATAATAGTATATATTATATACGTATTTTAATCTGTCTTTAAAATCAAGCTTGTGGCAGTTTAATGATCTTAACTCTCTACTAAAGAAAAACATTTAATTATGAGATAAGTTTTATGTTGCATGCACTGCTTGTTCATATATTTATGTACTAATAGAGAAGGCCTCTGAAGATGCTTGATCTTTGAGTATGTCATGTAGATTGCTTGGTTGCACAGTGGGTCTTACTCCAGTATATAGTTCTAATATGGAGATTTGTGAAAATTAATTTTCTACTTCTTGTGACTAAGCACCTGGCAACTCATTAAAACAAAGTATGTTCATGTTAGTTTAGACATGAGGATATAGTTTATCATTATGGAAAAGGCACTGTGGTATACTGATACATGTGGAAGTGCGTGTAGCTGGGACTCTTTTTCCCAATTCCCCACAAAGCTGAGTATAATAAAAGCAGAAACTGAGCAAAAAGTGGAACCAGGATATAACTTTAAAGCCTATCATTTCAATCCTGAAGCCTCCGTTTCCAGATTTTTTTTCTACAGATTTGAAATCAGCAACAGTAGCTAGGATCAAACTGCTAAAATATTTGTGATTGTGGTAGATACTTTCTGTACTAATCATAATAGGGCTCTATGGGGCAAAAATTTTAAAAATCATCATTTCTTTTTAAAAACAACACAATTAATTTATTTTTGCTGCTCTTACATTCTTCTTTTTAAAAGTATTTAGTGGTGCTTTTTTTTTTTTATATATTTCTGCAATTTACAACTGCTTAACTTTAATTAGCCTGAGAACTGTAGAGGCAATTTGCTGTTTCTGGCATATGATTAAATTAAGATTTGCTGAACATTTTGATTTTTATTTCTTATTTAAGTCCTATAATTGAGTCTAAATACTCTTTTGCACTAAGTTATTATATAAGTACCAAATATTTTCATAACCCAAATCTTATTTACTTATACACTCGTTCACTTAACAATAGGCAATTTCTGTGGTCATGTACAAACTCGACACTGGAGAAGCACAAATAAACAAAGTTCACAAATTTTGTGATGCCTCAGTGTTTACCATCTAGAAACAATGCAAATCATATCTTCACTTTCTATCAAACGAAATGTAGAAAAGAAGGATGCTGAAAGAAATGTTTTAATAGACTAATACACATTTTGTAAATACAACTTTTTAATGTTGTGATTCACCTAGGATGACTGATGTGGGATGTCTTTCTGTACACTGTAAAGATGACCACATTCATCCATTCATTAAAAGTAATATCTCTTTTTGCTTTGTTAAGAGAAGGCAGTAGAATAAGATTGTTTTGATAATTAGTGATATTTTTATTAATTTTGTTTTTGTTTCTCTATGTTTTTCCTGTTTTTTTTTTGTTGTTGTTGTTGTTGAGAAAAAGAACATAACATATCCCAGACAAGGAAGTAAAAAGAAACTGTGAATAATTAGAACATGAGAAAGAAGTTGATGAAAGTATCTAAAGAAAATTAAGAGAAAAATTAAACATACATACTTTAAGTGCTTTAAAAAGGAAATACTTGTTTCAAAATTATCAGTAATCCCTTGTTTCTATTTGCTTTTAAGTTGAAACTAAATGCGTCTATAAAAGGTAACCGTTGGTAGTCATTTTCAACATTCAAAATAAAATCACATGTCATAGCCTCCATGAATTATCAATATGCATGCTTAAGTACCTGACTATTCACTTCCAAAGACTGGATATAACTTTTAGCCATTGCAAATATCACTTCTCATGTTAATAACCTTTGAGTATAAAATTTCAAAGCATATATTGTACTTATACAAATCATATATCATATTAAAATGACTTGCAGCTATTATCCATTTATGCTCTCAACAAGCTAATGCTAAACTATAAAATATTTTATTCAGTCTTTACATGTTTACAATTTACCCTCCTTTTTAACATATCTAGTATATGGATTACTATCAAGAGAAATCTATGATGGTAATGAATGGTATTTATAAAGTTATCGTTTATATATATTGAGATTAAACAGTCAGTAAATAGAATGAATATCATTAAGCTGTCTTTGAGTTCATTGTTCATAAAGAGAAGATGAAATATGAGTTTGAAGTCAGAGGTTCTGTCACAATCTCTTCCATCCATTGTCCTTTCAGAGGACATTCTCTAATTTTTTGTAGATTTTATCAAATGTTATCACTGTGTGATGTACTTCTGTTCTTCAATATTTTGGTAAGAATAGCCAGAATCTATGAATATAGCATTATCCAGTAAAAGGATGCCAGCAAATAGTTTTCTTAGTAGTCTAGAAATGTGTTCATTTTGTGTTAAGTGAGAAGACTTTAAATTTAATGATAAGAGTCTTTATAGGACATTAGAAGAAACATGAATATAGACAAAATCACAAAAAGACTAAGAAGAATAGTTGTGTTTAACTAACCACGTGGCATCCAGAGATACCAGATACTCTATGAGCTAAGGTATGGTTTCTCATCCAAACCATGCTAAATGTAACACTGATTTCAGACATATGGGATTCATAATTGTCAGAAAGCAAATTCTTGTTGTCATAATCCTTACAGCTCCTTAAATTGTCTTATGTCATCCAGAGGGAAACCATTCATTGATATTAAACAGAAGTATGAGTCTTTAAATCTCTTTAGTGCAGGATATATTAACAAGTGTCAACATGATTTACAATCAGCAAATCTGTTTATTCTAAACCTGATTGCTTCTATGTTGTAACCATGTTGACATTTTCATATAGGTTATACTATAACTTAAAAATATTTCATGTTTTCTGTTGTGATATTTATAATCTGCAATGTAATACTTATTTTGTCTTGCTTTCTTTACTACTGAAAAATATGCTCCTCTAATTAGAAATTGTGATTATAATGCCATTAAAAACATAGTATTTTCAACCATACAGTTAATGAGAAGAGGCTTTTTCTGTATGTTGTAGGTTTTTGAATATGAGAAATTAAGTAAAAGTAATGGTCATTGTACAGGGAAGTGGTGTCACACACCTTTATGCCTTTAATCCCGAAATGTGGGAAGCAGAGAAAGATAGATCTCTATAAGTCTGAGGCCAACCTGCTCTGCAAGGCAATTTCCAGGATAGCCAAGAGGGTTACAAAGTAAAACCCTGTGTAGTGGATTTATGATGTACATTGTAAATAATTGTCCTGCCTATGTGTTTAATAAAAAGTGCTAATTGGCCAAAGGTAGACAGGAGGTATGGGTGGGGCTACCAGACTAAGAAAACTCTGGGAACAGGAAGAACAGAGCAGAGATTCCACAGAGACTCCAGAGTTTCCAGACAAGCCAGAAGATGCAACTATACTGCTCTGAGAAAAGGTACTGAGCCCCATGGCTGAACAGAATAAGTTTAAGCGTAAAGGGTTAGCAGTTATATGCCTGGGCCTTATGCTGATCAGCCTAAAATTAATGTAAGCATCTGTGTGTCTCTGCAGGTCTGTGAGTCTGTGGGTTTTTGGGTCTGTGGGTCTGCAGGTCTGCAAGTCTAAATCTTGAGGCTAGGCTCGAAAGTCCGGGCCAAAAAACCTCTTACTACAATCAACTAGGAAAAAAAGGGTCATAGCAAATTTTAATGGGCACATATTATTGATGAAATAAAATCATTGTTCCCCCTATTAGAAAAGAAACAAATGACAAGAAATTTTGAATGTTGGAGCAAACTCAGTTTAGAATACACACAAATTCCAGGGATAAAACTTCAGTCATCAAGTTTAGTGCTAGTGTCCTTGCCACTGATCCATCTAGTCTACCTCCCAAAAAAACATTATTTAATTACTGACCAACTAAAGTCTTAGATATTTCTCCTAAGTAGATACTTTAATTGTAGACATGAAATTCTATTATTTTAAAAAAAATATAGATGTAAATATTTTCTTATACTCCCAAGAAATTTCTATATATTTGCCATTGGTATATTTGAAAAACATGTTGGACATAGAGAATATATAGAAGCTGTGCTATCAACCTGAATATGGATGAGTGCCTTTCGCCCATTACCTAACCTCACATCTCTGATTTTATTCACAAACAAATAGAGTCAGTGTTTTTTCAATTATTTCTTCAACATATATTACCTCATTTGTTAAACTGATTGTTTTCCAGATTTGTATCACTGTTTAAAAGAGATTTAACCATATATAACTTACTAAATTGACTTTATTTATAAATGCTTTTACTACAAGACACTTATGAATATCTGATTGAAGAAATAATGCTGGATGTGAATGGGTATACAGAAAACTTTTGAAAAGATTTTGATTTTTGTCTTGTGTTTTCTCTTAAGAGAATCAGTATTTTTAAAAAATGTATTTTTAGTTGATTGAAAAATAATAGAAAATTTCTAAAATGTCAGCATTTTTTCAGCTTGAAGACATCAGCACACAGGAATGAAATATAACAACATTATTTCAAAACTGCAATTTTAATAAAAAGAAATGACCCAGTGAATATGAGTGATCTAGACTTAAAGCCCTTAGGACAGAACATATTAACATTTTGTTTTATTAATGCTTGTATCTATTTGTTTAACAACCATTTAATGGGCAAAACCTTTCCCAGTAATCATTCTTTTCCCTATGAAGGACATGGTTATTTGAGTCCATGTCACTAACAATATCTGGAAAGCTTATGCTAATGAGCATAACTCAATAAAGATCATGCTGCTTATAGAGGTGCTGGAGTTCCAAATGGATTCTAAAATGAAAAAAACAGAGAGCGTCTCCCAGATGATTTCTCATTTTGGCTTACAAATTGAGGGTCGGCAAAGTGGTTGCTTTATATTATCCGAAAAAATGAACAATAACTTTTCTGTAACTTGCCTATATTCTTTTCCACATTTCAATGTCTATAACTTCCACAGAAAATTAACAAAGAAATAATTTTATGCCTGTGCCTGTTAAGTATCTTTTTGGCGTGATTATGAAGCTAATGGGTCAAATTGACAAGTGAGAAGATTTTTTCATGGACAAAATCATAACTAGTAAATCATCGTAGTCATAAAGAAGGAACACACGAAAGGAGGGATAAGCCTGGTAGGGAAAGATGAGCAGAGCAGAAGTGTATTAAGAGAAATATTAATTATCTGGCTCATGTGAAATTAAGACTGCAAACTATGTGTGTAGCATTGACTATTATTCTTGATTTTTATTAATCTCTAGCATTTTTAATTTATTATGAAATTCTGCAAATCATTTTAAAAAGCAGAGACTAAAAGTCTATTGCTACCATAAAGACAAAGTCTAAATTATGGTATGGTTTGTTTTCATATTCAATTTGAGCAAATTTAGAATTACCTAGAAAATACACTTTTGAGTACATCCACAAAGTTGTTTGCAGAGACATTACATGAGGGGAAAATACACACTCTTATAGTGTGTGGTCTTTACCATTGCCTTCAGTCAGTCCTTGACTGATAAGAGGAAAAATGTGTGTTGAACACCAGCATTCATATCTTCTGCTTTCTGATTGAGAAAAAATAGGAATAGCTGCCTCAAGCTCTTCCCACCATAGGTAGATACATTTGTTTTTGCCACCATACCCTTTCCATTATAATGTTTATAATCTTAAAACAGATTCAAAATATACAATAAATATAAAAAGTAGCACTGAGATATGGAGTCATCACTATGATAAATTTGTTGATGTGATTTTTATGTTTTCTTAACCATATTATGGGGAAAATGATAGAAATGGTGAAAACTGAGCTACAGAATACACAGGCTGCTATTAACTGATAATTCTGGCAGAAATCTAGAACAATAAAATACTTGGTGAGACAAAGGCTGTAGAGGCTTCGAGGATCTAGAAAGGAACAAGCACTTTATTGGTGACTTAAGATATATATCATTCACATTGCTGTCTGGCAAAGAATCTGGTACATTCTGTCCTTGTGCATTCATCCCTGTACATTCATCCCTGAGGAAGGCTGAATTAAAACTATTAAATTAACTTATTTGAATGAAATTCTGTGTAAACATAACATTGCAACTGTGGCATTGTAACTGCTCACTACTGAGACAGCTCAGGGAGCAGAAGTTATGAGAAAGTACAACAAAAATAATGACAGCAAATTTAAAAATGAAGATAAGGATGATGTGGAAAATGTATCTGTAGGGGTTATAGAGTGATTAATTCTTATTAAGGAAAATGCTCATACTCTGCTGGAATTTCAGTAAAAGTTCCCTGAGTGGAGGATAATACAAATAAGTGGCTCCAGCTACCTAGAAAACAATTCTGAGGCAAATGCTTTTCTAGATCTCCTTGCAAGGGAACAGAGAGGTTGCTGAAGCTGCTATAGATATATTGAAGGTTATTAAATGAATTTATATCTTTCTGCATGTTAATATTTTTGAATAACTTTAAACTGCAACCATTATGAATGATTATATAAAGGATACAGAAAGCCACTGAGAGCAAACTATGTGTAGTAAGACCAGATTTCCTTCTAAAGGTCACTCTAGAAGCCACTGGGTGAAGTTGCAAAGATAAAACTTAAGCTTCATTTGATATAAAATAATGTTAAGATACTAGGGCTATAGGAAGCCTTGTTGGGAAAAGTACAGGTGACAAATGGAACCAGGCCAAGAAGCAAGATATACTTGTTACAGGTGGCATACCTGGAGGGGTAGAGCTTATGAATACTGGCTCAGATAGTTTCAGCACCAGCTACAGGTATTAGACTTTAAGCGAGTCTTTGGTGTTTGTCCTTCTGAATGTGGGATTTTTATATCATTTCTGTGCATCTGTGTTTCTTTATTGATGAGAATTCTATATTCAGAAACCCTACTTATATTTCATTATACATTTATTTGCCTCGAGTACCTAAATAAACTTAGAAATTTTGAACATTAGAAGAACTAAGATGCGAAGAATTGTTAGCAATGAACTAAACGCAATTCAGGTGAAATGGCTATGTGCTTATCTAAGGGGTGTCAAGTTCAGAAGGGTCTATTATGTGATGGTTAGTTGTGTCAACTTGGCTGAACTTAGAATCATCGTAAGAGCCAGGCTTCTAGGTGTGTTTTGAAGGGCTTTTCAGAAAGGTCTAACTACACAAAGAAGAATACTGAGGATGGGCAGCACTGGTCTATGTGCTGTGATATAGGAATAAATATAATGGAGAAACTCATTGGAACACCAGCATTTATTGCTCTTCTTTCTCTATATGAACCATTTAAACTATGAAAAAAAAGTCTGATGAATTAATTCATGAATTTGAGTATAATGATACAATGAAATACTACTCATCAATCAAAAAACAGACTACTGTTATATGTGACCATATGAATGAACTCAATATTTACATTTAATGAAAGAAGGCATAGTAAACATAAAATATACTACTAATGATGTCAGAATAACTACTTAAATATGTTATGTAATGTAACAATTGAAGGATATAGAAAAGAATAATTAATTATACATTACCTGGAAGAACTACTGGAACAAAGGATAGATTTCCTTTATTTTTTTCAGGTAGGTTTCCAGGCTGTAGCCCAGGCTGGTCTTAATCTCGTGACTCATCTGTCTTTGTCTTTCAAGCACTGCAATCACATGTGCCCTCCTCACAGCTGAGCCTCTTGTTTACTGTAGGTATACCAGTTGTCCACATGTATGACTGACTAAAATGTGCACACCTTACCTATGAACCATTGACAGTAGGGATAGGATACCCCAGGGAAGGAAACGGAGAAGAGAGGATGAAGAATAGAAAAAGAAAATCTGAAATAAAATGAGAATATTGATTAATAATTTGTGGTTCCTAAGGTAAACTTTAATGTTGTATTAACAAATGTATATGGATTAGATCAAATGGAAATCTGCTACTTTGTTTTATCATATATATAAAAAATACAAAATGTGTATATATGAAATATACTATATATATTCCAGTTTTTGAAAAAAATGCTGTTTTTCTTTTCTTTGTTTAGAGCCTCTTTAGACTCTTGGTAATATTTTCCAAACTCCATTTCATTGTTATATTCTCTGAGTTTTGTTGCTTTTTAGCTGACCTGAATTGAATGTTCTTAAGCTCAAAAGAATACACTCAATCATAGATTTCAAGACAAGAAAAGTGGTCTTTAAATACTCCATGAAGGATTTCTGAGAGGTCACGGTGACCAGAGCATGAGGTTACACTGGATGTTATCCAGCAGCACCATGTGGAGGAAGCCACACACTAAAGAAATCAGACTATCTATTCTCTTTGCTTCTTGACATTGGAATTCTCTGACATTTCATACCGTACAAATTGTTGAGTAAATTATGAGCTGTTAACTGGTCTTTTCAGACTTTCTTGACCTCTTCAGACATAATGTTAAACTAATGGCTTACCTCCCAAGGGCTTCTTGCTTTCATTCAAATTTGCTGTGTTTATTGAAAAATCATCTGAGTTTCTCCTACATTTTTCTTACAGCTGTGTACCAAATAAACACAATCTAATTACTTGATTGATTAATTACTTAATATAAATTAAGAAAGTTACCTTTAGACCAGGATAGTCTCAAACATATATGTACCAGATACAAAATGAATTACTGTTTTCCTACATTTACCTCTCTAAGGCTGTGTTATAGGAATGCCCCTCTATGTACATATATGTGCAATACTGCACAGTCAGTACAAGCCTTCACACAAAGCAAATTCTGTTAATTGAGATGACTTTCAAACCTTCAAAATTATTTTCTAACACTTCAAATGCTAATAACACATTTTTGGTACTCCCTCAAGTGGTATTTGAGGAACATGAATGTTTTCTTTAATACACAGTGTTTAAAAAGAAAACAATTATAGTTTAATATGTTCATAAGTTACAAATAATATTATTGGCAATAAACATTAATGCCTACTATGAAAAGGTAACAAAGCAAAATTTCCTTTAACATTTAAATTTTTATTTAATATTTGAACTTGCATATAATGTGTTTGGTTCCAGTTTCCTTTCTTCCAGTTCCTCTCATGTTTCCCCTTATTTTTTTTCCTACCCACTTCATTTATTTCTTTTCCTATAGTCAATACCCATGTATCTATCTAGAGATGTGTTTATGTTCATAGAATGACCATCTAAGGTAACATAGGTAGCCTTTAAAGCCTGAACTTCTACAAAAGCATAACTCTTTATCTTCTGCTATCACTTCGCAGTAATTTCTCATATTTGTAGAGAGCACTCTATAAACTCCTCCCTGCTTATGCTGAGATTTTTGTGTGAATTAGTCTTGTGCAAGTCTTATGTGTGCAATCTCTATCACTGTGAGCTCATGTGTTCAACTACACAGTTGTTTGCAACAAACTACTTTATTATAAACCTTCACTCTTCTGGCATTTGTTTATCTAATGTTTCTTAAGATTTTTTTTAAAAAATTCATTTTGTATACCAACCACAAATCCCCTTAATCTCTCTTCCTGCATCCCCTAAACCCTTCCCACTTCTCATTTCCTTTATAAAGGTAAGGCCTACTATGGGGAGTCAACAAAGACTGGCATATTCAGTTGAGCCAGGTCCAAGATCCTTCTCCCCGTATCAAGGCTATGCAAGGTGTCCCTCTGTAGGTAATGGCTTCCCAGAAACTGGCTCAAGCACCAGGGCTAGATCCTGATCTAATTGCTCAGGGCCTCTCAAATAGACTAAACTATATAGCTGTGTCCCATATGCATAGGACCTAGTCCAGTCATATACAGGTGCTATAGATGAGGGTCTAAAATTAGTGAGTTCCCACTAGTTTTCTATATCGTGTCAGTATAGAAAATATCAACCTGAGTGAGTTAATGCGGACTCAGGAAGACATACATGGTAAGTCCTCATTCATAACTGGATACTAGATGTAAAGCAAAGAATAACCAGACTACAGTCCACATCTCCAGAAAATCTAGTTAACAAGGAGGAACCTAAGCAGGATACTTGTGTCCCTCTGGAATGGGAAAATAGATGAGATATCTTCAGTAAATGTGGGGTGAGAGTGACAATAGAGAGGAGAGGATGGGGCTTGAAGAACATAAGGAAATGGTTGGACTGGGGTGCAACAAGGATGGAGGAAGAGCTGTGAAAGAGATATCTTAATAGAGGGAGACATGGAGTTAGAGAGAAACTAGGTGATAGAAAAAGTCCCAGGAATATACAAGGATGACTCCAGCTTAGTCTACTAGCAACAGTGGAGAGGGGGCCCTAGCTCGTCTACCCCAATAATCAGATTGATGCACACTCTAGCTGTCACCATAGAGCCTTCAACAAGTAATTAATGGAAGCAGATGCAGAGATCCACAGCCAAGGACCAGGGAAGCCTATGGGAGTCTAGTTAAAGAGAGAAAAAAGGGATCATTTGAGCAAGGGAAGTCAAGATCATGATGGAGAAAACTTTTGACATTTATATTTCCACTCTACACCTCTTTATGTGATATGCCATAAGTTTTATAGGACAAGTTAAGATATTGATATGATTTCTCATTTAACTGAACACTCTATAGTTTCTTTTTCCTCTGCCCACTGAAAGGTTGTTAGTCTTTGAATTAATTGCCATCCACAGAAAATATTTTTCTCTGTAGGGTTGAGAAGTGCAATAGTTTATCAATATAGAGACAAGAATATAGGAGGTAGTTTATTATTATATCAATTGAGCAGAATAAAGAAATAGGATGCTCATTATGACATATTCTTTCTGCTGACAGCACTCAGAAAGGAATTCTTTTGTAGCAGGCTTTAAATACATTCAGAAACTAGTTCTTTCATCCCATTACTTTATGCCACTATTATACCTATAGGCTTATCTTTATATTCTTTATAAATGAGCAATCACTCAATATTTTCAAGACTATTATTTAGAATTCATCTTGAAGTACAAAATGTGTAGGTGACAATTCCAAAGTTGTTTCATAAGTTCACCCTTAATATAAATGATGAATTGTGAAAATAACAATCTTCATATAAAAATTCAACAAAAATTTTAGAGAAGTCATTGGCAAGATGAAAATTCAGACATATTAGGTAAGAAAGTATTTAAATACATGTTGGTATTTATTGGCAATATTTTGTGGCTGTTATTCTGGCTGAGAGACATCTGAACCAACTGTACCTCTTCATGGCCTAGAAATCAATCAGTGACTATGCTTAGAAATTCTGAGAGTTAAGATTCAAATCAAAGGTCAGGTTCTTTGAAATTCCCAAAGATTAGATAGGGCCAAGTCATTAGAAATCTCACCCATTCCCATCCCTGAAATTTGAGGCTGTCCTAACTAAGTTGTAAGTAGTGAACAGAAGTAAGCTCCAATTCAACTTAGTTTTTAAATATTTACTACCATGTTCTTCTTTTTAAGATAGTACCTGTCAAAAAATGTATGCTAATGACATACTTACAATTGTTAAACGTTAATTTAATATATAGAACACAATCTGTAAGCATACTTCTTAAAGATACTAATATTACAAAATGGCATCATGTGGTGATTAAAATTGTTCTCAAAGTTTTGAATCATGCTTTTATTCAAGAAACTATGTATTCCTTTAAAAAACCAAAATGATCAAGTATTACAAAAAATTCATTAGAAAACTCAGTATGTTGCTTCCTTTTTTCTTAACTTTTAGACAGCTGGCTTTAAATAGTAATTATCTGCTCACCTGACATAGGTATAGCTTTCTAGTGTTTTAAAACCTATTTGAAATTATTCCAATGAAGTTTTGAATGCAGCACCAACTTGAAACAATTTCCTTTGTTTCAATTAATTATGATGTAGACACGCAAAGTAGATGAAAGCATATCTTGCTAACATTGACCATATGCTTTTCTTATGGCCCCTTAATAGTGATCACATATTTTTCATTGCAGAACAGTACTCTGTGATCCTGAAAAGTTAATGCCAAGTAGAGCAGGTGACATTTTCTGCTCTGATTATCTCCAAGACTTCTGAGTTCTAATAATGTATTGAGCTTATTTTGGGATTGTGAACCTTCAGTTAACTTTTTATCCTGTTGATAATTTATCCAAAAAACTTTCAGAGGATTTTACAATAAATACAAAGGTAATAAAGAAATAGTCATACTAGACATGTACATTGGTGTAAATTTGATTTATTATATATTTTACATGAAATTTCAGACAATCCATGTTCTTGAGTTCTTTTAAATGTGCCTTAGGGAGTTTGCAAGGATGCTGTATATTTGGACCAACAAGTTCAACCTTTAAACCTGGACTTGCACCCTTCATGATGCTCCCTTCTTAACATTTTGGTTTGGTCCATGAGTAAAGAGACGTTTTACTAATAATCTACCTTTACCATTATGAGGGTCATTATTTAAAATGCTAGTTTCTTTTCAAAGTGTTCTCTTCTTTAAATATAAAATTTGACCTTTGCTTTTATTTGACCATTTGTCATGTGTATAAAAAATCATACTATATTCCATTGCCTTACTTCTTCTTTTCATATTTCTGTGATAAAATATCTTGACAAAAGCAACATGAGAAAAATCACATTTATTTTGAGTCTCAATTTAAGTATATTATCGTTTATGTCTGGGAAGTGAAGAAAGCGGGTGCTGGTCAGAATAATGAGTGCATCCTAATTCTCAGCACTCTATTATATTGTCTAGATTAACTAAGAAATGGCTCCATCTACAGTGGATGGGTCATTAAATCTCAATCATCTGTATTATAATTTTAGATTTGTGTTGTTGAATAGAAACACGATCACATTTATTAATATATGTCATTATTTATGGATTAAAAATTAATCCCAAATCCCTAATTTCCCCTTTTATCTCCAAAAAATTGATGACCTTTTTTAGTTTATTGTTAGAATTTTCTTTAGAACTCATTAGTGTGTATGTGGTGTGTATGAGGGTATGTAACAAGGATGATTAGAAAGACAAGATGGTAGAGAGAGGTAACTATTATAGAAATATATATTGTAGAAAGTTCTCAATAACTAAAATAAAAAATAAACATGTGATGGTTTGAATGTAAATGAGTGCATAGACTCATTGGAGTGGCACTATTAGGAGGTCTGGTCTTGTTAGATAAGGTGTAGCCTTTGAGAAAGTGTCACTGTAAATGATTTTGAGGTTTCAAGTGCCCAAGCCAGGTCCAGTGACTTTCTCTTCCTGCCATTATTGGTGTAGAGCTCTCAGCTACCTCTCCAGGACCATATCTGCCTCTACACTGCCCTGCTTCTCATCTTAAAGATAATGGAATAAATATCTGGGAACTATAAGTCATACTCAATTAAAAATCTTTCTTTGTAAGACTTGCTGTGGTCCTGGTATCTACTCACAGCAATAAGAACTCTAATTAAGACAAAATATAACACCTCATTGAATTAACTATTATGTTAATTATGATGAAATATCTTATGAAATACATAGGTCACCATGTCCACATTATTACAAAATGTCCTGTACTTTGGTGTGGAGAAGGTGGCTGCTTTGATTTTTTTTTTATTTACTTCTTTCCATATTTTGTAATTTTAGCAAAAATGTGCAATTAATTCTTTGCTTAGCATTTTCTTATAAAGTTCATCAATGAAAAATTTGTACAGAAATGTATAGTTAAAATTATGGCATAGACTGCCTTTGAAAATGCATAGTTATCACAAGTGCACCATTATTTTCAAAAGCTCATATTTTTATAAAGTTTTTTAAAGCTAATATATGTAAGCATAACTGTAAAAGCTCTGCATCACTGTATCAATCTTACTTTCTGTTAATGAAATACCATTTTATTTATACATCATATTATATTGTTATATTATATTTTGGTATAACATCAAGATGCCTTAGAAAATTATTGATATATTCTAAGAAGAGATTAGTTCTCATTACATATAGATGTTGCCTCACACAGATTCCAATCTGGCAGGTTACTGGACTGATTTCTTGTGATGCTTCATTCTGTGCTGGACTATGTCCCTTGTCATTTGATTGAATAATACTTGGGGTATTACTGGGATGCCAATTTTGAATGAAAATGCGGTTTTCATTAGTAGACTTCAGGTAAAGGAGAGTAGACAAACACATACTTCAACCAAACACGTGAGAATGAAATAGAACAAAAATTGACTTTCCTAAAGAAAGAAAGGAGTCTGCTCATGGATGCCCACTGCTTTCTTTCCATACCCTCTAGTATGTTGACACATTTTGTACACTCTTAATTTATATGATCTAAACAACAATTGAAGCCAATTCTTTATCATTTCACCCCATCCACTCTCAGGAACCAATTGTTTAAAATAAACAACTCTGACTCTGTGTAGAGTTAGCAACACTATCATGGTTCTATTTCTGTGAGGAATGCTACCATTCAGCAGTATTTAAATTTTTTATGGTTCACACCTGATGGTTTATTTTGAGCATTTATTCTACTAATTATGTAAAGGATCTTTGTTCTCTTTGTGCTTGTTTTAGATAATAGTTCATGGTAATATTTTTTTGAGAGATCTCTGCTATATTTCCCAGACTGATGTCAACTTTGTAGCCTCAAACAATTCTCCTGCTTCAGGTTCCATAGATTCTGGCTCTGCAGACATGAATAGCAATGGCCAATTTCTAACTTTTAATAAAAACTATGTAATGTTAGACATGAAATTAAATTCTTTGAAACAGTATTACCATTTCTCGCAATATCTCAGAACACTGTTATTGATACCATATCTTCATAAATAAATTCTTTATAAAAAGTCTGTAAGTAGGTTTGTTTTTAAATATAAAACTAATAAATGTGAAATAAGGATTTGAATACAATACTTAAGGCAATAAATCTCACTACATGGTTCAGAGCCTACTATTCAGTGATTGCTTGATAAGTTGGCTCCTCAGTATTTTGTGCACTTGGCACTCTCAGAGATGTATGGTTTTCCTGCACTGGGACCCCCCTTTCCTTTTATTTCCTTGTTTGTCTGTTTGTCAAGTTTGGAAGGCATATCCTTTCAGTCTCAATGTGCCCAGCCTGCTTAGTCGGTAGAGCATGAGACTTCTATTCTCAAGGTCCTAAGTTTGATCCCCAAGTTGGGCACCACTTGTTGGATCATTCTATCTGGTCACCCTTATGGGATTATCATATGTCACCAATCACCAGACACAATGGCTGACTCCAAGCTGGCTCAGCAGAAGTGACACAGATGCTTGCCTAGGCACACCACCCAGGGCAGGGCAACTGCATTCCCCTCTGGCCAGCTGGCAATACTCCCCCCTAAAGTCCTCTATAACTTCTGCCATATTTTTAAACTGTGACTCTAGAGTGCATCAGGCATCATCCTGTCTCTTTCTTCCCTGCCCATGACTGTGATAACAGTTGTGTGTGTGTGTGTGTGTGTGTGTGTGTGTGTGTGTGTGTGTGTGTGTGTGTGTTCAACATGAAACTAAGGTCCACCTTCTTTTAAGATAAAAAAGTCAACCACTGAACACCCTTCTAGCTCAAAGTATTATTTTTACAAGTGTAATAAATTTTGGAAAATATATTTATTTTTCATTAGCATCGTTGTTATGTGATTTATTTTTCTTTATTCTTCTGGAATAGAACGAGTAGCATACATTTCTTTTTATTATTATTTTTTTATTTATTTTTACATATCAGCCAGAGTATTTCTTCCTTCCTCTTCTCCCATTCCCTCTCACAACCTCCCCATTCTAAAAGGGTAATGCTTTCCACCAGAGTCAATAAAGCATGGCATATCAAGTTGAGGCAACACAAGCTCCTCCCCTTGCAACATGGCTGGGCTAAATATCCCAGGACTGGGAACAGGTTCCAAATATTAAGCTTATGTGCCAGGGACTGGTCCTGGTCTCAATGCTAGTGGACCGACAAACAAACAAAACCACACAATGACACCACATGCAAAGGCTCTAGGTGAGTCTCATGCAGGTTACTTAGTATTGGCCTAGAATCTGTGAGCTCCCAAAACTTGAGTCAACTGTCTCTGTGGGTTTCCTCTATTATGATCTTGACCGGCCTCCTTTGCTCATATAATTCTTCCTCCTTCTCTTCAACTGGACTCCTATGTCTCAGTCTAGTGATTGGCTGGGGATCTCTGCATCTGCTTTGAACAGTTACTTATAAATTTCTAAGATGACAATTAGGGAGGTCACCAAAATTATTACAGAAGAAGGCCAGTTCAGTTACCCACTTTAATATTTCTAGGACTCTTATGTGAGATCATCCTTGTAAATTCCTGGAAGTTTCCCTGACACCAGGTTTTTCCCTAACTCCATAATGGCTCTGTCTATCAAGATGTCTCCTTTGTTGCTCTCCCTCAATCTTCCCCCTAACTGACCATCCCAAACCCTATTTACTAATGAAAATCTACCTCACAGAAACAGTAGAATGGATGAACAACTGGATGACTATCATCATCTCAGTTTAATTACTGCCAACCTTTTGTGGTATTGGTAGCAAGGTTTCTGATAATTTCAAAAAAACATTGGTGATTTCTTCTCCTGAAAGCTTATGTTCTGCTCTGTTTGCTATAATAATCCCTCGGTTTTCTTTAAGATGAACTGTACTACATTTCTTCTTCCTTTTTCTTTCTTTCTCTCTTTCTTTCTTTCTTTCTTTTTTTTTTACCATCTGAGAATTCTGAAAAAGAAAGTTTTCTATAATCAAACACTGGTCAATATATAAAGGATTAAAGTCATCAAGTCTAACTTCTAAGAACGGAGCCCCTCCCCAGTTGGGTGAAATTTCAATCATTTTGTTTTTCAAATGTTGTGACTGTGTTCTTATAAACTTTAATCATAAAGAAGGATGTGTGAAATTTATTGTCATAGTGGATATTAGTCTTCACATAATCTTTATCTTTACTTTTCCTTTCTTTTCTTTCATTATTTTTTTTTTAAATGAAGTTCCACTGCATCATTTTTGATGATTGTGAATTTGTGCTTCCCTTGCCTTAGGCTTGTGGTATCACCCCAACTACAAAGTACTTCTATAATTAATATTTTGCTACATACTTTCAAATGTTGTCATGATTTAAAGGTCAAACTATAATTGGAAGTCACTACATTATACTGAATTGCAGTTTGTCTGTTAAAATTGACACCTAAGTTCTTCAATTTTCTTTTAGTGTTCTATTATAGCATTTTATTATCTTATAACAATTTGTGAATTTATGCAGCTACCATGTATTTATAAGTAAATGAAAAAGAAAGGTTCCTGATTTTGACATTATAATTTAATGAGGGAATCAACCATCCATCAAGATATCAGAGCGGAAATTGCATTCTGAAACTGTGACAATCAGTTCACAGTCTGATGTGTTGTTGTTAATATTAGGTAATTTGTCATTGTATCAAATTAAGCTACATACTAAAAAATGTAAACACCAAGCTAGCCATAAAACCCTTGATCTTTAATAGTTCCCTGATTACAAGATGTGAAGATATGGTAGAACTTTTTTTTTCACAAAACTTGTAAAACTAACCAATAAATAATTGATTAGACTGAAGGCCCATTCCACAGTATAAAAAACATTACTGACACTGCTTGTCTGACTAAGGACCTTAGACTACATAGTTGATGGACTTTGAGTAATAAAATAGCTCCTGATGATAATCTACTACACTTGTAGATCAGTGCCTTTTTCAGCCTTCATCAGAGAAGTTGCCCCTCCCTGAAGCAGATGGGAACAAATACAGAGCCCCACAGAAGACATAATGCTGAATATGAGATCCATTTTAACAGTCTCTGACTGGGATATCTCCATCAATTTCCTGACCTCCGGTCTCCAGAGAACTCAGAGAGGAAAAGACAGAAAGAATTTAAGACCCAGAAGGGATGAAAGACAAAGCAAACAAGTTGCATTAAATTAATATCATATATCAAAGCTCCTATGAACTCACAGAAGACAGAAACAACATGTTCAAGGTCTCACTAGGTCCTTTGCATATATATTATGGCTTCTAGTTTGGTGTTTTATTGTGATTCCTAATTGTGTGAGATAATGGGTCTATATTTCTTGAGCCTCATTTTCTTCCTATTTGTTTATTTTGTTTAATTCCAATGTATTAGATTTTTTATCTTACTATAGTGTTTTGTTTTATTTTATTATTATCCCTTAGTAGCCTGTTTCTAATGAGAGAAAGAAAGGAGATCCAGATATAGGGGAGCTGGGGAGAAACTTGAGGGCATAGAAAGAGACAGAGAAACAGTTTCATACATGTATATATTTAATTATAGTTATGTTTTTCTCCCATTTTCATCTCAAGTCCTCCCCACTCCCACTCAACATTTTCTACCTAACACTTTTTTTTCTCCTACTCTTTCCTGTCTCTTTTGTGATCCACTGAGTTTAATTCAGCTTGCTTGAATAAGCATGGCCATGAGAGCATTTTTAAAATTCTTCTATTTTAACTAAAATGCTGATTTTCAAATCTCAAGTATTTGAACCATAACTTAATCGCTAACTGCAATTAAAATAACTCCCAGATTTTTCAAAGCTGATGCATCTTTCAGGATGTTAAATCTCAGCTTACTATATAGGTCTTAACAGCAAAAAATTGTAGCCTTTTAATATAATTTATATGTTTAAAATGAATATGACTTATACACTCTCTTTACAAAGCCAGGGTGTGATGCAGCTTCTGTCCTGGTGGACATAGGAACGAAATGAAACAAAGAGTATAGTGATAGACACAGCTATGGTAACAGAATCATTTCTGGTAGTTGGAGTGGGGAGAATAGCAGCATCCTTATGAGGTAGTCTACCTGTTACTCCTTCCTGCTACATACCCCTACAAGTGTTATAGCCCTTAAACATTTACGGATATTGGAGAGGAATGTTTAAGTGAACACTGGACTCCATGAGGCAGCCCTTTGAGGTTGTCTTGAACATGAATTTCCCATGGTGCAGTTATTTTGCTGTCCCCTAGGCTCCTGTTAGTAACTAAAGATCTAACATCCTCTAAGCAAAGCCAATAAATGCAGTAGTTCCCTGACTTATATTTGGGTATTTTTCTTACTTTAATTTTTCTAGGCACTCTATATAGAAGGTAAATAACCATTTATTCACATGTTTATAGGAAAATTCAATATATTTATATTTCACATATATATGCAATTATGTGACACACCAGCCTTAATTACATGTAGCATAAATTTTTATTTCTAGAATTATTTCATTCATGGATTTCTTAGGAATGCATTATTTTTAAAACCTTTTTCCTGTTATCTATTTTCTTATCCATTGCTCCTTTAATGCCTCTATAATCACAGAAAAATCTTTATAATTCTAATTATTCAAATATGCCTTGATTTTTTTTTTCCATCTAGAGTTTGACTCGTCTTTCATATGTTACCTTTGCACAGTTGTTACAAAAACACTTGGAATAACCATGTAAAAAAAGAATAATATATTAATCTCATGACTGGTTCAGAATTCTTGGCACCACTAATTCTGGACTATTGTTAGGTCAGAATCTCATGGTAACAGGATTGTGTAAAGAAGGAAGCTGCTTAATTCATATTGGAGATTATAAGCTTGGGAAAGCTTCTAGCATCTTCAGTAATCTTCACAAGGTCTTGCCTCTGTCACCACACATGAAAATATCTTCCAGGCCTAGAAACAACAATGTACCTGTTTCTTTAAGCTGGGAGTCATCTCTCAAATTTCCCACACTATTTTGAAGTGATGGACAATTTGATAATCAAGTATCTCTTATCCATGAAACCTAGGGGAACATTTAGTAGCCAAAATTCAGGTTCTTGTTTATCCTAATTTTGCTGGTGACAGTTTGCTGTAATATATACAAGCGTCATTTGATAAAGTTCTACATATATTTTTCCTTCCTGTATGAATTGCCCTGAAATATTTGAGAATATAGGAGCTTTTAAGTTAATGTTGGGCTCTATAATATAGCTCTATGTCATATGTGTTGAGTGAGTAATGCTGATGACTTCAACTGCAGTTTTAATTTTTTTTTAATTTTTCCTTTTTGGTCTTAGTAACTCTACACATTTTGTAACTCTGCTCTTTGCTGCAATATATTTAGTATTGATAAATTGATTCATTATATATTGCTTTTGTAATTAGTGTTATTCTTTTGATCTGAAATGATTTGTTTTGAAAGCTAAATAACCTGATATTAGTACAACCATTAAATTATTTATGCATTAGTATTTAGTTATTTACATGTAAATTTGTATCTATCCTGCAAGTTGAGGGGATTATTAAAGCATTGCCTTTTCTTTCAGCAATTACCAAGTCCTATTTTTCTTATTTCTTAGTCAATATTAATGCTAAGTCAATGAAAAGAGTAGTATATATAAATATAAGCACACACAGGTTGTCACTTTCATTAGTTTATAGTTGAAAGGCATTATAATTGCTTTGCTATTAGTTTTTCCTTTGAACCTATTAGACATTTCATTACTTATTGTATAATTAATGTTAACAGTCTATACAATTGTTATTAAATCCTATCTTTCTTTGGTTAACCTTTTAAAGATAACCCTAAGTCTACATAATTGTCTTTCAAGGACTTCTGTAATTATTTCCTTTAATTTAATGTCCAATAAATTATAACTTCTGCTTCCTTGTGTTGGCAATGGCTGTTTATCTTTTCTCTGACAGTTTATAATCTTTCCAGTTTTCCTCTGATAAGCATGAATTGTTGTTTTAAAAAGTTTTCAGTGTACTACAAAAATAAAGACATAAAAAGTGTATTTACAGCAGGTGAAAAACATTTAAAAAATCAAGACACATCCAAGAGAAATGACCCATGATTGAAATGTAGGTATGAAGAGAATAAAAATGAATATGTAACATGGAAATGAAATATATAGAAATTATTTTTTCTGAGTTTTGAAAGTGAGTCATCCATCAAAAGTATGTAATATGTTCTGGTCTATATTATTTTAGCAGTGCGAAAATATGTAAACAAAATCTGAACACTAACTTACGTTATTTCACAAATCTTTTCTGTGAAGTGGTGTGTAATTTATAAGAAGCACTTCTCTTGGAGTAGAATGGAATTTCCTACAGAGTTTGTCATCTTTGCCTTGATATATTGTGATGCTATTGGTTACATTCAGTTTTAGAACTATCTTATTTTAATTGATTTGTTGGTGGGATTATCAGCTCTTATCTATTCAATTGATATATATTAAATCTGTTTTAGTTAGTATGAGAAATCAATCTCAACTAATGTAGCTTATGTTTTAAATTTTATTTTTATTTAATCTACCAGACATGCTAACTACTTATTATTTTTACTTATATAAAAGATTTTTATACAAACACTGGTTATATTTTATTTTTTCCAGAATGGTAAGGCAAAAAATGTCTGTGCATGTTCAGTAGAGGCCAGTTGAATCACACTCATTAAAAAAATAATTGATGAATTAGTACAATGACTGAATTCATATTACAGTGTTTGGCTTTTGTATGCAACCAGCCTAATGAGTAAGTTATCAGTAATCTTGACTGTCAATGGAACAATGAAATTTCTTTACCTGGTCAGCTAGAAGCCATGATGAGTTACTACTGCAGACATTCAAGGACCTGAGATCTTTAGTAATTTAATGCTTCACAAATTCAGATATATCCAAATGACACCCCTTTATTTACAGAGAAAGATTCAATATCAATATTTAGTTATTTGTACTTTTTAAAGTAAGGCCTCATGTAGCTCAGGGAAGCCTCAGACTAGCCATGTACCTGAGGATATCTGTAGGTGGAGTTTTATTTAAATGGCACCAGTCCAAGATTGATATTTATTAAAATATAAACCAACACTCACGGTACAGGTAACAGCTTATAGCAGAGCCTGAACAGAGACTGGAGTCTGGAACGGTGGATGATGGATTCCAAATCGGACTCTCCAGAAGCCAGGAACCAGGCAAACAGGCTTTCCCGGGTCCCAGCAGCCCCTTCTCTATGGGGTTGGCCATGCCCCCTTCAGGGGTCCAGGACCCTGGGTAAGCATTCTCGGATCTTATCAGTTGACACCTGAATCCCACCACAGATATCTTGTGCTTCTAATTTTCATGCCTGTACCTCTAAATAGTAGGATTACTGCTATGCACCCAAATACTCAGCTCTTGCAATATTGAGCATCTAACTCAAGGCTGTGTATACACCAGAAAAGCAGCCTATTAATACTTATAACTCTAACATTTAAAAATACACGTACATTGATTGTGGAATGTGGAATACTGGTTGAGAAAACAGACTTTTGTGAACTCAAATTTGTCAAAACGGGGCATATTATGTGCTAGAACTCTTTAAACATTAATACAAATGGAGATCTGGGTGTTGTATTTGTGTTGAAGCATGGCATTTTTATAGGATTCTCCACTACGTACATATGTTAACTACTCTAATGGAAATTCTTTTCCAGATATCTATAAAATATCTACAATCACTTCTATAAATCTGAAAGTAAGTTAATACTAATATTTCCAACTGTAAACTTTCATCATATAGATCATTCTAATCATCTCCTTTTGTTGATGTGTGTGTCAGATAGTTTGATATCATCTAGACAATGGTTAAGTCAACTGAGAGCATGAACTTTTACTAACAAAATGGTTCTATAATATTAGTCTGTAGGCAAGCCTGTTGGCCATATTCTTAATTAGTAATTGATGAGGGAAAGCCCAATCCATTGTGTGTGTTGGGATAGTGGTTCTATAAAAAAGCAGGCTGAGAAAATCATAAGAAGCAAGCCAGTAAGCACACCCCCTCTGGCCTCTGCAGCAGCTCCTGCTTCAAGTTTTCTTCCCTGTTTGAGTTCATGTCCTGACTTACATGATGATAAACTGTGATGTGAAAGAGCAAGTCAAGTAAACCCTTTCCTTCCTGAGTTCCGTGGTCTAGTGTTGGATCAGAGTGATAAAGACCCTAAGACACAGGAACAGTAAGAGATCTGCCACTCATTCATTCACTACTTGCCATCTATTTACTTAATTGCTCAGTTCCAGTTTGCATAATGCAATATTTCAATTATTAATTGCATGACATTAAATATCTTGAGCATTGATTGTGTACCATTCATGTATACTTTATTTTATAATTATGCAGAATCTATCATTTCAAAAGTTAATGTATCAGCTTCTTTCTGCACATTCACCTTCAGTAAGGTTGTAACATGTATTAGTAATAAAGTTACGTTATTTCATTGAACTGTTTTATCATGCTCTACAATCCATTCTAGAATTCTTTGACCTGCTAAATTATATTTTAATATCTATGCATAATGTTCAGTCATCATATTCTCTACTTTAAAACACTATGAACTTTGTCAAATGCATAGTGTCATATCTTCACAAGTATATATCATACATAAAATTTCATGCTCCATTCACTTAAAATGCCATCAGTGATTAACCTAATCGATGCTCTCACCTTCAGTCCCCAGACAACTACTAATATTTCCACAGTTGCTCTAGCTATGTCTTCCTATAAGGCTGTGTATAGTAGTTCAATGCTTGTGGCCTTTTCATTTGACATAGAAGTATTCACTTGTGACTCATGATGTGACTTGATAGCTCATTACGTTTTATTGCCCAAGAATAATCCACTTTATGTATGTGCTTTGTGTGTCCATTCACTCATTGAAGGGCATCTTAGTGACTTCCAATCTTTGCTGATTGTGGATAAAACTATTTGAAACATATTAAAATAACTGAATTGGCTAAAGTTTTTCATTCATTTTTGTAAATACCAAGGATGCAATCCTGAACCAAATGTTAAAGTTATGTATAATTTATAAGAAAACTGCTTAATACCTTACACAGTGATTATATCACCTTGTATCCTCAGTAGCAATAAATTAGAGCTCCTTCCTACAACCATGCATTCTTTTTGGTGATTAGTATTGTCAAATTTTAAATTTTTTCCCCACTCTATTAGAGGTTTGGAGATAACTCTTAGTTTTGTTAAATATACAATATATTCTTAAACAGTCTCAAGCTTCTTCTTTTATCTGAATATTCATAATTTGTGTTTTAGGGAGCTGTCCTGATATTTTTCAAATTTTATTTGTGTTTATTTTCTTAATGTTGAGTCTTAAAGGATCCTTGAATGTTTCACATAGAAGCTGTCTGTGTGTATGTATGTGTATACCTTGGTATCCATCCCAAGTGTCTCCTGTAGAGAGGTTTTCATGGGGACTTTATAATATTAATTGAATACATCTGTATTACTGTCCTCTAGAGCCAATAGAATGAATATATGTTCTAAAGAGAAATGCATTATGCTGATTTACATGATATAGTTTGACCAACACAATGATGCTTGCTGTTGAGTAGACTGAGAAAACAGCTCTCCAGTCTGGGAAACTAAATATTTTGCAGTCCTGTAGTAAGAAGTTTCTGGCTCAGACCTTTCTGGCCTAGCCCAGAGGTTCATACCTACTCTCAGGCCTATAGCTGCTTTACCCTAAATAATCACACAACGACTTATATTAATTTCATACTGGTTGACTTATGACTCGGACATATTTCTAGCTAGCTCTTTAGCTCAACCCCTTTACATTAATCTGTTTACCCAAGTAACTTGGTACCTTTCTCAGAACATCGTGGTTGTCTTGTATCCTCTGTGTCTGCTGGTGCCTCTCCTGGTGTTCCTGCTGGTGTCTCTGCTGGCATCTCTGATGGTGTCTCTGCTCTGCTCTTCCTGTTCCCAGAGTTTTCTTAGTCTGATATCCCCACCCGCACTTCCTTTCTGCCTTCTGGCCAGTCAGATTTTTATTAAACTGATAGGAAGAACAAATCCCACTACATAGTCCCAGTCTGGTGGTAAAGGCCAGGAGAATACCTGGAGATTTGTTAATTTTTACTACACAATAGAAGGCTGTGAATGCTGTGTCCAGCTGCTAGTAAATAATAGCACCAACCACAGCAACAACAGAATACACGAATTTACCAAGAATAAGTGAATATGAACAGGCAAAAGCAGAGCTGAGTTCTCTTGATTGCTGTATACTGGGATTAAGCCAATATGTGTCATGCACCTGCTTTCCTGGAAAGGCACAGATACAGTCAAGACAACAATAAAGGTTACACATCCTATCAACTTTAATTTTTATTTTTGCTGTGAACTATATTTTTGTGTATCTAAAACCTCACCACTTTATACACATTCATGTATGCCTTATAAGTTTTATAATATTTAATGTCTATATAAGTCACTGTACACTTTTGAGCAATTTTTCTATGAAAGATACTAAATGAATACTTAAGTCATGTTATTTATTTGTTATTTGAAGTTGGGTGTCTAGTTTTCAGTATTTGTTTTGACAGACTCCTATATAAGCCATGGTAGACATTACTGGCTGGGCCTCCTACTGCACTCTCTAATCTCCACTACTGACTCAGATATTCATTCATGCATTCAGCAATGCATAGGACTGTTATAGTTATCACAGATTCTCCTTCTCCATGTGTGTGTGTGTGTGTGTGTGTGTGTGTGTGTGTGTGTGGTGTGTGTGGTGTGTATGTGTTCAGGTGTGTAAATTATGTTTTCCTTATATATAAACAAGTTGCTGTAACATTGTTTTCAATTAGTAAATAGGGTAACAGCTAAAATATAAGAATAAAGAACCTATTAAGTAGTAATGAGGTTCACCTACTACACTGTCTAACCTCTAATACTGACTCAGATATATGTGCATTCACCAATGTGTATTACTGTTATTTTATCATAGATCCTTCAACAGCCCTCCCACCCCAGGTGTGTGTGTGTATGTGTGTTTAAATTATGTTTTGCTTATCTATATACAAGTTGCTGGAACATTGTTTCTGATAACATCCAATCAGAAAATAGGGCAAAAACTAACAATTCAAGAATAAAAGAAACTTATTAGTTAATAAATGAAGTTCACCATGTTGAATTATTCCACAAACAACACATTATTTTCTATATAGAGATATTAAATACATTTTGCTATATTTTTGCTTGATAATTTCACTTAGTGCTAGTAAAGTAAGTAGAATTCTTTTAAAGATGAGATTTTTCTTTAAAGATGCTGACTTAATTTCTGTTCTTTAACCCTTATGCTTTTGTTTTTTGATTCCACAGAAGGATCTCAATCTTAAATTTAATAATGCTGACACCTTATTATTTGACCTCGGATTAAACAGCATTTGCCAAGAAAGTTCTTTGTGGCTAGTTAATCTAGAGTAGCTAGTATTTTTTCCCATTGTGCCCAACTTTTCATTACATATATTTCTATTAGAATGTATAGTGTAAAAGTTGTTTAAATTTGTTTTATTATTTATTTAATCAAATTATTTAAGGATGCATAAAGTGAAACTTGATTCTTATTAGCACTTGTCTTCAGTTAATTTTTCTTAGAAGCAGATCCTTGACCTCAGTGGAAGTATGAAGTGGGATATAAAGACAGGAAGAAGCCAAAGCAGGGTACAATGTTAGGTCAAATAAATGTTCCTCGATAGTGTTTATGTGCTCCTATCAGATACATGATTCTTAATCTCAATTACAAAGTGAACTTTAGATCAAAATTTTACACAGGATGAGGATTGTTAGTTCTATTCATTTGCCTTGAATTTCACCATGTCATTGTCTTTCACAGCTGAGAAATAGTCCATTGTGTAAAGGGGCCAAATTTTCTTTATTCATTCTTCAGTCAATGAACATCTAGGTTTTTTCCAGATTGTTCAATTGTTTGTTGAGATCCAGGGATCCCCTGAAAGGGATAAATATATAAGATCTCCTGAGTAAGTTGGGAGCATGAGAAGGGGAATAAAGAGAGGTGGGAAGAGAATGTGAAGAAAGGGATTGCATAATTGGGAGAGGGATAGAGAGGGAGAACAACAAAATAGATATCTCGACAGAAAAGACCATTTTAGATTTAACAAGAAATCTGGTTCTAGGAAATCTCCCAGAAATCCACATGGATAAGCCAAACTAAGACTCTAAGCCATAGTGGAGAGGCTGCCTAGAGTGGCCTTCCCCCGTAATCAAATGATGAGCCCTCAAATTGTCATCATAGAACCTTCATCCGGCAACCAACAGAAGCAAATGCAGAAATGCTCAGCTAATCACTGGGATGAGCTCCCAGTCCAATTTAGAGAGGAAGGATGGATTATATGAGCAATGAGATCAAGATCATGATAAAGAAACCCACAGTTACATCTGATCTATAGTGCAACATTGCTTACTCAGCACTGACAGCTGGGAAACCTTCATGAAACTTCATAGGCTCTGTGAATGTGGATGGCTATTGTGTGACTTGAGCAGTTGGTGGGGTCTCTGGAAGTGGGACCTGGATTTATCCCGATGCATGAGCTGGTTTGGGGAAACCCATTTTAAATCTAGGAATGCCTTGCTCAGCCTTGATGCAGGGAGAGCGGGGAGGACCTTGATATCAGGCTTTGTTAACTTTCCATGGGAAACCTTATGGTCTCTGGGGAGTGAGGGGTGGGGTTGGAGAAGCTGAGGAATAAGTGTGAGGAGGGCATGGGTGAGGAATAGTGGCTGGTATGTACAAAACAATTTTTTAATCAAAAAATTTCACAAAAGTGTAAGCAGTAAGAATAAGTAAAATGATTGGTGGTGAAGAGAAAGTGGGTATGAAGAAGAGGTGAAAATAAAGAAATCAGGTGAAAAGAGATTTTAAACAAAAATGAAAATGTCTACTATGTTAAATTGTGTACTATCTTGTGAAAATTTCTAAGAATTGGGGAGCTAGAAAAGTATTCATTGATATATTAATTAATATTAATGGCAATTAATTAGTTGAATACTTATTTTTTGGGAGGTGGTCAAAAGATCATTTTGCCATTTGTTCACAAATATATTTTCAGCTTGCTGTATAAACAGAAATTAAATAATAACTATAGTTCTTTTAATATTTATTTGCATATTAATTTGATACAAAGCTCATGATAAGGTCCTAGTCTAGTAAATATTTTCCAAGTATACTGAAACATCTGAAACATTGCAAGTCATCCTGAGTACTCATTCCTGATCTATTGAGTACAATAGAATCCCATAGAACTGAAGAAGGTTATATCTAGGAAGAATTTAAGACAGTAACATTTGTTAACCTTTCACAGATGTACTCATGGAAATCAGATGTACTGAGGACTTGGAAAAATTTAAAGGCATACCTGGAAGTGGCTAGCATATTGAATGCCTTTAGATAATGCCTTTAGATAAATAGATAGAAATGTCTGTTTATAAGATATGTTCAAAACATCTGTTTTCCTAAAAAGAATCACACACTGTATAATCAGTGTAGTTCACAGGTAAAGAACATTCCTTCTAAGCTTGGCTAAGGTAATTGATTGTGAGATTTTATTGGTACTACTTTTGACTTTAGAGTTCTGATTGTCTTAGTTTTCATAATATCTTCAGGAAGAAGATCTCTACTTGTCAGAAACAGAGCTCAGTCCTGATAGATAAATCTAAAAACATTCCCCAACAACTACAAAACACCTTCTATATACATTGTGGAACAGAAGACAAAACATAATCTAGGGTGGAAGGATTTAAGAGCCAGAGGGTAAGGAAGTTTACTGTGAAATCCTATCTCCTACATCAGAAGTAAAGACTCACCAACATGAACATTTAAATGGGAACTAAACAAGGATGACATGGACAAACATGCCAAACTAATAAGGGGAAAAGCCCTGATGAATAACCCTACCCACAAGACTACAGGCAACTGCAGAAAGTTGGGGATGGGAGAAACAGTCTGCCCAGAGTAAGATTATACCATTTGACTATCCAGTGTTTAACAATAATCCCTGAAAACATACATACAAGTAATATTATATAGGCTCAACAGCTTATATTTGTGAATATATATGTATATACCAAAGCACATATGCATTGAAATATATGTGAATATATAAATTAATATATGCATCTAATAATAGCTGATTAGTAAAAGATCATGATATATTGGGTGGTTTGGAGGGAAGAAATGGAAAGGAGAAGAGTTGTACTTAAAATAGAATTTCAATAAATAAATGATGTTCCGTGAGCCAGCAAGTTATCAGTCTCCGTAAGTCACAAGCTCAGCTAGCAGTGAGAAGACAGACATCAAGAAGAGCTGGACACTAAAAGCTGGAATCTGTCTTGGAGTTTAATGATCAGCATGAACATGGCAGACTCAATTAATCACAGAACAAATATCAGCAACTGAAATCTTTCACTAATTAGCTCAAATGTCCATTTCTCAGCTGTTTGTCTTTGAGTTCATTCTGATTTATTCATGAGATAATACAAAAATCCTATTCAGTCATAGATTTGGGGATTTATTCCTACTAAACCGTACACTTTACATTGAATGGTTTTGACCTGTAGTAACAATGAAGTCGGGATTGACCAACATTGTATGTGTTAGGAAGGGTATTTCATTATTATGTTGATGGAAGATTCTCATATTAGCGGCAATGCACCATGACAGCAATAGATAAATATGAAAGAAAACCATTGTACTGGCCTCTTCAAGAAATTGATTTGCCATGAGATCTTATTTGAAGCCTTATTCTGGAAACAGGCCAGTAGTGCTTCATAAACCGAACACTTTTATACTCAAGGAAATCAATCTTGAAAAGAAAGAAAAAAGCACAAAGGAACATGATTTGTTTCGAAGCTGAGTTTTACTGCTGTGTCTCAGGTCAGTGGTTTTAGACAGAACATGAACAAACATTATCACCTGTGTCCAGTGCAATCACAGAGCCCTGACAAGGCTAGAGATGAAAAAGACTCAGCAATGGTTTGTAATTCTAATTTGTTCAAACTTCAAGAGGAAACCATTTTTAAAACATTGTATTCATACATGAAATTGGATTATGCTATTGAATTCTGCACAAATCAATTGTTTCCTAAATGCTTCTGATCTCTTCCAGTTGTCACTTTAGAGGACGGGCAGACCTGCAAGCTGCAATTCTACTTATCTCTTTGTAGTCTGTCAAATGTATTTAATTGACAATCCTTTAGAGGGGCACAAGGCTGTGGGAGGGGAAAAATATGTATTTCTTATATTATATATATTATTTTGTAGCCAAAGATAATGAGTTTGTAAATAACAATGGGAAATAAATACATATGGAAAAGAAAAATGTTTATTATGAAATGATATTTCCATAAGGGTCACACAGAAACTTTCTTTGAGAGGGCTCTGAAGGAACATTCTTCAAAATATATGATTTTATGAAATTTAATTTTATATGCTAAAAATAAACAACTGTAATTATATTTTTATAAATAATAATTTTCTGGATAGTGCTTCAATTTATAAAGCTAAGTATATTTATAAAACTCTAAAATACTATTAATAATTATTAGTTTCCATAATTCAACAATATTTAATAATTATGGCTAATTTTACTTTATTATCTCAAATCTCACTTCTATTGATATAAGGCAGGATATTAATACTCACGGAGTAATTTTAAAAAGTGATTTTGTTGTCATGTTGAGATAGCTTTAGGTTCAAACTATGAACTTTGCAGTGGAAGGCCATGGCAAATGTAGGTCTAGACACTGACAACCAATTCTTTTTACAGTGTTAATATGCATCCATATTCTTTCCATTCACAAGGAAATTTATAAACTATTTAACAAGCGTGGTGGTTATTTTATGTTGCTGTATGAGTTACTAATCCTCATGTCTTAAATTATCTGTATGATTTTCAATATTCTGATGAGGATAAAACATGTTTTGCATCAGGTAAGAGCTGAGAAAATTAAATATTTTAATGTGATGAAATAAAAGCATTTTAGACATAGTTATATTTTAGAACAAGTTCTCCACATTTTAAGAGTTCTGTTTTGAAATTAGATAATTTTCTTCTTTTCTTGAGAGAAAATTGTTGTATTTGTAGCTAATACTGTTTCAAAATTCATAGAGTAATTTCCAGAGTATTATATTATTGACAAAAATGGAGCTTTCTAGGTAATAATGCACAATTTATACATAGTCACAGCTGGATTATGACATGTTTCTTTTGCATGGGTAGAAGAAGTAAAGTATGCATGATATCGATATATCACTTTTTTTTTTTTTGGCTGGATTTGTGTCACATTTTTTACTTAAAAGTTTTTTTTTTTAATTATGTCCACTATCGTTCTCTCTCCTGTAAGTCTTCCCAGTCATCTCCCAGTCATTCTACCTACCACATCCCTTCATCTATTCCTTAGAGAGAGTAAGTAATTCCAGGCTGAGTCAATGCAGTCTGGTATATCCATGTGAGGTGGGACCAAGTTCCTCTCCTAGAATCAAGACTGAGCTTGGTGTTCCTCTATATGAAATGGGCTCTAAGAAGCTTGTTCATGCATAAGGAATAAATTCTGGTACTACTACCATAGGCCCCACAAACTGCCCAAGCCAGCATTCAGAGGCCTAGTTTAGTCTCATGGTGATTCCACAGCTGTCAGTTTAGAGTCAGTGAGCTCACAAAAGCTCTAGTCAGCTATGGGTCTTCTCATCATGATCTTGACCTTTATGCTTATGTAGTTTTTCCTCCCTCTGTTTGCCTGGATTGGGAGCTCAACCCAGTGCTTAGATGTGGATCTCTGAGTCAGCTTCCATTAGTTGCTGATTGAAAGTTCAATAATGACAATTAGAGTGGTCATCAATTTGTTTACAGAGGAATATCAGTTTAGGCCCCTTCTCAGTTATTGCCTGAGGTCTTAGCTGGAATCATCTTTGTGGGTTCTTGGATATTTCCATAGCACCAGGTTTCTCTCTAACCCCACAAAGGTTCGCTCTATCAAGGTATCTCTTTTGTTGTTCTCCCTCTCTGTCCTTCCCCCAAATTAATCATTTCATTTCCAATAATCTGTAAAAGGAAATAATTCTAGTGCCTCTTGTGAGTCATATAGAAAATGAAGTCTTTAAAAATCACAGGATCATTATTAGCTATGAAAATTAAAGCATCCTGTGTAAAACTTTACCATATTTTAAAGTAACTTTATTGCTCTCAATACATATAAATTTGACAAAATGTTAACTTTCACAAATAAGTTGATTTTATTAAAATGTACATATATGCAAAGAAGTCATTTGGATATTAAGAAATAAAAACTGATGGCTACTATGTCTGAAGCTTCTGGTAATATGAATATTTGTAAAAGCCTACTGACGTATATTTTTGCCTGGATATGAAGTAATCTTCTCTCCCTGTTCTATCCTCATCTCTGGTGAGCAGAAAAATTTCTGGATAAAAATAAATAGGACTACTTCCAAATACTCCTGATTCCAGTCATTCTGAAGTGTTCATGAAGAGAGCTGGATATTATTTTCTCATATGGTTGTCCTATTCTTTGAACCTTTGAATGTGTTATCTTAGACAGATCAAGGGACTTCAGAGAAATGATTGTGTTTACTCATCTTGAGAAAAGAAGTATATGCTGGATCACCTAGCTTTGACTAATTTAATCATATGACATGTGAAATCAAATATTCTTTCTATTCTGGGAGGTAATAAAGATCTGATATAGGAGTGTGATGGGTGAAGTCAGGCTTGACTTCAAGATGGTGCAAAGAGCCATGCTACTTAGGAAGTGGATGGGGTTGAAATCTGGGAAAGAAGAAAGTTGTTTAGCATTTTCTGCTGTCAGAATACAATGTGGTCAATGATTATGTGATTTTCACTAAGAAAAACTTAGATTTCTCACCTACAGACTATAAAACTTATAGAGTTTAAGCAAATTATATTGCAATAATGCCCTTCTAAGAGAAATAAGTTTTAAACTTGAATTTCTCATATTTATGGCATGCTCATTTCCTAGCGAGTTTTTCTTTTAAAACATTATTGCTATTTGAGACTATTATAACATGTGTTTTTATAATGCTCACTCATATTCCCTCATATTCTTCCAGATAAACCCACACATTCAACGTTCTGTCCTGATTTTAAAGTATCATTGATTTTGGCTTGAACTGTCTATATGTTCTTACATATGTAGCCATCTTCTCCATCATTGTTTACTCACAAGGGCTACTCCTTAAGAAAGTTGATTTTCACTCTCCCAGCATCTATCATTCTGGATGGCTTCTCATCTAGAAATGGTATTTCATCTCTACTTTCCCCTCTACTCTGGGATTTTTTTTTTTGGCTTGGGTTTCAGCAATGCTATTGCATGCTGTCAACAGTGAGTTCATTGTAGCTGGTCTATTATGTCTCATAAACACTGTGTCATAGTCATTATCCATTTCCCCCAAGTTCTTACAGTCTTTCCATTCATTTACCTAAGAAGTAATATGATATAGATGCTGTATTTAGGGCTATGCTCTCTGCAGTCCCTTATTCATTTCATCATGATGCCCTGTGGGCTTCTGGTTGTTTTTATTTGCTGCAGAAGAAAATGTCTCTGATAAGAGCAGAGAGATGCACTGATGTGAGTGTAACATAAGTCATTAAGATCTGTTTAATATATCTATTTAATAAAATTGTGGAATTATGTTTTCTCTTATCCCTATATCTTTTCTAGCCATAGGTTCTTGGTCTCTATATTGGCAACAGGTATGGGTGCCATCTTGTTTTGTGGATCCTAAACCCAAGTAGAAAATAACATCTGTGTTATTATTGCACCTAAGAGCTTTCTTGCCATAGTGGTCATTATTGTGGCTAGTATATCTTATCATAAACACACACACACAAACCACAATGAAACAACAAACAAAGAAAGAAAAACAGGAAATCAGGGAATGAAAAAAGTAAACTTCTCCTGAAGAGCATTCACCAATTGGTTGTCCAGTGCCAAAAGGTCAGCTTTGGAGACATAGTTGTTGGAGATTGTGTTTCATTGTAAATAATTGTCCCACCCACTGGTTTAATAAAAAGCGCTGATTGGGCAAAGGTAGGCAGGAAGTATGGGCGGGGCTAACAGAATAAGAAAAACTCTGAGAACAGGAAGCACAGAGAGAATGCCAGAGAGAAGCGGAAAGAAGCAGAGGACAACTATGCTGCTCTAAGAAAAGGTACCCAGCTGCATGGCTGAACAGGTTAAGAGACATGGGTTAGTTTAAGGGTACAGGGTTAGCAAGTTATATGCCTGGGCCTTAGGCCGATCAGCCTAAAGCCATCATAGGCATCTGTGTGTCTCTGTGGGTCTACGGGTCTAAACCTTGAGGCTAGACCCGAAAGTCAAGGCCAGAAACCTCATACTACAATACTTAGAGTAAGTTAGTATCATATACTCTGAATAGTTTATATTTAGTTATATCTATGTACATGCATAAATCATAACAATTAGTAAAAATAAATGTCATAATTTTCAGGAGATCAGGGATGGGCACGTGGAAGGCTTTGAAGGAAGAAAATGAAAAGAAATGCAATTAAATTATAGTCTCAAAATTTAAGAAAATTGAATCTCTAAATTGTTATGGGATTAAGGTGTCAGCTGATAAGTTCTGAAGACACTTATTCAGGGTCCCAGTCTCCTGAAGAGGGAGTGGCCAACCCCATTCATAAAAGGCTGTTGAGATCTTGGGGCCCGTTCTCTCTCTCTCTCTCTCTCTCTCTCTCTCTCTCTCTCTCTCTCTCTCTCTCTCTCTCTCTCTCTCTTTTGTTTTTGACCAGGAATCTAGCCTGGGTCACAATGGTAAGAGCATAGAATCTTGTCCACTAGACCAAGCCAGCTTATAAAGGATCTTTGGGTGACTGTCCAGACAGGTAGGTGTCGTCCCTGTCATTTCTAGATTTTGGAACTTGCTTGTACTTCTGGTTTACTTGGGTAAATATATCCTTATGTAGTCTTTAATATAGTTAAAAATTAGATAGTTATAGTTTTTTTAGCCATTTAAAAATATATTAAATATAAAACTTTAGATTCATAAAGATAAGATAAATGATAAAATATTTTCTTTAATTTTACTAAATACAAATAGACTAGGTATTATAACTAATTCTTACTTGATAACTGTTTTATTATATGTAATTTTGCTATGTTAAAATTGAAACCTTCTTTTTTGATTAGACAAAAAGTGAGAGGTGATGTGGGAATGTGGTTCTGTATGCTATGACTATCAATCTTTAAATAAAGGAGTTGTTTTGTCCCATGACAGACACTGTAGAAAAAGTAGGAGGAGAAATCACAGCATAGGTAGGAGAAGTAGGGTAGAGTCAGACAGACCAAGCCCAAAGCCCAAAGGAGCAACATGTAAGGAACACAGGTAAGCCATGGGCCACGTGGCAGACCGATTAATTGAAATGGGTTGAGTTAAGATGTAAGAGCTAGCTAGCAATGTGCCTGAGCCATAGGCCAAACAGCATAAAGTTAATATAAGTGTCTGAATCATTTCTGGGGGCCTGCCTGAGCAGTGGTGGGCGCCTAAGGTGTCTGTTATGGCAGGTCTGTGGGTCTGGACCTCTAGCCACCTGAGACCAAGAAATCACATTACAACATTAAGTGTCACAAACAAATATTCTAAACAATTTTTAAATATGTATCTTGTGAAATGTTTATATATTTGTGTGCATGTATGATGGGTGACCATGTGTCTGAAGAAGTCAGAAGGTGTTAAATCACATGAATCCAGATTAGTGGTTATTGTGAGCCACTTCACATGGATACTGGAATTCCAATTCAGGTCCTTCAGACAGACACCGGAATTCCAACTCAGGACCTCTAGTGCTCTTATCTGCCAAGACATCCCTCCAGCCCTCATCCCTATACAAATTTTTATTTCAAAATACACATTTATTTTTCTTTTCCATTTTTTTTGTTTTTTTTTTGTTTGTTTGTTTTGTTTTTCAAGACAGGATTTCACTGTATAATAGCTTTGGCTTTCCTGGAATTAGCTTTGTAGACCATGCTGCTCTTGGAATCATTAAATTTTTTAATAATATTCTAAAGTAGAGATTTGTCCCAATGATTTCAAACTAATGTCATAGAGGTGATAATGATATTTTGTAGGAAGTTTTAGTTTTTGTATATATGCTATGTATATTATGCATGCTAGTAACTTTTCTTTATATATTAGGATCTACTTATAAATGGGCCATCAGGCTGACATGTTTTTATGTTGATGCGTTGAAGAGCTAAATGGATGGATACTGCATTTGATGTTATTGTTATAACCATCGAAACATTTCTCTGCTTGTCATTACAAAAAGAACCATGAAATTTTCCATCACAGAAAATCTCTTTTTCAAATGTTCTATCAGGCACAGGGATAGTTAAAAATGACTCTGGGAATAAAAACATAACTTTTTTACAAAGCAACATATTTTTATATCCAAAATTTAAATTTAAGATTCTTTCGAAATACATGTGCGGTTTAACTTAGTAGCCTTTACAGCTAAATATCTTTCTACAGTTAACTCATTAACACTTAAAAAAAAAGAAAGCACAATAATAAACACAATCTAGACTATGTATTTTTTATTTTTATGTGACATGCTATATTTTTATTACTCTATTTTTAAGTATTTATTTACTCTTTTTTTCTTAGTCTATGCATTTTTATACACTTTGCAATTCATCTAGAGGGTTTTTATTATCTGAATATGTTTTATTGCATAATTCTAATTATTTTCTAACCAGAAGAGCTTTTAAAATGTTAGATAGTAAGAGATTATGTTTCTGTTTCCACAGATGAAAACCCATGGACTGCTTCTAGACTAATATGGTTTGATCAAGGAAGGCCAAACTTAGTCATGTCAGTTAAGTTTTTAAGCATGCAAAGATATAGTTCAACTAAGTGGGTAATTTTCAAATATTTCAAAGACCTGGCATTTAAGATATTTTAAGAATTTAGACATTTCTGAACAGTGAGATCAGTCTGCTCTTGGCAGCACCAATCTACTTCAAAAAAATAATAGGCATTTAAGAAACTCTATGTGGAGTTTACTTTCTTTGTGGCAAGGGCCAGCTGATGTGGGAATGTCTTCCTGTATGCTGTGACTATCAATCTTTAAATAAAGGAGCTGTTTTGGCCCATGACAGGCACCATAGAAAAAGTAGGAGGAGAAATGAGAGCATAGATAGGAGAATCAGGGTGGAGTCAGACAGACCAGGCCTGAAGCCCAAAGAAGCAACATGTAAGGATCACAGGTGAGCTACGGGCCATGTAGCAGACAGTTTAATGAGAATGGCTGAGTTAAGATGTAAGAACTATAGCAATGTTCCTGAGCCATAGACCAAACAGCATGAACTTAATTAATATAAGCATCTGAGTCATTTTGGGGGGCCTGAGCAGCTGCGGCAGCCTGGGACCAAGCAACCTATTGCAACAGCTAGCCATTGAATAGGAAACTTTTCTTTCATTGACCTCTTGACAATATGCTGTATAGACTAGACATGCAAGATCCATGGGAGTGTAACCTCTAAACTTTGGCAAAACAAGCTGAGATTGTTCTTCAGGTTCCTGCTTCACATACAAAATAGCCAGACATACAAGACACAAAGAAAAGTGAATGGTAAACTATGCCAAAATGGACAAAGTAGTCCTTCAAATGTCCTGCTTCACTAAAAAGTGTTCCAGAGACTCTAGGAATTTAGGCTAAAGATAGATGCCTCACCATTTTACTGAAGAATTTTGTGTGACTGTCCAGACAGTCAGATGTCACCTCTGTAATTTCTAGATTTTAGAAGTTGTTTACACTTCCTGTTTACTTAAGTAATATTATATCCTTCTATGATGTTTGATGTAGTTAAGGAGTAGATAGTTATAAATATAGTTTCCTTAGTTATTATAACAGATATATACAAAACTATAGACTCACAAAGATATGATAGGTGATAAAATATTTTCTTTAATTTTATTAAATACAAATAAGCAAAACACTGTAACTATAGTTTTTGATTGATAGCTGTTCTGTTAAATGTAATTTTTCTATTTTAAAATTGAAACTTTTCTTTTTGTTAGACAGAAAAGAAGAAGTGATGTGGGATATCTTTTTGTATTCTGTGAACATCATTGATTAATAAAGGGTCTCTTTTGGCCTATGGCAGGGCATCTTTAGAAGCAGATGGGAAATCTGAGCATAGATAAAAGGGAAGGAGGGCAGAGTCAAAAGAGATGCAATCCAGTCACCTAAGAAGCAAGACATAGGTAAACCACAAGACACTTGGGTGGAGAGATTAATGGAAATGGGTTGAATTAAGGTGCAAGAGCTAGTTAGCCAAATACCTAATCATAGGTCAAACAGCATGTAATTAATATAAGTGCCTGAGTCAATTTGAGGTGTGAGGGGCTAAGCTGTAGGCAGAGTTTACTTAGAAGGCACCAATACCAGATACATATTTATTAAAATATAAACCAACACTCATGGTACAGGTAACAGATTACAGTAGCACCTGAACAGGGACTGGAGTCTGGAACAGTGGACAAGTGATAGATGGACGATGGAATCCGATCCTCTCTCCAACATCCAGGAACCAGGAAGAGAGCGTCTTGTGTTCCAGAATCTCCTTTTCAATGGGCTTTCCCCGCCCCCTTCAGGGGCCCGGTACCCTGTATAAGTGTCTTTTGACCCTATCAGCTGACACCTGAATCCCACAACACCTCCCCCTTTTGTCTAACTAAGGGGTTCTAAACTAAGACTATGTACAGTAGGAATTACTATGAGGTAGTATCTAGGAGAGGACAAAGTACAATTTCTAATCAAAGCCTAACCTATATAAGGTACATCAAATAGTTCTAGAATATTGGTAGATAGTAAGGTGTATAAATTATTTCAAAGGGTTAATCTGGGAAAGTGAAAATTTAACACCTGAGTGTTCTTATCTAAAGGATAATAGGGTGATAACCTTAAATACTAATTCTTCAACCTCTTCAAGACCTGAGAAGGAAGGTGAATCACCTCAAAGTCAGAAGTACATGGAAGTAGTGACTTCCAAAATTTGTGAGAGGACAGCAACACTGTTACCTTGACAATCACCTCTGGATTTGTGCGCCGTTGGAGCATCTATCATATTGGCAACAGGCCTATGGTATCTGACAGGTCTTCTCACAAGCAGGACAATTTTGGAGGGACTGTCTTATCCTGTCCAGGCAGGTTTCGTCAGTCTCCATCCATCAACTTGTTCATCCAGCTTGACACCATGTGTGTACTGTCAGCAGTCAAGGTAAGGACAGTTCCTTACTCAACCGGCCATTCTCTGCCAAAAGGACAAACTCCAATGGAGTATCTTAGATGCTCAGCACATCTCGTGAAGGGAGCAGTGACACCAGGAGTCATCGTGTCTCTCGTGGCCGAATTTCAAATGTTAAATGCCATAATCTCTGGGTCTATGAAATGGTTGAAGATTCTTGTCTATCTATGATATTCTAACCTGTATCCTATATGACTGGGATATGATACCTTAAATAATGTTGACTGCAGATCTTATCGTCTTAAGGAATAAACCCTGTAATAAAAATTAGAATACCTATATAAGGGGTGTACAATCCCTGAACAATGACCCTTAGTAGAACTATCGAATATTAGCCAGGGGTATATTACCAGGTAAAGTGGCCACAGCATTTTAGACATGTAAATACATATATATCATCTAAACAGAGGTTTATAAAACATCTTGTGAATATATCATAACTAGTGCAATCATACATTGTACCTAGTATAGTTAAATGGAGGTAGTAATTGCATAGTGTACATGACAATAATGTGCAAATATTTTAAACAAAGGTAGAAGCATATATAAAATATAGCAATTTCAGATTCAGTTTTACATAATAGTTACAGATTCAGATTTATATTGAAGTACAAGTTGCTTTGGTTATATAAAGCAATCTTAGTACCAATGTACAAATTATCACAATTAAACATATAAAATGATTTCACATTTGCATCAATATACAAATATCTATGACAGTGCAAATTGTCTTTAGCTTAGCCCATAGATTCAGCTAGAATGGTGTATAGGTAGGTAGAACAGTCTACCTTTATGTATCCTATCTATCCTCCCTCTCTTCTTCAAAAAAGATCTTTGATGCTATATTATAGTTTTGTCCTTTACCCAGTTTTAACTTATAACTATTCTATTAGAATAATAGTTACCCATAAACTTCAGAGCATAAAACTTATTGTGAAAGGGGACAAAGTCTTTCATAAGGTTGCTTCCTGCTGACTTAAGGGTGATGGCATCTCTTTGGGATCCTGTAAAAGCTAAAACAATGGTTAGTTCTTAATGGACTGACCACATACATCTATAACCATTCTTAGAATAGTGCTTAACTCCATCTGGAAACATAATTAGCAGTGTGATCTGAAGGATAATCATAAAGATCTATCTTGCAGCTGTTTTTGAATTGTCTATTACCTGAAAACAATTATTGATTGGTGCGCACCAGGTTTTTGGGTTTCTTTTCTTATTTTTATTTATTTTTATTTTTTTCTGTCTGTCTACCTTCTTCTTATTCTCTCTCTCACATTTTCTCTGTTATTCTTGTTTCACTCATAGGAGTTGTTGTGGTGGGGGTCCCGTCTTGGTTCCATATTCTTTGTAGATAGCTAATAGGAGGAAATGTTATTTACACTGGAAAACTTAAGCATTGTTGATACTCAAAAGATATTTATATCTTTTATGACTTTAGGAGACTGTATGCATACAGGATGAGATGTTTGAGAGGTACAGAAACAGAGAGGAACAAGGTTTAAGATGAAGTCACAATAATATTGGTCCCTAAATATTCTGTCTTCTGTCTCACACCAGGTGGCCTTTCTGATATGAGACAAAATACTTCACATTTTCTTTACCAATATGCTTGAGTTTAGAGAGGGAGAAAGCCACTTGCTCCCAATCCAAATCCAGCCTTATTAATAGTCAAATCAGGACCACTTTTTTTTTTTTCCGAGGTGTAGATGCAAGATGTAAAGCAGTAAAAATTGAGAGATTACCCAGTAGTGTATATGCGTATCAGTTGGTCTCATAGTCAGTCTTGTACATTCCTTCATTATCAGTCTGTCTTCGATTGCAGGTGAGTAATTATTCAATGTCTAGTCAATGCCTTAAAAATAGTTGTATCCGTTTTCCTGTAAAGACAAAATTGAGACCATGCCCCAGGTTTGTTAAATGTGTTTTCCTTACCATGTATCCATTTGTCATATCAAGGATGAGCAGTTACTTTTCTTCCTCAGGAAGGGACTCCTTTTCAAAGTGGACTTTTATTAGTTTTGTTGGTACCCATATCTTTTCTGTCCCTGTTGAAACAAGAGCAAAACCCCTACCCCATAGAAGCACATATCCCAGCTTCCACTCCAAAGTCAACACATCATTGAAGTAGATGGGTTGATTTAACTCAGAAGATTTTTCTATTACCCAATGTCTCTCAGCAGCTGATGTTCCCTTTTCATCAGCATTAAGAAAATTTCAAGTCAATAAGGCACTGTGAAACCTCTCTCTGGATTTTTTCATTTCTTTCTTTTGTTTATAAAGCATCTCTTTTAATGTGTGGTGAGATCTCTCCACAACTGCCTGTCCTGTAGGATTGTGTGGTATCCCTGTAATATGCTTTATATTATAGTATCCAAAAATTACCTTCATTTTTCGGGAGGCGTAAACTGGAACATTGTCAGTCTTAATCTGAGTGGGAATTCCCATTATGGCCATGGCTTCTAAAAGGTGAGAAAGTACAGCATCAGCATTTTCAGAACTCAGGGCAGTTGCCCATTGCATTCCAGAATAGGTGTCAATACTATGATGTACATATTTTATCTTTCTAAATTCTGGAAAGTGAAACACATCCATTTGCCAGATCTCATTTCCCTGTGTACCCTTAGGATTACTTCCTGCAGGTAAAGATGGTTGGTTATAGAAAGAGCAAATGTTACATTTTTTTTTTTTACTATTTTCTTTGCTTCATTCCAAGTGATGGGAAAACTCTTCTTTAGCCCTTTGCTGTTAACATGATGTTTCTCATGAAATTCTGTGGCCTTTAGCACGCTTCCTATTAGCAACTGATCTATTTCATCATTACCCTGCACTAGAGGGCCCGGGAGGCCCATGTGTGCCCTGATATGTGTTATGTACATAGGATATATCCTACCTCTGATGGTATCCTGTAGTTGTATGAATAGTAAGGTCAAGTCTGTATCATCAGGAATGAAGTCAGCAGTTTCAATATGTGAAACAACTCTTTCTGCGTATTGAGAGTCAGTAATTAAGTTAAGAGGCTCTGTGAAATACAACACCACCATAATCATTGCATATAGTTCTGACTTCTGAACAGAGTTATAAGGGCTCTGAGCCACCTTAGTTAAGTTTTCAGACTTGTAGCCAGCCTTCCCTAAATTGTTTGCATCCGTATAAAATATAGGGGCTCCAGAAATGGGTTTATCCTGTACCACATGAGGAAAGATCCAATTAGTTTCCTTTATAAATTGAATTCTCTTGTTTTGGGGATATTTATTATTAATTTCTCCTAAAAAGTCACTGCAAGCCTTTTGCCAAGGTTCACTTTCTGCCCATAATCTTTCAATTTCTTCATAAGTCAAAGGCACAACAATTTCTGCAGGGTCCTTTCCAGTCAATTGGCGGAGTCTCAATTTACCTTTAAAAATCAGATCAGCAATTTTTTTCGATATTCATCTTTTTGCTTGGCCTATGTGGCAGAAATATCCATTTTAATATGATGCTTTCTCTTTGCATTAAGATTCCTGTTGGAGATTGTCTAGAGGATAAAATAACAAGTATGCATTCTAGGTCTGGATCCACACGATCCACATGTGCTTCTTGAAGTTTCTTTCCCACCAACTCTAATTCTTTCTCAGCCTCATCAGATAGTTCTCTTGGACTATTTAAACCCTTGTCACCTTCCAAAGTCTTGAACAAATTAACTAGCTCATAGTTTTTTATACCAATCATGGGCCGTAAATGAGCAATATCTCCTAGTAGCTTCTGAAAATCGTTAAGAGTCTTCAATTTATCTCTATTTAATTACCTTTGTGGCCTATTTTTTTGGTAAACCTATCTTATATCCTAAATAATTGATAGAATCTCCCCTCTGTACCTTTTCTGGGGCAATTTTTAGTCCCCAATTAGGCAATATTTTCTGTAGTTCTTTAAACAATGTTTCTAATGTCTTTGGGTTTGGGTCTGCCAACAAAATATCATCCATATAATGGTAAATGATAGATTGTGGGAAGTGCTTGTGCATTATTTCTAATGGTTGTTGTACAAAATATTGGCATAAGGTGGGACTATTCAACATTCCTTGGGGAAGGACTCTCCATTGGTACCTCTTAGCTGGCCCTGAATTATTAAGAGTAGGCACTGTGAAAGCAAATTTTTCTTTATCTTGTTCTTGTAAAGGTATGGTAAAAAAACAATCCTTCAAATCAATAACTGTAATAGGCCATCCTTTAGGTAGCAGAGAAGGCAGGGGAATACCAGATTGTAGGGAGCCCATAGGTTGAATCACCTTATTAATTGCTCTTAAATCTGTCACCATCCTCCATTTTCCAGATTTTTTCTTGACAACAAAAACAGGAGAATTCCATGGACTGGTTGCTTTTTCGATATGCTGAGCCTGTAACTGCTCTGTACCGACTGTTCTAAAGCCTGAAGTTTTTCTCTCGTCTAAGGCCATTGTTGAATCCAATTAGGCTTTTCTGTTAAACATTTCAAAGGCAATGCTGTGAGTGTCCTTTTAAGATCTGTGGATATAGGGCAATTCTTTGTACAACCTGAATGGCTGGTGAGTTTTTTTCATAGTATCTTAAAGCATCATTTTTGGAAACATAGTTGAGCCTCTGGCTGACATCAGAACCAGGAGGGATTTTAATCTGGGTATTCCATTGCATTAGGAGGTCATGACCCCACAGATTCACTGCTATATCAGCCATATATGGCTTCAACCGTCCTTTCTGACCTTCTGGTCCTATGTATTCAAGCCATCTCACACTCCATTTCACCTGAGATATTGTTCTAATACCCAGAAATTGGACATCTACTGTCCGTAAAGGCCATCTTGGATGCCATGATTGTGGGGCTATGATCGAAACATCAGCCCCCGTGTCGACTAAACCCTGGATATAAATATTATCTATCCGTATCCCCAATTTTGGTCTTTGTTCATTTATCGAAGTCTGCCAAAATATTCGTTTTTGATTCTTTTTGGAATTTCTGAATTTTCTTTTGAATTTAGGTTATCATCTAATACTGTATGGTTTTCAAGATCAGGTATTGGGTGCTCTATTTGTCCTGAGAATGCTGGTCTTCTCCTATGACTGGATATGATCTCACCATCCTTGAATTTGGAGTCTGATTTTTGGGGTCTTCCTGGGGGAATCCCTGAAAGGCGTTTCCCGATGGTAGAGGGTTGCCTTCTTTATATCTGGTAGATCTACATTCATTGGTCTAATGCCATCCCTTTTCACACCTTCTGCATAATCCAGAAGGCAATGACCTTCTGTTCTAATTAGACCTAGATCGGGCATTATTTCCAAGAGTACTTTGTGTACAATTCCGTCTTATATGGCCTTGTCTACCACAGTTGAAACAAGTGATGCCTTGGTTCCTCTCCCTTACCTTAGCAACTGCTTGGTCTACCCAATTCTCTTCATTGCCATGGAGAGATTTAGCATTGATTGTATATTGAATCCATTCTTTTATAGGTGTGGCTCTGATTTTTAAAGGCAGAAGCATTCTTCTACATTCTGGATTAGCATGATCAAAGGCCAAAGAAAGTATTATTTGCTTTCTAGCTTCTGGATCTGATATTGTTCTATGTACAGCCGTGGTAAGACTCTGTAGAAAGTCGGTATAAGGCTCTTTTAAGCCTTGTTTGACCTTAGCATGATGCTCAATTTTTTAACCTGGGTCCAAAATCTTTTCCCATGCATTAAGTGTGGCAGTACGGCATACCAATAAAGTATGTTCATCATAAGTAGTTTGAGTCTTCAAGTCAGCAAACATGCCTTCACCAAGGATTTGGTCCTCAGAAGCAAAGAAACCCCTAATTCTTCCTTGGTGTTCTAAGGTCTTGGCCTCCTCTCTAAACCAGCTTCTCCACTGTAGGTTTTGACTTTGGTCCAAGACAGCAGCAGTTAGCTGCATCCACTCAAGGGGGAGGATTCGGTTTTTTGCAGACCATGAATTTAGGAGCTGCTTTACATAAGTAGAGTGAATACCATACATGGATATTGCCTTTTCAAAATCTTTGATGTCTTTCATATGTACTTGTTCATGACTATACTCTACATATTCTGAGGATCCCCCTGGTGCTATCTTTGTCTGAATAGTAGTTGGGAACAATAGTGGTGGTGAAGGGGGTAACCCTGTCATGTTTACCACTTTATGTAAAGTATTTCCAGTACCATAACACCCCATTGGGGGTTGACCTGAACTGTTCTGAGCATAAGATGTACCATTGCCTTTTTCTAGTGTTGCAATATGGTCCCCCCATTCTTGTATTTTGGATACTACAGGTTCCCATTCCTGGATTTTGGATACTACAGGTTCCCATTCTTGGATTTTGGATACTACAGGTTCCCATTCTTGGATTTTGGATACTACCGGTCTCAGAGCTTGACTTTCCTGATGAAGTAGTCCTTCCAAAGACCTCATGGCACTAGCAATTTTTAGATCTACATCATTGACATAATTAATGATTTTCTCGTTCCCTTCATTAATGTGGTCAACAAGTTTCTTGTTTTCATCATTTACCTAGAGCTTTTATTTTTCTTGTACAGTGTTATCCTTATCTGAAAGCTTGTTGTAACCAATTTCCAGAGTACCCATCTTTTTTGCAATCTCAGAGTTTGACAGTTCTACTTCATATACCTTGGACAACAGCTGCCGATTTAAGTTCTGCACCTGCTTCACCTCATCTGACTCCGTACCATTTGATAATTCTATAATACCAAGTCTGGACGGTAATTGATGGTTCAAATTCGTGACCTCAGTCATTACCCTTTTATTTTGGAACACAAGATATAGAAATAGACCAAAAAATAGTAAAACTGGGGTATTGAATCCTTCAAGATATTCATTTAAAATCTTGTCAACCATCGTGGGAAAATATATACTGAATTCCTCAAAAGAATAGTTGTCAGCCATTACCTCAATACAGGTGTGATGATGCTGTGCAGTCGGAAGATGTCACAGTAACATTCAATGCCCTGCTGTATGGCAGATGCAGAGACTCTCAGCAGCAGGAAGCTACCCACTGACTCTTTGCAGTGTTAAAGGGCCCCATCAGGCATAATACAATCCTTGGAAAAAGCAAATTCTCACAAGTTAAGACAGGATGTTAATCACAAGTTAGAAGGGTTTTTGTTTCCTTTGTTTGCCTGTAGGAATAATTTACAATTGCCCCAGGTTGCAATCAACAACCAGTGGGGAGAAAAGGGTGCCCTTGGTTACTGGGGCTAGGGGTGGAGCTGCCGTTTGAATTTGCAGTTCCTGGGTCAAAATGAGCTAGCTAAAGTGGAGTCCAGGTAACCATACGGGACTGCTGGGCGGTGTTTGAACAGTGGAACGGCTGCAGCAGCTAGCTACAAGCAAAGTCCAGCGGGCTCAGGGAAAAGCTGTGCAGCTGTTTCAAGCAACCGCGGGAACTGCTGGGTAAATAACCGCGGGAATCGCTGCAGGCTGGACAGGTTCGCTGAGATGCCAAGGTCCTGCTCAGTCAACCCAACCCGCACTCTATATGAGCAGATCCACCGTACTGGCAGACAGTGGTGGATCCGCCTGAGCTCCACGTTGGCAGGCTAGGTGGTCTAAACCTGCCAGCATGCGCGGTTTGAAGCTGGCCCAAGCTGCGGGCCCCAGGGGGGTGGGGTTCATTGGGCGCCAGATGTAGGCGGAGTTTACTTAGAAGGCACCAATACCAGATAGATATTTATTAAAATGTAAACCAACACTCAAGGTACAGGTAACAGATTACAGTAGCACCTGAACAGGGACTGGAGTCTGGACCGGTGGACGAGTCATGGACAGACGATGGAATCCAATCCTCTCTCCAACATCCAGGAACCAGGAAGAGAATGTATAGTGTTCCAGAAGCCCCTTTTCAATGGGCTTTCCCCGCCCCCTTCAGGGGCCCAGTACCCTGTATAAGTGTCTTTTGACCTTATCAGCTGACACCTGAATCCCACAGCACTAAGCAGTGGTGGGAAGGTCCAGATCATGGAGCTAGGCAGGTAAGAAACCTCTACAACAAATGACAACAATGTTTATGCAACTAACATTTTCTTTTATTTCCTTTGATCAAAATTTCATTACTTCGTTATTTAAGTATATTCATTCATTTTTGCACATTTCATTTTTATTTCATATACAGGGTTTTTGAAGTTAGTTAAGTTTATAAAGATTCTCTAGACTGTTAATATCAATATATTAATGTTCACTCTTTTTAAATAGATACAAGAAATTGCTTTAAAACATATGTATGAAAGAACTGCTTGGAAAAATAAGGAAGTAAAATCCCTGAAAACTAATATTGATGTTCATTCTTCTAATGAATTCTATCCTAGGCAGCTTAATTTTACATATTAATATAAAAATATTAACAGGTAATATGTCATCAATGCCTCATAGTTCAGCTTTACTTTCCTTCTTAATTTCATTTTCCATGTATGTTTATAGCATATGTTTATGTTTATATGGTTACAGTTATATTTGTATATTATGTTTTATTATAAATCTTAATAGTATAATGAGTACCTATCCCCTAGGCATCCTTTCTAGCACCATGCCTTTCTGCTTCCTGCAATGACAATGATAGTGGACTCACTCCCTGAAACTGTAAGCCAGGCCATCATTAAATGCTTTCTTTTTAAATGGTTGACTTAGTCACAGTAGAAGAAAGTTTCAACAGCTGAGGAAAAAGTGGACCAAGAGGACAGAACTGCAGCCAGCAAGTTGATTAGTATCATAGTTCCTTATTCACCCCACAAATGTGGAAGCACAAGAACAGTCAGTAACATTTATCAGGCCAAAATATCACATGTAACTTGGATTACCTCCAGTTCCATTTTTGCAAGGTACTTGCTAGTATAATGAGCAAAACATTAATTTCTGAGTGTCTGGAACATTTATCCAAGATTTACATGAAAACTGTCAAACTCTAGAGCTTGCTCCTTCCTGCCTCCCCTTCTCTAGCCCTGTTACCAATCCATTTCTGGCCTAGACAAGCACAAAAGTGCTCCATTTTTTTCTCACAAGACCTTAAAGGGTCTTTGGTTGTAGTTGGCCCTAAAACTATTTTATGAAAACATGATTAATTTATCATAATGATCCACTCATTTTTCCCAGACTATATTAATTCATTTTACTATAATTATTCACTAAAATAATTATTTATGTTAGAATTGTTATGATTGATTACTGTTGAGATAGAACATATTTAATATGTAGAAGAGTGTATCTTCATTCACAATAATAGTAGAATTTGATGTTTGACTTACATATGTATTCTGCCAGATAATTTCTGAAAAAAAATACATTTAGAATTGAGATGTCAGTAAATGTGCAGGCTTATTTTTTAAATTAATAGATTTAAATTATTAATTAACCAAATATTGTATTCTTATATAATTTGTTCCTAGTCATCATAAACATTTATTGCTTTCATCATGTAGACACAGATTTTCTTACTGAACATTTTAAATACTGCTAATGTCACATTTAAAACAAAATAACATTTTGGCGGAATTTTATTATCTATTTTTAACAGGAATATTATTTCTGCTCCAGCACCATGACACGAGGAAGGCAAATCTTCCTATTTCCTTGTTCTTAGTTTTGACATTTTTCTGTAGCTCCTGTCACCTCAGTTGTGCCCAGGGCACATTCTTATTGAGGAGGTCAGTCTGGAAGGAAAAAAATCTCACCTTTGTTTGGAAATAAGAAGAAAGAAACACTCTACAGATAGGACACTCAGTTTTCAAAGTCAGATGTAGGGCATTTTAAATTTTAGTTTAACTCAATAGATAGAATAAAAATAGTATATATGAATTTTGGACTCATAGGAAGTAGTAGCTCCATGTATTTCAATGTGTAAATGTATGTAATTATTGGCATTTACAAACAAATCATTCTTTTTCCTGGTTGCCTTCATTAATACCTTTTAGAGATTTTTTTTTTCTCACAGACACATTTAGTCACTCAATGACTTAATGTATTCATAAAACCAGCATACTACCACCACTGAACATTTCTATTATCATGTACTCAATAAAATATTTATAAATGGATTTTTTTGTTTGCATGAAAAATATCTGAGGAGTCACCTGGATATATATCTAGAAAATATTATTTTTAAAAGTTGGGCATGTATTTGTTTTTAATTTTTTTAATTTCACATACTACCCACAATTTAATCTCCCTCTCCTCCTACCTACCCTCTAGCTTTTCCATGACCCCATCTACTCCTCAGAGAAGGTGAATCCTTTCATAGAGCATCAACAAATCTACCTATAAAGTTGAGGCAGGACAAAGGTCCCTTGCCTCCGTATTAAGACCAATGAAGGTATTCCTCTATATCAAATGGGCTCAAAAAATCCAGTTCAGATATTAGAGATAAAATCTGGTTGCATTGCCAGATGCCCCACAAACTACTTAAGTCACACAACTGTCATTCACATTTAGAGGGCCAAGTTTGGTCCCATGTAAGTGCCCCAGCTGTAAGTCTAGAGTCAGTAAGGTACCATTAGCTGGGTCAGCTGTCTCTGTGGGTTTCTTCATCATGATCTTAGCCCCTTTGCTTACATAATTCAATTTCACCCTCCCTCCCTTAAACTAGACTGGAATTTTGGCCCATTGCTTTAGGTGTGGATCTCCACATCTGCTTCCATTAGTAGGTGAAAAAAGTTTCTATGATGACAATTAGGATAGTCATCAGTTTGATTATATAAGAAAGTCAGTTTAGACATTCCACTATTGCTTGAAGTCTTACCATGGATCCATCTTCTTGAGTATTTTTCTAGTACCTGTTTTCTCTCTAGCCCCACAATGAGTCCCTCTTTCAAGGTATTTATTGAATTGATCTCCCTCCTACAACTCAACCTTCCCATTCCCTCTGCACTCCTTCCCAGGAGGATCCATGGATGTCTCTCTTAGATTCCTCCTAGTTACCTAGCTATCCAGGGATTGTGGACTGTAGCCTGTTATCCTTTACATCTAAAATACTGATGAGTGAATACATACCATGTTTTTCTTTCTGGGTCTGTTCTATGTAACCTCACTTAAGATGATTTTCTCTACTTACATTAATTTGCCTTCAAATTTCAGGATGTCATTCTTATTCCTGCTGAATAGTACTCCATTATGTACATGTACCACTTTTTAAAAAGATTCATTCTTCAGTTGAGGTGAATCTAGGTTGTTTCCAGGTTCTGATTATTATGAGCAGAGTTGAGCAAATGTTCCTATGGTATGAATGTGAATCCTTTGGATATATGCCCAACAGTGATATTTCTGGATCGTGAGGTAGACTGAATTCCAGTTTTCTGAGAAACCAGCATACTGGTTTCCAAAGTGGCTGTACAAGTTTATATGCCAACAACAATGGAGGAATGTTCCCCTTACTCCATATCCCCTCCAGCATAGTCTGTCATCAATGTTTGATCTTAACCATTATGACAGGTGTGAGATGGTATCCCAGAGTAGACTGAGTTGGAGGAGGGAGAGCAATGAAATAGATACCTTAATAGACAGATTCACTGTGGGACTAGAGAGAAAACTGGAGTTAGGAAATTACCCAAGAACTCACAATGATGACCCCAGCTAAGACTTCAAGCAATAGTGGGGAGAGTGTCAAAACTGACCTCATATAATGAAATTGATGACCATCCTAATTGTAATTAAAGAAACTTCATAAAGCAACTGATGGAAACAGATGCAGAGATCCACAACTAAGCATTGGGTAGAGCTCCCAGTCCAGAAAAACCAAGGGAGAAGGAATTATATGAACAAAGGGGACAAGAACATAATGAGAAACCCATAGAGACACCAGACCCAAGCTTATGGGAGCTCACTGACACTTAACTGACAGCTGAGGAACCTCTATGGGACTGAACTAGGTTTTCTTAATGTGGATGACAGCTGAATGGCTGTGGTAGTTTATGGGGCTTCTGGCAGTGGGATAAGACTATAGTCCTAGTACAAGTATTGGATGTGTGGAGCCCATTCCCTACAGAGAAAGGTCTTGCTTAGTCTTGATACTGGTGTGTGGGGCTCAGTCCTCACTCATTGGATATACCAGACTGCATTGTCTCAGTCTTGAGGAATTGATGGAGGATGGGATAAGGAGAAGCTGGGGGGGGGGGGGGGACTGGGAAAGAGGAAGGAATGAAGAACAGTAGTAGGTATATTAAAGCAGTTTTTAAAATAAAAATATCAAAAATCAAAATAGTCTACGAATGGAACTGGTAAGTGATTCCATTGGCAAAGGCAGTTTTCATCAAACCTGCTGATTTGAGGCCAAGCTTGGACAAACATAAATGTTGGGATGAGAGTATCAACTCTCTAAAATTTTCCTTCAGCTTCTACTTCCACATTTTTATTCGTACACACACAAACACATACATATACACACACACAAACACACACATACAGAAATACACACACACATGCATACACACCACACACACATATGCACACACACATACACACAATACACTTACACACACAAACACACACATACACACACATACACACAATACACACATTCACACATGCACACATATACACATTCACACACATATACACATTCACACACACAGATTCACACACACAAACGCAACCAAATACACATACACAGACACATATACAAATATAGATAAACATACACAAACACACACACACACAAACACACACACACACACACACACACACACACTATACACCACTATGTTTTAGGTTAGGAATTAAAATCCTAATAGTAACAGAGTGTGAAGAGTGCAAGCCTTTTGTGCATAATCAATGGATTTGCCTTTAATGTTTTGGAAATTAGCATAATTAGGCAAGTAGTTTCATTTATATCCTCTCTGAAAAGGAATACACATACACAAAGTTTGTTTTTGAAGTCTTCAGAGAAACAGCTTTTGTCTGGAATTACAAAGTGAACCTTTCTGAGCTAATTTCAATGTTATCTTCAATGACACTTGTTGGTGAGGATGTGGATGCACTGGTTCGTGCTGTGATAATTAGTAAGAGCCTAATTTTAATTTCTAATTCTACTTTTTGTGTATTTGGCATTATTTCCTGTGACACACCCTGCTGTGAAGTATATTCACACTGAGTTAATCCCTCCCATTTGCATCAACATTGAAGAAAAGCAGAAGAGTATATAATTTCACATGAGAGCTGCTAAAGACTCCGATTAAAAAAAAATTAGCTTCCACTTTCACTTCCCTCTTAAATATTAAGATCTTTTCTAGGATTGTTTCAAGGATAACCTTTCAACAATCTGTTTTGATATAATCATTTTTCAATCTTTGGCTTTTGTCTCTGCTCTTTCCTGCTATTAATACAAACTACTTGAAAGAACTTCATGAGAATATAGAAGTTAAATGTGTCCGTGGGAATCAGCATGAAAATTTAAAAACGCATGGAATCAATCAAATATCATTCAAATTAAGAAATTCAGACGCGTTAAACCCAACAGTTGCATGATGTTCCTTTAATAGTGTTGATATCCAGTAAGAGAAAAATGCTTATCTAGAGCAAAACATTTTTTTGCTTCTGCCATACCAACAAAATTGTCTGATCTCACATACATCATCACTAACTACTGCCTCTACCTTATGGTGAGCTTAATAAAATAGGAAACAACTATGTATTTCTTTGACAAAATGAAGACTATAAAAGTAAGATGAACTGTGTTAAATCAGTTTATATTGTGTTCTGTGATTTTGAAAATCAAACAAACTAAGACTTGCCACATGATTAAAACTTTGGTGGCTTTAATATGCACCTGATACTTAGAGTTTTATTGATTTTTGGAAGTCTATCTTATTTCATATAAGGAAACTTTTTCTCTTTTAAAAAAAGTGGGTCAGATTTAGATATTTTGTGATTTAGAATGCTTCTGTAGGGCATTGACTGTCTTGTTTGCTTGCCTGGCTTTGATACTATGAATAATTTTACAAGTAATGACATTTTGTGATTAAAGGGTAATGTGATTTTTATAGTGCTAAATCCTCCATTTAATTTTAGCAACAAATATTTGATTGTCATAAGACACCATTACATCTCCCAAGGGTACTGCTAATAATGACAGCCACAAATAGGCTATGGTGAATGCAGATTTTCTGAAGGAGCAGAATTGAAGGTCATTAAAATTTAGTGTTCAATGTGTTTAAATTAAATATATTTTATTTCAGATATATCATATATTGTTAAATTCCTTTATGAATACATTCTACAAATTGTCCTGTTCATTTAAAAAAATGTAACTCACTATTTTCTTTAGAGGCAAGATTTCACCATGTAGCCCAGGAAATTTATTAAGTCCCTTGTTCTACAATCTGAGTACTACACACAGTTCTCTAATTTCTTGGAGTTTTCAAGGAAATTATAATCAAAGTGTAATTGCACAATTACCTCTTTTCTTCCTCCAGCACCTCCTGTTCTTTTCTTTGAACTCCTCCCATGTTCTCTTTCTTTCTCAGATTCATAGCTTCTCTTTCCTTCATTAATATTATTCCATACGTACTTGTGTATACATACACCTTTATGCATGTATGTATGTATGTATGTATGTATGTATGTATGTATGTATGTATATGTATATATATGTACAAACATATACATAAATATACAGCTGTTCATCCCAGTTTTGTTGATTGTGTATTATGGTTTATAGACTGACAACTCTGCATTAGACAACTAATAAGGGAATTGTTTCTGGGAGAGGCTAATTCTCCTTCAATCAACAATTATACAAAAATATGAAAGTATATATTGGGAGGGATGGAAGGAAGGAGAGAAGGAGGAAGGGAGGAATGAATACATTTTTCTAGAATGGTTGGTCAGAGTAGTTCAAGTGGTCACAAACCATAAATATATTCAGGTAATTTGTTTTTCTTCAAGGAGTTGGAAGCTGACTCTTATTATACAAGACCGTGACTCCAGCTGACTTTGACTTAAAATTCTCTTTTCTGCTATCTAAATTCCACAATTCCAGAAAATACTATATAAACTTCCTTAAAAGGGAAGAGATTAAACAGTCACACCCAGCTGTGACACCTATGAAACAAAACAATTCCCAGTAGGGTATCCTATACATACAGGTACAGTAAGTTGCTGATGCTTACATCAGTGACAACCAACAGCTGTCTAATAGGATTTAAATCCCACTCAATGTTTGGGAACTCATTGATGGTATTGTAAACCTAGCAGCTTCTCTGGATTAGTGAGGTCATGAACACATGAAAAAAAAACATCACACGATTCCTTACTGTATTCTAAATCTTATCCTCATACCTATGAAAAATAAGTGTAGATGTCATACCTCATCAATGAAGTCTCTTTACAACCAATTGAACCCACCAGAGAAAACCAAAAATCTCAACAGTGCAACTGACCCTGGGAAGGCCAGCCCTACTGATACAGCTGTATCACCACTGCTGTATCTAATGGCTCCAGGATCACTGCAGAAGACATGGAAAGGTGATGAGAAGCACAATAACAGAAAGTGTGAAGCAGTCTTTTCTAGAAATGATCTAACAGACAAGAAAGGTAAGTTGGTAACGGTGGCTATATTAGTGGGCAAGTTAATTTGGAAGAGGGGAGGTTTCATAAGGTTTCTCTTCCTTAGATAAAGAACAATATGTCACTGATTCAACACTCTAAAAAATCAAATTTAATGCAAAACAATTCCATGATAAGATAAATAAAAACAAACACTAAACTTTTCTAGCATAAATGATTGGATTATGCTGGTTAATTGTTTTGTTCATGGCTATAATGAAGTCCAACTTCTCTCCCTGATATAAAGATAAATATTTATGCATCATTTTAAGAAGCAATTCAAATTGAAGCAAGTATATCAATTTCTCACCATTAAGTAACTGTCATGAAGTTAAAATGATCATTTGTGACAGCTCTAAGGACATAGGAATATCACTAAATAAATATCTCTGGTAATTTTATGTAAATACTAAAATTGGAGAAAGCTCCAAGCAAAGTGAGATGTTAGTATGTTTTACTAAACGGGATAAACTTAACATACAGCATGGTAGTTTAATACAGATAGGTAGCCAAATGGTTATTGTCATCACACAAATAAACAAATTTAACCTGTTCATAGTTGTTATGCATTTGTGTGTGTGTGCCTCACAATTACCTTAAATAAGTCACTAATTTATAATTATTTATATAATTTCTATTAATGATACATAATACATAAGGACACTTTCCTAAGTGTATATGATTTATTTGAACATGCTCATGTTTTCCAGATACTAGATTGCCCACTGTTACCTCGTGTCTCTCTCAATTGTGCTGATTCTTTTATCCCAATGAGTCTCCCTTCCTACCTTCAACTTATATGTCTTTACTGGATTTAGTTATATATTTGTTTATTTATTTACATACTTATTTTATTTATTTATTCATCTATGAGATCCAATGATCCATTAGCCTTGCTTACAGGGGCATGGTCACTTACTGATGACTAAAATACTCAAACAAAAATCTCTCTTCTCAGATATAATCTTTAATAAAATTTAAAATTACAATTTTATCTTCATCCTGTGTAATTCCTTAGATTTCTAAACTTTTTTTAATCATAAGAAAAATACTTGAAAGTGCTTTGGGGGTATAATAATCAATACTATAAAGTCTGAAAGTTTCTGAAATCCATTAAATTATTATTGTATCCTCTCTTCATTTTTCATTAAATTTAAAGTTTTTATACTTCATTAAAAATAAAACAAATATAGTTTTTACTTAAAATTTACACATGTAAACAATTAATCTTGATTATATGCACTAAATTCAATTTCTGTTTAATTTTTTAACACAGCTCAAATGTACCACTAAGTATTGTCTTTAGATTTTTTAATTAATTTATATTATTTACTTTACATCCTGATCATTTCCCCTCTCTCTGTACTTCTTCCCCATCTTCCTCCTCCTGAGTCCACTCCTACTCTGTTTATATTCTGGAAGGGGGAAAGGGAGGCCTCCAACAGAAATTCACAACGCATGGCATATCAACTTGCAATAAGACTAAGTATCTCCCCTTATATCAAGGCTATTCAAGAGCCAGCCAAAGCACTAAGGAAAGCCACTGCTCCTGTTGCTAAAGTCCCACAAAAAGACCAATCTATAGAATGGTCACATATTTTAAAGGGCCGTGTTGAGTCACATGCTGGCTTCCTGGCTGTTGATATAGATTCTATGAGTTTCTATGAGCCAGTTTAGTTCTCTCTCTCTCTCTCTCTCTCTCTCTCTCTCTCTCTCTCTCTCTCTCTCTCTCTCTCTCTCTCTCTCTCTGCAGGAGGGGATTATTCATGATATTTTTGACCCCTCCTGTTCCTACAATCCTTATTCCATCTCAGCAGGATTCCCTAAACTCTGCTTAATGGCTGGCTGTGGGTTTCTGCATCTGTTTCCATCATTTATTAAATGGTGGTTCTCTGATGACAACTGATCACAGGAGTTGGATAATTCAGGCAACATATTCACTATTGCTAGGATTCTTAGCAATACTCCTTGTAAATATCTGGGAGTTTATACAGTAATCCTTGTAGATATGTGGGAGTTTCCTTTGGATCAAGTTTCTACCTGATCTCAACAGATTCAGTACTCTCCTCTTCCACTCACCCTCAACCTGATCCTTTATGTTCCCATCATTCCCTGCCGCTAGATAACCCATGAGATCTCTTCTGTTTCCCCTTCGCAGGGAGATCCTTGAGTACCCACGCTTGGGCTCTCCTTCTTACTTAGCCTCTTTTGGTTTATGGATTATAGAAGAGTTATCTTTTACTTTATAGACAATGTATACTTATGAGTGAGTACATTGCATATTGTTATTTGTCCTGTGTATGAATTTTCTCACTTAGGATAACTCTGATATCATTGGTTTTTTTGTTTGTTTATTTGTTTTTTTAACAAGTAATACTCCATTGTTTAAATGACCACATTTTCTTTATTTATTCTTTGAGTAAGGGGCCATCTATGTTGTTTCAAGTTTCTGGTTATTTTGAAGAAAGGTGACATGAGCATAGTAGAGCAAGCATTCTTTTGGCTGGATGGAGCATCACTAGGGTATATGCCTAAGAGTTCTCTTGCTAGATCTTGGAATATACTGATTCTTAATTTCAGAGAAATGACTATATTGATTTCCAAAGAGTTGTACATGTTTTTACCAGCAGCAGCAATGGAGGAGTATTGTCTTTGCTTAACATCCTGTCTAGTGTATTTGTGTTTTGAGGTTAATCACTCTGACAGTATAAGATAAAATTTCAGAATTGTTGTGATTTGCGTTTCCCTGATAGCTAAAGATGTGGGGCATTTCTTTAGGTCTTGCTCTGTCATTTGAAATTCTTCTGTTGAGAATTCTTGGTTTAGGTCTGTACCCCATATTTTAAATTGGAATTTTGTTTTTGTTACTCATGTCTAATTTCTTGAATTCTTTATATAGATGTGGGGTTGATGAAGATCCCCCATTCTGAAGACTATCATTTTGTTCTTCTGACAATGCCTTTTGTCTTACAGAAGCTTTTAAGTTTTATAAGGTACCACTTATTAATTATCAATCCTAGTTTCTGTGCTACTGTTGTTCATTCAATTCAGTAAGTTGTCCTCTGTGCCAATGAATTTAAGGTTATTTCCAAGTTTCTCTTTTGTCAGATGCAGTGTATCTTGACTCATATTGAGGTCTTTGATACACTTGGACTAGAGTTTTGCACAGGGTGATTTAATGGATCTATTTGCATTTTTTCTACAGGCTGACCTCCAGTTATGCCAACACCATTTGTTGAAAATGCTCTCTTTTTTCCATTGTATAATGTGGGGATGTAATAAAACATTCAGAGATATCAGAGGGATCTATCCAGTCTAGTAGGATCAGAGAGTGGTGATTCATACCTTTAATCTCAGCACAGGGAGTATCCCAGGAGTGGTGACCTATGCCCTTAATCCAAACTGAGTTTGAGGTCATCTTAGTTCCTTCTATTCTAAATTTTAATTGGACACAGTTCACTATTTACTAGTTTTACTAGGCTAATTCTGATTTTTCTATTTCCAAAAATTATAATTTTCCTCTGTGAATGGTCTATAATTTTAAATCATATTCAACCAGCAAATATACAAAAATTATTATAATATGATTTAGAAATATGACCAATGTTTTTCTTTTAAAAAGTGATAAATATTAAAGGACTGAATATAAGGAAAGCTAATATATGTATATTTTAGAAATGCTCATTTTTTAAAAACATCAACTGGCTCTATGTTTTAGTTAAGTATTTAAGTATTTTTGTATTGTTTCATAGTGCATTTGATCTTTGAACATATTTGTATTTTTTAAACCCTAAGTTACATGGAAAAAATTATAATTTAAATTGTTTTAAATAAAGCACAGCAGTTTTATAAAATTAAAAGCCTCAAGTTGAGTGATCTTGATCATAACAGATTTTATTTAGCAAAAAAAAATAGTACTGTAGAGGCTTTAATAAAAATCAGCAATAGTAGAAATATCAGAATAGAATGCAGCCAGTTACTATAGTAACAAGAATCATTCACAGTGGTGCCGATTGCAGAAGTATAAACTCCAGAAATCAAATAGACTCTAGATGATGGAAATCTTTGGGAATCTTTATTTTGTTCAACTTTTCATTCTAGTTAAAGATGAAGAGATTAAAGTTCTTGCATCTAAGAAGATATCACAATGAAAAAATTCCTCTTTAACTTAGCTCTATTAGCAAATTGCAGTTTGGAAACAATGTAGAATTCTTGAGGACAGAAGCCTAATGAAAAAAAGTTGACCCAAGATTGAGTAGATTGCTAATGAAATGGTACCTTTAAACAGTTAATTTTTATACATGAACTGGAAGCATAACTAGCATATTCTTTCTGCATAGCTTAAAAGATAATGAGTGATTATAAAGGAAGTCACAGTGTTAGTCAGGGAGAATAATCTCAAGTATTTATTTGTCATTTGCAGGCATAAATTATGTAAAAGTCAAATGTCTTTCCTGGGATATGGGCATAATATATATCTTATCTAATTAGCATATTCAATAGTGATGAAAAATGTACTTAATCCATAGAAAAATATGGTATCATTATAATTTCTCAACGGAACTAATATCTTCCCTTTGGTGAAAATGAATGATGAAATATAATATAGGTAAATGCACAACTGTCTTAGCTTAATCAGAAATTGAGAACTGAGTGTGTAAAATTCTCAGATTATTTTTGACACCACTACACCTGAATTTAAACTGTCTATCAGTCGTCATCTCTCAAGAGGGAAAGATAATTGGAAACCAGTTTTGAAATAAACTTTGGCCCCTTGTCTTTTTAAATGTCTCAGTGGCATTAATACCTGGAGATAGTAAAATCAGATTGTGGCTTCCTTTAAATTCAAACAAAACTCTGAAAATAGACCACTGTGTGGTAAGTATGTGTGTATACAGTTATAGATTACTTGTAGTAGTTTGAAGCTTAAAGCATTAATGCAGAAAAGATGCTCATGCTCTTGACAATAGGATATTTGGTAAGAGAAAAGAGGTAAAGAGGAATGGAGAGATTTAAAAGGTTTTGAAGTGTAAACATCAACAGCTTGAATGTTGCTACTAGATGTTGTGAAAGGATGAGAAGAGATGTCAGTGTTGGTTCCTTTTCCTATGTTGCAGGTAATTGTTCAAAATATTCCAACTCAAGAGTATCTGAGTGCATAGAATAAACCCAAGTGGGCAAGGAAGCTGTCATTATCCAGTTCACTGTCATTTGTCTTTACAAACATTGCAGAAGGAAGAGGATGGTGGAAAGGTGGAGGTGTGGTGGTAATGGTGGTAAAATATCCTAAAATATTGCTAATATTTGCCAGATGTGATACTCAAATATTGTTCCACTTCTGATGTCATTTTGTATAGTCTATCATTGGCAGCCATTATCATACTCTGAAAAGGAACTGCTTCCAGAATCTTCTTTTACTCATTATACTTTCATTTACATAATACAATGAGTTAACTCTTATAAACTTAGTGGAACTGTGAATTACCACCACAACCCTTCATTTTCAAATACATCTCTGTATTCCTTTAAGATTTTGGCTGTATAATTTACACTTCACCCAAATACATCCGTGACATCTTATCTTGTATATTTAATAACTAACTCTCTGCTCTCTTGGATGTTCTATTTATCATTTTGATTAATTGCATCATTTTTGTTACAAATTGTGTTCTAATCATTAGGACTCACATATAAAGAAAACAAACAGGAACCACTCTCACAGATATTTCAAGATATTATTTTTGTCAAACTTCTATTACATGGTAGAGTTGAATTACATTAAGACTACTTGAAAAGGCTGTATAAAAACACATTTTATAATATTTCTAAAAGTATAGATTCAAAGTTTGCTCATTTCAAATTACCCCACAAAGAAAGATGATGTTTCTTCTAGAGAGCATATACTATTAAATAAACTACAATTACCAGATATATAATACTTTCCTTAGGGCTATTAATCAGGGTTGTCCTAGAAACTCTTCAAACAGTGCAAGCTATTGTCTTAGCTCCTTTTTGCCCACAAGAACTTAAGTTGAAACATGACTGGTGAAGACACCACCTATTTTACCACAGGATTTACAGAAACCCAGCATCACTGGAAGCTCCTTGCCTGATGGCCATCTTTATCATTGTCTTAAGTTCTTAGTCAGGATGTGCAGAGACGAAAAGTCCTACCCAGGTGAGAACTAACAAACAGTAATTAACCTGCAAAAATCTGCCCATTCATGCAATGATAGCATTAATTAATTAATTAATGATAGTAATCAACAATCATTCTGATTAAATTTAAGTACTTATTAACAAGAAGAAATTCATGCTAGTGCTGTCTAATCTTGTCAAAAAAAAAAAAAACACCTAGAGGCTAGAGATTGTACACATTGGGTAAAAACCGACTACTATAATTTTGCTAATTAGATATAGTGTTCAACTTCCATATAGATCCTCTTAAACACGTAAAGTAGCTCAGCTCTCTTTTCTCATTAATTTATTTTTACACAGTGGAAAATTAACACAGAAAACTCACAAATGATAAAAGTGTGGAGCATAAGTGACTTTGCAATATTCATCTCCACAGTAAATCTACTGCAAAATAGTATCTTCTGAATGCATATAGGCTACGGTAGCCTACACAAATACTGTAAAAATCATATAGTCTGTATTTTGGCATGGGTAATGGGTTTCCCTCAAAGCCTTACTTTTAATTGAGAACTTCAGACAATCCCTTGCTGCTTGGGGCATGTCAGTTTTCTTCAGGGATAATATCTCTGGAAGGTTGTCTAAAATTGAATTCCATGAGTTTAATAAACATAAAAACGCACATATACACAGTATACACAATATGTGTTTTATATGAAAGAGAGAGGGGAAAGAGAGAGAGAGAGAGAGAGAGAGAGAGAGAGAGAGAGAGAGAGAGAGAGAGAGAGAGAGAGAGAGAGAGAGAGAGAGAGAAAGAGAGAGAACAGGAAGTTAGTTGAGAGAGAAATTTAGAGAAAGGACCCAAGATTTGGCAACTGGATTAGATTGTTTTTCATACCCTACTATTTTACTGTAGATTTTCAAAAATATGAAATAGTTTATGTCAACAGACTAATACATTTTTCTGTCTAACTTTAAAATGTATCTCTACATTCAGCATTCTCAAAATATAAATTATCTTGTGATGATATTAAAGTCTAGAAATTCTCATATATTGAACACGATTGTTACTAAATTACAAAATAATTTATTCTGATTTACTGGCTTGATAATTGGCACCCTTCATTATCATAAATATGTACAGTTTGTTTCTACAGAGTCTTACAATTTTACTGTTAGACACAAAAATATCGATTTTTCATATTAGTATGATAAGAAAATACTAAGCTTCTAAATATTTGTTAAAAGGAAAAATTGTTCCTGGAAAGAAAAATAGCAAGCATGCATTTACCTTATCAGTCCTTTACAAGAAATTAATTGGACAGCACAGAGAGATACAGTGGGTCACCTCAGAAAAGGACAGTGTTTACAACGCCTGATAAGACTAGTAGTATTATGAGCCTGCAAACACCATCCATCATATTTAGAGTACAAGTAATGATAAGATTTAGAGAATGGATATGTCCTGGCTGTGCTAAGCTTAAGAAATAGTTTGTAAGTGCTTTTCACTTAGATTTTCTTTAGGATATTTTTTTCTCATTAAAAGCAATTATACTGTCAGCAGCACAGGTAAAGTAGATGCAAATGACTCCAGCTCTAGCATCAGAAGACAATCATTTCTGCAAAGTGTAGTTTTGTGAACATTGTGAACACTGAGCAATTGCCTTTGCATTCTATCAAAGAGACAAATTAAAGCTTTGGTATGCCCCCTCTTAGTGCTGCTGCTGAACCAGGGCAAAGTAGACATGTCACCCTGCTTACATTTCATTAATTCATTTCATAGTCATATTTTACTCATGTCATTGAACCTTCAAGGGAAAACTTTGCCATGTGTTCACATTCGTCTGTCACTAGGAACTCCATTCCATGTGACATAACAAATGTTTCAGTGTGATATCCCTTCAAACTCACATACGTTATCTTCCTCTAGCTTAGCATGAATAAAGAAAAAGATTTCAGTCTTTCATTTGAAAAGATGATTATTTAACCCTGTGATTCTAAGCTCTATGAAGTATTATGATATAACTTTTTATGATTAAACTATGTAGTTTGCATTTATTCATTTAGATATTACTACACTTACTAGGATTTGTTAATTTGAGATAAATAATTTGTAAAGTAATTCTGATACTATCATCACTGGTCAATATTATTCTGTGATATTTATTTTGAAAGGCAGTTTATTTCTGAATTTTTTGCTTGTATAAAAGAAATAAGCTAATTAATACCAAATTATTAGGATATAATTTTTGAGAAATCCATTACATTTATTTATTAAAGTTTTGATATATGTGTGTTGACATATGTATGCCACTGCGTGCATGTGGAGATTAGAGGTAAACTTATCAAAGTCACTTTTCTCTTTCTCTTTTACCTGGAAAACTGGGATTAAACTAAGGTCATAAAGGTACATTGTAAGAAGCTTTATGTGCTGAGTCACTATTGCCCCCAAATATTAAATTTTAATTACTTAGGTATTTTAAAATTCCACCCTTACTTCAATACAATATATCTAGATAATTTTTTCCTAAATAATGCTGTTATGCTTTAAATTTTCATTTTATCCTAATTTCTAATTAATTGTAATGTTACCACTGCAGGGCTGATTCAGGCTCCTAAATATAATAAATAGACAATATATTTCCAAGAAGTGGAAGAGAGATGATTAACCTCAACTTTCAAAGAATCCCTAGAGAGATAGACCTCTGGACACTATGGGATATTCTCTTGATTAAGTAATGTGATGTAGGAAAACCTGACAAAAAAGCTCTTTGCATGGATGTTGGAATACAAATCTTACAGCCATACTTTTACAAAATATCTGATTTGCCAATGGATCCATTTCTCTGACCTAAAAACCTTTTTGTATCAACTTCTGATAGCCAGACACATACTAGCTCTAATTTTCACAATATGTGATTCACAAAATACTGTCACTTATTCTAGACTTTAGTATCTAAAACCAATGTTTTTTGCCCCTAAGTTGTTTTGTCTTCCACGTTGCTGACTAACCATGTTAGTATTTAAGTTAGTATTTAAGTTTTGCCTGATATGTAGGTAATGCACGAAGCAAGTTCATGTTAGCTTATAATGTCTTCATAAAAACCATTAAGACAGATAAACAATTGACAAAAAAGATCTTTGGAGGACATTAATTTATAACTTTTATCTCCCCCCTTTCTTTCTGTTTCTCTATGTCTCTTTCTCTTATGACCATGGTTTTGACTCTATTATCTTAAGATGTGAGTATCACAGATGACGGCAAATTTAGGATGTGGTGCAACAGGAGTCAAAGATTATGTGAATGCATTTTAGGCAAAGAATGAGAAGGAAAAATGCATAGGTATGAGTACCCAGATGAAAGGGAGGTATGAAGTCATGAATGAAATACTTCATGGAACATGAATGAATGCCGTCATGGAGCCTTGCAGCTTCCAAATTCCAGCTTCCATCGTATCATTCACAGCACAAGATGTCAAGTACACACAGAACTTACAAGAAGATAATAAAAATAGATTTGTTTTTTGTTAAGCTGATTTTCACTTGCTATTTTATGGTATTTCATTAGACAATTCTACTTTTTCATATGATTTATTTGCTATTTAGTCGTTTTAATAGTTACTAAATGCCATAGTTGTAAACCAATATTTTACATATTTAAGGCTATGTGTGAGTATTTTACATATGCTGTATAGTTTCCCGATGAGATTTGTTGGGTTTAGGGTAGTATTGCCATAGACATAACTTATATATTTCAGCATTCCAAACTATTGAAGCTTATAGCCCTTCTGTGACTATAGCAGTTTAGCATTTTTTTTTTCTGATTAAATTCAGGACTCATACAGCAGACTACAGTAGACAGTCTATGTAGTAAAGCATCATTAGTTGATAATACCAAGTCATTTGAAGGCAGACCATATTAGGAACAAATGAAAAGGTAGATCTCCAACGACATCTAATAACTAACTTTATGGAAGTTTTATCACTTTTGAAGAAAGTCACTATTAAACTCAGTCACTAGAATAAATAGTAATACAGGAAAACTTTCACAGCCTAGGATTAAATATGCTACACAGTTTGAAAATTAATCAGGCTGTGAAGCTATGATAAATAAAATCAAACAGATGGTAATGAAGGCAATATTCACAGCCTTCAGTGAATAGTGACACATAAAATTATTCAGAGATCAGGTAGGAAATGGAAATAACAATTACACTTAATAGCAGACAGCAGTGTGGGAGTGTGCTTCCATGTCCTAAGCACAGAAACAGATTGCTATTTAAAATCTGTATTTTTAAAAAAATTTACAGTATGTCAAATAAGGAAAAGGAGAGAAACATGTAATTTATCCTAGATTTACTTGAGTGAAAAATGTATTGTTCAGCTCAAAGACAATTGAAATATAGCTTATTATTACATCTAGAAACTATGTATTGGAAGTGTTCTCCCTAAATAATTCATTTTTAGCTTTAATTGAATTTGAATATCTAACATTACAGTGTATGTTAATTACAAAGAGATGATGATTCGAACTCTAAAATTTCCCCATACCTACTGTCTTAATTATAATTTCTATTACTGTGTTAAAAAAAAAAATCTCTGACCAAAAGAAAGTTTGAGAGGAAAGGGAATTTATTTCATCTTACAGCTTGCCGTCCACCACCTGGAGAAGTAAGGGCCGGAAAGGAGGATGCGCCTGAAGCAGGGTCTGTGGAAGAGGGCTGTTTACATAGTTTTCTCAGCATCCACTTTTTTTTTTTTTTTTTTTTTAATAGTACCAAAGATTGTCACTTCAGAAGTAGCACTGTCCACAGTGAGCTGGGCCCTCCCACATCAATCATCAGTCAAGTAAATATATCATTCTCTCATCTAAAATTAAAACGACTCTAATTTATGTACTTGAAATAAAAACGAAATACTGTCTAGCACATCCAAAAAAACCGCAAAAAACAAACAAACAAACAAAAAACCAATCAAAACCGAAGTGCACTGAATCAAGAACAGCCACTGCAGATCCATCCGGAAAAGGAGGTAGGCCCTCCAAGGGTAGGCAACTGTCCATTGGCATGGGCTGTAAATGGACCCTCCAAAGGTGGAACCAGACTGTGTTCCTGTGCATGGGCTGGCACCTTGGAGCCCATTCCCTGCAGAGGAACACCTAACCCAGTCTTCACTTTGGGATGAGGAAATCCGACTTGCCTGGAGTGGCTGTGCTGTGCTGAGCTGACCCACCTTGGGACTTCCTTCTGTTCCTTTTGGGGGAGGGAATGGGGATGTGGAGGGGTGAGGCTGAAGGCTGACTGGGAAGGGGACAGGGGAGTAGAGAAGGAGAATACATAGATAAAAATGTCATTATTTTCATAAAAAAAAATAAACAAGTGACAAAAGAAAAAATTGCTTGTCTAGTTTTTGTGTTGTTTTCATGTGTTTGTAAAATGGCAAAATAAAAGGTTAACTCCAAAATTAAATTTATACTAATGATTTTAAATGTTGATTTTTTGAAAAACCTTGTGTTGCAAAACATAATACTCGCTACTGGTCCACATCTTCCTTCCCATAATGAACAAAATGTAAATTACAACAGTATCACATTGTTTTTATTTTTATTTATCCCATTTCTTCCTGTTTTCCCTTAGTCAATATTTAATTAGTAATATTTAATACTTCCAAAATCATCTTTTTGGAATATCATTAAATAAAGATAGGAGGAAAATGTTTAATGATGCATCTGTATGGAAGGTACATAATGAGACCCAAACTTTATGTTACATTACAAAATCAGATTTGGAAATTTATTTTAAAGAATGAGTTGAGAAATACCTTTCAAGAAAGTGGTACTTTAGAAAATCTGTAATGAACTTAAATAACTTTACATGAATTTATAGTATTAATATGATAGAAAGCCTAATTATAAACGTAATTCAAATGTGGTAATTTCAAAATGATACATGCTTGGTTTCAAAAATTTAATATAAAGAAATAAAATTCATCTAATATACCATTGTTTAGTCAAAATTGTAAGTTCAATTAAAAATATTGATAAGTAGAACAAAATTCATGGTTCTAAATTCATCTCATTCATAATTTTACTTTTGAAAACTGGGTAACGAGTAAAAGGAATATGAATAAATATGGCCTATTGTCTTTATGTTGGAAAAGGACTTCAAAAGGGGGACTTTGAAACTCAAAATTGTTTAGAAATATTTTAATGTCATCTCAAATAGAAGGAAATTCTAAATTGATATTGTGTTTATGTCTTTATTACATAAGTCTCTTAAAAAGCTTATACATTATGTTTCATTAGCCCCTAATTAAAGAAGTTTTAGAATACTACTTATTTAATACACACATATGTATAGTTCACTAATGAGCATCTGAAATTTAAATTATATTCTATCTTGTTTACCTGTAGAGATATTTAAATCTTTATTTCAAGATACATTCTATGTAAGTTGATTTTTTTCAAAGCCTCCCTTATATTATGTCATGCAGGTTGTTCTTTGAGGTAATAAATAAGCAGTTTATTTATAATTTCATTTGTGCAGAAAGGTATTGTTATTAGCTATTGATACTGACATTCTAAAAAGCTCAATTGATGATCATGGAATCTGTGCAATGACTTGGGGGACCTACTCATTCCTTTTTTTCTGTTATTTTGTAAAGGGCAGAGCAAGAAAATCATCATTTCTAGCATAAAAAAAATAAGCTACTGTTTATTACTCTTCCCTTTGGAAGAAAACATTGAAATGTCTGAGGCTTCAGTGTCCAATCCATGACCGTTGTCCATTGAGACAAGCAGATCTGTGGTTCAGTGCCTCTCTGAATATAATTGCCCTGGGAGACTTGAGGCTGCATGACCATCTGCTTGGGTATCATGGCAGAAGCATATTTTTAAACTCTTTATTTCCATTTTCCTATTTCTCAGAACAGGCATTCCAAAATCCATAAACAAATGTTTTAAAATGTTTTTTTCCCAAGGTGCTTGAATCAAGAGAGCAATGGATTTCGAATGGGAGACCTAGTTTCTATTCTAGGCTGGGTCACTAATGAGTTCTGTGACACTAGAAGAGTCATGTATGCCTGAAAGAGAACCAAATACTTTAAAACAACAGTTTCAAAGATAATTGCCTAAAATATTTTATCATGTCACAAATAAAAATGTTATTTATTAGTCTTCCACTGTTTTCTTGATGTCACATTTTTGTGTAATAATCATCTTGAATATAATCTCAAAATATTTGAGGCTCCATTTTAATAATATTTGATGTTTTAGGGAAACTATAATAAATGAATGCAACACAATGTGCCTATGAGTCTTGCAGTCGTGGAAAGACAAATAAATATCAATAAACTCATTTATACTCTCATTTCTACACAAATACCTATGGCTAATCATGAGACAAATGCAGTGAAGTCATAACATTAAGTGATATACAAATAATGTACTTTTTATGGAAAATAATAGTGTATATATAGGTGCATGACCTATATGACAGTGTTATTTATTTTTAATTTAGAATACCATACATAAATATAATATTTAATGAATTAAATAACATAAAATTATACTGCATTAATGTTTATTTAAATAGATATCCTACTGCTTTCTGGGCATTATATTGCACTTGTGATTTTGCAGTGATAAATAAAACTGAACTTGGTTCTATCTACAGTACTTCAGCCCTGTGAAAAGATAAAGTCAATGCAATGCCTATCCAAACAATAATAAAAGCATGAGTTATTCCTTTGCCTTTTTTGATCTGTCCAAAAGCTGTTATCCAAAGATAATCAAGAGAACTGAATCTCAGAGTATGACAAACTCCTCCTTAGAGAAAAGGAACAAAGAGCTGTTTATTTTTATCAGAACATAGCACATGTGAGAGAAACTACAGAAATTATCTGTAAAAGTGTCATAAATCAAGCAAATGTTTAAAGTTTCTATGTAAAGTGTAACATGACTCTTCTTCTTACATCTAGAGAGAGCTCAGAAAACATAGTTTGTAACTTGTGCTGATGAAAACTAGAAAGTTACTTTAGAGAGTCACTGGGACCATCTTTCCTCCCCTTCCAATCTTCAAGATAAAATAAACTTTAATCCCAAGCCTGATAGGAAAAAAAAGCCTATTTTACATATAGGGAAGAAGTAAGTGTTTGTGTTATCTGGCCAACACATTGTGATAGTATTTATAAATGGGACCTTTACAGGTGATTTACTTATAACAAATTGAATCCAATTAATTATATTCCAATGTTGAGTTAAAGAAATCCTAAGAACTCTCTCTTTCCAGATACCACTTACGGATCTATATTACAACCATCTTTGAATCTGTGTACAAGTCCTCTTGATACATCAAATCTCTCTATGTTTTGATTTTGGAATTTATCACCTTCAAAATATGAGAAATATTTTTTAAAGCCATCTAAAATTCTAATTTAGTATATCAGTCTCAATGAATGGGTCCAGTCGACTATGAGAACAAAAACCAGTGCTACCACTGGTCAAAAACAATTTTCAAACTCTTGTGGTTCTGTTCCCACCCTTCTGGCATTCCTTCAGTGTGCTTTTCAAATGTATCATGAAAAGATACTTCCCTAGAAGTAGTTCATGACTGCTATGATTTGGAAATGTTTAGGATCATCTTATATCACGAATATGCCATCTACTTCATAAAAATGCCTGGAAAAATGTGCAGCTTATGGAACAATGTGCTGCTTTGCTTTATACTCCATTCTGGGTTATCCATTCCAGTATTTTTTATATTTATACATTGCTTTGCTAAAGAAATCTCTACTTAGTTGGCTGTGATTCTGAGCAAGTTATGTCTTCCTAGAATACAAGAAGTTTATACAGGGATATATTTCTGAGCAATATAGTTCCACCACAACCCCCTCAAAGAGGATAAGGCTTCCCATGGTGAACCAACAGTCTGAGATATAGTGTTGAGGCAGGACCAAGCCCTTCCTCCCTCATACCAAGACTGAGCAAGGTTTTCCTCTATAAGGAATGGGTTCCAAAAATCCAGATCATGCATTAGGTAAAAATCCTGGTACCACTGCAAGAGACCCCACACACTGCCCACGCTATGCAACTTTCATCCACATTACAGCCTACTTTGGTCCCAAGCAGGTTCTCCATCTGATAGTCCATAGTCAGTGAGCTCCCAGTAGTTTCAGGTCAGCTGTCTCTATGGGAACATACCTAAACATAATAAAGGCAATATACAGCAAGTTGACAGCAACATCAAACTAAATGGAGAGAAACTCAAAGCCATCTCTCTAAAACCAAGAACAAGACAAGGCTTTCCACAATGTCCACACACCTATTTAATGTAGTACTCAAAGTCCTAGCTAGGGCATTAAGACAACAAAAGGATATTAAGGGGGGAAAATTTGAAAAAAAAAATAAGTCAAATTTTCACTATTTGCAAATTAAATGATAATATATATAAAACCACCAAAATTCTACCAGGGAACTCATATAGCTGATAAACATGTTAAGCAATGTGGCAAGATACAGCATTAACTAAAAAAAAAAAAAAAAAAAAAAAAAGTCCTTCTTTATACAAATGATAAATGACCTGAACAAGAAATCAGATAAACATAACCTTTAAATTGCCAAGAAACCCATAAAATATCTTGGTAACTCTAACCAAACAAGTGAAAGACATATATTACAAGAACTTTAAGATGTTGAAGAAAAAAATTGAAGAAGATATCATAAAATGAAAAGATTTTCCATGGCCTTGAATAGATAGGATCAACAGAGTACAAATGGCAGTTACAAGAAGCAATATGCAAATTAAATGAATTCTCCATCAAAATTCCAACACAATTCTTCACATACCTCAAAATAACTTCTCAACTTTATATGAAAAAAAAAAAACCTCAAATTGCCCAAATAATACTATACAATAAAGGAACTTCTGAAGGCATAATTATTCCCAACTTCAATCCCTAGTCACACTTCTATTACTATACAGCTATAGTAATAAAACCAGCTTGCAATTGGCATAACAACAGACATGTGGCTCAATATACTAGAACTGAAGATTCTGGCATTAATTCACACACACATGAATACCTAAGTTTTGACAAAGAAGCCAAATATATGCAATTGAAACAAAGAAAACTTCTTCAACAAATAGTGCTGGCACAACTGGACAGTGGCATGTAAATGAATGCAAATGGATCCATCATTGTTATTACCCTGCACAAAACTCAAGTACAAACAGATGAAAGGCTGCAACATAAATCCAGTTACATTGAACCTAACAGACGAGAAATTGGAAAATAGCCTCGATCTAGAGATTTTTAAAAAATAATTGAATCAGTGTATATTTTTTTCCTGTATACTTGATTGTATGCTTTCTGAGTACAGACAACTGTGATGGGTGTGATCTCTGTCACATGGGACACAGAATAAACAGTTGTTCCCTGCTAATGAGGAGCTCATAGGACAGAGGGGGAAAAGACGCAGAACAGATTCACTTTGAGCTGTAGTGAGTTCCAAGATCCAAAATTGACTCACCATGTGCTATGGACCATAGAATATCATGAGGCTGTTTCTGATCAGAGCACTAGGTAAAGGCCCAGAAAGAACTGAAATCTGGCCTTTAGGAAGTGAAGATTGTTACAATTGGTTTGTGACCTTGAATCCTGGGAAGTTGCAGTGAGAAAATGAAGAAGAGATATTATAGGTAATTGGGGTCATATGGGGTTCTGAAACTTCTGTAACCAGAACCTCAATGTATTTATTATTTATAACACATAGGGAGGGTTAGCTAGCTAATCTACATTGTCTCTGTAGAAACAAGATCTTAGGCTCTGAACATCAAGGTGGAGAAAGAATCTAACAAGGAATATAGTCTTTGTTCATACTAGGGATTAATCCAAAAACATTCTGGAAGAATATTGCGTTATTCTTCTTCTATCTGGTCCCTATATCTACCATGTGTCCATGACCTTGGCGTACTTGGCATGGTTGCGCTCATGTCAATGACACACATTCACTGATAACTTCACTCATTCAAGCTTTCTCTTCTCCCACTAGAGGTCTTCTGAAGCAAGAGACTTCTAACATAGGGAAGAGTTAATACATGGGCAGGACCCATGGAGAACTGAGATCTGGGAGACGGGAAGAGTATTAGAGTAAATACATACACTGGGCAATGACCTGACCAAAGAATAAGAGGCATAGAACATGAATCCTGAGGCCTGAACTTGATCTTGTCACAGTCCTAGAAGGTTGAAGAAGAGAATGGTAATTGCACAAAATTGATTTCTTAAAAATGTAACTAGAGTCACGTGGAGTCTGGTAAAAAGAGATATTGAAATGGCCTAGGAGTTATAGAATAATACCATTGAGGCTGTTTAATGAACCATGGCAAGTAATGGGCCTGGGGAGAGGCAGTGGTTTGTCCAGGAAACTGTGGGAGAAAAGATAAAGGACAATAGATTCAGGCCGATGATCTGTAAAGTCGAAATCTCACAAGCCAGTGATGGGATTATAAGTCACCATAAGGGGAAGATAGGGCCATAAAAAAAGTGATGATTCATAAAGTGAGTCCATTTTTGCAAGATGTAAATGTAAGTGATGTGTTATGGAGCTGCCACAGCATATAGAAGCAACAGTTCTCCAGGATTTTCTTCAAAGCAGCAAATCTACATCTCAGAGAGGGACCTTATAGAGCTGCACTGCTGGTCTTTCCATCATCAGGCCCAAGTGCTGAGGGACCCAGCTTTAGGCAGGTCAGACATTGAAGAGGAGGCCTGGAATCAGTGCAACTGCATATACAAAGTGGAGACTTTTTTTTTTTTAATCTGAGAGCCAAAATTTGACTCTTCATTTTACTTTTATCTTTGTTTCTTGTTCTTTTTCTTTTTTTTCTGTTCTGTTCTACCCTGATGCTTCGTTTCTCTTCTTCACAGTTGTCCTTCTACTACATTTTCTCTAATGTTTTTATTTTATCTCTCTTATTTTCCTCATATCCATTTTATACCTCCAAGATAAGAATTTCTACCCAAGAAAAGATTGCCTCACAGCCATGGTACACATTTTCCAAAAACAAATTAAAATCTTTACACGGGAATAAATCACATTAAGATCAAAAGTTATATATTTGTCTTAAAAGTCCAAAAGTAATTAATCATTTTCCAAACTTCCCCACCATAATATTTTCACTCCAAAGCAATGATTTTTTTATACTTTAATTAATAGAACATAAGCAAACAAGGTATTCTCTCTAAGCAATTTGTTATAAATTCAAGCAAAACATTCTTCTCAGCCAATTATTTCACTGTAATCCTTCATTTCACAGTTACCAAAAAATCATTCTATTATTTATCTCAAAAGGCAATCTTATAAAAAAATCTAAAAATGCCACAAATCTAAACTTTTATATATAAAAATCATTAGTCACTTATACTTTTCTCAGAGTACATTCCCACTCATGAATTGTAATAAGAACATCCCACATCAATCAACATTTTTTTAATTAAAGTATACCGGGAAGTTGAGGACTTCCTGGTACAAGAACTGGGTTACAAGAAATTAATTACCACCTTTGTTCACCAACCCATTTTCAGAAAAAAGAAGGCATGTCAGCTAGTAATAACTAAGATGCCTGTGTTCTTGTTCCTTGACCTCAAAGTATCCGTTTATCAACTAAAAAAAGTGTGTCTTTCTAAACTTTAAATTTCTCCCCAAGGTTTCTACATTAAAGCCCTTAAGAAAAGAAACTTAACCTAATTTTCTAACAATCTACATCTATAAATCCTTTATAAGTGTGGTGGTTGAATCATTACTCCGTTTCAGTGACAATGCTTAGAAAAAGTCACTCTCCATTGGAAGTTCCAATGACACTGCCCAATGAGGGTCTAGAAACTCTTCAGAGTTTTTAGGCAACTCATAGAATATGTAGGACATGGCAGCCATGAGGACAGTACGCAGAGCTATTTCAACAACAGCATGAGGTTTTCAGGACATGTGGTCCTTGAGGATCTTCCTCTTTATTTTATTTTTTCTCTAGCATGTTCATTTTTTTTTCATTTATTTCAGTAATTTAAAGGTTATGGTCTTGCTTTTCATAAGACTTTATAAGCTTTTGGATATCGGTAACACATGCAAATATTAGCCTTTCGGGTGACCCTAATAAGATTTGGTGCTGTTTTAGGGTTTTCTTTTCTTTCTTTCTTTTTCTTTTTTTGTATGTTCATTTTATTATTTTTTAAATAAAAATTGTCTTTTTTATTTATGTATCCCCCTACTCCCCCTCCCTTCCCTACTTCCAATCCTTCCCAGTCGACCTTTAGCCTCCCTGCTCTCCTTCCACCCATCACCTCCCCTAAAAAGGGCAAGAAGTCCCAAGGTGGGTCAGCTTAGTGCAAGTTCGATTTCCTCATCCCAAAGGCAATGCTGGGTTAGGTGTTCCTCTGCAGTGAATGGGCACTAAGGTGCCAGCTCTTGCACAGGAACATAGTCTGATCTTACCTCTCGAGGCTCTACATGCTGCCCATTACAATGGGCAGTTGTCTACCTTGGAAGGCCTAGCTCTTTTTCCCATGGATCTCTGGTGGCTATTCTTGATTCAGTAAGCTCCCCAGAGCTCCAGCCGGCCATCACTGTGGGAATTTTTCTAATAATCTCTATCTCCTTGCTCCTACAGACTCTCTTCCCTGCTCTCAGCTGGAAGAGAACCTCGGCCCAGTGCTCAGTCATGGATCTCTGCTTCCACCTCTGTTCTTTGTTGGATGTAGGTTGTGTGGTGTCACTTAGACTGGTTATTCATTTGATTATAGGGGAAGTCCTGTTTAGACACCCCTCCACTATTGGTTAGAGACCTAGCCAGGGACATCTTATGAGTTCTTGAAGGTTTCTCTAGCACCTGGTCTCTTTCCAACCCCACATTGGCTTCCTCTACTGAGATTTCCATCTATTTCTCTCTCTCTTTCTCTTCCATCTTTTTTTTCTTTTTTTTCTCACTCAGTCATCTCCTTCTCTCATGATCTGTTCCCATCTCTTCTTGGTTGCAACCATTAATGCACCTATTGTGTCTATGCAGATGGTTGAGCCATTTTTCACAATTACTAAAGCTATTTGTTCTTCTTCTTATATGGCCCCAGATACCAGGGATGACTGAGAGTTTTAGAATCATTTATAAGAAATAATATGTTAATGTTTGGCTTTAAATAAAAGAATAAAGGATTTTAAGAAGGAAAAACATGGAAAGCAGCGTCAATGGTGACAAATGTTATGGCTGCTACCCTTGTAGCATTGTCCAATCCAATCATATCATAGTGTCCCCCCAGATTGAAAAGTAGCCAACTTTACAAACTGAAGAGCATAATAAAGGTAATTTTAGGGTGGCATTTGTAATGCATGGATGTGATTCATGGTAACATCCAGAATATATATATATATATATATATATATATATATATATATATTTAATGATGAAATGGTGAATATGAGAAGGAAGATAACTTTGGTGAACAGTCTAAATGACCAAGTATAAACTGAGAAGTCATGATACAGGGCACTGGAATAAAGACATTTGGCATTGAGGAAGCACCAAGCACAAATGGGACTAGGCTGAGATTCCAAAAAGAAAGCCTCATCTTAGAAATCTGGGAGGTAGGCTGGGTCCTGGGACAAACTTTGAGCCTACCACTTTTGAGCCATTTGGCATGCACTTCAACAGTCACATTTTTCTTTATTAATTTATAAACAGTAGACACTTTATTGACTTAACTCAATGATACAGGCTAAATTATCTTGGAAGTGCCCAAAGAATTAATATCAAGGGATAAGTAGGAAAGGAAATATTTTTTCTTTATAACTAAGTTGACTAACAAAGAGATTTCTTTAAATTCACTAATTCAGACATTTATAGTTTGTGTAATTCAGATACTATGGTGCACTTTTGAAGACAACTGGTAGAAACCTTTGGAGCCAGTTCACTAACTCTCCCATGTGGTTCCCAAAGAGTGAACTCAGCTGATCAGGCATGGGGTCAAACACTCGTGATTGCTGATTCATCTCATTGGATATATGCATGTAATTGCTTAAGCATCCAAATTTAGAAAATGATGATGTTCAGTTTTTAACGGTGTCTAGCAAAGTATGTAATAAATGTAATCAACTCAAAAATGTAATAGCATTTTATAAGGTAAAGTTAAATCAATCATAATACTTGGAGACTCTCAAAGTATTAAGCAAAACATTTTCCCTTGGTATCTCAAAATTTTTAGTTGAACAACAGATTTTTTTAAGACTTCTCATGTAAATGGAATCATACAGTATGTTGTCTTTTCTGATTCTCCTTCTTTCCTGTATTACACTGCTTTCAAGATTAATTCGTGTTTGTTTCTCCTTGTTTAATTGTTGGTGCATTTATAGTCTGAGACATTGACTTTCACATTAACATTATATGTCTAGTTTTTCTATTTTTTTCAAAATATTATGTTACTTATGTTTGGATACTCTTCTAGAATTTTCTCCTGCTTCTTATTTGTTGTGTCTTGAGTTACATTTCTGAAAAGTTTTGACAGCCACCTTCTGCTTTCTGTTATATTAGAAGAGGATGGTGTGAGAAGTTGTCTTTATTTTAAATTACCTCTTTTGTTCAGAAGTATCAGCTATGGTGAGTTGCACATAGAAGAGTTTGAACAGTTTGAATTGGTTCCTAAGGATTTTACTTTATTTTTAGCATGGTTTTGTGAAGTAGAAAACTCTTATTTATTAGTAACTTCTTTGGTTGTGTTGACGACAATGAGAGGCAAGGGAAGCATCTTAGCATGCTGAATTTTTTTTGTATTTACTTATTTATAATCTTTGTAGAAAATTATATATTAAAAAATATTTATCCATTTTTTTTTCCAAATTGGAATATAACCTTTCATGTAATTGTAGCCAGAAGTTTCTGGCCAGCCCAGCCTGAGGTCCTGGCTTATATTAATTACAAGCTATTTGGCCTACGGCTCAGGCATATTACTTGCAAGCTCTTTCAACTTAATCCATTTTCATTAATCTGTGTATTACTACATGGCTCATACTTTGCCTATGTTTCTTTACGTATTGCTTCCTTGTGTGACAGCTCACAGCATCTCTTTTTGACTCCACCCTCATCTTTATCTATGCTCAGATTTCCTGTCTGCTTCTAAAATGCCTTTTTATAGGTCAAAACAGTTTTTTTTGTTGTTGTTGTTGTTTTTTTTTTGTTTTTTTTTTTTTGTTTTTTTTTTTTTGTTATCCACTGGTAATTAGCAGCAAACAGAAAGGCATCCCACATCACTTCTCTTTTTCTGTCTAACCAAAAAGGAAAGTTTCTATTTCAACATAGCAAATTTACATATAAAAGCAGCTATTAACAAAATTTAGTTACAATATCTAGTCTATTTGCATTTAGCAAAATTAAAGAAAATTTTCTATCAACTACCTTATCCTTGTGAGTCCAAAGTTTCATATATAATTTACCTTTTATTATAACTCTGAAAAAACTATTCTTATAGCTATCTGATATTCAACTTCTTTGTAGAGAAGGATATAATATTATCAGAGTAAAAAGAAAGCACATTGCAAGCAATTCCAAATTCTGGAAATGACAGAGACATGTGGCTACTTGTACAGTCATCCAAAGTTCCTTTGTAATGTTGGTGCACCTACCTTCAGCCTACAGGTCCAGAGTCTCTGGCATATATTTCAGTGAAGCAGGAAATTTGAAGGACTATGCCATCCATTTTGACGTAGTTTGTCAGTTGCATCTTCCTGTGTCCTGCAGAATGTCTGGAAGTATCTGTGAAACAGGAACCTGAAAGACCATCTTGGCTTATTCTGGCAAAGCTCCAGATGTCACTTCCATATGGGTCCTGCATGTCCAGTTTATACAGCATACTGTCAAGCAATCAAGGCAAGAGCAGTCTCTTGTGCAGTGACCAAATTTTGCCAGAAAGAAAGTAAACTCCACATGAAATTTCTTTGATGTCCATCATCCTCTTGAAGTAGATTCGTGAAACTAGGAACAGAAATGGCTCACTGTCCAAAAAGTTCTAAACTCTTTTCTTTTTTTTAATTTTAATTTTTTCATTTTTTTATTTTAAGTGTTTTATTCATATATACCACTGTTTTCTCTCTCTTCCCACTCCCAGTATTTCCCAGTCCTCTCTCAGCCTCCCTCCACCTCACTCTCCCCATCCATTTCCCAGGGAGGACAAGAACTCCCAAGATGGGTCAGTTCAGTCTGTCAGTCTGGCATATCCAGCTGAGTTAGGTTCCTACTCCCACCCCCCCGTCCATATCAAGGCTGAGTTAGGTGTTTCTCTGTAGGGGACGGGTTCCAAGATGCCAGTTTATGCACAGGAACCCATTCTGATCCTACTCTAAGAGTCTCCGCAAACTGCCCATGCCATTTGAAAATTTGAAAGTCATCTACCTTTGGAGAGTTTAGATCCAGCAGCTTTTATAATCGAATATCTTTTATCAGCTCTTGTTCCTTCTCAGCAATCAAACAATTCAAAAACAACGTAACATACAATATCATTATCTAGACTCTCTGTGTATTTTCTATCTTTACATGGCATATATACATGTGTGTATATATATGTATGTGTGTGTGTATGTATATATAACATTTTATTTCTTTTTAAGGATTTTCTCTATTCTTTCTTTTTTATTATTTTCTCCCCCAAGCCTATGTATATTTTATATTTTTAAACACTCTGTAAACTTTTTAGAGATGTTTCTAAATTTGTCTTTTGTGGGAGATTATGTTGTTACATTGTAAATAATTGTCCCACCAATTGGTTTAATACAAAGCAATGATTGGCCAAAGGCAGGCAAGAAGTGTGGGTGAGGCAAACAGACTAAGAAAACTCTGAGAACAGGCAGAACAGAGCAGAATGCCAGAGAGAAGCCAGAAGATACAGAGGACAACTATGCTGCTCTAAGAAAAGGTACCGAGCCCCATGGCTGAACAGGATAAGAGTCATGGGTTAGATGAAGGGTAAAGAATTAGCAAGTTATATGCCTGGGCCTTAGGCTGATCAGCCTGAAACTTTTGAAAGTGTCTGTATATTTCTGCGGGTCTGTGGGCCTAAACCTTGAGGCTAGGCCCAAAAGTCCGGGACAGAAACCTCACACAACAGTCTTTAGTATATATCTCTCATCTTTTTCTGACCACACATTAATTGACTAAATCAGGCTAGGATTAAAGGCTGGATTATGTCAATTTGGAAGAAGTACTAACAAGAACCACATTTATGACCCCAACTTTGAGGAATTTTATGTTCTACACTGCTCACAAGTAGAGCACCCTTGCTAGCTACACATAAACTTCATTTAAGTATTTGGCAGCAGGGCCTCTTAAAAGAGCTACATTTTTTTTCTGTTGTTTGTTCTCCTGCTAATTCTGAAGCAGAAAGCATCTCTTAAGAGAGTTGCACCTCTACAAACCGAACCCTTTGAGAAAATACTTCTACTAAAAAGCTGCACAAGACTTTTTTTTTTTGTCTGTAAGAACAGAAGCCTTAAATCCATCATATGGAGATTATGCTTGAAATAAGGCTTCTGGGAAAGTGTGAGAAGCCACCACATTGTAGCTTAAGCTGCAGGCTGCAATCCTAAAATTTTGTAACTCAAGTCTGAACATCACTCTACCATGGCACACTTGAGAGACAAGTGGGAAGCTGTTTTTGACTCCCTTTTAGAATTTTTTAAAGCTTTCTCAGGTCTATGTAGATTATGATCCACGTACTTTGGTGAAATTGGTGAATATACAAAATGTTCTTAGAAACAATTTATCAAACTCTTTATGTCATTGCCAAAGGTTGACTTATTTTTAAAATATTAAGCAGGAGTCTTGCAAATTAGTGTGAAATTTTTCAGATGAAAGTTACAGGTGGTTGTATATATACTGCTTTCTTTTTCCTTATCTAGAAAAGACTTTATCTCTAAAACAACTTTTAGTTAAGCCAGACCAGGAGTGTATCTCTGATAAATAAAATGTAATTGAAGAAAATATGCTATGTCCAATCTAAGACAGAAAATAACTCATTAGTAGAATCTGTTCTTTATGTCTCTGTCCAAACAATAATAGAGAAAGCATTACTTTGTAATAGTAATAGTCAACCTTACACAAAGAAACACAGGCAGCTAAAGGAAGCTGAGAGCAGGAGAAATAGTCTGAACTATGGAAGAGCACATACCTAATTGATAATCCAACATTAAGTGGTCCTCTGGAACAAAAGGTATATGTAAGTAGCACTATATATTCCAAAGAGGTTATATTTAACCGTATCTATATTTACAAGAAATATATATCTATATGTATATATAGATATATATTTAAATTAAAATGATGAATTTAAAAGAGATTAAAGGCAGATATATAATAAGATTGAGGAAGAAAAGAGAAAGGGAAAATGATGTCATTTCAAAAACCAAAAGAAAAAAATGTAACATTTAAAAAGCACCACTGCTTTGAATCACTGATTGTATACTTGGAAGATAGATCTCTTGAGAAAATACCTAAGAAGACATTATATTGGTATAATAAAGTATATATTTTCTTTTTTTAATAATGACAATTTCTTGTGATATTTATTACTAATGATGTTTGTTAATCTAGTTTAATAAACATAATTCATATGGGACTAGAAAAAAATCTGCTCTTCAAAACAGAAAAAAAAATATCAACACTTCCCTGTTGCTATGCAAATCATTTTAACACAGAAATCCTGGTAGAGAGTAGGTTGACTGTGGACTTTCCCCCAGATTCAATTCTCTTAATCACTATATCACTGCATCAGAATAACAATAGCAGCTCCCTCCCTCTATGCCTCCCTGTGTATCCCTCAGACATTCTCCTACACATACCTCTGGCATTTCCTCTCAGTGTAGTTAAAGTGAAACAACCCCAAACTTGGGTGGAAATTCCCAGCTCAATCACAGACCATATCAACCAGAAAACCAGGTAGGCAGACCTTCCTCCTCACTCTCTCTGATACCTCAGACAAAATTCTCAGGACCACCCCAATGCTGTAAACAGACATGTCTCCCTGACCTTCCCTTCCAAAAGCCTCCATTACCAGCAAGCATTTTCTGAAAACACACCAGCCAGGCATTCCAGTAAAACAGGCATTACCCAGCCAACACACTCTCTGAAAATACAGAAAAAAAAAAAAAAAAAACCAAAGAACAAACATAAACCAATGAACAAAACACTCACTCAACAAAGAGAAAACCTAGAAATCAGTACCTAAATCTATAATCACCACAAACCTAGATGTGCCTAGACTACGGTGTAAAAATACATTCAAATGCAGCCAGGGAAATGCGTGTCCACCAGAGTCCACCTATTCGAAAACAGCAGGACCTAACTATTCCAACAAAGCTGGAGAACAATAACAAAATACCTTTAAACCAACTATACGATGAAGACAGAGGGACTTAAAGACGATAAACCAACGAAATCCAGGAAAACGCAAACATTTGGAGGAAACTGTAGATCCCTAAAGAAATACAGATAAACAAAACAAATATCTAATGAAAATAAATAAATTCTTTAAGAAAGAAAAAAAAACAAATAATTGTAGGAAACAAAACTTTTAGGACTTGAAAATAGAAATAGAAGCAATAATGAAAATGCAAACTGAGGGGCTCTTGGAAAGGAAACACATAGTAACGTGGACAAAAGCTACAGATGTAAGCTTCACAAACAAAATGCGAAACGTGGAAAAGAAAATATCAGCATAAAGATATGATAGAAGAAATAAGTAAAAGAAATGTTAAATCCAAAGGTTCCTGACACAAAATATCCAGGAAATCTGGGATACTGTGACAGGAAATATTTATAAATCACAGGATGAGAAGAATACCAACTCGAGGTCGAGAAAATATTAACAACAAAATCATACATGAAAATTTCTAATCCCAAAGGAGATGCCTATAAATGTACACAAAATCATACAGCACATCAAATAGAAATTTTTAGGCAAACTGTTGAAACTAGAAAATATGTTCCCGAATGAGGTAACCCATATTCAGAAAGGCAAACACACTATGTGCTCAGAAGTGGATACTAGATGTAAAGTAAATACTAGACTCTGACCAACAGCTCGAGAGAAGCGAGCTAACAAGGAGGACCCTAAGAGGGATTCATGGATTTCTACGGGAAGGGGAAATGGATGAGACCTCCTGATAACCTGGAAAACAATAAAGGGGAGAAAATGGGGATCAAGAACATGAGGGAACAGGATGGTCAGCTGACACAGGGACAGATTGCGAGAGCAATGAAAGGAACATCTTGATAGAGGGAGACATCACAAGGATAAGGAGAAATCTGGTGCAAGGGAAGTTCCCAGAAATCCACAAGGGTGACCCCAGCTTAGACCACTAGCAATAGTGAAGAAGGTGCCTTTGATGGCCTCCCCAGTAATCAGATTGGTGAATACCCTAACTGTCATCATAATGCCTTCATTCAGGAACTGATAGAAGTAGATGAGGAGATACAGTGATTCACAGCCGAGCACCAGACCAAGCTCCTGGAATCCAATAGAAGAGAGCGAAGAGGGATTATATGAGCAAAAGAGTAAAAACGATGAGGTAGAAATCTCCAGAGATGACCAAACCAATCTAGTAGAAACTCTAGAACTTTAGACTGAGAGCTCTGGAACCTGTATAGGACTAAACTGGGCCCTCTACATACAAGAGACAGTTGAAGCTTGGTCTATTCGAGAGGCCCCTGGCAGTGGGATCAGGATCTATCCCTTGAATATGAGCTAACTTTTTAAAGCTCATTACTTAAGGTGTGACCACTGCCCAGCCTTGATCCAAGGGATGTGGGACTGGACCTTCCTCAGCTAAACATACCAGGCTTTGCTGATTCCCCATGGGAGGCCTTCTTTTGTATTTTTGGAGAAGTGAATAAAGGGTGGGTTTGTGAGGAAATCTGAAACGGAGAATGGGAGGAGGGATGAGAAGGAACTCTGTTGTTGATATATAAGATTAATAAAAAACATTTCTTAAATTAAAAAAAGGTTATGTACCTAAATAGAATTATCAATGTAAGATTTGAAATGCTGTGAAACTTTTAAAAATGTTTAACATCTTTAGCCATCAGAGAAGTCAGAAACACAAGTGGCAGCTCATGCCGGTGAAGATGTGGAATGAGATGAAGAGTCCTCTTTTGCAGACTCTAGTGCTAACTTGTATAGCTACTATAAAAATAAGTATGACAGGTCTAAAGGTAGCTCTACCTCTGTAATCAACTATAATGCTCCTGGGCTATTCCCAATGGATGCTCCATCCTTCCTCGAGAACACTTGCTTACCTGTGTTCATTGAACATTTTTCATAATAACAAGAACCCAGGTACAACCTTGGTACATCTCAACTGAAGAATAGACAAAGAAAATGTGGTATGTTTACACAATGAAGTATTACTCAGCTGTTAAAAGATTTATAACATGAAATTTTTAGGCATGTGGATGCAACTGGAAACATTAATCCTGAGTGAGGTAACTCAGACCAAGAGAAACAAATGTGGTATGTATTCACTTACTAGTCAATATAGGCTCTTAAGAAAACGACAGTCAAACTACAATTCATAGACACAGAGAGGTTATGTTTAAAAGTAGGGCAACAGGGGGGAAAAGGAATCTCTATGAGAAAGGGAAATTGAATAAGTTTTGTGGTTTGACTGGTGGTGTATGAGGACATAATCAGGAAGTGTAAGGTTAGGGGAGAGATAGAGGGATAGAATGTGGGGAGAGACCGCTGGCATTGGGACATAGGGTTTGGGGGATGGAAACCTAGAATCTTCCTAGAATCTATGAGGGTGACCATTATGAGGATCCCAAGTAACGGAGGCTATGAGTCTGAAATGACCGTTGTTTATAACACGAGGCAATTCTTCTGGTGGTAGGACTGGGTTACATTTGGCTGTTTTGTTAGCTGAAGTCAGCAATTTCTTTGCCAAAACTTAAATATGTATTATTGCAAGGACACTAAAGCATTGCCATATTTCTCTGGAAGTCATATATTTTAAGAGAAAAGGTAGCAAACACAAGCAACCTATTTTCTAAATTATCAATACTCTTTTATCACAAAAAAATAGGTAGTCATGATTCCTGACATATGAAGTTTGTTTGAAAAGTGACTAGAATTTGTGAGCAATTCTTTATAGAATTTTTTCCTATCTCCAAATTGTTGAAACCACCAAAATACATAAAAAAATACAAAAATTAATTTTATGAGGTGCCAATAAGTAATAAAATTGGAACAAATAAAATAGTAATCTTAACTTGATTTTAATTAATTTAACATTATGTTGTTTTTCCTATTGAAGTAAGCTATATATCATTTTATGTGTCCAAATTACAGTAACATAATTGTGAATTAGTGTTGAAATTCCAAGTCTAAAACAAGGACAATATGTAGCTATTCCTGATTTATTTTCTGCTCTGTCTTGTATTCCATAGACACATACTTCAATATTAACTTCCGTTATGCAAATGGAAATGCTTCTTAAAATGCTTGAACCAATCTTTGCTCAGAAAATTGTTCAATTCAAATGTTGTGTTGGTATCTTTAGCACCTGTGGTTATGTGGAAATAGTTTTTAATGGCTTCTGGTTTCTTAAATTATATTTCCATCCAGAATCACATGTTTCCTATGCACATCTTCACAATACACATTATCTTTCCCCTGTCATGAATAATTCTCTTTTCAACTATGGAAAGTTCTGGAACTGACTTTATAAAATAATAATCTATATTTCCATATGAAGAGCATAGAGTGGGCTAAGTATCATCACAGAGACCTTTATATCCTACCTTAGTTTTAAATTGTCATTTCTTTTTCAGATTTCTCAATAAATATAATTGGAGTTCACTATGTGCTCAATAAGACATATCACTGTTTTATTTTAAATCTAAGCTAGTAGAGTCTGACTAATAAACTGATATAGAAGAATTTTTGTTTGGGCTTATTTATTAAATAAATCATAACAATCTATATCAGTCTTATATGTTTCCCCAAAGATACAAATAAGGACCTGCATGGGTATATGAACACACACACACACACACACACACACACACACACACACACACACACCGTAGACGTTTTTGGTACTTGTTAAGTACAAAACCATACTGAATATAAAGAGTTTGGATTATTTGCATTTACAGAGTCTTTTCACATATGTTGAGAAGATTCCAAAGTGTTACCAAACATTCTACAAAAGAAGATAAATAAGTAAGTTTTCTGTTTCCATCATGGATGTATTTGCCTCGTGATGGAATCTACCATAGTAAGTTAATAAAGTTATTGTCAATGTTAAGTTCATTTGGGTTTTACATTACCATAACTTTTGACTTATAGGTGGATCACTTTTTCAAAAAAAAGAAAAAAAAACCCACCACACTTCGATGAGGTAATAGAGTTCATAAGCAGCTTACTATAAACTTATCTAAAGTTCATTCACTTGTCATGATTTAATTTCATTTATTCACAGTATCCAGAGGTTTGCTGAGTTGGCAACTGTCAACCAAGGCCAGACCCTATTCCTAGAAGCTTCCTACAATATGTTTTCCATGTATCTTCTCTCCCTTTACCGTTGGTGAAGGAATTTTAATCTACTTCAAATTTATTCCTTTCTTTATATTTCTGTAAGTATAATGCACCACTGTGCTGCTTTTAGACCATACCAGACCACAGGAATAAATGATGCAATTTCTCCATTATAAATACAATGAGAAATATTATTAAATAACAAATCCAGGATTCCTTTCTTCAATATTTTTATAAGTTAAGTATAAAAAGCAGAAATATAAAGATTCTTACCTGTAGTTTCTTTTTTTAAAATTTTATTCAAAAAGTTTTTTTTTCCATGTATACCCGTTAGCTCTCCCTTCCCTCCTCCCAATCCTTCCCAGTTCTTCTTTAGCTTCCCCCTACTCCATTACCCATCCATTTCCCAAGGAGGGCAAAGAATCCCAAGGTGTGTCAGTTGAGTCTGACATATCCATTTGAGGTAGTTCCAATTCTCTCATCTCAATATTAGGGCTGGATTAGCTTCTCCTCTGCAGGGAATGGGCTCCAAGATGCTAGCTAGTTCATGCACAGGAACATAGTCTGATCATACTCCAGGAAGCTCCACACATTGCCCACACAATTTTACAGTCATCCACCTTTGGAGGGTTCACTTCTCTTCTCTGAAGATTCCCTGGTAGCTGTTTTTAATTCAGGGAGCTCCCAAAAGCTCCAGTCAACCATCTCTGTGGGTCTCCTCCTCATAATCCCAATCCCTTTGCTCATATACTCTCTCATCCTTCTCTCTCTTCTCATCTGGACCAGGAGCTTGACCTGGTGCCCTGTCATGAAGGTTCTCTCTTTGGTCATTGCTCGTTATGATCCCAATTAAGTCAGGAGATCTTCTCTATTTTCATTTCCAAGGGAGGAGAGATCCCTGGTCGTTTTTCTTAAATTCCTTCTGATCCCAAGCAGTTTGTGAATTGTGATTTGCAGCCTGGATATTCTTTGCTTTTTGTCTAAAATCTACTAATGAGTACTACTCAAGATACATACAATGAATGTATGAATTATATGATATACATACGATGAACGAGATACATACGATGAATATCCCTCTGTGCTTGTGCCACCTCATTCAGGATGATACTCTCCAAATCCATCTATATGCCTGCAAACTTCAGGATGTATTTATTTTTTTACTGGCTAGTAGTACTCATTTTATAAATGTACCACATTTTGTTAATTCATTCTTCACCTAAGAGGGATCTAGGTTGTTTCCTGACTTTTACAAATAATGCTGCTATGAACATAGTTGAGTTAATGTCCTTGGGGTAAGAATGTGCATCCTTTGAGTATATGCCAAATAGTGGTATTGCTGGATCATTGGAGAGATTGATTCCTCGTTTTCTGAGGAACTGCCATACTGCTTTTCAAAGTGTCTGTACAAGTTTACACACCCACTAGCAATGGAGGAGTATTCTCCTTTCTCTACATCCTCTCCAGCATAGGCTGTCATTTGTGTTTTTGATCTTTGCCATTCTGACAAAATAAGATGGTTTCTGAAAGTTGTTTTGATTTGCATTTCTCTGATGGCTAAAGATGTTGTGCAATTAAAGATTATTGAAGATTTGATTTAACTGTACTTTTTAAAAGAGTGAAAAACTGGGTATACTCATACTTGCAGTTTTGGGATCACCAGCTCTAAATTATGACATGAAAACTTAGTATTAATTTTGAAAGCTTGGTTTGATCTTAGGCTTCTTCTCAACTAGCTCATATAACTTAAATTAATCTGCTTATATTTGTTTGTGGGTCTGACTTACTTCCTGTCCTGATGGGTTTTTTCCCCCCACACTTAATTTATCCCCAGTTTCTCTCACTCCATAGAACTTTGGAACTATTCTCTCTTGCCTAACTGTTGGCCACTAAACTCTTTATTAAACTGATTTGACGGTGTCTTGGGAAAGACACATCTTCACAGTGTACAAAAAGATTACCCCCAAATACCTGGGAGGATGATTTTTTTTATCACTCTAGTGAGTAGATTACATATAATATATATAAAACACGGGTAAATGTTTGATGGGTATCGTTGCTTCCCTGTAATTCTAACCTAGGAAGACAGCAAAAGGGAATATGCAGAGCAAACTGGGAACAAAGACCAGTAGCATTGGCAAGTACTGGGTTTGATTAAGTTCTCTATCTTAAAAAAGAAGAAAAGCAAAGAAAGAATAAAGGAAATAAAGAAAGGAAGAAGAAGAGATGTAGGATCATAAAGAAATATATCACACTTGGGTCTCTGCAGGTACATGAGCATATGCGAACACATAAACCAGAAAAGAAAATGTTATGTAGATTTTCCTGTTTGGAGTTAAAACAGTAAAGCAAAAGGGAATTTAGCAGAGGCCTAAGACTGAAGTGAGTGGAACTGCATGGGGAGTTGGAATATGTCATATAATATCAGAAAAATAAACCAAGGAGGAAAACTACTGTGGGATTTTTACTATGCTCCCTAGAGTTTTGCTGAATATTGGTCCTTCACATACCTGAAATTTACCACTTGAAGAGTTCAGGGAAAGAATGACAAAGGAATTGTGGAAATAAATGATCCAATAACTCATATAAGACAGGGTGAGGATTTAAACTGAAGCAGAAATGGTCAACTTCTAGAAATATTTTGCCATATCACAGAGTTAGAACTTCCTACAATATTTATCTGACTATCAAAGCTGAGGCTAGACCTATAATGTTAGTTTTCTGCTGCTTCTAGAAATTAGGTCTTAAACAGTACACTGATTCTCTGTACAGACCTGATGGAAATGGTCACAATCCAATGGTCAGCGTTATGGTTTTTTGTGAGTCTTTTGTCTGTGACTTGCTGGTGAGCTCTTTTATTCTGACCTTGCAGAGCTTTTTTTGCTCTCTCTCCATGCACATCTTTGGTATTACTCCTGTTGTCTAAATGTCATTTTCCTATGAAGACTCTGGACAGATTAAATTAGAATGCAACTTCAGGACTCTCAACTTAATCACTCTACCACAAGTCTCATTTCCAACGTAGTAGTTTTTAAAGGTACTTTAATTCAAAACATAATATACAAGTGTGAGGAGTCATGACCTTCAAAGAATCAGCTCTAAAGTCCTTAAGTTATTTTTTGATATAATTAAATAAACTAGAAAATGTTGAATACACTTTAAAGAGGATAAAAAGCTAACAAGTTGTCCCTTATGTCAAGCGCTTATTTAAAGTGCACTAGATATGCAAATAATTTGAGATATTAGCTTATAACAAAAAGATGACTTAAAAGAAGCAGAGGACTGGAGATGAAGACATAATTTTGAAAAAAGACTCTAATAAGTATTTACATTTTATTATTAGGCTGATGTAACACTATAAAAATGAGGCAAGATATAATATATGCAAATTTTAGAGATGAAGCTGTAAGAAGTTAGATGAAAGTTTGCTAAATGAGCAAACAGAGAATGAGATGAGAATAATTAAATACAAAAATATTCCAAAGTTCAAATTGTATTTCAGAGTGTCTAAAAGTTACTACAAAAATGCAGAGATTCATTGTGACAAGTGTTGCAAAACATCACGTGACCTAATAAACACAAAATATAAGACATTTAGAATAATATCCCAAATCACAAAGGGAGATGTTAAAGAAATATTAAAGACATCAAGCATTGAATTTTTCAAATATGATTAAAATATAACCCACAGACAAGTCAAGTAAACTAAAACAATTGATACAGAAGACCTTACAGGTGAGAAGAAAATCTAATCACAGTGGAGGAAAAGGATATGGATATTATACCAATAAATACAGATGAGAAATGTTGCTTATGATAATAAATGTCAATAAAGTGAAAGTTATTTTAGTAGAATGACATGAATAATAAGTCAAAGTCAAAACATGGATGATATATAATTGGTAGATGAAAATTCTGTATTCTGAAAGTAAAATAAACTGGAATGAAGATGTTTTCAAAACAATATATGAAGATTCTAATCCTTTAGACCTGCATTTCAAGACATTGATTAAAATTCTTCAGCTGGAAGACTATTTCATTTCACTATGTTGAGTAGTGGTGGTCTTGTTTTTTTTTTTTTTTTTACAAATACTAATAAATAAGTCAAAATAAAAATATAGACATAGAAAAAATCAAAAAATAATGTATAAACTACATATATAAATACTTAGTAGTGGGTTCCAGAATGGGAGAGATTTGCCTGGACTATACGCCAGGGCAAGACAGAATTCTTTCTGGCTACATTCTTTAGTTTCATTGTAACATTTTATGGATATGCATTTTTGTACCTTTTTAAAATTCTTCCCTCTCTAAAACATGATGGTATCACTGTATGGCAATTCTACCTTCTACCTCAAATAGATGTATGAAAAAATACTTAAACATTTTTTTCATTGAATTTCTTGAGGATTATTTCCTTTATTGTAGTGGAGAGGAGGTACCATTACCTTGAATTAGAGGTGTCGCCTCTGGGAAAGCATACATTTAGGCTTTATGACCATTGAGGCTGTAAAACTAGGTTTTACATGGTTTAAAGGCAGTTTAAGATGAAGGTAAGCATATGCAAGTCTTTTTTGTTGTTCCACTCTTAGATAAAGGACCTGACCCAATGACATGTGTATCATGTGTATCAGTCCAGCCTTCCAGGAATCATACAACTGTTTAATCTCTGGTATCAGTGAGCGTACTCTTAGAACCTCCCAAATAAAATGAATTCTCCTTTATCAGTTGTTCCTGATTTGCAATTATACTTTATCCTGTCTTCTTGATAAAATTTAATTAGATACATCCATAGCCGTTGCATGATAAAAATCCAAAAAATGTTATTGAGACAGTTTCTTCATTTTGAATATGAGAAGATGGCAGGTCTGAGAAATTCAGGGATAATAATCATATCCAGCCTGTTTATTACTGTTTCTAAGGACAATTAAGAAACTACACTTCTACTCTATAAAACAGAAATAAAAAATAAGTTCTATCAGTGATGTTATTTGCTACAGTCTTAGTGATAAAGTCTGAGAGGGTTTGTTGCTGCATAAGGAGGCTATTGAATGACAGTAATTGACTTTAACATGTTAGAAAACTTACTGGGTTGTCAGGGATTTTTGAAAAAAGTAACACAAAATCAGAAATTTTAAAAACCACTTGTCATGCTAAAGCGAATACAGGAGTCAATACAAAAATACTAAGTTGTAATTAGACAACTGTCATTACTTTTAAATTCCCTTTGCCATAAATTGTGCATTAGGCAGGCCTCCCTGGAGGTTGCACTGTAGTACTGTAGCATTACCATGGGATAACGATCAAACCTTCAATCATCTCTTATGGGAACATTTAAGATTTAAAAAAAAAATAACTAATATTCTCTGTTTTGCTCCCAGAGCTCAAATCTATTGCAAAACTCACTCAAGTTATATACAATTGTTCCCCGAAACTAAGGAGTTCCATCTGGAATAGTTTATAATTCCAAGTTCAAAATCTCCATCATGACTCAACTTATTCCAATCAAGTCAAATCAGTAGTAAACTCTATAAAAATAATGTCTACACTTCACTAATAAGATGGTCCTAGTTAAACATCCTTCCTTTTTATTGTTGTTTTTCAAGAAAGGATTCCTCTCCATAGCCCTGGCTACACTGGGACTCACTCTGCCTCCTCTGCCTCCCAAGTGTTAGAATTAAAGGAATGACTACCATTCCTGGCATTTTATTTCTTTTTTTTTCTTCCTCTCATTTTTTGAGGGGTTTTTCTGTGTAAGCCAGGCTGTCTTGTAACTCATCCTGTAGACCAGGCCAGGCTTTAATTCAGAGATACACCCTCGTCTGCCTTTTGAGTATTGGGATTAAAGACACGCATCACCACTGCAGGGCAAAGCATTCTTATTCATACCAAGAGTGGTATGACCATTGAAACAAGAGTTCATATACAAGTGAGTCAAAACCACAACATAGAAAGCACTAAATCTGAAACTCTCACGTTTAGTACCTGTCACTGAGTGTATGGTAAACCCTGACATTTAGCACTGCTGAGCACAACATATAGGGCTATTCTTGCACTCTTTTCTGGTTAACAGTTTAGCATTTTTTTCTGGTAGGATTTCCACTCTCTTAACATCTTTTACTTTCTGGATTATCAATTTTCCCCTCCAGCTGCATGCTCAAAACTACACTTACACAGCTTCCCTCACCCCCATTTGGCATCATATTCGAGTACATTGTAGCTGTTACATACTGTTTGACCTCTCACTCTTTCTTTTGAGGGATCTGTAGAAGATCTAAGACTTTATTCTGTTTCTGCTAAAGTAAATAACAGGAAATTTGACAAAGTTGTATCACCATAATGGGCTGTACCTGGGCCCAGTGTGACCATTGCTTCTAATACATCCTTCAATGTCATTGATAGAAAAATACAGTGAAAACTTTCCTCAGCAAATGATTTGCTGTAGGGACTTGCTGGCATGAAGATGCCAAGGAAGTTTCTTAAATGCAGGGTCTTTTGTTGAGTTTGTATTTTCTACCTTTCAGTATATAATTTTTATAGGCTCATCTATTAGATTTCTTGAAAAGATACACTTCTAATAGGACCCACTTTTTAAAGTGTTCAGTTACCTTCTACCAGTGACACAGACTGAGGTCTAATCTTCTAAAACATGGGCATTAGATAATGTTTTAGATTCAAACTAAATGATGTCCCTTTAATAGTATTAATATGAAGGATTATATCTAAAACATTAGTATCTAGAGAGCTGTGGTGATATATTGTGTGTTTAATAAAAGTAGTCTATACTGTAAGAGGATAAGCCACCCCCAGAGTCAAGCCATGGAGATCAGGGAATAATGACCCTTCCTTTAATTCCATCACTTAGGAGACAGAGATCTGTTAGGTCTTTGTGAGTTTAAAGCCTAATAGACAGACAGTGATGGCACACACCTTTATTCCTGGTTTTAGGTAAGCTAAACCAGGAAGTAAAAATGGCAGGGCAGGGAAAGAAATATAAGGCAGGAGAAATTTAACATTATAACTGAGGAAGCAGACCCATGAGTATAGGACTTACTCCATTTAGCCAGAATAGTTCAGTAGGTGAGAATTTGCTGTGATTCATTTCCTATCTCTCTGATATTTCAGCTTTTCCCCAATATCTGGCTCTAGATTTTTATTACAATAATAAATAGAATTTGTGCAATTTCTGGTGTTAAACTTTTGAGGGATGAATTCATGAAAAAGCCACAGAGGCCAAAGCTACATGTGTCGAGAATCACTACCCAACTAGATATGTTTTCTGTTCACAGTTAGAGTCTAGCCTTAGGCAGTACCTGATACATGTGTTTCTTCTCCACAGTCACTAGGGTGAGTTTAGAGATGACAGCTTCTCTTTCCTGGTATTATGTGAGTTTTTTTTTAACCTTTTGGGGGGATTGCCTCCATACTAGGTAACTGTCTCACTTCACAGTCATCTGTATAGGCATAAACAACAAATTTTGTGAGTTAATAGGGATTTCTTTACAAAGGAGTTAAAGATACAGAGTATATTGCCTACATTGAATACAGGAAACAGCATTATAATTAAGGCATTTAGTCTTTGTTTAATAATACACTAGGTGGTTTGAGAATGGAACCATTAAAGGAGAAGATAATAAATGAATATGGAATTATCATAATATCTATTATCAATATTATTTTATTAATAATTCATGTTTTAGTCCTAAATTGTTTTCTATGACTGCCAAGTTTGGTGATATCAGCCTCAAGTTGGTTGGTATGAATGGCAAGATATAAATATTAGAAAAACCTTGTTAAAACATATCGTAGATAAATTAAGACCCAGAAATGGAATTTAAGGATGCAATCTCAACATTGCCTTCTAAGAAAAATTACAGAGAAACATCCTAAGGATTTCAAGAAGTAATATTACATGAATTTCAAAATGATAGAAACTGCAAAAGCTGAATGCACTCTGGTACAAATATTAGATTTAAAGAAATTCAAGGAAGCAATAGTCACTTGTGGTATGCACTCACCATTTGTAAAACAAATGTTAAATTCTTGGTCAACTTTTAACAAAATCATTCCTAAAACCTGGAAAAAATTGATTATTTTTTTCTTGGAAACAGCCTCAGCTACAGTGAAAGACTTGGTAGAAGCATGAAGGCAAAATAATCAAAAACACACTAGATAAAGGGAATTTGAAATCTTCCATGACCAGATCAACTTCTTATGGAGGGATATCATGCAAATATGGCAAGACAATCATTATATAATAACCACACCCTGACTTTTTGTCAAATGGCATTAATAAATGCTTGGGATAGAACCGAGGATGTAGGAAAAAAAAATTGAATCCTTTACAAAAGGTATACAGGGGCCAAAAAAGCCTTCTGAAAAATCTGACAAAGATGAACTTGAGCAGTAAATAAAGTATCAGATTCAGAAGCTAGAATAATTATGATTGAATCTCTGATTTATAAAATTGCTAACTCATTATGCAAAAGAATAATTATTCCATTAAAGACAAGAGAAACATCCTTGGAAATTTGGATCTGGAATATAATTAATTTGCAATCATATACTGATGATGATAATTGGGTAGGAGATGTTATCTCTAGAAGCTTTAAGAAAAATTAAAATTTCAAATGTTACAACTGTGGAAAGCAAGGTCCCCTGAAAATGGACTATAAACAAGGCATTCATGGAAACAATAGCTTTGCTAAGAGTAATTCCAAGAGAATGTCCCCCCTTCTGGAGTATGCAGAATGTATGTCCAAGGCAGGCATTGAATTCAGGTTAAGAAGGGGCAGACAAGGTAATGTTTTGCCTTTGGAAGTGCTCTGAGAGGGCTTAGCTCAAGCCCCCATATTAAATTCAGTTCAGTCTTCTTATCATATCATCATGGAAGAAATACCTTCCAAGAGCAATTAAACAAACTAAGGCCTATTATAAATAATCATACTGCTCCGGAAAATGAAATAGCTATAGAAAAAAAAATCAGAAAAAAACCATAAAATGAATATTTTGTCAAACTTTTATAAAAAAACAAAGACAAAAGTTAAAAATATGTATAAGTAATGTTGTCATTGATGGTTTGGTATTCCAAGTGTGATTATAACTATAATTTCACCAAAATCTCCGCATCCAAATTGATCCTTTCATGAGTTAAATGATCTGTTTTTGAGAATTGGACTGTTATCCCAGATAAAACAGAGTGCAAAATGTCTCAATGATTAGGGTCAGAAGGACAAAGAGGAAAATTAAAACCATGTATGACTAATATTGCTATGAATTTTGGGGAGTATGATTTATTACCACAATGGAATACACAGGTTATCATTCTTCTAGTCTCAAAAATGAACCATAAACTAACATATGTTTTCAAAATTTAGAAAGTGCTATAGAAAAAATCACCAAATAATCAGGTTGTACAAAAAAAGGCATAACAGCTGCTAATCTTACAAAGGCACCCATACCTATATCTTTAAAATAGCTAACAGATAAGCCTATATGAGCAATGGCCTTTAACAAAAGAGAAATTTCAGGCCTTAGAACAGCTGGTACAGGAATATTAAAATGCTTATCATATTGAATCAATCAGACCTTAGAATTATTCTTGTGTGACAAATACAACAAATGTCAAAAGAAGTCCGAAAAATGGAGAATGGTAACAAATCTAAGAGCAGTAAACATGGTGTTTCAGCCAATGGGCTTTCTACAATCTAGAATAACTTTGTGCTCTGTTACCTAAAGAATGGCCTATTGTAGTTATTGGTTTTAAATACTGTGTTTTATATCTCTACAAGAAGAGTTAAAAGCAAAATTTGCCTTTAAAGTACCCACTTATAATAATTCTTGGGCTATAAAGAGATATGAATAAAGAGTTCCCCTACAGGGAATGTTAAGTTGCCCCATGATGTGCCAGTATTCTGTACAACAGCTATGGGAAGTGATATGTAAGAAATTCCCACAATCTATCATTTATCACTACATATAATAGAAAGGCTGTTGCAGGTATACCACACAATCCTACATGGAAAGGGGTCATAGAAAGATTAAATCAAAATCCAAAAGATATGTTAAATAAACATAAAGACAACAAATCTCCCAGAATAGACTACAGAATGCTTTATTAGCTTTGAATTTTCTCAGTGCTAACGAGAAAGGAACAACAGCTTCAGAAAGGCTTTGGACCATAGAAGAAACTATTGAGCTAAGTCAGCCTGTCGATTTCAAAGATGTGTTGACTTCAGAATCAATGTACGTGCTACTTTGAGGAAAGGATTTCAGTTTTGTTTCTTCAGCTGAAAAAAATTATAGGTATCATCAAAATTAAGAAAAAAATTCTTTAAACAGGAGAAACTTCTTGATAAGGAGAAATAACGGCTCATCTACTGATGTGCTAATTCTATAAGTTTTAAGAAAAACTCACCAAACAAGACCAGGTACTGTTTGGATATTGTCTTATGAAAACTAAAAATATCAATTTTCAAAAAGTGTAAGGATCCTGGATATATAGATATCTAAAGTAGAGTGGAAGGTTCTCTAGAAAAAAAACCAAAAAAAATCAGACCTATTGGTACCAATGTAGTCTCCAAGGTAAAAATCTCACTGCATAACATCTACATCTTTTAACTTCTAAGAAAAATTGAAGTCCCAATTCAACTATAAATTTGAACTGGCTTTGGATTTGGAGTGTGGCTCTCTCCTTCTCTAAAACCAAGCATCCTTCATAAAAGAACATGAAAGATCTCTGTATCATGTCAGATGAACCACCTGATATGGGAAAGAAGGAAAAATAAAATTAAGAGACTAATCTATTGCTACTAAATTCATGACATTTAGTATAAATTTTATATAAACATTGTAAGAATTATGTATATGTTTTAAATTTTTGTCATAATATTAATGATTATATAAAGCACTAATTAATTATAGAAAAAAAGGTTTTTAACTATCTTGTTGTACATTGTTTTGGGTTTGAGACTTTTATCTTAATGCAGTGAACCATGACAATACCTAACTATGTATGACCTTTGAAGTCTCCAAAAGTAAGATGGGACCCAAGAACATGAACTATGACAACACCATAAGGCTGACAAACACCAACCAGAGCTCAGCTTTGGACTACACACTGATCAAGATAATTTCTAGGTTTATAACGGATATAAACCAGTATCACAGGCTAGACTCTAGCCAAGACTTGAGAGAAGGCCACATTTTCTCATTATGCAGAGACTGTATAACAAATAATATAGTTATTTATTTTACAACTTGACAATTAACCATTTTTATCTTTTCAGGATTCCTTAAAAATGTCATGGTCACCAGACAGCAGGAAGTAAAATTAAGAACATGACACCCACATTCCTAAGATATAGGTTTTGCTCTTTGTATGGGTTATAGATAATTGTCATTATTTATGGTGATTGGTTACAAATTGTTATTGGCTATAGTTAACAAAAATGTTGAACGAAGAAGATTAGATTCTGGATTCTTGTTTGACAAAAAGAAAAGAAAAATGGGATACAATTATGATAGGATAAAAGAGTAGATTATTAAATCTTCTCTGGGAAAAAAGGAATACAAATATAATAGAGCATAAAAATAATTATTGGATGTACTTTTAAAAAGCAATTACTAGTTCTAAATATTTTACATTGGATTTTTATCAATCTACTTCAAAGAAGATGATGGACATCAAAGAACTTCCATATGGAGTTGACTTTCTTTGTGGTAAAACTTAGCCACTGGACAAGAAATTGTAATTACCTCAACTGCTGACAGTATGACATTTAAAATGGACAATCAAGGTACACACACACACACAAAAAAAAAAACCTGCCAAACCTTTCCAGGACAAAGTAGCAAGGTCTTTAAGATTGCAGGTGCTAGTATAAACTTGTATAACCACACTGAAAATCGTATGGCAGGACCTCAGAAAACTTGGCATCAATCTCCCTAATGATCTATCAATACCAATATTGAGTGTATATTCAAAATGATCTATCAATACCAATATTGAGTGTATATTCAAAGGATGCACATTCTTACCCTAAGGACATATGAACATAGCTCAACTATGTTCATAAAGGCATTATTCATAATATCCAGAACCTGGAAACAACCTAGGTGCCACTCAACTGAAGAATTAATTAAAATATTGTGCTATATTTATATAATGAAGTACTACTCAGCAGTTTAAAAAATTACGTCCTAAAATTTGGAGGCAAATGGATGGATCTGGAGTGTATCATTCTGAGTGAGGTAACAAAGGCTCAGAAAGATAGACATGGTATGTACTCACTCAAAAGTGAATTTTAGACATACAGTGAAGAATATCCAGGCTGCAAACCACAATCTAGGAACAGGTAGGTAACAAGAGGATCTTAAATAAGACACCCAGGGATCCCCCTGTTAAGGGGAAATATAAAAGATCTCCTGAGTAAACTGGGATCATAATAAGGAGAGAGCAAGAGGAGGTGAAAGTAAATCATGAGAGAAGGAAATGTTTTGAGTGGGAGGAGCAACAGAGAGGGAGAAGAAAGAAATAGATATCTTGGTATAAGGAGCCACTGTGGGGTTAGAAAGAAACATGGTGCTAAGGAAACATCCAAAAACCCACAAGATTCTCTGGCTAGGACTCCAAGCAATAGTAGAGAGGATGCCTAAACAGGGCTTCCCCTATGATCAAATGAATGACCACCCTAATTGTCATTATAGAACCTTCATCCAGCAATGGATAGAAACAGAAGCAGAGACCCACAGCTCAGCACCAGGTTAATTTCTCAGTTCAGATGAAAAGATCTAGAGGGTAGTATATGAGCAAAAGGATCGGGATCATGAGGAGGAGACCCACAGAGATGGCTGAAGTGAGATATCAGTTCACTGACTGTAATAATCACCGAGGAACCTTCATGGAAAGAAACTTAACCCTCCAAAAGTAGAAAACCAAAACTGTTAAATGGTGTGGGAAGTTTGTGAAGCCTCTTGCAGTGGGGTCAGAATATGTTCCTGGTGTATGAACTGACATTCCCTGCAGAGGAACACCTTAGTCAGCCTTGATGCTGGGATGAGGGACTGAGACCTACCTCACTTGGATGTTCCAGACTGAACTGACTCACCTTGGGACTCCTTGCCCTCCCTGGTGAATGGATTGGTGCCGGCGGCATGTGGGCAGGCTGAGGGAGGACTGCGATGGACTAGGAGGAGGAAAGTGAAGGAGAGCAGTGGTAGATATGGAAAATATCTTTAAATAAAAAAAGAATATCCCGTTTCACAGATAAGTCATCTGTCTGATAAGCTAGGCCTGTAGGCCAAAGATGGATATATGCCATAGTATCAGCAATTGAGGCAAAGACAATTTCTTGCCCAGTGGCTAACTTTTGCCACAAAGAAAGTCAACTCCATATGAGGTTTCTTTAATGTGTATCATTTTCTCTAAAGTAGATTGGTGCTGCCAGGAGCAGGCATGTGATACTGTCATAAAATGAAAAGAACCTATGTTAGGAATGTTAAATATTTGTTATGGTTTTTACAAAAAAGATGCTTTCCTAAGTAATGCTATAAATAGATGCCATTGATCACTTGATAGAGAACATAAATCACATACATAGAAAATCAATCTGTGACACAGCTACCCTAAGTGCATTTAAAATGATTAGTCAAAGATGGATGTTTGACATAGGCAGAGGAAATGGAGCTTTTCTGGTACAGGGAGCAGCAGTACAAGATGGGGCTAACTTTTATTACACTTTATGTTGAAGTAGAAAAATGTTATGAACTTACCTTTGGATATTTCTGTCATAATTAAAAAGTGCATTGACTTTGTTAACTGAGTTTGAGACTTTATGCTGTTACTTATAATTGAAAATGTCCTAGGTCATATGTTTAGTAAAGAAAACAAAATTTATTCACTGTCAGATTTCACTTATGTTTTATTTGAATATTTATACAATTTAATAAATGTACATTGTATAACTCAAAATACCATTACTTAAATATATGAAATAACCATGACAAATACCAAATATAATTAAAATTACAAATTATAAAAAATATATTCTGAATATGTGTTTCTATAATTCTTGTTCTGGATATAGAATGATGAGATAAAATCACCAGTTCTATCAATTTAAAGTCACATCCTAATGACTCAAAGAACCATCTCAGAAATATAAAAAGTACAAAATTTATTTTTATATATGTAGTCAAGTCCACTTCGGCCTTAATATTGAAGCCTGTATAAACATCAGATAAAAAACATTTTCCCTGAAGCAGAGCAACCTTTAAGATCTGCTATTTGCATTCCATGTGAGATTAGTGCCGAAGCCTTGGGATTTTCTGAGAATTTGGTAAAGACTGTTTTAGAAGGGCCTAGTGTGCATCACTGTACTCCAGGTGACATATTTCATACTTTCTCATGAATTAAATATCACATTATGTTCATCTAATTAAATATCGCAAATATGCCTGCATTGTATTGATGCATTTACTGAACTTACTTGGACAGTTTACAGTGTGCTCAGAAAGAGCACAGGAGAAATTTGTCATGATATCAAAATTAATGATGCCCATTATCTCCCAAGAGAGTTTAACAGGGATTGCCCTTCTTAAAACACTGGAAATCATTCATTATGGTGTCCTGTCAGCATTATTCATTAACTACTAACGGATAAATAGTACGAGATAGTAATGAACTCTATCACAATTACAATAAATGTATTGACTCAATGGCTCTGAGAGAGTACAAATGTATTTTTCACTTTTACTCAAGATTATAAGGCATCAAGGCTGATTTCATAGGACAGGAAGCACAAAATGAGTTTGTCTTTTAATTTTAGATTATTTTATTATATCAGCACTAAGACATAAAAATAATATTTGATCTTAGCTTAACATTTTATTTTGTTTTAATTCTCCATGGAATATAAATTGCACTGGTGTGCCATTTAGAGCTATTATTTTAAAATTTGTGCTTATTCAACAACACATAAAATAGAAAAATACAAATGTTTTATGTAAGTTAATTTCTGTGTTTTCATTTTATGAAGACTACATCAACAATCAAAAGTCATATGTAGGACTAACATTTAGCAAAGAAAATTGAGGACAAACAAAGAATGACAAGTTTGAGTTTATTCACTTTTTCATTCAGTAAAGTTGTACTGTTTGGTAATCACATAAAAATACATTATTTGTTATTTGATTAAAAATGAACAAATGGTTGCATCACAAGCTACATATTTCTTATATTAACTTTCTAATATGTAATAATTTTTTATTAAAATAAAATATGAATTGGAGAGTGACTTAAAGTGTAAATAATCTAGATATCTAAACACAGCTATACATACATGAAATCAACTGGCAATTATACTCATTTATGATTTGCAGTTATAAGCAAAACATTGTTTGAATGCCTCAGAAAAACTTTGATAAGTACACGATCAAATGCACCTTTGAAGTATGAGTATGAGTAAGCAGTTCCCACTTTAGACACAAAACTGTATTTGTTCCCTTCATAGAATAACTGCCCAGAAATAGACATGTTTTATGTTCCACTGTTATACCCTGTAACTGTCTTCTAATATCCAGTAACTAAAATAAAGGAATGGTTGTATGAATGACAAATCTACAGAAGGAATTAGTATTTATCTTTTTTGTTAAATATGAAGGATTTAATTTCAATATGCTCACTGAACAATTGTATTAACTTGTTTATGACATTTTTATCTTTCTTAATCTTGTTCTATCAAAAGACATAAAAGAAAATAAAATCTATATAATTGCCCTTAACTCCTGGAGGAATACTGATGTATGTAGTTAGACTGAAACCATAAGGATCCCACAGCAAAAGGTCAGATAGTAGTTCTGCCCCACAAATGGATAGAATTACTATGGAAAAGGGAGTGGCTTAATAACAAGGAACATGTTGCTGTGTGCATGTCTGTGTCCCAGAAAAGAATGTTGTCCATTCCTATGCCCAAAATGGCGGCATCACAAGGTAGTAGTTGGGAAAGACATTTAGATCGCAAGTGCTTATACTACAGAATTTCAAAGGAGATGGTATCTTATATGGTTTCCTTCAGACTTTAAGATAATAAAAGATTATAGAAAACATGCCAAAATAAATATTACTAAATACATACACAAACACATATACACACATCAGAAAAAGAAAATACAATAAATTCCTAAAATATTTACAAAAGTGTATATGTGTGTGTGTGTGTGTGTGTGTGTGTTCGTGATTGAGTGTTGTATTCTGTATTGTATGTCATTATCACCATCGTTGACACTATGGAACCTGTTATATTTCCTCTGGTAATTCTTCTCTTCACACATCTCATTATGTCTGGCATTATGTGCCTTCTAGAGATCTAAAAGCAGCTCTACATGCATTCATGGAAGGTTCTCCACCCACCGAACCATCTCAAAAGCCTGAGGAAAAATATTTGAACACAGTATTTAAAAATGAAATGAAGGAAATTTTTCCTAAGGCATATTCCTCAGAAGTTTGCAAAACTAAATTTCACCCTTCCCATTGTTTTCAGGGCAATCATGTGAAATTTTGTTTCCTTTGTACTTTCTGTTTTAAATATACTCTTTGGATGCATCTTTGCCTTTATAGTATCTTAAATATCTTTAACTTTTATTTTTTTGTATTGACCCCTCTTCATATTTAATTATTTAGCTTTTAATCATCTATCATTTCTAGTACGTGGTTTGCTATTATTCTGCCTGATCTTATACTTTAGATGTTTGATTGTACCCAGACTCAGTAATAAGGCATAGTTCTGGTCAAATAGTTAATTAATAGATACCCATACTTAATCAAGGAGTAATGTTATTCCCAGTAATGCTCTTCAAATAATCATTTAGCTCTGTTCTTCATATGGTAACAATTCATTACAATTACCAGGATAAAATATTTTCCAGTATGTTATCTGGAATCTTTACCTTTCTAATAGTGGCATCTAAAGACTATTTAGTATAAATGTTAGCATTTATTACCTGGATACACTATAAATATTTCTCTTATTTTTAGATTTCGTAAAACTTCAAACTCCAGATCAAACACTATATGGATTAGTAAATTATTGAATGTACTATAAATAATCTTTCTTCATTTAAATTCAGAAATACACCCATGGCTGAATTAGCATTGCTCAGAAATAACTTTCTATTTCATAAACCACTTAGCTATTCTTTTTTTCTTCTATTAAAAATATATTATTATTATACAATATATTCTGATTATGATTACCCTCCTCAAACTCTAATGGAATTCTCCATACCTTCCCTATCATTCTTGTCTCTCCTTGGAAAGTAAACAAGCATTTAAAGAATGATAAAAAATAAAATAAAATCCAGTAAACCTGAATATAATAAAATAAACAAAAAAGAGACAAAGCATGAGATTCACATACAGATATATATATATATATATATATATATATATATATATGCATGCTCACACAAACAGTAATCTCCTAAAATCACAAATCTAGAGGCTATTATATATAAGCAAAGAACCTCTAAGATAAATATGTAAGCACATGAACACACACACACGCGCGCACATACGCACATCCATACAAATGTCTTATCTAAACCTTATGAGACAAAATACTATTGATTTCATTGTGTTGTCTAACACAATGAGGCCTGGGAATGAGGACTGACCTTAAGAACGGTTTGAATACCCAATGAGACTCATTTTGAAAGAACTGGGTTTGTATTTGTGAGTGGTTATCAACTGAATATAGCTTCTGTGTTAGGGATAAGGATTGTGTCCACGTCTCTCTCTTCTCAGTGCTGGAACGCCGTCTGGCTCAGAGCACTGCAGGCCCAGTGAATGCACAGTTGCTGTGAGTTCCTATGTGCGTTGGTCATACTGTGTGTCCATGGCCTTTATTTCCTTAGACTCTGCCATCCCCTGTGCCTCTTATGATCACTGTCCCCTGTTCTATAGAGTTCCTGAAGCCCCAAAGGGGAGTTTTGATGGAGGTATCTCCTTTATAACTGACTATTGAAACTTCTATATATTTCTCTGCACATTGCTCACGTGCAGGTCTCTGTATTTTTCCCCCTCTTCTACTGCATAAAAAGGCTTCTTTGATGATGAACAAAAGCTGATCTATGATTATAACAGAATGCTATGACTTGTTAGTTCTTAGTCATAGTACTATTAGTAGTTATTTATAGCTACATTTCTTTAACAGAGCAATAGTATTTTGTTTTCCCTTTGGTTTCTTTTTCTGTGTCATCTTAAACATATCTTTGTGGCTACAATTGTATAATTTGCCCTTTTCTTCTAAATTTTATTTTAAATTCACAATTTCCTTTTAAACTAATTATTTTTACATACACACTTTATTCTTTAATACAAAAATGCAATATCAGTCAGTGTAATGTTACTTGAAGGTGTGCTTTCATGTGAATTACCACTAGAAAGTCTGGTTCATCATTAAAGTGGATCTTCCCACCTAAAAGTATTTAGTCAAGAAAATTCTTCACAGACTTGCCCAACTGCTTGAAATTTAGGTGATTCTATATCTAGTTACAATGACACCCAGATTAATATATTTAAATAATATATTTAAATGAATAGATTGTATATCCAAAATTAAAACTTATGGCCTAATGAATCCTTTGATAGTAACTGCTGATTTCATAGCATCAAGATCAGCCTTTATATCCTAGCTAATGATGGATTGGAATCATTCAAAGAAGATTGATATTAAGATCTCAATATAAATTACTTTATATTGTATAGATATATGTAGTGTCGTTAAGATAGCAGTCAAGTTGCCTAGACAGACAATATTTCAGTAAGAGGGATAAGAGGTAAATTAACTTTACAAAATTTTGTTAGAATCTAGCACAAGAGATGAGATAAAATCTAGAACTTAGTGACAACATTGTAGAATGAGAGAGTAAACAGAGAAAACATTGACATTGCTTATGGAAACACACCACAACACAATGATTGGAATTAGACTGCTTCTAATTAATTTAGCCTTTTTCAAATGTTAAATGCATTGAGTGTTCCCACAAGGCTTTTATGAGCCAAAGAGGCAAGGGACATGAGAGGGAAAGGGAATAGATATGTGATGTTATTATATTTTAATTGAAAATGCAAATAAATAAAAATTTGGATTTTACCACAAATTACTCTGCAAATATCTGAGTTGCAAAAAGTTTATTGAATTCTTTTTTATAATTTATGTGCCAAAACAGTTTTTCGTCCTCTTTTCCTCCCTTTCCTTCCCCACCACCTCCTATCTTTGACCCTGGATCTACTAATCCTAAGAAAATGTAAGGCCACTCATGGGAGTCAACAAAGCATGGCATTTCAATTTAAGGCAGGACCAACCTCCTGCCTCCTGCATCAAGGCTAGCAAAGCCATACTATCATAGGGAATGGGGTCATACACCAGGAATAGATCCTGATCCCATTGCCAGGGACCCCAAACAGACCAAGCTCCAAAACTGTCACCTTGATGCAAACAGCCTAGGTCAATCCCATGCAGGCTCCCTAGCTAGAGTCTATGAGCTTCCATGAGCTGGAACATCTCTGTCTTTGTGGGTTTTCCTATCATAATTTTAACTGCCTTTGCTCATATAATCTCTCCTCCCTCTCTTCAACTGGAATCACAGAATATCACCTTGTGTTTGGCTGTGGATCTCAGCATCTGTTTTAGTGAGCAAAAGTTCCAGAGGACAACTATTGTAGTCACAAATCTGATTACAGGAGAAGGTCAGTTCAGGCACCTTATCCAAAATTGCTGAAAGTTTTAGCTGTGATCATCTTTTTGAATTCTTGGGAGTTTCTCTGATACCAAATTTCTCCCTAATCCTGTAATACCCCCCATCAAGATACCTCTTTCATTGTTCTCCCTCTCCATCTTCCCCAAATCGACCACCCAGTTGCTTCATGTTACCAACCCCATCTATTTCCATCTACCTTACCCTTGTTCTCCCAGGAGATCTCACCCATTTCCCTTCCCAGGTCAATCCATGTGTTGTCTTAGATTTCTCTTTCTTATCTAGCTTCTTTAGAGGTGTGGATTTTTATTTTTGTTTTCCTTTGCTTTAAGTATAACGTCTACTAATGACTGAGTACATACTGTGTTTGTATTTCTGGGTCTAGGTTACCTCACTCAGGATGTTTTTTTTTTTTCTAGCTTCATTCATATAACTGCAAATTTTGTGATATCATTGTTTTTTACTGCTGAGCAATAATCCACTGTGTAAATGTAGCACATTTTCTTTATATATTCTATAGCTGAGGGTCATCTAGGTTGTTTCTAGGTTCTTGATATTAGAAATAATGCTACTGTGAACAAAGTTGAACAATTGTCTTTGAAGTATGACTGGCTATGTACTCAAAATTGGGTATGATTGGGTATATGACCAAGATTGGTATTGCTGGGCCTTGAGGTAGATTGACTCCCAACTTTCTAGAACCCACTATAGTGGAAAAAAGAAAGCATCTTCAACAAGTGGTGCTGGCATAACTGAATGCTGACACATAGAAGAATGCAAATAGATCTACATTGATTGACATGCACAAAACTCAAGTTTAAATGGGTCAAAGACCTCAATATAAATCCAGTTACACTGAACCTTATAGAAGAAAAAGTGGGAAGTAGCCTTGACCATATTGGCAAAGGAGATTACTTTCTAAATATAACACTGGTAGAGCAGACAATGAGAAGCAACAACTAATAAATGGGACCTCCTGAAACAGAAAAGCTTCTGTAATGCAAAGGAAACAGTAAATAAGACAAAATAACAACCTACAGAATGGGAAAAGATCTTTATCAACTCCATATCTCACAGAGGGCTGATCCCAAAAATATATATAGAACTCAAAGAAGTACACATCAAAATACCTAATTATCTAATTTAAAAATGGGGGTACAGATCTAAACAGAGAAATCTCAAATGGCCAAAAGGCATTTAAAGAATTGTTTAACATATTTAGTCATCAAGAAAACGTAAATGAAAATGACTCTGAGATTTATCTTAAACCTGTCAGAATGGGTAAATTCAAAATCACTGATGACAGCTTATGTTGTAAAGGATGTAGAGTAAGGGGAACACTCCTCCACTGCTGGTGGGCATGCAAACTTGTACTGCCCCTTTGTAAATCATTGCATGGTTTTAGGTATCTATAATGCTCAAGCAGTATAGATATAAAAATTCTATTACAGAGCAGGTACTTAGTTAATTCATTTATCAGGGTTATATTGCAGTTATTCAAACAAATGTTTCATAAAATCAGAAATATTTTCTTTGAATTTTATGGTATATTTTTAATTTACTTTATGGGTGTTAGTATGTATGTGCATGTGCTATGTATACATAAGTGTATACAGAGGACAGAAGATGTCAGATACCCTGGAGTTCATGTTAAAGGTGTTTAATTTGAATCATCTGAAAAGACAGCAATTGTTTTAAGCACCACATCATATCTTCAGCTTTTACAACATATAATAACTTACAGAAATATCATCCTTCCACATTTGAACATATGAGGTGACTCATTACCTGTTTTGATGTTTTTGAGAGAAGGTCTTCATCTTGTAGTTCTTGCTGACCTGGGATTCACTATGTAAATCAAACTGATTTAAAACTCACAGCCCTCTGCCTGTCTATATGACGTTACTCATAAATAAACTATTTGAAGTTCTTTATTTTTTGTTCTCCCCAAGTAAAATTGGCTTAGTTTACCAATAATTTTATTTTTATTGTCATAGGATTTAGTTTGAAATATTTAATTTGAAAAGTTAAAAGTGATAAAGGAAAGTATGCAGTTTTCACATACAAATTACCCAAATGTATAACATCTTTGACCTAATTATAAAATAGACTTCTTTACTAACCAAGGAATATCAATGAATTAGAAATAACTGATACTTGTATTTGTATTTCATATAGTAGGAATTTACATTTATATCAGGTCACAAGTTAATGATATATAGGGTGATAATCTGTGCTTGGCACAGGCTTCATTTAATAACCCACATACCCTGGGAGCAGAATTGTTTCCCTAGGTATATTATTTCTGTCAAACTCATATTTTTTATTATTGTTGTTTTAATTAGTTTACAAACTAGCAGAGGTTTTACAAAGTTTCTTTATACACCTTTAATTTTGGAACCCTTTATCACTCTTTTTCTTCTTCTTCCTGTGTTTCAGTTTGATTTTTACACAGAAGAAATTACATGAATTTTCCTGTAAACATAGTCTATATCAAAGATTAGGGGAGACATAACCAAGGATGCCGCATTCTGATGCTTTGTTTTTGTTGTTCAATGGTCTTGATGTCAACTTGTCTTCTATATTTATATCCATGTAGTTGTGATGAACTTGGGCAAAGAAATTTTATTGCAATATATAGTGATTAGTACAGAGAACATAACTCACTAAAGTTCTAGTTGTAAGTAACTATGAGAGTGTGACTGTAAATGGAACATTTATATTATTATCTATAAATATAATATATAAATTATATTGTGTAGGGGTATTGTGTTGTTTGATGGTAAATAATTGTCCCACCCACTAGTTTAATAAAAAGCCCTGATTGGCCAAAGGCAGACAGGAAGTGTGGGCGGGGCTACCAGACTAAAAACTCTGAGAACAGGAAGCACAGAGCAGAATGTCAAAGAGAAAGCCAGAGAGAAGCCGCAGGAAGCAGAGGACAACCATGCTGCTCTAAAGAAAAGGTACTCAGCCACATGGCTGAACAAGAAATGGGTTAGATGAAGGGTAGAGAGCTAGCAAGTGATATGCCTGGGCCTGAGGCCGATCAACCTAAAAATATAGTAAGCCTCTGTGTGTCTCTGTAGGACTGTGGGTCTGCGGGTCTGCAGGTCTGTGGGCCTAGACCTTGAGGTTAGGCCAAAAAAATCTGGGCCAGAAACCTCATACTACAATATTGTAATAAATATTATGTATCGTTTAATTATATATAAAATAATATGATGATATATAAAGCCATGGGAAGAAAAGAAGGAAAAAATAAGAACTGAATGATGAGAGAAAGTCTGGTAAATGTTGTCTTCTAGACATGGCATAGCTGTTACACATATGAATTCACAGCAACTGTTAATTGCAGAACACCCGAACAACTCAGTAGTTATACATTCGTATACAAAATTTACTTGATTATCACACTGGTTCCAATCTTATTTGCAAATGATTTAAGTCCATGAATTTTTAACCCACCATCAAATAAATATATTAAAGCATCATTAAACAGGTTTGAGGCACTTTCTAGGATGTGGAAATCAAGAAGCTTCTAGGAATGAGGGCTTTTTATTCTTTGGAGGGATGACTAGTTCCTTATTTTCCAAACCCTTGCTGCTACATGACCTCCTCATATTCATGTTCATTATATGGCATTATTAATTTGAGTCAGTAGATTATGTATGTGTATATGCAGGTGAGTATATGAAGCTGAAAGGGAGATATATTGTGGAGAGGGAGAAATGGAGGAAAAGAGAACAAATTTAATTAAAATGTAATGCATACATTTATAAAAAATTTTAGGAATAAATAAAAAATAATTTGAAAGTCTTTGTCAACCTAACTTGCAATGCACAATAAATGGACTAAATAAACAATACTTTTGTATAATATTACAGTATTTTAAAATATATGTCTAATGTACTGTGTTGATCAGAAATATAATTATAAGAGTGAGCAAGGGATGCTTTTAGGGTTGACATTAACATCTACTAAACGGAGGATAGAATGTCTCATACTTCAGAAATTTTTCACTTCCTGGGAGCTCTAGCTCTTAAAAATAGGCAAAATATGAGATATATATTTTTAACAGAGATGCCATAATTTGAACATCTCTGATACAACACACACTGGTTGTCATTCCTTTTGTTTATATGAAAATCTTTGAAAGTGAAAATTCTTGATAATAATTTAAGGGTAACTGTAGGGGTATTGTGTTTTCTCATGGTAAATAATTGTCCCACCCACTGGTTTAATAAAAAGAGCTGATTGGCCAAAGGCAGGCAGGAAGTGTAGGCGGGGCTACCAGACTAAGAAAATCTCTGAGAGCAGAAAGCCAGACAGAGCACCAGAGAGAAGCTGCAGGACACAGAGGACAACCATGCAGCTCTAAAGAAAGGTACTGAGCCGCATGGCTAAACAAGAGACATGGGTTAGATGAAGGGTAGAGAGCTAGCAAGTGATATGCCTGGGCCTGAGGCTGATCAGCCAAAAACTATGGGAAGCATCTGTGTGTCTCTGTGGGACTGCGGGACTGCTCGTCTACGGGGTCTGTGGGCCTAGACCCTTAGGTTGGGCCAGAAAGTCAGGGCCAGAAACCTCATACTACAGGTAACAATATATGTCTCTACATAGGTTTAAAAATAAAGAATTATAATGATTAGAAAAAATGCATGCTAAAACATATCCTGAAAAGCAGACACGGGTGTACTTTTTTCAAAAATCTAGTGTTTAGGGCTATTTGATTAATATGCATTCTGTCTACTCCACAGATTAAGCTAAAGCACCTGGGATATGGATGGCCATGAACAACCTTATCTGTACTCTGCAGGTACCTTGAGTGGTTTGCCACCTGCAACATAATTGTCATTCTATTCTGGTGTAGGCAGTGCTACAGAAGCTAAAACCATTTTCTCTCCTTCCCTTAATATCCCACAGAGAAATGCAAGGCAGTACAGCCTATTTTAAACCAGTATTGTTTCCTTGTATTTAGAAAGTAAAATGCACTCATAATTCGAACCAGCTAATGCATCCTTCACCAGAAAAGTGATACATTTATTGTCTGTAGGGAGGTACAAGAGCAAAATTAAATGTAGATATCAGGGGATACCTTTTCTACTTTGTTTAATTATATTTCTTTAGTGCCTTTCTAAATCAACATCATTCATTCAATATTGCTATCACTTATGAAAACATTTTAATTTTATTATATGTAGTAAGTTAACAGTTCAACTGAAAATAGGGAGTAGGTGGGGATATATCTTTACACAAAATTTATACATTTGAGGATAACGCATGTAAATATGAATATAAAATATATGTTTGTATATGTGTATTTGAAGATAAAAGTGAGATATAATGTGGAGAAGACTATATATGAAAATAGTATACCAGCTTCAGGATTAGATTTTAGTAATGTATGCATTTTCTGTATGCTAGCTACAGCGCACCTAACACAATCATTCTGAAAAATGAGAATAGATCACAAAGAAGTCTATACCAAATACCTCTATATTGTAACTGTTTTCTAATGAGAAACAGGAAGAGATTGGATCCAGATAGTAAGGGAGATGGGGAGGAACTGGTAGCCATAGAGAGAGGGGAAACTGGAGATATTGCTTGAGAAAATAATTTATTTTCAGTAGAAAGGGTGGGAACTCTACTGAAGAAGAAAAAAAAAATAAGATTAAAGCGATTATACACTCGGGTCCAAATGGAAAGTTGATGCTAATATCAGATCAGCTATGTGCTAATATACAAGTCCTTACAGGCAGAATTTCTAGTTCACAGAGAAGCCTGGGATGCACTCAAACCATGAATGAGCCCGGGACATTGCTGCTGGCAAAATAAATTATGAGACAGCCTTTACAGGTGAATACAGACATAAGGTTGACAGTCGTGGTCAAAGATCTTCATTTTTATACCGAGAAATTGTAGTAGGTAACAAAATCAATGCTTGGGAAGCATATAGTTCTTCTGAAGCTCCGGAAGGAATAAGTTTTTGCTATTGCTGATTTCAGTTTCATAAAATGGAAAACTTTCCTGAAATCTTTGCATAAATTTAAAAAGTGAGTTGGTTTTCTGGTAGGGGAGCAAATGTGGTTTCTTATAGGTTCGTTATCACTTGAAAGCAGGGGCATAAGCACCTGAGAAAATTCCTACAACCTTAGGAGCAACAAGAATTGCCTTTCTGAATGGTTCAAGTTTCCAGGGTAAAGATGAATTACTTAAACCTTGAAGTACTTTCTGCATGACCCTCATTTCATCTTATTCTCCTTTGGAGACATAGGCTAATTAAAGTCTGACGACTTTTTCTGCCTTGTCTTTCTCCATGATCCCTTTAACTTATATGGCCAATTACTTCCCAGAAATACTTTGCCTTTCCACATTGCTATCAGTATCTGAGAGGATCCATCTGATCACTTCACTAACTTTTCTTTATTTTTCTTTTTTTTGGGGGGGGGGGGGATGGGGTGGGCGGGGCCATCTGTGAACTGTTCTGTGCTCATCGAACCAGATGTTTTTCAATGACTCCATGCTTTTATTTGGTTTCATCTGTGAGAAGTTCACTGATCATTTCTAAGAGTCACACATTCAGAGTCCCTTTTTAGAAAGAACAGTTAAAAAGTTAAATTTGAATTAGAAGATTTTTTTGCATATACCTTTTTTTTTATTATTTTTAATAGTTATTTAGCCTATGTCTACTTTATCCCTACCCTGTTATCAGCACCTAAATCTAGAAATAAAGATAGTAATTAAAATTTTCACTAACATTATATTTATATTTTAGTGGGTAGAAATAAAAATAAAAATAAATATGAATTAATAATTTTAAAGACAAAGAAAGGTATAGGAATGAAAAAATTAAAACCTGTAGGAAATCAGCACAGCAAAAATAAAACAAATCAAAATATTTATCAAACCATCGAACGTTAACCCGCTTCATAGTGGATCTGATAGGTTATGAGAAATTTCTAATTAAGGAAAAGAATACCAACAAAAATCCCAAGAGCAAAAGAATTTACTGTAAGTCAATATAACACATAAAATATAACCTCAGAAATCTATGAGATAGTCAGAATTGTGGAGAATATGTGAACACTGTGAAAAAGCCAAGGGGCACGTCCCCAAGTCATTATTAAACTCAAACTTATTGTGAACCTGTTTTGGTGAGAATTACTGAACTTGAGAAAAATAAAGAGACATAGTATGATGATATTGGTAATTTTCTAAAATCCAAACTACAGAATAGACAAAGAATCTAGAAGAAAACTAGCATACTATATACAGGAAATGGATAACTAATCAGGCAAAAACTTCATATAATCTCTAAACATTTAACTAGTAAGGAATATACCTTACAACAATATTATTGTGCAGATCATAAAAAAAACCTGGTCACCATAACTTAGGACATTTGGAATCTAAGAAACAGACTCAATTTTCTAAAATCATTAACAAGTCATAATAAAAGTCCAAATGTAAGTTTTACAAAAATAACTTACTTGTAAATACATGATATAGATGAAGATTTAGAAATCCACATTTATAGAGAATTTTATAGAATCCTATGAATTTAGAAGAACAACAAGTGATACCAAAGGGAAAACTAATTAAAGTAAAAAGGAAGTGCCTCTGAGTGAGAAAATAGCAAAGATGCAAACAAAATATGAAGTCAGAAATGCAGTGTGCAATTGACAATAGTTACAAAGCTGACATTTATTTTTATGCACCTTTAAAAAATGGTGAGAGAAATGAGGATTTTTCTTTTCTTTTAAATGAGAGAAATTGTAGCATTCATCCATAGCATTATCTGAGTAGCATTTCTGCTTCTTAGTTTGTCTCATAATCTATTCACTTTCTGTTCTCTTCTATCCACCACCATCTTCCCCACTCTCCTCTTGCCCTCCCTCCAAACTTTCTGCGTTTCTTCTCTTTCTCTTTTATTAATAATAGTAAAAAAGTGTTGTGTCATAAGATATTTCACCAAATTAGAATTAAGCTCACCTAAATTATTCTTTTTTCATTAACAACATCATTTCTGAAGAGAAAAGAGTAGTGGTAATTTATTCTCTCAAAGTCATGAAAGCAAGAACAACTTTTTAAATGTGAAAAATAACCCACTGTATGTTGCAATTAGGCAAAGTAAACATAAATTATACTATAGACAATTCATACCTAATCATTTTGATACATGCATCTCTCTCTCTCTGTCTCTCTCTGTCTCTCTCTGTCACTCTCTCTGTCTCTGTCTCTGCCTCTCTCTCTGTGTGTTTGTCTCTGTGTGTGTGTGAGTGTGTGTGTGTGTGTGTGTGTGTGTGTGTGTGTGTGTGTGTGGGTGGGTGGGTGGGTGGGTGGGTGTGGGTGTGTGTAGGGTATTTTCTATGTATGACTGATGAGTGTGCATGAAGGTGTTCTTGAACCACAACATGCATTTGGAGGTCAGATGACAATCACAGCCTGATCCCCACCTTAATCAGTCGGGTTCTCTTGCTGTTCACCTATGAATGCAGCAGGTTGTCTCACTGTCAAGGTCCTGAAAAATTTCTGTTTTTACACTTTGGCCAACCATAGGAATTCTGGTATTTTATATATGTCCTATCATGTCTGGCATTCTGTGGGTTCTGGGAATTTAAACTAAGGTCCTCACAATTGAAATACAAATACTTTACTCAGCTATCTTCTAAACCCACATATAGATACTTTGGTGAGAAATATATTTTATTACCTTCCAAAACCAGGCCCCATAATTAAGATATCAAGTGAAATTCTTACTTTATTTAAAGTAAGGATATCACTGAAGATACTTCATTGCTTTATCTTATTTGATGTAAACATGTTCACTTTCACTGTTTTTTTATGCCAAAATAAAAGATGTTGACATACAACGTGTTGGTTAAGATCTTAGTGTGTAGCATTGTCATTGCAAGTACTAGAAGAATTTGCTGTTATTTACATCTTCTGTGAGTACACCATTAGCTCCCTTATCATTGTGCAGGCCAAAATCAGTAGCAATTGTTTTAATTTCCTGATCTAATTTACTATTGATAGCTGATGCCACAAAAACCTCACAATTTTGTAGGAACTATTATAATAAGATTATTTATCACCTATAGCAACTTATATTTTTGACTTTTCATATGTTTAATTATAAATAGTCATTTACTTATGTCATGAACCATATTAGGAGATGTAACTGATGAGAACAGATACTATACTTGATTTTAGCCAAAAGGCCAAAACTATATGAGCAGGGGAATAGGAATTATGAGGAAGGTTCCCATGGTGATGGCTGACTGGAGCTCTGGGGAGCTCACTGAATCAAGAATGGGTCACTGGAGGTCCATCAGCTGGGGGAGCTGGGCCCTCCCAGCTGGGCTTTTGAGTGCCATGACTATGTGGAGTCACAAGAGGTGGGATCAGACTGTTCCTGTTCATGGGCTGACTTCTTGGAGCCCATTCCCTATAGAGGAACACCCAGTCTAGCATTGACTTTGGGATGAGTGAATCAGACTTGACTGGAGTAGATGTGCTGTGCTGGGAGTGGGGGTGGGTGGATGGGGAGGGGCGAGGCTGCAGGTTGGCTGGGGGGGGGATTGGGAGAGAGGAGGGGAGGGGGAGCAGGGGATACATTGATAGAGATGATATTTTTTAAATGAAAATAAAATTTTTTGAAAAGCAGAAAGAGCAAAAATCTTGTCACATTAATTCATGAGGCACAAACTTATAAACAGCTACTTTAGTATGAGCAGTTTTGTTTATGAAACATTAAAACCATATTTTTTTAATTTACAAATTTTATTGTAAAAAACACACATACCATAATTAACAAGAATTGAAGACTCTGCAATGCTATGGACATCTATAAATTTAGAATAGGCCTTAGAAAAGAAAGCTGTGGGGTTTCACATTAAATTTTACATTTCCACTATCAAATATATCTTAGGTACTTACCCAACACAGAAGCCAAAATAATCCATGAAAAAACTGAAGTTAGAAAATTAATTTTGACTCTATATTTCATAATTCATGTCAATTGCCTGCTTTCCATCATTCTGCATTTCCTTACATGTAAATTTTCTTATTTTGCTGCAATTTATACTGATACATGTGTATACTTGATTACATATGTACATATAGCATGAATTACATTATGCACATAAGAAAGAACGTTTGTATTTTTTCTGTGATTTTGTGTCTTTACTTATAATATAGCGTATAAAATAATCTATTTTTATGTAATTTTAAGTGAATCATCAGTGTTGAGTATTATTCATATATATTATATTAATAAAAAGAGAACCAGGTAGAGTCTAAGTCTAGTTTTTGTTAATGTGAGTAAAGCGTCAATAAAATGAAAAAAAATACAAAAACCTCTATATTAATGTTTATAATTGCTTAATTATCAGGAGTAATATAGGTAGGTTATATGATGGTGATAGGCCTAATATTTTCAGAGATCTCAAAACTGTCTTTCACAGTGGCTGTATTAATTAGAAGTCCTCACCAATAGTGAATAAGGGTTCTTTCTCTCCAGCATTTATTCAGATTTGCTGATTATAGCTATTTTCACTATTATAGCTATTTTGTAGAGATTTCCACAACCCCAAAATTTATTATAGAAGTTTATCTATTCGTTAGTTATAAATTATCTCTTTTTATGTACTTAGAAACTATTTTTAAGCATGAGAAAGGAATCAAAGTGCCATGTATCAATTTAACTGTAAGGACCACTTTTTATGCTAACCAAAAATTATTAATACTCTTAAAAAGAAAGACTTAAAAATAACAGTGAAAACTAAAAGAGTGTTATGGTAACTATCTATCCTTCATCTAGGACACTGAAAACTTTAACAAAATAGTTTTGGATGCTATGACCTCTAAATGTTAAAGACCAACACTGCCCAGGCAGTAACAATAGATAGTACAAATACAAGGATTCTACTCTTAAACCTTCAGAAAGGCCCCTTTTCAGTGATGACAACAACATACAGAAGCAGTGTAGAAAGCTTACACATTAGTGACTAACATGAACCACCTCTTGAGTAAAAGCCTTCTGAGCATTATCAAATCTTGTAAACCTAATTCAAAACAATCTGTTCACTCAGCAAGAAAGTCTGCTGTTGAAAATTGACAGGATATCCTTCAATTAATGATGGTGATTTCCCAACTGAAACTTCATACTGACCAAAAGCAACTAAGTTTAGGTGCCAATAGGAAGAAAAATCTGTGGAAGGACAGATTTATGAACACACACAAACACACCCCCACACCACCATTACCACTACCAACAACAGAACCCAATAATACGACTTTTTTAAAGGCTAACTTAAAGTGTCATGACATGGAAAATGCCAATAAAGAAAGAAGTTACTGGCTTTGTAACTTCAACAGAGGAAATTTGAATTCCCATAATTAGAACAAACCTGAAAAATATGTAAATATTCAAAAATAAAATAAAAGGTAGACGTACCAGAAAGTGATGATTAAGATAAAACATGAAAACATGGCATATGTTTAAGAATCTCAGACTTCTTTACTGTGTATTATCCTCAAAAAATAAAAAGGCCTAACCTAGATTCCCTACATTAGCTTACTCCGAATGTTTTTGTGATCGTTTAGGTAATTGAAACCACACTTTATACGTTCCTTACAGCTGACCATTTTCTCTAATGTTACCTCAGCAAGAATTATTCGTTTTATTTCATGCTACATTGCTTACTGATAATACCCAATCATCTACTGTATGGTTGTTTCATAGTTTATTTACTAATCTACATGTAAAGACAAATATACTTTTATTCAAGGTAAAAGCTACCATAAATAAGGTTATTACAAAACTGTGCATATATTTTGTATAATTTAATATTAATACACACACTCGTAGAATGAATGACTAAATATGGAATACATAGGAGCCTGTATTTTCATATTTCCCAGAGGTAGAATATTGTCAACAGTTTTCTGAAATCATTTAAAGTAAATACAATGTTGGGATACTTAGAGCACTCGACCCTTTCCATCTGGCAATGTACCATCTCTCTATCATCTGTTTGTCTATATTTTAGGTTTCCATCTGGAAATATTTTTGTCAGATTATCTCATGATCTTTAAAATTTTATTTCTGCTTTAACTAAAGATATATAATTATTAAATCATTTAATAACTTAATTATTAAATGATTCAATAATTTAATTATTAAATTAAATAATACTTGTTTACTTTTTATTCTAGAAGAGAAGGATTTATTCTTCTTACTATTGTGTAGGAAAGCTATATTCTTAATATGAGTTTTAGCCCTAATTCAGATACCTATGTTTTCATACCTTTTCACATTCTGTGACATTTCAACTCATTGAAGGCATAGATTACTATATAAAATGTTACTCCTCATGCTTTGTAACTCATCAGTCTTTATAATTTTCACTGATTGTTTCTGGTTTTAAATAAACGTTTCCTTCTGAAATTCAAGTGTGGTCCCCCAAGATTCTTTCACATTGCATTTACACACATTCACAGGTCTCAGTTTTGCTTAGGATTCCTTTATACATAAATATATAATAGAAATCAATGTCTAATTATTGTTCCAGTTAAAAATTCCATTGGCTTTCGTGCAGTGCTACTGATCAGCGGCAGAGACTTATACATGATAGGCAAACATCCAATTCAAACTAAATCTTTCAGTTCCTCAAATTTTTTTGTTGAAAGTTAACTTGTTGAACTGGACTTGATTGACACTGTTGTTTTTAATCTATTGAATACAAATGCTTTGGAGGACTTCTGAGCTTTGAGGCTCTATTCTATAGTTCTATTTGCCTCACTCTATAAAAACCCTACAGACTTACTCACTGAAGGTTTGTAATACATCTTTATAAATTCATTTCTACATCAACTTGGCAATCATTTTCTATGAGAAATTTATAGTCAGTCTGAAGTACACAATATTGTATTACTATTGCATTATATCTACCAAGTAAATTGCAATAGATTTAACATAGCTGAGAATTTTATGTTTGGTTCATTAATATGGTGTGTGTGGTATAAATAGGCCATTCAAAGTGATAACAGAACTCTGATAAAGAATGGTGTGATGTTCTAGAGAAATTGTACAAAGCAGAGCAGAGTGACAAGAAATAAGACAATTTGTATATCAAAAGGAATGAATTAGAATTTTTACCTGAAAATGTGTAGTGTTAAATGTAATCATTACACAACCTGAACAAATACTCTCTCAAATAGACACAAGTATAGGATACACATTTTGTATTCCATAAATGTTTAAATACTATACTTTTATACATTAATGAAATATAGTTTAATTCACAGCTAGTGTGACAGCACAGCAGGCACAAGCAGTTGTTGGACAAATCTGACAAACTACAATCCCTTAATCGCACCATGAGGAGAATAGTAAATCCTATGGGTTTTCTTTGATCTCCTCTTTATGTTCTAACAAGCAAACATTCATGAAGACACATATACATGTACACAACTAAGTGAACGTACATACATGCGCACACACAAAATAAAAATATTAAGGGATTTAAATAAATGTTTTGTCACACACATCCATGTAAGCACACATCCATAAACAAAATTCTGCTACCCAATACAAGTTTAGATTTTGTTACTTTTATTGTTTCTTTCTGTTCTGTTTGTAACTTATCCTTTCCAATCTTGACTAAACTTATTATTCTCTCTCTCTCTCTCTCTCTCTCTCTCTCTCTCTCTCTCTCTCTCTCTCTCTGTGTGTGTGTGTGTGTGTGTGTGTGTGTATGTGTGTGTGTGTATGTATGTTTATGTCTATCATTTTTGAGAAAGTGTTGTAGAGGCAAGAAGAAGAAATTAGATCCCTGGAGATAGGATTCCAGAGGATTGTGAGCCTGGTGAAGTAAATGCTGGAACTAACCTTTGGTCCCTGGAAGAGGAGCAAGCCATTTGTTTTTAACTTCTGATCCACACCTCCAGTTCTCCAATCTGTGGTCTTAGGGACTTTGGAAGAACAGGGTTCAACAGTCACATCACTATTTGCATATTAAGATTAGATTTTAAACATCCTATTTTTTTTTTCTAATTTCATGTTTTAAGTGAAAGCAGCAATCAAATGGTCTCTTAGTTTAAAATGTTAAGAATTTCCTTAAATATTAATATGCCTCCATTTAGTGATTATCTTAAACCAAATAAGCTGTAGAATTTTCAAACCAGATGCCAAAATGCACTAAATATCAAGAATTCTTTCCATGACTTTTTCAAAATGTTTTATTCAATAAATATTTAACTAAAGAATCTTTGAAACTCAATAAAGCTTCTATCAAATAACGTTATATCTTGGAGATTGGAATTAACAAAATGGAAAAAAGATGACTTGCAGGCTTTTTAAAAGGCAGCATTAAACATAAAAAAAGATTCATCTTTTTCTATTTTCCAATATAATATTTTTATTGATTATTTTGTAGTTTCAGATAGTATACCTCAATAGCATTTACTTCCTAGTATTCTTAGGTTCACCCCTTAACTTGGGACCACCCACATAAAAATGAAGAAGAAAAATGTTGCTACAATATTCGTTAATTTAGTTTGCATGAATGTATGATATATGCTAGTCTAGCCTCTTGACCTTACAAAAATGTGTTTAAGACAATTTATCGATATGTTCTCTCAAAGAACTCAGTTTTGCGGGCCATCTCATTGAATTGTCTAATGCTGACTATTCAAATGATATCAAAATGTATTTTCTCAAACATTATTAAATATCAGAAAAATTATTTTAAATAGTAAGATTCCCGCTGCTAGCAATATAGAGCTAAAACAGTAAGCCCATTAAAACAATCTAATAAGATATGGAAACAGAATCAAATCTTTTCATGAAAATATAAAAGGCTGCTTGATCTCTAATAAAAAGATTATTTCTTTCTCTCTTAATATGTTTGCCACATGTGTTTAAACAAAATTATTGATGCTCTTTAAATACTAGTTACTGCATTTGTAAAACAGCAGTAATAATTAGTACTAAGAACATGTATTGGGGAGAATAAATTAGAAAATACTTGTAAAATATGTATTATTATTCCAGAATATGTTATATGTTGAATAAACTGTTTTTATTAATACATAAAGTTTTATCCTTTTAATATTTAGAATTTAAACATTATTTCAATGTGCTTTATCACAATCTTTCCTTGCTTAACTATTTTTTCTTTTAAAAATCATGATCTCCCTTTGTAGACTTGACTAGCATATAACTCACTTTGCAGACTAACCTCAAATTTATAGAGATGTTTCTATTTCTGCCTTTTGATTACAAAGTTTAAAAGTGTGTGCCATCATTTGTGTCATTATGTTTTCAAATAATATTGTTTTAAACAGAGTGTTGAATTGAAATTTGAATTAATTGATCACTAAATTTTAAAATGCATAAGTAAAACTATGTATTTCCATAAAAAAATTCAGTGTGCATTGCATTTAATAAATAATGTAAATTTAATCAATGAATGTATAGACATTTATTTATATAAAAATGGAAAAATGGATCTTTAAAAACAGGAAAATACCAAAAAGTCATTAATTGAGACATAATTGTTATTCCTGTTTCCTCCAGTCTTTGCCATTAATTAACCAATTATTTAATCTTCTCAATGTGGTTTTCCTTCTAAGATTTGGTCTATTGCCTGAGAGAAAGAAAGAAATAATAGTTTGGATGATTTCTAGGGCCTCTTTCCATCTGAAATACTTGTGACAATAGTTCCAAACAATGCTGAATTATAGGAACATGCCAGGAATATAAGCAACCTAAGAATGCTGAAAATACTAAAATTTGGAAAGTTTGCGTGTAATATACATGTACATTCTACACATATATTCATAAATAAATGTTTTTTAATAATTACTATTATGGCTTTTTCATCTGAGGAACGAGGCAGATCCTTCTGCCTGAAATTTGTGATTTCCTCTACTTCAGCCTCACAAGTTATGGTACTGAAGGCATGCAGTGTTACTAATGTAATAAAATTAGATGCATTTTGTTAGCTTTTTAAAATTTAAAATATTAAGAAATAGAACATTATCCATATTTTGTAAGCCATAAAGTCATGTGAACTAGTATTCCCAGGCTTGATTTTATTTTTGCATTTATCTTTTCAGTGTATGTGGACAATATAATCAACAAACAAGATATTAATGAACTTTTATAAACATTTTTCTCACTGAATTGAAAATAAAAATACACATCATTATGCACAGATATAAAAAAAGTAGCATAGGTGATGGCAATTGGCAATTCTGTTAGATATCAATGGGTCAGATTGTTCTCATTCTGAAGACTGCCAACTCTTTTTCCTCTGTCAGAGGAGCGAGAGTCTTCATTCATCACTGTCTGAGATTCAGGGACTTCTCCATTGTAAGCGCTCATCAGTAGCTGCAAGCTAATTGGTTTGGCTGTCTGCATTGGTCTATTTTACCTCTAGTCATGCAGTCTTTGAAATTTCCATGATTCTATTTCGGTCTGTACAGAATTGTGATTGAGACTGTCAGCCAAGACTAATGAGAATGAGGTGAAGAATTTTATTAACTTTTAAACAAGCTCCCAGCCTTTCTAGAGAAGCACTGGTGGTGAGTCATCCTGCTATTTCTGTATGACGATCAAGTCTGAGTTCAGAATAGAAACTTGGGTTGTGACAAGACTCATTTATATAACATTTTATGTAATGTCAAAGTAATATTTTAATTCATAGTCTATTCCAGAATATAATACCTCTTAGGGAAAGAGCAAAGAAGGTTACAGAAAATATTAATTATGCAAAATAACAAGCTTCCTTAATAAAATATTAAGTGCATTCTATAATAATAATCTGGAAACACAGAACTTAGAATTCACAGAGTCTATTCCTTAGTAACTAACTACATTCTTATGTCAGAATTTTGATTGCTATAGAAGCTGAGATCCCTTCATAAAACTATTTTTGAACCAGTCGCTACCTAGAATCTCTCAAAACATTGTGATTATGGACAGAGAGAAATGTCAATGCAAAGCTACTCCTGTTGATATACACAACAATCTCTTTTGCCCAGAACAATTTTCAGCTCACACTATATACGTATAAAATTTAGATCATACATTTAATTTTTAACCCATTGATGGAAAGTTTTAATGTATATATGAAGAGTTGTTATTCTTCAGAATCTCTACAACCTTCAAACATTACTATCACTAATTAACTTCTGGTGCCAATAGATGAAAATTTTATCTTTGTTTACATTCCACTTGCTTTTGGTGATATCCTGTATCAGTCATACACAAACACTAAATTTTATCTCATAGATCCTCTTGTGTTGCAGTTATATAAGTGTAGTTTTCTTTTCCCACAGATTGTGGGCATACAGCAGTTATTATATCTTTTCCATTAAATATTGAACTCTGAAGTGATATGTTCTGAAATCAAATATTAATCTTATTTAGGAACTTAAATCTAAATCAATTGTTTTGAAACCAAAACACACAGAATATTATAAAATATAAAACATAAAATCTAAAGTCACTTCCAACATTTTGATGAGTACAGTATCCGTGGTACAAAATTAGCTATAGGAGTGATTTGATTCTGGGTATGGCTCATTCATCCTGTGTAGTACCTGGATTGCATGCCCAAATTGTAGACTTGAAAATAGCCAGCTACCAATTCATATGGTTGCAGTGTAAATTATTTTGGTATTACAATAGAAAGTTTGATCTGAGAGATGATTCTGGAAGTGAGATTATCCATGCCTTAGCCTGACTTCCCATGAAAATATATTTATATCAAGTGTCCCCATGCGCTGAGTAAGTCTGTATGCCTGTCTCTGAAATGGGAAATCAACAAGAGTCTAAGAATATTGTAAACACTGTATCTTTAGAGACAGAAGGTGAAATAATTTCAATAGAAGTTATTGTTATCTACCCCATGCTATAAAAATGCCTAAAGTAAGAAAGGAAAAATAGACGTTAAGCCAGGTAGTGAAGGCTCACAACCTGAAGATGACTGACTAAAAATGACATTTCTAGTAAGTTTCTTCTATGTGCTTGTAAGTGTCTTCTGTTCATCCCCTGCTTCTATACACCATTCACTATTTATTATTTTACATTGCCTGTCATATATGCAATAAATAATTCATTGAAGATTATAAAATATGTCTATTGTAAATCATTCTCCAGATCATAGAGACCATCAGTGCACTGTGTTTCAATGAGAAAGAAACTCACAATTACCAAAAGCATTTATAAAATGAGAACTTAGATGATACATTTATAAACAGTTATATCTGGTTATCATTAAAACATTTCTTTCACTTTTATTTATTTTAATTTAAACTTTTTTAACATACTTACTGTTTTGTCCAGTTCTCTGCAACCCCCAAAAGATCCAGAGAATCACACCAACTCTCAGAAGAGTCCCCTCCCTACTCAAAGCAGGGCTTTTTTAATGCAAAGACCAAACAGAAGTCAAAGAAAAACCCTTATCAGGCTGTGAAGTGTGGGGCTTCCTGGGCCCAAAGGAAGTTTTTTTTTTGTTTTTTCTTTTTTCTTTTTTTTTTACTATAGCTGTCTCATCAATTTGGTGGGCAGCTGTTGGGCAAGTACAGGGATGCCAGCTGATTGGTTGTTTCAGGATGGGGAAAAGATACTTTGTAGCAGGGCAAGAATGTTCTCTGAATACCCAGGACATTAAGCGTTTAGAAACTTTCAGGATGAGAAACTAGAAATTTCTCAGCTTCCAATGTAGCTCCAAGCCTCAAGGTGGAGGGACGTTAGTTTCCACACCTACTACTTGTTCTCATTCCCTCCCCCTTCCCGGTTATCCCTCTGGTTCTATCCACCCTATCTCCTCTCCATTGCTCAGAAAGAGTAAGGACTCCCAGGGTGAGTCACGAACTCTGGCTTATTCACTTGTAGGAGCAAGCCACTCCCATCGGTATCGAGGCTGAGTAAGGTGTTCCTCTTTAAGGAAGGGGCAAGGTTCATGCATTAGGAATAAGTTCTGGTCCCAATGCCAGAGGTCCCACAAACTGCCCACCCCATTCTACTGTCATCTTCATTCCGAGGGCTAAGTTCAGGCCCATCCAGGTTCCTCAGATGTTAGTTCAGAGTCACTGAGCTCCCACGAGCTCCAGTCTTCTGTCTTTGTGGGTTTCATCTTGACTCCTTTGCTAATGTACTCTATCCCCCCTCCCTTCAACTGGATTGGGAACTTGACCAGGGTTTAGCTGTGGATCTTTGCATCGGCTTCCATCAGTTGCTGGATGAAGGTTCTATAATTGTAATTAGGGTGGTTGTCAATTTGATTATAGAGAAGGCTGGTTTTAACATCCTCTCCATTACCAATTGAAGTCTTAGCTGGGCTTATCTTGTGGGTTCTTGGGTGTTTTCCTCGCACTACATTTCCCCATAACAACACAACAGCTACCTCTATCAAGGCATCTATTTTGTTGGTCTCCATCTTTTGTGCCTTCCCCAACTCAACCACCCCATTCCCTCATGTTCTCTTCCTACCCCCCCTTGCCTGCTGCTCTGCTATGATCCCAATTTACTCAGCAGAACTTGTCTATTTACCCTTCCAATGGGGATCCATGGATGTCTCTCTTAGGTTTGTCATGGCTACACAGGTGCTCAATGGTTGTGGATTGTACACTGGTTATCCTTTATTTTACATGAAAAATCCACTTATGAGTGAGTACAAACCATATTTGTCTTTCTGGGTCTGTGTTACCTCACTCAATCAGGATGACTTTTTCTTGTTCTATTTGCCTGCAAATATCAAGATGTCATTTTCTTCTACGGAGTAGTACTCCATTGTGTAAATGTGCTACATATTTTAGCTGATTCTTCATTTAGGTTGTTTTCAGGTTCTGTCTATAATAAATAATTCTCCAATGAACATATTTGACCAAATGTCTTTGTGTTAAGAATGTGTGTTCTTGGGATATATGCTCAATAATATACTAGTATTCTATATATGCATCTTCTCAAGAGTGGTAATGATGGATCATTTGGTAGATTGATTCTCAGTTTTCTGAGAAACTGCCATATTTATTTCCAAAATGGCTGTACAAGTCTGCAGTGTTGTTCTTACTCCACATCCAGTCCAGCATAGGCTGTCATCAGTGATTTTGATATTAATCATTCTGACATATATGAGATTGTATCTTAATTTTGATTTGTATTTATCTGATGGCTAAAGATGTTGAACATTTTTTTTAAGTATCTTTTGACAATTTAAATTTCTTCTGTTGAGAAGAATCTTTATTTAGCTCAGTACTCCATCTTTAATTGGATTATTTGGTTTTTGATCCCTAGGTTCTTTAGTTTTTTATATATATTTTAGGGATCATCTCTCAGTCAGATGTAAGGTTGGTGAAGATCTTTTCCAGTCCTGTAGCCTGTTGTTTTATCTTGTTGGCTGTGTTGTATCTTTTACCTTACAGAAGCCTTTTAGTTTCAGGAGGTGCATTTATTAATTGCTGGTCCCAGTGTCTCTCCTACTGGTGTTACATTTAGGAAGAGATCTTCTATACCAATGTGTTCAAGGCGTCTCCCACTTCTTTCATACTAGGTTCATTATAACTGAGTTTATGTTGAGGTCTTTGATCCCTTGCACTTGAGTTTTGTGCAGGGTGATAGATAGCAGTTTCTTTGCACTATTCAACATGCCACATTGCGTTATGTCAGAAATATTTGAAGATACTTTCTTTTTTCCATTGCATACTTTTAGATTCTTTGTCAAATATCAGGTGTTAATAGGTGTGTGGATTAATGTTAGCATCTTCAGTTTGGTTCCATTGATCCACATGGCTGTTTTTACATCAATATCAAGCTGTTTTTATTATCATAGCTGTATATATAGCAGAGCTTAAAGTTAGGATGGCGACTCCAGGAATTCTTTCATTGAAGAAGATTGTTTTGGCAATTCTGACTTTTTGCTTTTCCAGATGAGGTTGAGGTCAGTGAAGAATTGTGTTAGGATTTCCGAGGGCATTAAATTAAAAACTGTAAATTTGTAAGATTTTGTAAGATTGCCATTTTTACTACAATGATCCTATCCAAGAACATAGGAGATCTTTCCATTTTCTGCTATCTTCTTCAATTTCTTCCATCAATGACTTAGTGTTATTGTCATACAGGTTTCTTATTTCTTTAGGTAGTGTTACCCCAAGATATTTTATGTTTTTTGTGGCTATTGTAAAAGGCAATTTGTCCCTGATTTCTTTTTCAGCCTTTTATTATTCATGTATATTTGGGTTATTTATTTTGGGGAGTTAATTTTGTATCCTGCCACATTGCTGAAGGTGCTTATCTGCTGTAAGTTTCCTGGTAGAATTTTTGGGGTCACTTATATAAACTTATCATCTGTAAATAGTGAAAGTTTGACTTCTTCCTTTTTAATTGTATTCCCTTGATCTCTTTTTTTATTGCTCTGGATTGAACTTTGAGTACTATATTGAATAGATATGTAGAAAGTGGACAGCTTTGTCTTGTTCCTGATTTAGTGGGATTGGTTTGAGTTTCCATTTAGTTTGATGTTGGCCTTTGGCATGTTGTATATCACCTTTATTATGTTTAGGTACCTTTCTTGTACCACTGATCTCCCTAAGGCCTTGACCACAAAGGAGTGTTGGATACTGTCAAAGGTTTTTCAGCATGTAATAAGATGATCATGTGTTATTTTTCCAGTTTGTTTATATGGTAGATGACATTGACAGATTTTCATATTTTGAACTACCCTTACATATCTTGAATGATGCCTACTTGATCATGGTGTAGAATTGTTTTAATATGTTCTTGAATTTGGTCTGCCAGTATTTTATTTAGTATCATTTACATGAGTGTTAATGGGGGTAATTGGTCTGTCCTTCTTTTTCTTTGTCGAGTCTTTGTGTACTTTGTGTATCAGGGTGACTGTAGATTCATAAGAAGAGTTTGACAGTGTTTCTTCTGTTTTGTGTGTGTGTGTGTGTGTGTGTGTGTGTGTGTGTGTGTGTGTGTGTGTGTGTATGTGTGTGTACTGAATAATTTAAGGAGTAATGGTATTAGTTCTTTAAACTTCTTTTAGAATTCTGTGTTGAATCCATCTGGCCTTGGGCTTTTGTTGTGGTTGTTGTTGGGGGACTTTTAATAACTGTTTCTATTTCCTTAGTCTATTTAAGTCCTTTATGTGATCTTGGTTTAATTTTGGTGAGTGGTCCATTTCTTTTTGGTTTCTGTTTTGTGAAGTATAAGATTTTGAAGTATGATCTAATGATATTTCTAGATTTCCTCTGTGTCTGTGGTTATGTCCCTCTTTTCATTTCTAATTTTGTTAATATGGCTCTTCTCTTCTGCTTTTAGGTCAGTTTGAAAAAGAGATCATCTATTTTGTTGAATTTTTTTCAAAGAATTAAATCTGCATTTTATAGATTGTTTGTATTTTTTGAATTTTACTAATTTTCATCCCGAATTTGATTATTTCTTGCCTTCTACTCCCTCCTTGTGGATGTTTACTTCTTTTTATTCTAAGTTTTCAGGTATGATGTTAAGAAGCTTGTGTGTTAGTTCTTACAATTCTTTGTATAGGTACTTAGTGCTATGAACTTTTCTCTTAGCACTGCCTTCATTTTATTTCATAAGTGTAGGTATATAGTAAGAGGTTTCTGGCCTGGACTTTCGGGCCTAACCTCAAGGTCTAGGCCCACAGACCCACAGACCTGCAGACTCACAGACTCGCAGAGACAGAGACATACAGATGCTTACAATTAGTTTTTGGCTGATAGACCTAAGGCCCAGGCATCTAGCTTGCTAGCTCTTTACCCTTAAACTAACCCATGTTTCTTATCTTGTTCAGCCATGTGGCTCAGTACCTTTTCTTAGAGCAGCATAGCTGTCCCCTGCTTCTTCCGGCTTCTCTCTGGCATTCTGCCCTGTGCTTCCTGTTCTCAGAGTTTTTCTTAGTCTGGTAGCCCCGCCCACACTTCCTGCCTGCCTTTGGTCAATAAGCATTTTTTATTAAACCAGTGGGTGGGACAATTATTTACAATGAAGCAATGCAATACCCTTATATACTTTGAATTCAGAAAAGGCTGATTCTGTAATCACCCATTTGCTAGAAGTTATGGCCATCATGGGAATACCTGCACAAATAAAGACTGACAATGCTTCAGTATATGTTTCTACTAAAATGAAACAATTTTTTGCTTATTATAATATAAAGCATATTACAGGAATACCACACAATCCTACAAGGCAAGCAGTCATAGAGATCAAATCCAACTCTAAAGTATATGTTAAATAAACGGAAAGGAATAACAAAGACCCCAAGAGATAGACTACATAGTGCTTTATTAACTTTAAATTTTCTCAATGCTAATGACAAAGGAACAACAGCTGCTGAAAGGCATTGGACCATAGATAAAAACAGCTGAACTAAATCAACCTGTTTACTTCAAAGATGTACTAACCTCTGAATGGAAGCCAGGGTATGTGCTCAGTTGGGGAAGGGGTTTTGCATTTATTTCCACAGGTGAGGAAAAGATATGGATACCATCAAAATTAATAAAGACTCGAACCGAACCAGAGATACTTCATAAAACTAAGAATTGATAGCTCATCCACCCATATTACAATTTTTTCAGTTGTAAGAAAAAACAAAGGGTCGGGACAGGTTTCTGTTTTTGTCTTTATAGGAAACTTGAAATACCCATCTTCAAGAAGGTAAAAGGCCTTGAACATCTAGACATCTAAAGCAAAAAAAGAGGCTATCCAGGAAAATTTGCAAACAAAAGAATATTGTAACTATTGGTACCAGTTTACTTGATAGGGTAAAATCTCATTGCTTAACCTTTACAATTTTTTTTATTAGTTAAAGTCCCAGTTTTATTATAATTTAAAGCTGGCTTTAGAGTTGGATTGTGGCTCTCTCCTTCTCTAAACTCAAGCATACTTGTTAAAGGAAAAAAAAAAAATCTCTGTATCATATCAGAAAAGCCACCTGTTATGGGACAGAAGAATAACAAAAAATAAGGGACTATTCTATTGTTACTAAACATATGCTCAATAAGTCATTATATGTTTAGTTTGCTATACATTGTGTTGGTTTTTAGTCTCTTATCAGTTTTCTGCAGTGATCCAGGATAAAGCCTAATTGTGAACTTGAAATATCCGAAAGGAAGATGCCCCCCCCCCACAATGATGGTTTCACATGAACAAAGCCACTAGGCTGACAAACAACAATAAAAGATCAGATTTGGACTACAAACTGCTCAGAACAATTTTGTAGCAGCTCGCTGAGATGAACCAGCTTCACAGGCTACTATGGTCAGGACTTGAGACAAACTGTGTGCTTTCCTGTTATGCAGAGAGTGGACAACAAATGACACAGTTACTTATTTCAGGACTTGACATTTAACAAAACTTTTCTTTTCGGGATCCCCAAAAGATGCTGTCACCCCCAGTCAGCAGGAAGTAAATTTAAGAACACAGCACCCACATTCCCAAGTGGTGGGTGGGTTGGTTTTGGTTCCCAAGTGGTGGGGTGGTTTGGTGTTGGTTGTTCAATGGGTCATGGATGATTGTCATTGTTTAGATTAATTGGTTAAAAGTTGTTCATGGTTATGGTTAGAAAAAAGTTAAACAAGAACGACTAGATTCAAGATTTGTGTTTAAAAAATAGAAAGAAAAAGGGGATACAGATAGATAGGATACAAGGATAGATTATGGAATCTTCTTTTAAAAGGATATGCTAGCTTTAAATATTTTACATTGCATTGGTTTTCTGTATACAAAATGTGTATATTGAGATTAATTGTGTCATTGTACAAATATTTCCATGCTTGTTTGAGGTAGTATACTTAATAAGATTATTTAACATTGTAATACAAGTTGCTAGTCCATGAAAGTTTTTATTTTCAATTAATCAGAATATAAAGCAATGCAGGTCAGTAGTTAGACATTACATTCAGACATAGTCATGTTAGATATGTTTTCAAGGTCAAACAAATATATTTTAGATAAACAGGTCTTCTTCAAAAACTTCAGAGATCCATAGAATACTGCATTTAAAATATTTTTAGAACTTAAAGACTTTTCTGGACAGTGAGACAGGTCTGCTCCTGGCAGCCCCAATATACTTCAAGAGAAAAAAGGGCATTGAAGAAACTCCATATGGAGTCTACTTTCTTTGTGGTAACGGTTAGCCATTGGACAAAAACCTGTCCCTGTATTGACTGCTTGACAGTGTGCTATTTGAACTGGACATGCAGGTTCCCTCAGAAAGTGACCTTTGAACTTTGACAGAACAAGCTGAGATGGTCATTCAGCTTCCTGTTTTTTAGAGAAAACTGTCAGAGATGGCCCGTGAACCATGTGAGGCCAGTAGCGGCCCCTGGCATGCTGGGCCTGGATCTTCCTGGAGTTGGGTTGCTTGGGAATGCAGTTCAAAGTGGGTGGTAAACTCCATCTAATGTTTTAAATACCAGCAGAGACTGATAACCAACAAGTACCACAAGGGAAAACTGAAAAGAACTTTGAAGAGAGACTTCAATCTTCAGGACACAAGGAGAAATGACTGAACTACACCAAAATGAACAGAGCAGATTTTCTGCTTCACTGAAAAGAAAAGAGACTTTGGGCCTGTAGGCTGAAGATGGATGCCCCAACTTTATAAAGGAACTTTGAGTGACTGTCCAGGCAGATAGGTGTCATCTATGTCATTTCTAGTTTTTGGAAGTTGCTTGCATTTCCTAGTTATTTGGGTTAATATTATTTCTTTCTTGGGTCTCTGAGGTAGTTGAAGATGAGATAGTTATAGTTACAGTTTTCTAATGACAGTTTTAGGAAAGAAACTTTGAAGTTAAAGTTTATAAGTTTAAGAGACATCAAAATAATAGGATAATTAATGAATGAAATATTTTCTTGGACTTGTCAATTGTTAATGGACTGGACATTACTCATTTATTGTTTGTATATATTGTATATAATTATTGTACCTATTGTATATTGTTTTTATTATGTTAGCTATCACCTTCTTTTTTTAAATTTGACACAAAAAGGGATATGTAGGGATTTAATAAAGTTTCAGAAGTTTTGGAGATATCAGAGGGAATCTACCCACAGTCTATGTGGGGGGTTAGTAAAAGCTCCAGAAGTCCCAGAGCTCTAACCACAGTCAGTCTAGGAGAATCAGAGAGTGGTGATTCAAACTTTTAATCCCAGCACAGGGAATATCCTGGGAGTGGTGACCTACACCCTTAATCCCAAATGAGTCAAGGTAACTTCAGATTATAGAAGGAATTCCAGGCTCCCAAGCAGGTGTGGTAAGGGCCACGCCTTAATTACGGAAAGGATGCTTAAATCGGGATTCAAACCCAGAGAAAAAGCCACTCCAAGGGAATCGAGGCCGAGGAAGCTATAAGACAGCGGGGTAAGATTTGACTGTGGTGTTTATTCCCTCTAGTATCTCCAACGTCTTCAGAGATCTATCCCTGAGTCTCACTTATTCGTGCGACAACAGAGATGGTTCATTTGAAAGTTGTTCAGTTCCCTAGAGTTTGAAGTTTGTGTTTGCTGCTTAACACTAACATTAGGCGATGGTTGTCCAACAGCATACAAGGGGTTATTTCTATTTTTTGTATCTCGACATATTTGATTTATGACAGATATGTGGTCAGTTTTAGAGAAGGTTTCATTGGGTGCTAAGAAGATATATTTCTTTCTGTTTGTGTGGAAATTCTTGTATATATATATACAAAGTCCGTTTGAGTCATAACATCTGTTAGATTCCTTATTTCTTTGTTAAGTTTCTGTCTAGTAGACCTGTCTTATTTGTGAGAGTGAAGTGTTCAGGTTTCCCACTATTAGTGTATAGGAGTTTATGTGTGTTTTAAGCTTTAGAAATATTTCTTTTATATATGTGGCTGCCCTTGTATTGGGGGTATAAATGTTCAGGATTGAGATTTTATCTTGATTGTTTTTTCAGTAGGGATACTTTTTGCTTACCTGCTGCTGAAGCAGCCATGGGTTTTAGGGCATAAATATTTCTCTCCCATGCAATTGTTCTAAATGTCCATAGCATAAAAAATGTCACATGTACTTACTTTTTCATACATCATTACCAAGAAAAACATATTATTGACAAAAACCATTTCAATATGGATAATTATAATTAAATTCAGTAGCTAAACAAAAACTTTTGGTTAGAATTTTTTTTAGAAATACATAGGTTAGTGTATCTAGAGTCCCAACTATTTATTTAATAAATTTATTGAAATAATAAGGTTTAGTTTGATATGGGACAAGTAAATATGTAAGATTGATGGAGTAGTGCCATATATGAAGGTGTGTAAAAATGAGTTACACACTATCATCCATCAATACCATGTCTTTTGGTCTCCTTGTGTTATATTCAGTCATTAGGAGTGACCAACTTTATCTCAATATTCTTGTCTTTACAATCATTTAAACTGGCTTTTGCATTTTCTCTACTCTTGATTTGTGTCTTTTTAGAATACTTACTTCATAAATCAGGGGTTTATAATACAAATTTTCACTGTCACTTCAGACAATATCTTTAAGTCTTTGTTTTACATCCCCAACATGGCTTTCCAGTAGAAATAGCAGATACAGTTCTATAAAATTATCAAGGACAATTTCCATCAATCTCTAATACCTCTGCTAGACAGAAGCCTAAGTTAGATAAAACAATTGCCAAGTCTAAACATGGTAGCTGCCTTAATCTTACTGAGGAGTACTTTCCTTAAAATTTATCTCATCTTCTGAAGCTCTTTTATCTCAGCTTCCATGGAGTTACTTTCCTCTTGGGAAAGCCTTGAGAATAAACTTCCTTGAGTTTTTAATTTGTTCAAAGAAGTATTACTTGACCAAAGCTTACTCCATTTTTTATATATACACACACACACATATATAAAGCTATGCCAGGAACAAAAAATAAATGAGCTTGACAATATACATTCATTTTATCTTGATAAATCATAATAATATATACAATAATACATAGAAAATGCTTTGTAATACTAGAATATAATTATAAACAAAGAACAATTAGTTAATGAATTTCTTTACCATTAATGTACATATTGTGATGAAATTTGTAGCACATTCTATATAATATTAGTTTAGCTCTGAAAATATGTTCTCTTAGGTACTAAAATGTTTTTTTAACATAAATCACTGTAATTTTTTATATATTGTATTCTAAAATTGAATGGCATTAGGATCTCTATATATTACTTTTATCTATATGGGAGCAGAACCTAAAGATTTTTAACTACTTAATAAAATCAGGGATCTTAATTCAGAAAAGCATATAGGAAAAGGTAAATCATTCTATATTTAGTACAGCTTAATGTGTGAGCACGTTTTACAACTATTAGAACAGAGTGGCACAGTAAAGCTGCAGTTGAAATTATCAAGATATGAGCATGAGTTACTTCATGCCATTTCAACTTTATGAATGAAATCTTCCTAGTGTTAAATTGTAAATTCAAAAAATTTCTATCATATAGACAAAACATAATGACCTTTAGTCTGTAACTCTTCTGGGCATTGAGCTCTGCTATGATTTTGAACATTAATGTTTCCCAAAAGGCTCTATGTTAAAAGATTGGTCTCCAATTGATAGCATTATTAGGAACTGGAAAAAACTTGGAGAAAAGGAGTCTGGCAAAAGAAATATAATTGTAATTTAAAATATTATCTAGAATCCACAATTAGTGAATAAAATGGGAGAAAAGTCCCTGTGAATTAAAAAAAAAAAAGTTTCAAAAGAAAAAATTACTGACTGGGCAGTCTTGGTGCGTACCTTGAATCTCATCACTCAGGAGGCAGAGGCAAGTGGATCTCTTTGAACTCAAGGCCAGGCTGCTCTTTAGTGAGTTCCATAACAGCCAAAAATTGTTACACAGAGAAATTCTGTTTTGAAAAACCCAAAATAAATAAAAAATACTGGTGACAGTGGAATGAAGAACTAAAAAAAAAAAAAGAAAGAAAGAAAGGAAAAAGAAAAAGAGGGAAGCTCCTCATATTTTAAACTTCTGACTGGGATGGGAATTGCTTGCCTAATAGATGAGAAAACATTGGGTAACATTTTATACTAAGGCATTCAGAAATTTTGAAATGAGGTTAGATCATGTCTGTGTGACCTCTGTGAGAGGCCAGGGGTAGTATAACCAAAATAGAAGTTACTCAACATTTGCTATAGGCTTTACATTGTTCTTTAGTCCCCAAAGAACATTATAGATGTAGCTGCACAGTACTGAAATGTAGTCAATTTATATCCTGCTAAGATGATCTAAGATGACTTTAGCTACTACATCTGTCACCTTTATTTCTGCAACAGGAACAACTCCTTTAAATTTCTAGGTTCCCTCATAATTTTCTTGGTGAGTAAACTTTTGTATTACACGGCCTGACTTTCAAACCTGGCCTGATGATACAATTAAGTTCAGATTTTGGAAGAAAAATAAGGTGTGGTATCATAAACAAAATGGGATAGTAAAATGATCGTGACATTTATCGCAGTGTTTCAGAATCATTTCTGGTTTCCACAGTAAGAAATGTTAACTTAAGCTGCAAGAGTAAAAAAAAAAAAAAAAAAATTAGATCTTAACTTCAAAATAGATTATTTGCTATGTATTTCTCGTGCAAGACAAAAAAAATATGAGAATGACTATCATTTCTGTTTTCTATCAAGGTTCAGAAAATAAATATGGACAAGCCATGCAGCTTCTTTAAAGTTAAACTTTCCAAATTAATCAAAATGATTTTTAAGCATATCACTAAAACACCTTTAACATAAATTTCAGATTTCTGCTATAAAATTTTTACATATTGTTTGTTGGAAGGTACTTGTTCTGTTCTAGTTTAAACTGCACAAAAAATAATAGAGTCTCTTTTAACTACATGAAGTATATTTTGTTCTAAATTAAATTTTACCTGATTTTTGACAAGCAGTTTTCAAAATGCCTAAAATTTAAGGAATATATTTATATGTACAAACTATAGCTTATTGGAAATCAGCATGTATTTACCCTGCATGAAAAGGAAGAAGGGTGACTGGATGTAGAATTTATTTATAAAGAACTTTTACATTTATGGAAAATGTGATGAGATATTCTTAATGAACTTGTGTGGGTTCCCTGACTTTTTCATTGTTAATCGTCAGGGTTAGTACCAGGTGAAATAGTCTCACTTCAAAAAAAAAAAATACTTCTGTATTTACTCCTTTAAATTGTATATTACATTTAGAATTCACTATGAAAAGGATTATCCATTTTTCTGAAAGCAACACCTAATTACAAAATTTCATTCCTTGGACATTTCATTTATAATTAAAAATTTCTTACTGCTATTTGTAATTTAAAATGCTTTATTATTTTTTAAATTTGTTCCCAACTAAAAATGACTTGTTGTTTAAAACCCTCAGAAGTTCTGTCTTGTGACCTAATGAAAATTTAAGAAAGAGAGGTACAGAGACACTCAGAGAGATGTACACACATACAGAGTTTATGTGTGTATGCATTGCACTCATTATTGAAAGCTGTATCTTGAAAGTTGCACAAGGATCACATATTTCTAGACCTTCATCTTTACTTATATAACTACAGATGAGCCATTTTGAAAATAGTTATTTTTCACACTTTAATGAGCAGAGCTTTCTTAAGAGATTTCCCACAAAAAGAAAAGCATTTTGTCTATGTTCACGCTGTGCTTTGCCAAAGGGAAAGATTTGATGTTAGAACAACAGTGACTGACTACATTAAGGAACAGGTGCATGACCCAGTGGATTCAATGTGAGTCTGAAAGTACTATTAAGTGCACAATAACTTCCTGTATGTATTCTTACTAAAAATGAAAAGTAGACATTTTTAAGTCCAATATTATGCTATTTAATTCATTCTCCAGAGGAGTAGGTAAGAGTTCTCTGCCTGACAGGAAAATGGATGGTGAGGCGAGTGAAAATTTTGTCATCAGCCAGCAGTAGTTTGCTATTTTCAGTACTTTGGGCTTAATATTGATGCCTAAAATAAACATCGAATGGACCTATGCCAAATCTGGGGAGAGAAGAGACATCAATCTATAGTCCTTTACTCTTCTCTGAGATCTTGGGTTATTTTCTTAATTATTTTTGAAATACTTGACTGTAGTCCCAAAGTGAGTGACATATTATGATTTTTTCCTGCTTATCTTTTTTTCCCCTCACAGAAAACCGGTCATGGTTTTCTCTCCCACAACCACTCCTTCAATGCTTTCTATCTCCTCTTCTTTCCAAATCCTTACCCTTCCTGAGTCTCCTGAAAAAACAGACAGGCATTTGAAAGAAAATAACAAAATGAGATAAAACAAACAACAGACATGAAAACAGAAGAAAATAACAAATAAAAATCCACAGATTCAGAAACACACATATTTCTAAGCAAAACCACAAAACCATGATATATATGCAAAGGACATATAAAATAGTCCCGACAAAGCACTATGAAATAGGACTTCACCAAATATGGCGGGGAGTTAATTTTGTGTTTGTTGTCTCTTCTTGGGCATGGGGTCTGAGGTGAAAGTTGGTTTATATATCCACCTAGACTCTATTGGAGAAAACTAAGTATTCCTTTTCAAGAATTTTTTCAGCTGGAGATAGTTTATGGGTTAGGCATAAGGTTTGCTTGTTTCTGTGTTACCTCTCAACACTGTGGTCACATATGGCTTGGAGCCTTTACAGGAAATCAGTATACTTCCACATACATTATCAATTTATGGATGCATCACTTCTGTTGTGTCTAAAGGCCCTGTTTCTTCACTGCTCTCCACACCCACAAGCTCCTATAATTGTATGCCTTTTTCTTCAGGATAGTTCCCTAAGTGCTAAAGTGAGGGGTTCGGGAAGACTTCCCTTTTAAGACTGAGTGTTACAACATCTCTCATGTCTTTCCATTGTTCAGTTGAAGGACACTATTTTTTCCTATCTACTGTAATAGAACGCTTCTCTGATGATGACAAGCAAGACACTAACCTGTAACTACAGAAGAATGTTATTATGAGTAATTTTATTGCTATGGTTTCCTTAGAAGATCAGTAGTATTTGGTTTTCTCCTTAGTCCCTGGTTCCTTTCTACTTTGAGGTTATGTACTACCCAGGCAATGTTTGGCATGGGTTCAGTATCATGGAGTAGGCTTTCATTCCAATTAGATATGGTTGATTATCTCCACAAGACTCATGCCACAGCCGTTGCATCTGTGTGTCTTCCAGAGAGGTCACCTTTGTATATTAAAATGCTTCTACCTGGGTTAGTGTTTACCTTCTCCTCTAATAGCATGCAATGTACCTTCAAGTCCCATGGATGTTAGTCTCAAAGTAGACATCAGCTTCATTCTTCTAAGTTCAGTGAGTTATGTACTGCTCTATTTAGAGTAGGTCCTTACTGTCAGTTGTAGAAAGCAGCCAATATACATTGAAATAGCCTGGGTTGTTTGGGAACTGATGTGGGAATGTTTTTCTGTATTCTGTGAATATCAATCTTTAAATAAAGGAGCTGTTTTGGCCCATAACAGGCACCATAGAAAAAATAGGAGAGGAAATCACAGCATAGGTAGGAGAAGCAGGGCAGAGTCAGACAGACTGAGCCAGATGCCCAAAGGAGAAACATGTAAGGAACACAAGTGAGCCACAGGCCACGTGGTAGGACAGATTAATGGAAATGGGTTGAGTTAAGGAGCTAGCTAGCAATGTGCCTATGCTGTAGGCCAAACAGCATGAAATTAATATAATATCTGAGTTATTTTGGGGTCCTAATCAGTGGCGGGCAGCTATGGGGTCTGGGGCTGCAGGTCTGTGGGTCTGGACCTCTGGCTGTCCAGGACCAAGGAAACCTTATTTAACAGGAAATTTCCATGGGTCTACTTTCACCAACAACTCTTTTATATGTAATTCATTCCTAGCACTGAAGGCTTGATTTGGTGGCAAGATGTAAATAGTTGGAAATTTTTCTCACCCATTATTTGAGGATTCTACTTAGATTTCTTACATACATGCATATATTTCAAGAAGCTTTCACTGTATTAGGCTTCTGTATGAACCTTCAAATCCCCCCCCCCCTTTTTAGCTGTCTGACCTGTATATTCTTCTTAACTCCTTTGTTTGCTCTGTCTCTCTATCTGATCTTCCTGTTCCTGGCCCTGTTCCAAAATATCCATAAGTATCTATTATGTTTTGTCTTCCTAAAAAGATAATTCCCTTCACTTAACCTGTTATTCCACACATCTCATTTGTTATTGTACAGTCTTAATAAAATGCTACCAGCTAACATCTGTACAAGGTTAACACCATCTAAAATGGGCTTGGATATCCCACATCAATCGCTAATCAAGAAAATACTATATGGACTTGCTTATAAGTCAACATTATGAAAATATTTTGTCAGTTGGCAGCTCCTCTTCCAAAGTGGCTCTCATTTATGTCAAGTTGACTAAGACTAACCAATGTGCATTCAAGTAATGGCTTGTGGTTTTCCTATATATTCATGAACCTCAAAATGGAAGACTAGGTCTGCATCTCCTAAAAGTTTTTATTTCAAATTATAAGACATTAAAAGATGTATGTTGACTGAGGTCAGCCAAAAATGATAAAGCAATAATTCTAAATATTCAAGACTCTGCTAACTTTTTGGATTTGTTTTGGTTTTTTTGTTTTCACAGTCACTTTATTTTCTATTATTGAGGTCAAACTGATAATTCTGATTAGTTTTGGGGAGAGAAAAGTGATGTTTATAAATTCATATGTATCATAAAATAATTACCAGAATCCTTCACAATACAAATTGCATTTTATATTTACTGAGAATGCCCAATATTTATTACTTTAGCAATTACAAATAAAAATACAGCATAATTACTAACTATAATCACCCTATTGCATTATACCTCTCCACATTTTCTAACTGATAGCCAAAAGTTTTTAAACTATGACAAAACTCTATATTCCCCCCATACTCTAAGACTGTTTAGAAATATTTCCCTGTTTCAAAGGGTAAGGGATTAGCTGGGAATCTACATGTATGGGAAATAATTTGAAATTTTCATGTAGGTATGAATCTTTCTTATGTCATCATTATAATAGCATAGAATGTCTCCCGTGTTTCATGAGTGACTTTCTCCATCCACTCTCTCCCTCAGTCTGTCTTTCTGTTTGTTTCTCCCCTACTCTCTGGATTCCCTTCTTCTCCCCCTTTCTCCCTTCCTTCTTCTCTTCTTCCTGATATCGTGTGTGTGTGTGTGTGTGTGTGTGTGTGTGTGTGTGTGTGTGTGTGTGTGTGTGTTACTGCTTTCCTCTCTGTAACATCCACCAAGAAATTCAAGGAATGCAGGCAGATTACTTGTCTAAATGCTTCACTCTTGTTTGTTTGTTTTCTATCTCTGCTCTTCTATTCTCTTCCGTCTCTTTGTCTTCTTTTTACATTTCCACATTCCCATTTCCCTGATGATCTCAGATTACTATGTTCTCACAGAAATGGCTTATGACCACTACATGGCAATATAGAAGCTTTTGTTATACATTAACAAAATGTCAAAAATGTCTTCCTTTCTTTTTTTAGCTGTCCCATACATCTATGGCTTTGTAAATGATCTGCTATAATTTTGATGCTTCATTTAACCTTCTGTGGCCCCAAAGAGATCAATCACTTGTACTGTGAAGAAACCCCTCTCATGGATCTTGCTTGCTCAGATACCTATATCAAAGAAATGGCCATCTTTGTGGTGACATGATCCAACTTCACTTGTTCTATCAGCATCATCCTCATCCCAACTGACTGAGAGACATTCACGTTCTTAGCCATCAGGGAAACACAAATCAAAGTTACTCTAAGATACTAACTTACAGCTGTCATAACGGCTAAGATCAAAAACACTGAAGACAAGCAGTTCTGGAGAGGATGTGGAGAAAGTAAAACACTCTTCCATTGCTGGTGGAAATGGAAATTTGTACATTCTTTCAGAAAAACAGTATGACAGCTTCTCAGAAAATTTGGAGTCAGCCTACCTCAAGACCGAGCAATTCTTCTTTTGGTCATACACTCAAAGGATGCTCAATCACAACACAAAGATACTTGCTCACAACAATACTTATTCAACTTATGTGGGATGTCTTTCTGTATGCAGTGAATGTGCTTTATTACCCTTGGTTAATAAAGAAACTGATTTGGCCTAGGGCAAGACAACTTAGAAGCAGGCAGGGAATCCAAGCAGAGATAAAGCAGTAGAAGGGCAGAGCTGGAGAAACACTGCAGGCTGCTGGCCAGAAAGATATAATGAAACACAGGAAAAGCTAAGAGGCCACATGGCAATATATAGATTAATAAACAAGTGTAAGTTTTAACTGCTAGTTGGTAATGAGCCTGAGCCATAGGCCAAACAGTTTGTAATTAATAACAGCCTTTGTGCGATTATTTGGAACTAAGAAGCTGCAGGACAGTGGGCCAGGTTGAAAAACTTCTGGCTAAAATTGGTGCCCACCAAAGGGCATTGTTGCTGGTATACCTGAGAAAGCATTGATGCAGTTCTGAACACACAGAAATGGAGCCACACTGGGCTTCCTAGTCTCACAGTCTCATGCCAGCAGTAGCAGCACAGAGATTCCACACAACTATCTAGGAGATGTATCTGGCCCCCAGCCTTCATGACCTAAGCATCATGGCCATGGCCAGTTTATGCAGTCTTTCTTATAGACTGCAATACAAACAGGCTTCTCCCAGCCACTGCTTTTGGGTTTGCAAGCAGAACTGTGAGCTTAAAAACACAGCTCCATGTAATTTAATACTACTTTCCAGATTTGAGAGGGTAAGCATGACTCACTTGCGCATCAACCATATTGAAAATTCAAGCTGGGTGGAGCCAATAGCAAAGGGTCTTAGGCACATAGTTTAGCAAGTTAAAAACTCTCATAGTCCAAAAGGATTAAAGATAAAAAATAAAACAGATTCAGATGGGGGGAAAATCCTCTAAATGGGTTACAATGCTTGTTTAAAAAAAAAAGGCTTAGGAGAGAAAAGAAAAAGTGTAGAGAAAGTTCTTAAAAATAGAAATGGAGTAATAAAAAAATAATTATCCAAGTAAAGATGGAAAATACAGAGTCGAGATTATGTATGTTATTGTGTTTTCATTTAATTTTTTTTAACTATTAATGAGCTATCTACAGAAAGATATTTGCTTGTAAGACTGCTAAGTTAAAGCAACTTATATATTTTAAAAATATTTTGACTTTGAAATTTGAGTCTAAGAATATGTTGTTTTGGAAAATAGGTTTGTTTTTGTTTTACAGACGATGAGAATCTATGAATTGCTTCCAGGCTTATATGGTTTGACTGAAGATAACCCCATGAAAAAATTCTCTGATGGAAAGAGTTAGCCCAAATGATCTAACATCCCCATCAGTTTCAAGGCTGCTGACTAAAAATCACTCAGAATCACTCAAAAATTACTTGTGCTACAATCAAAAGGAGGTAGTCTAAAAAACTGTGCCCATATTTCCAAAAAATAGATTATGTGTGTTTATATTTATTTTCAGGATTTGGTTATTGGTCAAAGTCAATTTCTTTCTAAGATAAGAAAAGCATATAATTATGAAAGAATAAAAAGTAGATTATTGAACAAACATTAAGAAGCAATTACTTCTTTTAAATACTTTACAATGATATGGATTTTTTTATGGATACAAATTTAAGGTTAATGTTACACTGCATGTATATTTCAACTCTTGGTTAAGGTATTATGTTTATGCAAACATTTAAAATTGTAATATATAGCTAAAATATAGATTAGTAGTTAACCATATATGATAATCAAACTTATATTCATGTTAGTTAGATTTTTAGATATACAAATATATATTATAGTTAGATATGTAATCCTCAAACACTTCAAAGACTTACAGAATATGTCATTTAATTTTTTTTAAGATACACTTTTCTGGACACTAAAACATGTCTGCTCCCAGAATCACAAATTTCTTCAAGAAGATAATGAGAACAGAAGAAACTACATATGGAGTTTGTTTTCTTTGTGCATAAAGTTAGCCAGTGGGCAAGAAACTGCTCTTACCTCAATTGATTGACAGGTTTCTGTATAAAGTAGACATGTAGGAACCATAAAAAAAAATGACCACTGGACTTTGCCAGAACAAGCCAAGATGATTCTTCAGGTTCCTGCTTCACAGAGAAAACTGCCAGACATCCTACAGAACACAGGGACAAACAACTGATGAACTTTGCCCAAATGGGCAGGCAGAATAATCCTTCAAATTTCCTGTTTCATTAAATATTCTGCTAGAAACTGTAGGCCTATAGGCTGAAGATGGATGCCTTACATTACCGAGAAACTTTGGGTGACTGTCCATACAACCAAATGCTTCTGACATTTTTAGAATTTTTAAGTTTCTTGCATTGCACTTCCTGTTTACTCAGATAATATTATATCCTTCTGTCATCTTTGATGGAGTTGAAGACTATATAGTTATAATTAATTATAGTAGTCCTTAGTTATATTAAAAGAAAAATATATATAAAACTTTAGAGTCATAAAATATGATAGGAAATAGAGTATTTTTTTATTTTTACAAATATATATCAGATATTGTAACTATACTTTTTTATTGATGATAACTGTTTTGTTATATGTAATTTCGCTAAGTTAGAATTGAAACTTTTCTTTTTGTTTAAACTAAAAAGGGGAATTGATGTGGGATGTCTTTCAGTAGTCTGTGAATATGCTTTTTTACCATTTGAGCAGCTTAGAGGCAGGCAGGAAATCCAAGCAGAAATAAAGAAAAGAAGAGGAGAGTCAGAGAGACACTGTAGGCTGCTGCCCAGAAAGTAAGATATAACAGATCACAGGAAAAGCTACAGAGCCACATGACAATACATAAATTAATAAAACAATATGTTGAATTTAGTTATAAGAGCTAATTGGTAATGATCCTGAACAATAGGTCAAACTGTTTGTAATTAATATCAGCCTTTGCGTGATTATTTGGGACTAGGCAGCTGCAGGACAATGTGGGCCTGGTCAGAAAATTTTTGGCTACACTCAAATATGTTCATAGCAGCGTTATTCATAATAATCAGAACTTTGAAACAACCTTGATGCCACTCAACCTAATAATGGATAAATAAAATGAATACAAAATAAATAAATACTCTTCCAATTACTACATTTCTGTCAGTTTTATTTAAAAGTCCTTGACTCCAATCATTTCTTCTAGTTAAATTGCTTTTTAGAAGAATCAGAATGTTCTACATTTTCATCTTTACAGTCATCTTGCAAATGAGTTCTGCAGAGGGGAAGTGCAAGGCCTTCTCATTTGTGAGTCTCATCTGGTGGCTGACAGTTTCTTTCTTTTTTTCCTTTTACATACCCCTACTGTTCTTCCCTCCCATCCTTCTGCTCTCCACAACCTACCCTTCACCCCCTCCCATCAACTCCTCGAAGAGAGAATGGCCTCCATTGAGTATTCAACACAGACTAATATGCCAAGCTGAGGCAGGACCCTCCTCCATGTAACAAGGTTGAGAAAAGCATAGGGATTGGTCTCTAAAAAACCAGTTCATGATTTTTTTTTTCTAGTTCTATCCATTTGTTTACAAATTACATTTTGTCATTGGTTCTTTTTTTTTTCCATTGAATAATACCCTGTTCTTGGTTCTACTTCAACTGAATATGCTGACAGAGTATTTATTAAAGTGGTAGATTAAGGTTCTTTTTTAAAGAGTAGCAATTTTAACCACAGACCATTAACTTATTTCTTCCTCATTCTGCTGCTGGGATGGAGTCCACATCCTCCAAATAGGTACTTGTATTATAAATAATTAATCCATTGTCTAATTCAAATATGAGGTTGTACATTCTGCTTTAGTTTGGATTATTCAGAAAATATTTAATGATAATAAAATATGGTAGTTCTTAGACTCTATTCATTCATTACAATTAATATATGAAATATATCTTAAGGAAGCTATTATTAATTTATCTCTTGCTTCATTACTTTCAAATTACATTGAAACAATAATATACTAAAAACTAGAATGGCTTGAGTTGAAATTACTGGAAATAGAAATGTAGAGAATTGACTAGAATTTAAAATCTACAAAATTGTTATTTCAAATGCTTTATACTGCCTAGGTGACTAAGACAAAGACATAACAGCCAAAATCTAAGTTCAACCAAATACTACTGCTCTGAAACCTAGTCACAATAAAATAATTCTTAATAGTATTTTGTCATACTCATATATACCAGTTCATGCTCAGGCAGTCAACAGAGAAGATTCCTCATACAACATATGGGAACAAATACAGTGGCCCACAAATAGTCATTATGCAGAGAATAGTACCTTGGAAGAGATCATCTCTAGGATGATGTCTCTATCAAATCCCTCCTTTCAGAGCTTAGTGGGTTGGTCTCACCCATTATTTGATGATTCTATTTAGTTGTACAACATATATGTATATATTTTAGAATCTTCTACTGAATTAAATTTTCATATGATCATCAAGTACCCTTATGTAATTAGTATATATGTATAAGAAAATAATATTTGGGGATTTTTTTTGTTTTGTTTTTCATGACAAAGTATCTCTGTGTATCTCTGATGTGTAGAAACTCACTCTGTAGAATAGGATGGTCTCAAACTCAGAGATCTGTTTTCCTCTGCTGCACATGTGCTAGGATTAAAGATATGTGACCCCAGCTTCAAGAAAGCATCTAGTTTTATTAAACAGGGTGAAAATAAATGTCCACATCTTTTAGTCATTTTGAAAATCATCAATTATATTTAAAGCATACGTTTATTACATATATTTAACATATAAGCATAAAACTACACTCTATTTCAAATAAGGAAATATAAATATATGGTCACAAAAAAGACTCCAAATTAGATTTTTGCAGCAATAGAATGTATGAACATGAAAAACATTAGAAAAATATATCAAACAAGATCAATTATATAAACTACAAATGTTTAAGAATGCATTTATGAAAGAGTATAAATATCTACTTAAGACTTACACATTTTAAATCCTTATGTAGATAAAAGAAAACATATATCAAGATTTACAATTGAAGCACATTTTTTTTCAGAGGAAAACTCAAAAAAAAAAAGAAAAAAAGAAAAAGAAAGAAAGAAACGAATTGCATTTGCCTGAGGCTAAGAGTGAGAGTGTGGATTGAAAATAAATATAAGAAAATCTTGTTGAAATTATAACTACTTTTAATTTAATTATGTTTTGTGGTGGATAGCAATAAAATATTTAAATACAATGGGGAATAAAGTTACTATTTATAAAAACAATTCTAAATACCTTACAAAATGATATATGCATGTTTGTCTTTTAAAATCTTCACAACTGTGGCAGCAGATATAGTTTAAATGATAGATCACTTGCTTTGCTTAGCTTGCATGAAGCTCTGAATTTACTCTCTAGGACCAAAAAAAAAAAAAAAAACAAAAAAACAAAAAAACAACAAAAAAAACCCAACAACAACAAAAAACAAAACAAACAAACATAAAACACAGCCTGGAGAACAACTTCAATCTCAGTGTGTGTGTGTGTGTGTGTGTGTGTGTGTGTGTGTGTGTGTGTGTGTGTGTGTGTGTGTGTGTGTGTGTGTGTGATGTGGGAATGTCTGTATGCTGTGAATGTCAATCTTTGAATAAAGGAGATGTTTTGGCCCATGACAGACACTATAGAAAGAGTAGGTGGGGGAATCAGAATAGGTAGGAAAGGAAAGGCGGAGTCAGAGACAGACTGAGCTGGCAGCCCAAGAAGAAGCATGTAAGGAACACAGGTGAGCCACAGGCCATGTGGCAGGAAAGATTAATGGAAATGGGTTGAATTAAGATGAAAGAGCTATCTGGCAAGGTGCCTAAGCCATAGTCCAAACAGCATGAACTTAATATAAGCGTCTGAATAATTTGGGGGGGCCTGATCAGCTGCGGGCGGCTAAGGGGTCTGGGGCTTCAGGTCTGTGGGTCTGGACCTCTGGGTACCCAGGGCCAGGAAACCCTTTTACAACAGATGGCCAGCCAACGTGTGTGTGTGTGTGTGTGTGTGTGTGTGTGTGTGTGTGTGTGTGTGTGTGTGTGTGTGTGTGTCTGTGTGTGTGATTTTGGAAAGACGATCAGAAATTCAAGTTCAACCTTTTCTATGATAAAGAATTTTTCATTAAACTGGGTTATATGAGACTTTTAATTAGGCAATACATATTCATTATCTTCTAATCTCTAATAATTTATTTGACTCTGTAAACTGTTGCACAAATAAAGGAAACTCAAGGCCAGATCTCTGGGAAAGTCATGGATAATAGAGAGAGTAAACACCACAGTCAGATCTTACCCAGATATCTTCCAGCTTCCTCAACCTGGCTCTCCTGGCTTCTTCTGCCTGCTCTGTCTTTCTATGTTTGCCTTAAATACTCTCTTTGCTCAGTTAAGGCGTGGCTCCACCATTGCCTCCCTGAGATCCGGGAAATCCTTCTGCAAACCACAAGGCCTTGAATTTATTTTGGATTAAGGGCGTAGGTCACCACTCCTGAAAAACTCCCTGTTCTGGGATTAAAGGTATGAATCACCACTCTCTGACCCTATTAGACTGACTGTGGGTAGATCCTTCTGATGTCTCCAAATGTTTTATTATATCCCCACAGTAAACTGTTGCTTCTTTCTGTGTGTCAGATATATAGAAATATATGAGATATCTTTCTACATACTAAGAAATAAATACATGACAGATAACTTCCGGTTCTACTTACAGTTACATTTAAGAATCAGGTTTTATGCAATAGTATCAAAAATAAAGCAAGTTTAATGGCATTTTTGCATGTCGTGCTAATCAGGATTTTACTAATGCAACTGAATGCTATTACTCATGAATTTATTTATTCTAAGAGTAATGATGTATCTCTGAGTTTCAAAATATGCTTCACAACAATTAGGTATCCTATGAATTGTGTTAAGTAAATTCCACGGTATGATTAAATGCAGTAGAAAAATATTCACCTATTCTACAGTTCCATGTAACAGGAAAGGATTACCCATGCATCCCACTCTTGTCATAGACTCAAACTCAAGAGAAATTGGCAAGAGTGACAGACATTGGAACTTTTGGCTTTGAGTGGTGTCATCAAGTAGAAGACTTTAACTCTATCTCTCTGCCTCTTAGTACAATGCAAACCTCTAGCTCCTAATAGCCAAAGAAACAAAGTTATATATATATATAACTGGCATTTTTCTTATGGTTTGGATCAAATTGGGCCAAATGTAAGAATCTTCCTTATATTATGTGGCCAATCATAAATTTATCACCTCTTAAAACCATAGTTTCTCTCTGTCTCTCTGTATTTTTCATTAAAAGAGCAAAAATTAAAAACTGTTGTGCTTTATGGGAATTCCTATAAGCAACTGTAATCACTATGCCTTTGCTTCACTTCACAATTTTATTAAATATCTATTTATATGTAGTTTATGCCACTAGTAGAATTTCTATTTCCATAAAGTTTCTATAAACTAACAGTAATTTACTTTTAATCATAAACCCAAAATATAAAAAGCAAGACCCCACATGGATATATGTGTCAGCATTTATAGCAGCCATTTTCAAAATGTCTAAAAGTTTGACACAATCTGCATAAGGGAATATTTAGTTACTTCAAGGTAAAATGTGTAAAACTATGGGATTATGTAGAAGAAACAAATAAATCAGTGTTCAGTATGGTATCGTGTAAGATAGAAATCCTTCCTTTATGTAAATCCATTTACATATATATATATGATTTAATTTGCATTGTAAAAATTTAAGTATAAATTGAATGGCATTAAAAGTATCAAAATGTTGTACAAGCTTTCCTACAATATATTCTGGAAATTGTAATATATCCCAAACACAAATTACCTACTTTATCAGTAACAATTCTCTATTTTTTCTGAGCTTTTTTCTTTATGTTTTCTATTCTACTATATCCATAATTGTCTATTTTATAGTCAGTATGTGGGAATATACTTCGGTTTTCATCTGAGCTCTCTTATTTTATTTAGCCGCTCACTATGCATCTTGTGGTGTTTTATGTTTGTGAGATGTAAATTTGCATCATCTTAAACTAAGAAGAGTATGTCTTATAATGCCATCCCACAAGAGAGGTAAAAGTGTAATCCATTCAGGTGTCAAGCCCTGCAGCACGCTGGAGAGACAGGTGGCTAACTTCATGTCACAAGGACTGAAATTACATTGGAAATCACAATGTCCCCTTTTTTCCACAGAAACAGCAGGAAGCCATGTACAGTCCAGACAGTCATAGAGACCCCCTGCCTATAATGGTTTAGATGGATTTTCAGAAAAGTTTCCCGTTTAAAAAAAAATGTTTTTGCTCTTTCTGTCTAGTATCTTTTTTCCTGCTTTTTGTTTTTTTTTTTTTTTAATATAAAGACTTTTTCTCCCTTTAACTATTAATTCACTCATCTCTGTTAAGTACTGAATATGAGCATCCTGATAAAGCATAAGGTACTTTAATGATAACATGATGATTGCCTGGTATGAGCATCAACAACAAAGGATAAAACCCATATTGTGTCTGTTAAGTTTTTGGTCTACATAAAAAGCGAGGCTCTTTCTATGTTCTGTGATGAAATATATGCTGCATTCTCTATCTAAAATTATACATTCACCAGAAAGAATTATGTGAAGTTCAGCTTATTGCCTGCCATCTTTAAGGTGAATTATTTCAAATCCAGGATGCATTTTGAATTAATTAACTGCAACCTCTTGAATGAACAAAAAGTGACTGAAGAATTATCCTTTGAACATAAGTTTGTTTAGTAACATTTTAATAAGGACTGAAAGAGAGATAACTATTCTGTAAATAACGAGACTCTCAAAAGTAGATCATCACACTTGTCATGGGAGGTAACTTTAAGGTTGATATCTTGAAAACTTGGTATCACAGTGCTATAATTTCAAGGTATTTAGATACCTAGAACTAAAATTTTTGGTTTGGTTTAAACACTCAAAATTTGTTTTCATTTAAAGTACTCTTTTATGCTATCATAAATTTATCCAAGTTGAGCTATATTTTCCTTAAAATAATTGAAGGGAAATCATTATTTTATGGTAAAATATGTAAGAGAAATCAAATCTATACAAAATTTAGATGTGTGGTATTAGCTTTTCATAGAGATGGAGTCAGAGGTATGAGACTTGATTACACTGTCAGTTTGGTACTAGAACTTTTGAGTGGTAAACATAAAGGACTGCAGGTATTTCATTTCTTCTTATGATTAGCACACTGTGTAAATTATATATGTCAATACTACACCACTTTTTGATACTTCTGATAATATGAGAATAGTAAGAGATGACATTTCTTTTTCAGAAATAATGTATTGAAATAATGACAGAAGGTAGCCTGTGTATTTGACTTCTATTTGACAAATTATTTTGTTAAGAAAGAAGAAATAGCCTATACCCTTGTCTGAATGCCCATGTGATCTCACTCAAAAAAAAAAAAACAGTATAAACACAGTTATAGTTACTTCTGTTCCATTATGAATAAGTAAAGGTCAGTGGAGCAGATTAAATTTCACATGTTACTTTTTCACAAAATGGAAGAAAATCTGCGAATTCTGCAAAGCAAGTGCTTGACATTATAAAAATGTATTTTCTTATTTTTGATGAACCTGTAATTAATGAATAAACACCCATTTGTGAAGCATAAATCCGTTTCCCTTGAATTTGTCAATAGGCTCCCAATGGTATTTATATTTTCAATTTAATTCCAAGAAAGCTTGATGGAATTTTATTTCATCTATTAGAAATAATTTCTTTGAATCTATGTGCATACTACATTGGTTTTTATATCTAGAGAGAACTCAAAAAAAGTCATAAAACAAGATGAGTATTTCATAATTTTGTGAAGCCAAATGTCTATGTGAGCGTACATGTGTACGTAGGGAATGTATGCATACATTCTTGTCATGGCTAAAGACCAACTTTTCATGTTGCTCTTCAAACACCTTACATTTTTTTTTGAAATAGAAACTTTCATTGTCCTAAGACTTTTCCAGAACAGTTAGACCAGCTGGAAATGATCCCCATGTGTCACCCTATACTCTGACATCTGGGATTACAAGTATAAGCCATCACATCTGAATTTTGCCCACGGGTTCTGGCTGTCAAATCCAAGTATTCATGCTTGCTCACCAGGCAAGCATTTTGCTAATGTGTGATCACCAATAAAGATACTACTACTTTTTAAATTTTTCTTTTAGCTGTGATTAAAACATAATTAAATTGCAAATTGCATTTTTTTTTTTTTTAGCCAAAGTTTATTTGATCTGGAGCTTAAATAGTAGGGTAGGCTGGCTGACATGAAAAAATCTAGAAAACTGCCTGTCTCTGACTCCCAGTGCTTAGACTTTAAACAAGCATCACCACACTAAACTGTTTTTATATATGAGTTCTAGGCATTTGACTTGTGTATCTGTATTTCTATTAATTGAGCTGCCTAACCAGTCTTTGTCTCTACTCTTTAAAATTATAATATATATACACACACACATACACACACATATATGTGTGTGTGTATATATATATATATATATATATATATATATATATATATATATATATATTTCTAACTGTAAACTACATGTATTTCTAATTTCAACATATTGCTATGGGTATCTTTCACTGAAACTACAGAATCCAGTATTGTAAGTAACTTGTGAAGCTATTAAAATTATGTGTAAAATATGTGGCAACAATATATTATGACTTGCTTGGGTATATTAAAAAAATGGTACAAACAAGAAAAACACAAAACATAAATCTATGTATGTTAGTCAGCATGAGAAAATTAGATTATATAGAATTTTATCTTTAATGTTGATGTAATTTTCAAGAAATTCTGCATCCAACTTATTTTAGTAAAAATAAAAACATTCCAATGATTTGCAGTAACTGAATGTGAACATAAGACACATAGACTTTGAAAAATTAGAATTAATTTTGCTAATGTGAAAAAGCTTTAATTATTTTAATTTTTATTAATCAGAAAATAAAGCTCAAAACTATGCAATTATTAGCATTATTGTAGTAAGATATAAAATACCTGAGTGGAACAGCATTAAATACACAAAAATAACATCATGAGCAATCTTGGTGTAAAACATTTTTTAAAACAACTTTGGCTAAAAAGTTGCTTGATAGCAAGTCAATATGATGTAGCTGTCAATTTTCTCTTAAAGATGCATAAGGTATAAATTAATTTCCAACACCAATATTATAGAAATTAATAGAAAAGAACACAAAAACATAGAAACAAAATAGCAAAAATGTATTTAATAAACAGTTGTTATGTAACAGGAAAAGGGAGAAAGATGACTGTCCTGTAGCATTCACCCAGATCATCTATTAAAGCTGTCGGAAGTGTACAGATGTAACCTGAGGAGGATGAAAGAGACCCAGAACCACTATCTCAAATAGGAAGTCATAAACAACCCAAGGGACATTAAAGAGACCTAGAACCAATATTCATGGAAAAAGTATGGAGGAGGTGAGGTCTATTGAAATAAATATTGACTAGTAGATACTGACAGTATACTTGTATGAAAATGATAATATTGAGATTTTTTCACACTAAGTGTGAATTTAAGTTTATCTGAACAAAACTTTTATAAAAGCTAAAAAACATCTCATTACATTCTAGTGGAGAAAATATACACTGCTCTTTACCAAATTTGCCAAAAATTGTTGAAATCAAAAGCCATCGAACTGAAAAAAGATTTTTACAAAGATAATGTGCAACCATTAACTTGAAGAATGTATAAAGCACTTCTGAAATGAGTAAGATGAGAGAAATAATTCAGCAGATAAATGAATACTTTGAATATGAGCTGCATGAGCAACATTACAGGGATGATAAACTCTAATGCACAAATGGGGACAATCAGACTCAAACAATATATAGCAAAATGATAATCACATCAATTTCATATTATTTGGATGACTCCAAGGAAACGATTTATCTCGACACAAGTGGACTGATAGGCATATAAACTCAGAGACCGTGAGAGGAAACACAAGACCTAACACAAGTTCAAACAAGTCAAGACCCAACACTAATAAGGGGAAGTAGACACAAATTCCCACCATTAATGAAAATAAATCATTTGTAATCGATACCTCCTGGGAAATCATAAATCATTTCTCTCCAATGGAGGGTCCTAGTATATCAACTAATTTCCAAGGAAGGCTTTGTTCCCAAGAATAGTTGATTAACACAAAATAGATTTCATAGGCTTTGTTGTTTTCTGTGTGTTTCATTTTCTTTTTAGTAGTTTCGGTTCAGTGGATTTTTGTAAGATGACTTCTTTTTTTTTTTATTAAATAATTTATTTTATATCCTGACCACAGGCTTCTCTCTCTCTCCTCCTTCCACTTTCAACCCCCCAACCTCACCAATACCTCCTGACTATTCACCCTTTTATATAGTCCCTTAGAAAAGGGCAAGCCTCCCATAGGGATCAGCAATTCACGGATTATCAAGCTGTTGTAAGACCAAGCATCTCTCACTGTATACAAGCTGTGCAAGGAATTCCAGAATGAGAAATAGATTCTCAAAAGCCAGTCAAAACATCAGGGACAGCCCTGCTTTTATTGCTCAGAGTCCCACAAATAGACCAAGCTACACAACTGTCACATATATGCAAGTTGGTTGGTTCAGACTCCTCCGTGAGTTTCCATGATCCCGAATAGCCTTTTCTGTGGGATTTTCTGTAATGTCCCTCACCATTTTGGTTCCTATAATCCTTCCTCCCATTAATCAGCAGGATTTGCTGAGCTGGTCATATGTCAATGAACCTGACTCCATCAGTCACTGGATAAACCCTAACAATCATGGTAATCACCAATGTAATCACAGGGTATTGCTAGCTCAGGCTGTGCATACATGGCTGCAAGTATTAGCTGGAAGCATTCCTGTAAACTCATGGAAGTTTCTCTTGCATCAGGCTTCTACCCCACTCCATCAGGGCCACTCATTCTTAAAGTCAACTTTTTTAACACTTTCCTGCTCCTCCCACTTCCAAATCAATACCTCAAGTTTCCTTGCCGACCCTACGCCCAGTTCAAACAGATCTATTTTATCTTTCCTGGAAGATCTATGTGTTCCCTGCTTGGACTATCCTTGTTACCTAGCCTCTCTGGGGTTGTGGACTGAAATATGTTTATTCTTTACTTTGCAGGTAATATTAACTTACGAATAAATACATACCATGTTTGTCTTCCTGGTTCTGAATTACCTCCCTCAGGATTTTTTTCTCCAATTTCATCCATTTACCAGCATATTTCTTGATATTGTTTTAACAGCTCAGTAATACTCCATTATGTAAATGTTCCACATTTTTTTTTATTCATTCTTCAGGTTGAGGGGCATCTAGGTTGTTTCAAGTTTTAGCTACTAAGAATAAGGATGCTATGCACATAGTTGAACAAATGTCCCTGTGGTGTGATCGAACATCCTTTGAGTATATACCTAAAAATGATAGAGTTGGGACTTAAGGTAGTTTGATTCCCAATTTTTTAAGAAACCACCATATTGATATCCAAAGTGACTGTATAAATTTGCACTCTCACGAGTGCTGGAGGAGTGCTTTTCTGACTGCATATCTTTTTCAACAAAACCTGTCATTTGTGTTTTTGAACATTCTGAGTCTGGGTCTCACTCTGGTATCTCAGTGTTGTTTTGATTTGCATTTACCTAATGTCTAAGAATGATGAACATTTATTTATGTGTTATGGTTCCTTTTTGCCGATTTAAAGATGTATTTGTTTATTGTGTATTCAGTGCTCTTCATACATATGCCTGTACACCAGAAGAGGATACCAAATCTCATATAGATGGTTGTGAGTCACCATGTGGGTTGCTGGGAATTAAACTCAGAACCTCTGGAAAAGCAGCCAATGCTCTTAAAGTCTGAGCCATATCTCCAAGGATGTTTTATTTGGCTTTTTGTTTGTTTTGATATTTTTGTTTGTTTGTTTGTTTGTTTTAGAGAGAGAGATGAAATTTGGGTAAATATGGAGATGGGAAGGATTTGGAAGGAGTTGAAAAAGGAAACTATGTGGTCAAATATATTGTACCTAAAAACTGTTAAAGAATGAAATTACCGGTTTTTATATGTATACATCTTTTGCCTGCATTTGGTCTGTGCACTATGTGTGTATCTGGTATCAAGAGTGGCCAGAAAAATAGGTCGTATCATCTGGTCTATAGTTGTAGACAATTGTGTATGAATTCTGTGAAGTGGACCAGGACTCTCCAGAAGAGCAGATAGAACTCATAACCATTCTCCCAGCCCCAAAGCTTTACTCTTTAAGTAGATATGAACTATAATGTCATTAAAAACTAAAAAGAAAATAAATTGTAGAAGGCATCTGACTTGTATGTTTAGGATAAGAGAGTGTCCTTGGAGTAAAAACAAAGAGACTTTTCAGTTTTCATCAAGTCAGACAACCTGATATCATCCATTGAACCCATATGATAGAACGAGGTAACTGATTCCCCCACAAAAAAGGGTGTTTGACCTATATGCATAAACATACACTGCTCTCTAGCAAGCAACTTAGGAACTGTGGTGTTTGGATTTTTATGCGGATTTTGAATTCTAACTCAGAGTTTTAAACTTCTTTATCAGGTACTTTCTATACTGAGACATCTTCCTAATCTTTCGGTTTTTCTTTTTTATCATGTATATAGAGGGCAAATCTCTGTTCCTGAAGTTACCCTGCACATCAGAAACAGAGCTCAGAGACCCCAGCACTGGATCTGATCTGGACAACCCCCCCTGAGTACTTTCTTTCATATTATAAAGCGCCATGCAGTCTTCTGAAGGAGAGAGGCAATCACAGTCCTGTGAAGTTATAATACCCATGAACCACATCAGTAGGCACCATGACACAATAACTTTAATGGTACAATAATGGCTGGCATACCTTTGTGGTAAGCTTTCTAATTGGACATAAGACCTACTCAAAAGAAGAAATTCATGCCTGGAACTAGAAACCTGTCTACCTACTTTCTATTAGTAAAATTATGCTATTAAAGGAGAATCTTCAACCACTAATGTATTAATTGAGTCCAATTTGGACTAGCCAGTCACTTCAGAGCATGGGACCTCCCTTTCTGGAATGTGGTTAATACATTAAATGCCACTTTTTAAAAGTTCTGATTTTTCCCTGTCCAGCAGCTATCACTTGTAAATAGCTTCTTGGTCATAGCTGATATTTTATGCCAACTTCTTCATGCTGGAATTTTTGTCTGGCTTAACCGTTTTACTGCTGTCATAATCTCTGTGAGTTCAAGTGCATTGACTCTATTCTGTCTGGAAAGTGCTATTTACTTAAAATCATCCACTAGCTGTGCCTCTTACAGTCTTTACATCTCCTTTCTACATATATTCTTGCAAATTTTATAATTTAATATTTTAACAGCTAACTAATATTCCATTGTTTCAGTAAATTACATATTGATCACCCATTTATCAGTTGGTGAACATCTAGGCTGATTAATTTCTAAGCATTTATAATAGACCAGCAATGAACATAAATGAGCAAGCATATTTGTAGAGTTCTTTACACACAGCTTTGTCTTGTGATAAATCGATATTTAGACTTTTGAGAAAACCTACCACTTATTTCCATACTAACTAGTTTGAATTCTCATTATTTATATTATTTCTTAGCTATTTGTTTCTCTTCTGAGAAATCTCTGTTCATCTCCATTTTGAAATCTAACATTTTATAAGCTGCATATGTGTGTGTGTGTGTGTGTGTGTGTGTGTGTGTTCATATAAAAGAGCTCATTCAATCAGAGATACCTAACATAGGAAATAATGCTTCTTCTAGTGAGCTACAGGTTGTTAAATAAAAAAAAATACTCCTTATAGGACATCTTTTCTCAAGTTGTGAGTCAGGTATTTTATAGAGAACTCTAAAAGAGTATAGTGTACTAACATTGATTTTGGTTGCCAACTCAAACTTGATGACAAACTGGTTGCTAAAAATATCTCACACTTTTGCATATTTCATAGAGTAATACAGTTTGTGATAAGAAAACTTCTTCCTAAAGGCTGACCTTCAAAATATCAGAAAGTACTATTTAATCTCCTGTGAAAATATCAACAGTCCTATTCAGTTGTGAAATTCCATGAACTACGATAATGAATATCATGATGAAGTGTGCACATGGGAATATGATTGCAATAAATGTTATGGAAATAGCTAATTGATCTTCAGTTGTATTTAAGACCTGTTCTATAAAGAAAAAAACAAGCCTGGTAATATAAGTGATACTGTGCAAAGCACAGTCAACAGAGATGAACCTACCATAACTATCCTCATAAGTGGACATAATATTAATCTGTATCATAAATTTTTATCTCTATTCATATATGATACATCTCTCAAAATTTATCAAGAAGGTTCATTTTGCAATGGACAGTAGTTAATGCAGAACTCAAAACTAGTCAAAATGAAGATAACTAATGTCAATGATTTACTACTAATTTAACATGTATATTCACCTCACACCCTCAACATTTATGTAGTATTGCAGAAGAGGGAACAAAAATATTGTAGAAGCCAGACATATTGGAGGTATAGAATTAACCTGTATCTTCTGAACATAGCATTCCATTGACCATCAGTAGCTATAAATGTTTGTACAAGATGTACAAATGTAACCTGTCAACATTGTATCATAAACAAAGAAGAACTTTAAGATCCTAACCCCAACAGAGGGGTCATTGATGATCAATGGTTTGTAAGGGAAGAAGAGTTAGGGTTCTTGTAAGGGTATGGGCCCTGGCATAATAATCATACACATGCTGATGGCACTAAAATTATGGGTATGTAGGCAGCACAAATTAGATGCAATTGGTCACCCGAAATACATTTAAATTATGTCAAAAGAGGATATAAAGTAGAAAAGGTGTGGTGATACATTATATATTAAAAAAAAAGTCTTAAATATCAGAGATCTACCCAAATGTGTTTTTCTATTCTTGTTTAAGGTATGATGTTCATGTAACTGTTTTAAAATTGTAGTGTATAATTAAGAAATGAAGGTTAATAGTCACCTTTGATAATCAAACTTATAGTTAGGTTAATTAGGATTTTTAAGTATACAAAGATATATTTCAATTAGACAGGTAATCTTCAAATACTTCTAAGACCTACAGAATATGGCATTTAAAATGTTTTAAGAGCTTAGACTTTTCTGGACAGTGAGACAGGTCTGCTCCTGGCAGCACTAATTTAGTTCAACAGGAAAATGGGCATCGAAGAAACTCCATATGGAGTCTACTCTATTTGTGGTAATGGTAAGCCACTAGAGAAGAACCTGTTCTTATATTGACTGCTTGACAGTATACTGTTTAAACTGGACATGCAGGTTCCATAAGAAGATGACCTCTGAACTTTGGCAGAATAAGCCAAGATGGTCATTCAGGTTCCTGCTTTACAGAGAAAACTGTCAGACATTCTTCAGGACTCAAGGAGAAACAACGGATGAACTGTGTCAGAATGAGAAGAGCAGATTTCCTGTTTCACTGAAATGAAAAGAGACTTTGGGCCTGTAGGCTAAAGATGGATGCCCCAACTTTATAAAGGAACTTTGGGTGACTGTCCAGGCAGATAGGTGTCATCTCTGTCCTTTCTAGATTTTAGAAGTCGCTTGCACTTCTGGCTTACTTGGGTAAATATATCCTTCTGTGGTCTTTGATGTAGTTGAAGATTAGATAGTTATAGATATAGTTTTTCTTAGTCATTTGAAAGATATATTAGATATAAAACTTTAGATTCATAAAGATAAGGTAGATGATAGAATATTTTCTTTAATTTTGCTGAATACAAATAGACTAGATATTGTAACTGTAATTCTTGCTTGATAGCTATTTTGTTATGTAATTTTGCTATGTTAAAATTGAAACCTTCCTTTTTGATTAGAGAGAAAGGGGGAAGTGATGTGGGAATGCGTTTATGTATGCTGTGAATCTCAATCTTTAAATAAAGGAGCTGTTTTGGGTCATGGCAGGCACCATAGAAGAAGTGGGAGGAGAATTCAGAGTTTAGGTAGGATAAGCAGGGCGGAGTCAGAGACAGACCGAGCTGAAGCCGCCCAAGGAACAACATGTAAGGAGCACAGGTGAGCTACGGGCCACGTGGCCAACAGATTAATAGAAATGGTTTGATTTAAGATATAAGAGCTAGCTGGCAATGTGCCTGAGCCATAGGCCAAACAGCATGAAGTTAATGTAAGCGTCTGAGTCGTTTCTGGGGACCCGGGCGGCGGTGGGCAGCTAAGCGGTCTCGGGCGGCAGGTCTGTGGGTCTCTGGACCTCTGGCCGCCCGGGCCCGAGAACCCACTACTACTACAATGAGGATCAGAGAATGGTAACTCACACCTTTAATCCCAGCACTAAGAAACACAAGGAGTGGTGCCCTATGCCCAACTGGGAGTGGTGACCTATGCCTTAAATCACAACAGATTTGAGTTTGAGGCCAGCTTGATTTACAGAGGGAGTTCCAGGCTCCCGGGAAGGCAGTGGTGGTGCTTCAGGCAGGCATGGGTGGTGCCATGCCTTTAATCCCATAATTCCAGTGACAGAGATCTTTCTGTGTTTCTATGAGTTCAAGGCTAACTATCAAAGAGTAGTATCCCACACCTTTAATCTTAACCTGGATGTGAACAACTGGGCAGCAAAAGAAGGAAGGTACTTAAGGTAGGCATAGGAAGAGAGATGTGACAGTAGAAGCCACGAGGAGCAAATCTGAGGAAGCTGGAAGACAGCTGGGTGAGATTTGACTGTGGTGTTTCCTCTCTTTGAAATTTAATCCTTTCCCCAATATCTGGCTCCGAGTTTCCTTTATTACAACCAGAATTCATGAAACAGAAAGAAGAAATGTGAGAAGTGACTCTGAGAGATACTTAAAGGGTACAAGAGCTAATATAATAAATATACATTTTAAAAAATTAATAAAACTATTAGACTATAAAAATATTTAACCTGGATTTATGCTATCTTCCTAAGGTTTGTACTTTTGATTACTGTCTTATTCATTAGAGACATTTGTTGCTTTGCAAACATCTACAATGTTTAAGCTGTGTCTCTAAGGTCTTCCCCTCATATGATTTTTATTTTCTTTCCAAGTGCATTTCCACATTTTATCCTTTGTATTTAGAGGGTATGTTTCAAGCATGCCTGTGAATTTCTAATTAGATTTCCTATAGTGTCAGCTCCTGTCTCATTATTCCCACTGTGGTTTTTACTTTGACAATCATAATTTTCATTTTAATGAAATTTTCCTTACAACCTATTGACTCTATCAAACAGTTCTTTTCTTAATTAATGGAAGAGAATAATGTCCCGTTAGATGAAGCAGAAATTATAAAATAGGTATCTTTGAGTAATTCAGTACTGTAGGGCATTTGCATAACTATTTAAATATATTAAGATATATTTTAGATAAGAGTAGGAATTTGTAGTATTTCAGCTTAAATTTATACTCCACCACATAGAACTGAAACTCTTAAGATTTTTGTTATTATTTGTTATTAGTGGCTTGTTATAACTAATTCAGTCCATGAAAGTTCACTATGAAATTATAAAAAAGATTCTTTTTAAATATTATAAAACAAATCACTCCCTGGGAAGCCATAATTGTGTTATGATATATAGCTCTATAGATCAATATTTCTATCTTCTATCTATACATGTTATTTATTTCTTAATCTACCACATATCTAAAGTTCAAAGCAAACAAAGACAAAGCATGTAACACACAAATTTCACCTGTAATTGATAGTTTTGGTCTGCTATTCCAAACTATCTTTGTGAAGAATCCACATAAATTCTTTGATAATCTATTTACCTGTTTTATAGTTTCATCATTTACAAGCTGCATTTTTTAAATTAATCCTTTATGTTAGTATGATGACTTTTAAGTCTAAAAGTATAGTACAATTATTTTTATTCTGTATTACTGGCAAAGAAATGGCAATGGATTTTGTACATCTCTTTTAGGAAATATGTTTATACTTGCCAACAGTCATACATTGAATATCTACTCCATAATTTGTCAATATTTGGTGGTGAAACTTGGGACGCTAATAAAATCATGAGAGTGGAACTTGATTGGACAGAATTACTACTCTTTTAAGATTTATGGCTAGAGTTTGTATCTCTTTCATGAGGTACCAGAATAGAAAGAGATCACCAGTAGATGTCAGATTAATAAACATAGTGTTCTTTGACATCCCAGTGTTTTAAATGGAGAAATAAACATACTATGATATTTTGTTACAGTAGCACATTCCAGTAGTCTTTCTATTGCCATACAAATGCACAAACTAACACATTAATAAAGAGGAAAAGATTATTTTGACATACAGCTTGGGAGATTTCAGTGTGATGTCAGTTGTACTGTTTCTTATACCTGAAGGAAGCATAGCAGTGAAGAGATGTGTAGGAAAGCAAGCTCTTCATCTGATGCAAGTGAGATGCTGAATACTCATCAGTCCAGTGTGAGAACATCTTCCCATTGACCCCTAAACTTCTCCTAGTTCACAGCCCCCTTTTCTTACAACTCTACTACTTCAATCAGGGTATAAAGACGATCAAGTATATTATTCTGAAATTACAGAATAGTACACTATCCCTGAAATGGGCTACTCTATCCTAGGTCCTTGTACTAACTGTTGATATCGAACATATCCTTCTGTGTCTGGTTATCTCTCAAATGAGATTTCTTTTTACACTTATTAGGTTTTCATATATTTTAACCCAAGATAATGTCAAAGAAACACAGTAAATAATAGAGGACAGGGTGGTACAAATATCAGTTTTACAAAATAGAGGTCTACTAAAACCCTGCTATATCTAAGTCATGAAATACAACATCAGCAGTGTTTGGAGGCTATGGCGTGTGGAGCCATCATCTAACAATGTGAAAAGCAAGAACAATAAAAACCCAGGAGAGAAACATCTTCTGTACATCAGCCAGCTGTCTAAGTCCAGTGGGTTTGGAGAAGCTACAAGAATCCCTTACATGTCAGCAGAGATGCAGGATGTAAGAGATCACAGCATGAAAACTGAATTTGTTCCTAGAATAAAAGCAATTGAAAGGAAACAGATAATTCCTTAAGTTAGGGTTAAGAACAGATTGCACCAAGCTTATATGTTTAGTGATATATTGTGTATTTTTTTTAAAGTTTGCAATATTAGAGGACAGAGCAATCTCTCCAGCCCTTTAGTTTTGCATTTTTCAAGACAGGTTTTCTGTGTGACAGTCCTGGTTGTCCTAGAACTCACTTTATAGACCACTCTAGTCTCAAACTCATTAAGATCCTCCTGACTCTGCTCCCAAATGCTGGGACAAATGGGGTGTGCTGCCACCACTGTTATGACTGTTATGCTTGAGCTCTCAGAAATCTAGAAAGATTTCTGTCTCCTGAGTGATGAGATTAAAGGCATGGGGTCATCACTTCCTGACCTTCTTGTATAGCTGTGGGTGATTCTGTCCTCTCATCTCACAGCTATTTCTATTAAATATAAAATCTATCACAACCGTGTTCAAGTTAAGATGTCATTGTAATGCATGATGATAAGAACATATACAGCAAAATGGTTGATGGAGCTTTCTAATTTCTTTCTTGTACAGACTCATTCTCATGTAACTCTGCACTTATTCTTTAAAAGAGATATATGTAAGAAGTTGAATAAAAGGGGTAGGTCAAATGGCTTTTTGTTTAAAGGTGCTTGCTGCTCCTGTAGAGGACTAATATTCAGTTCCCCCATATCAGGCAGTACAACTTAAGCCCCAATGGTATCAGCTACCCTACTCTGTGCACATACTAAAATTCACACACACACACACACACACACACACACACACACAATAAATAAATAAATAAGAATTCAAAGCAAATAATAATCTTTAAATTTGCCCGGTTCTGATAGAAGCAGGAAAATCTTTTATTTAAAAAGGCAGTCATGTATAGTAATACATCTTAATTTTTAAGAAGTAGATTAGAAGGCTGAAAATAAATTAAATTACCATAATTTTAATGAATAGGTCACTTTAGCAAGAAGATACTTTATACAGCAAAGAGTAAATAAAGACATAAGATCCCAATAATTATTTTACCATGATAATATAGTGACAAAATAGCAGTAGTTACTGAAAATAGGCACATGATTAAATTAACAACTGGAGTATTTATTCTCTAGTTTTTGCCTTCCTGATATTTCAAGCACAAGTTTTAATGAAAAGAGAAAAACCAAAATGTGTTACTTCTAGTGCTGTTTACATTTAAAAGAACTTACTTGTCAATTACAGAGGCAGAAAACCAACTTAAATAAATACAGTGTTTGCAGAAGAACAAGGAGGAGTACAGGGGAGCAGAGTAGGGATGCAGGTCTCTAGCACTACATGTATGTAACTGCAGAGCCCTATACAGGTTGATTTATTCTCTTGGAGATTATGCTTTTCACCAAAACATTCTAAAAGCATGTAAATAAGATAATGAAAATCACGAGAAAATACCATTCACTTAAACTAAAAATACATAGACAATATTCTCAAGTTAATTACTATAATTTATTTTTATAGAATCAGAGCTTGAAAAACAAAGAACTCCGTATCAAAAGATGTGTGAATAAACCAAATATTTTGTACTTTAGCACCTTTAAGATTTAGTTGAAAACCACATAGCACTAAAAATGTTATCATCGATGAACATTTATTTTAATGTTCTAATAGACCAAGTGTGAGTATATAATGACATAAAGATTTATTGACATGAAAATCTTTAGTGCTTGCTCACAAAATGACTACTTTCAAAAATCTGCAAAACAGTCTTTTTTTTTTTTTTCTTACTGAGTTGGTTCTCATGAGGTGCATAATTGCCTTTACAATTTATATTTTCTCTTTTTATTTACTTAAAAGTTTTTTTTTACTTTATAGACCAGCCACTGTTTTTTTATTTAAATTATTTTTATTCATATTTAAACATACCAAATACAGATCTCCCTCTCATCCTCCCTCCTGCTACTTCTCAGCCTTCTTCCCCAGAACCCACTCCCAGCACCTCCTCCACAAAGGTAAGGCCTCCCATGGGGAGTCAGCAAAGCCTGGTGCATTCATATGAGGAAGGTACAAGCTTCTCCACCCTGCATAAAGGCTGAGCATTGTGTCCCTCCATAAGTATGGGCTCCAAAAAGCCAGATCATGATACGATTGCCAGGGGCCCTTAAATATACCAAGCTACACATCTGGAGAGATCCTAGTCCAGTCCCATTCAGGCTCTAAGGCTGACAGTTTAAAGTTCTTGATTTCCCACTAGCTTGTTCTCTTGTCTCTGTAGATTACCCAGCATGATCTTGATCTCCCTTACTCAAATAATTCCTCTTTCCTTTCTTCAACTGGACTCCTAGAGGTCAGCTTTGTGCTAAGTTGTGGATATCTGCATGCATCTGCTTCTAACCACAGTTCTTAAGGTAATCCAGAAATTAATTTCACGAGTAGAGATAGAGTATAATTTGAAAAAGAAGTCAATGAGTAATCAAAATATATGGAAAAGAGAATAAACCATGTGCAGAATATGACAACAATTGTCAAGAATACTTAGTAGAAACATTTTAATTTCTGGAGTCTGTTTCTCATTAACTTATTCATACTAAATTTTAAGAGATTTTAAAAACTATTAAGTTATCAGGAATTACCATATATTCTTATATTCTAAAGCAGGAAGACCAAGAATGAAAAGCTATGTAACTGAACTTCATAGTGAACATCACTATGCAGGTATGGTGGTCACAGGGGTCAGGAGACGTCAGTTCTCCTGGATCTGGAATTATGGATGATTTGAGCATGATATGGGTTCTGGGAACCAAGTCCAGTTCTCATTTTTAAGAGCAGCAAGTGCTCTTAACAGCTAAGCCTTCTCTCCAGCCCCCAAATTAAAAAATCTTAAGTGAATTTTCTATTCTTAAACTGTAATTGAACATATAATTTCCTCAAAATATCTATAGTTGTATGCTTTTATTTCAAGACCTTATAAAGCAAATAGTGAATTTTTTCTTATAGCAAAATATGTATGTCATCAAGGTTTTTGAGGAATCCTTATTTGGATATACACAATGTTGTTACAAGGAATTTTTGCTAGAAGAGATCATGTGCAAGAGAAAAGAATGAAGGGAAAGATTAAAGAAACAAAGAAAGGAGGGAGTAACAGACACCCACACACACACATGTGTACATGCTCACACAAACACACACTTACACACACATACACGAACATACATGTGTACACGTACACACCAACACACACTCACACACATACACACACCCATACACACACATGTGTACATGAACACACCAACACACACTCACACACACATACACGTACACACATGTGTACATGAACACACAAACACACACACACATATACACAAACACACATGTGTACACGTACACACCAATACACAGTCACACACAAACACACATACACACACCCATACACACATGTGTACATGCTCACACAAACACACACTTACACACACATACACGTACACACATGTGTACATGAACACACCAACACACACACACAAAAACACACACACACATACACACACATACACATACACAGGAGAAGGAGAGTAAGACAGATAATATAAAAGTCTAGATTCTGCAAAAACTAGGACATCATTCTCTGAAGACAAGAAGCACCTCTATTATCTCCTTTTTTTAAACTCAGTAAACCTGACATTTTTAACCTCTATCTCCAAAAATTTAACATAGTAAGTCTGTGTCATCTTGAAGGTAAAGAGTATTGAAGACCTAGTTTATGGCAGAATGTTACCCTTACATATAAATAATAGATGGCCAGAAATTAATAGAATCACTCATCATCAAAGCAGTATTCAGTCTTATATAAAATCCCACAGCAATACCTCTATCTTAAGAACGTGATTTTAGGGGACATATCATAGAATCATTATAAATGTGAAGGTGGAATGTCACTCTTCAAAATTTTCTCCTAATTCAACAAACTGTATTACAGCTGGTAAATATCCCTAAAACAGACAGCCACATTCCACTATAACATGTATTTTTTTTTCAACTGATACTTAATTTTCTATGAATACTTGACAAAGCCCTATTCACCCATGTATGTAGGAGGTATCAGATAAAGCTAAAAAAAATTAACTTTATATTACAGAGTATTATTGAAAGAAATGTAAAAACATAAATCTAACTTGGCTAAGAAAATATTTCTGTCTGATCAGCACAGCCTGCTACATATTAGGAAAATTAAAATAGAACTCAGTAAATAGAAAATATACTATTTAAAGTTGTCTGACAATAAAGCCCACTTAAACAAACTCACATGATGAAGCTGTTTCAATTTTACTGTCACTTTTAAAGTCTTTTATTTTACTCACACATAAAAGAGCACCATGCTACTATAATTACAGGCATTATTATTAACATGAATGATGCTATTTGTCTTATCAATCATTAAATACTAAAAAAATAAAGTCCAGTTTCTCTTGAGTTGGTGATAAGCCATTTATACTAGACAAGCATTGAATTGTTAGAATATTCTAATTTCCACTTAATAATCTTCAAACTGCATTGTTTTTTCAAAATCGTCAACAAACTGAAAAATATATCTTTTCTATTACAATACGTATTCATCCTAAAGATTAATTTATATTTAGTATAAATGCATTGTTCCTTAAATCATTTCTGAGAACACAAATTGACAGCTGGCACTTTTCTTTAAATATTTGTTGTTGTTACTTTTTTAAGGCAGGGTTTCTTCATGTTCTTTAAAAGTATAATTTTTATAAATAAGAATTTAAACTGAAAGACAGGGCAGTACTACCTCGTCGTGTCTCTGAATTTCTTGGGGCCCTCGGGGATATATACAGAAAGTCTTTTTCTTTTGTATCTATGCAATTGATGGCTGTGCCATAGATAAATATCTACCTTTATTTTATTACAAATAAATAATTACACTCAACATAAATAAGGAAGAAGATGACTCAAGTTTCATGAGAACCCACACTCATGTCCTTTAATGCTCACTTGAGAATTTCTTAAGAGAATGGCTTGGGAATGAAATCACAGACTTCAGTCTTACCTTTGAGCAGGTGTTTGGGAACGTCTAACATTTAATATTATTCACTTTAATGAACATGTTCTTTGCATTATAGGGATTATAAGTAAATGCTGTAGGTATTTGTGCAGCTCAGATGAGAAGATCCAGGCAGTCAGGAGCCCAGGCATACTGAGTATCGCAGCTAGATGAAAAGTGTTCAGGCACTCTGGAGCAAATGAATATTGAATGTTAACAGTTCAACAGAAAGTATTCAGGCACTCAGGAGCCAGTGAAGACCACAGGCCACAATAAGAATAGGTAACAGCTTACAACTCTGCTTCAGGGAAAGGTTTTCTAATGTTAACAGCTCTTCTCCCACAGAAAAGGGCCTCCCCAGCAAAGTTGCTACAGTCCTATTCTGTTTTCCCAGAGTATAACTGAGGAACCAGAAGTTTCTCCATCTTAGAGTCCACAAGCATGTTAGCAAACAGGTCAAGGAAAGTTCAGCCTAAATTCCCTTTCAGTTCTGAGAAACTTGCAAAAGATGTTATCCAAAACGACATCTGGGCTAGAGCCCTAGCCTAAGAAGAGAATGTTCCAGTCCTGGGATCAGTCAATACAAATCAATACCACCCTGACCAAAAGCCAAGTTAAGCAACTGCAGAATGTTCCAGCCCTGGGGCCAGTCAATAGAAGCTAAATCCTGACCCTCCCGGACCATAGAGCAAGTTAGCCATCTTATAATTTTCTCTTTTTACCCCAGATCACAGTTTTTGTCTATAAAAGATACATGTATACATGTATCATCTTGGGAACACCTCCTGGCCTAGCTATGCTGAGTGGGTTAGACGAGTTCACTGCCTGGCTTGTATTGTGCACTCAGTAAACCTTGTGTGACTCCAGTGATCTCTCTGGGGGTCATTCTCTGAGCAGAACAGTAACAACTCTGCTCTCCCGGAGCATGGTTTCCTAGGCCAGGGGTGGGAGAGTACAGCAAGGAAAGTTCTAGAGGAGCAGGGTTTATATTGCTTATTGGGCAGGAGGGAATGTGGAGCTTTCTAAAAGGAGACTTCCAGGGTGGGGATTGGTCAGGGTTTTTTTTCTCCTCATTTGGTTTCTGTTTTAGGTTCAAAACATTTCTTTCTTTGGCTCTTTTGGGCTTTTGGGCTCTAATTTCAGTGCCAGGACACAGCTTTTCTTTCACTGGCTCTGATTTTAGGGCCAAAGTGTATTTCTTTGGTGCTGGTTTCATTGTCAGGTCACAATACTTTTCGGTTCTGGGTTGGGATAAAATGTTTCTGTCACTGGCTCAGGTCTGAGATACAGAGTGGGTTTCTTTCACTGGTTCTGGGTTCAAGGCTAGATTAGGTTTTTTTCTCTGGCTCTGGTTTAAGAGCCAGGGTGGGTTGCTTTGGCTGGACACTTTTTGCTACAAATGCTTCAGAGCTTGAATATGAATCTTTCGCAATTCCATGATAATAACATTTATTATTTTGCTTTTATACATGTTAACATGTAGAATTTTTTTCCCGTGATGCTTAAAACAAAGAGTCTTTAATTTGAGTTGACTGGGCCTCTCTCGTCCAGCTGATGCAGTAGCAGAGCTGGACCGAACCTAGAGCAGAAGAGGGAGAGGGTTGTTCCTGTAACTAAGAGAGAAATTACAAGACCTAGTTGCAGACATGGGATTGGCTCAAACTTCAGCTGGCTGCGATACCTGGACTAAACTGATTGGCTCTCCTGTGTCTACGGAATTGAAACGATGTAGTCTTAGCCTAAAGCGTTTCTCTAATCCTGATTGGTTCTTCTTGGTAGGTTAAGGTATTCATATCTCCTTCCTGGTCCTGTCTTGTAGGATGAGGCGTCCTGGCTTCTTTGCCCCCATGTATTAGGACAAAATTCAGGAGCATTCTGATTGGCTCTTGCATCTGGGGAAAGGTGGTCTGGCTCCCTCATTAACTAGGGCAAGGGGCAGGGTCAGTCAGAAATTTGGGTGATCAGGCTTTTTCCTGTGAACTATCCCTCTCATTTTTTCATCTAGAAGTGATTCTAAAGGACCCAATCATGGGACTCTCTCGAAGTCTTCAATAGAATATACTGAGACCATAGTTCCATTCATTAACTGCACCACGCTAGTTTTTTCCCTGAGTATTCAGGGCCCCAAAGAATACTAAAATTACCAGGGCTTTTGCAACATGGAGATTAAGGTAGTTAACCACGGAGAGCATTAAACAGAGATTTGAACCGGCCTTGAGACTGTTAATATTCTTTTTTTTCTGCTTGGCTAGTTCTTCCCTAAATTTACATAGTGATTTCTTTACCATTCCTGAACAACTAACATAAAAAAAAAAAAAGCTTTTCTCTCCTAAACTTAAACAATACAAGCTTATAAGAATATAACATCTAACCCCATTTGATTTCAACATTCCCTTAGCCAAGGTGGTTAGAGAGTCTTGCAAGTGGGCAATGGAATTTCCCAGACTTTCTATGTCCAATTTGATAAATTATTATAATTCTTGCACTGAGTTACCAAAGAAAATATTCCTGTCCCCAAACCTGTCAGCCCAAGGCTCAGGAGAATGTCTAATGTGAGGGCACTTATGAGCACCCTTTTCAGTAGAATTGGGAGTCTATTCAGTTTTGGGTATATCTATTGGTCAATAAGATAAATTATTTTTGGAACTAGGTGTATGCAATATGCAAAAGTCCTTGGTCTGACTCAGTACTTGCCCATGAACACAGGGAGCCAACCTGGATAAACACACCCACAAACTGTCCTCAGGGGGTACTGAGGGGACTGTTAGAACATCTGAATGCAGACAGATACTGTCCTTAGGCAAGAGTCAAATCTCTTGACTGACTGATTGTAATGTGAGTCTGGCTTCCCCCTTTTGTTGTCAAGGACATCGGAAGGGCAATACCTAGAATTTTTGTGAGCAGTTCATATTTATGTCTTTCATAGTATGTTTACTTTATGTTGAAAGAGGCATATACCAGATATGTAGTACTCCCAATAGAAATGCAGCATTCTGAGGAGTCTTTGACTGAGATGGAAAACATCAGTTCCAATTTCTTCCATCACATTTTTTTTTTCATAAAACAAGTGACTAGACTCTTCTTGTGCTCTTGAGTAAACTTGAAAAAATTATACCTAGAATATTTAACTCAAAAAGTAAAATAGTCTTCTAAAAAGTGAATAATCATTTGGTTTAATATCTCCAGAAGACTTTCACATTCTTTCTAGTTCAACAAAGCACTGAAATGCAGTTGTATTTACCCAGAATTTTTTCTTAAAATAATAGTGTCTAGTTCTTAATTCTAAATTATAATGTTAATAATAAAGTGACTTGCTTTTCTGTGTTGTAAAACTACTCAACCATTATTTATCATAAACACTTTAGTTTCAGACCACTACACTTCAGCTCATTATGTAACAGTAATAAATAACTTCTGTTAAAAATATTGAAAATATTTTCAGTCTCAAATTTATTCTAAATACTCTAGGACATATTACACTATTTTGTGATTTGCAAAATCCTTAAAAATATGATTCTTAATTCTCTTCCCTCAAAGATCAACAAACCCCACAGAAGAGAAAGCATAAATACTGTAAGAGCTAGAGGTGATAGAGATCAGTAGAAAATAGTGTCTTTAAACACCAATGTCCATTTGAACTCAGAGACTATAGAACATGTACAGGGTGTGCACAGGTCTGGGTCTTGAGGGCTGCAGATCTAGGAGAGGAAGTAGATAAGGGCCCCCATTCTTAACCCAGAAAATGTATTGGTAAATTGGTGGTCATTTGCAAATGAAAATCTGTGTCTCTTCTGTGTAGATTTACTTGATATACAAACCACTCTTAAGTACAGATCTCACATTCAACCATAGATAGCCACCAAAATATGAGCTCAATGGTATCTTTGGGGGTTCTTTGTCAGTTTTTTTTTTTTCCCTTACAGGTCCTTTGCATATACATTATGCTTTCTAGTTTTGTTTACTTGGGGGATTTTTTTGTGTGCCAATGTGTGTTTGTCTGCATCTGTGTGTTCCTTAAGTTTTTTACTCTTCCTCTTTCTTCTGTTTGTTTGATTATTTTGTCCTATTATGGCTTATTTATTTTATCTAATTTTATTTTATAGTTACTACTATTTTTATAAGCCTGTTTGTATCCTAATAAGAAAGAGAAAAGGTGTAAATTTGGGTAGGTATTATTGCTGAGAAGAGACACCATAACTAAGAGAATTTTTATAAAAGAAAACATTTAACTGGGGCCTGGTGCACAGTTTCAGAAGTTTAGTCCATTATCATTATAGTGGGAAATCATGGTAGCAGGGATGACAAGTATGGCTGGTATACTGCTGGATATGAGTTGAGAGCTACATCCCATTTCTGTTGCACAGGTAGAGAAAGCAAGAATATGCCTGTCATGGGCTTTTGAATCTTCAATATCCATTCACAGTAACACACTTCTTCCACCCAGGACAGAATTCTCTAAAATTGCCATACCTCATATTCCTTCTAATATTTCAAAGAGTGTCAATCCCTGATGTTACCATTCAATATATGAACAAACATGTCAGGGTAATTTTTGTGGATTTTTTGAGATAATATTTCTCAGTGTAAAAGCCTTAACTGTCCTAAAATTCTCTCTGTAGATCAAATTGGCATTGAATTCATAGAGATTCACCTAACTATACCTCCAAAATGCTGTGATTACCACCACAGTGTGTATGTGCGTGAGAGAGAAAGAGAGAGAGAGAGAGAGAGAGAGAGAGAGAGAGAGAGAGAGAGAGAGAGAGAGAATTCTTATTCAAACCACTGCAAGGGGGAAAATAAGAATACACTTATTTTTTTAAATCTATTTTCAATTAAAAAAGAAACATAATAAGCAATTTAAAAATTGTGACTCTGTAAGCACTAGAAAATTTATTAGTTTGATATAAATATATTTTTAGTATTTGAAATTACCTAGTATTTCAGTCTGAATTATGTTTTGTTAATTTTCTCTACATATTTTACTCATATACATACTCTAATAGAATTCTAAAACTATAAATCATCTCTAGTAGATATTTAATTTAGTTTACCAGGATATTTACTTGGAAGAAATAATTAGTTTTTGAGAAAACTCTTGTTTTATGTGTCAGATATTCTAGTCAAGAACTGCTAATTTCTAAACCAACAGAGGTGAATATGAATAAATAATAGTTATGCTCAGCCATAGTCACTTTAATCAAACAAAGGGTTTGATTCTATTGAGAGAAATCCTGGCATTCTCAAGGGTATTTTACTACACTGGCATCATGCCTACAGGAAATTAATCAGCAAAGATTAATTATAGCTGAAGAAGCTGTTCTAGGTTATTATGTGACTATCTGCATTTACTCAGGAACGAAAACAGATGTTTTATTAGACATTTGACTTTTAAGAGCCCTATAAGGTGTTATTGTATTGATCATGCCCAAAATACACTGGATTCCTGTCTCTTCCAGGAACTATAGCCACAATCTTAAAATGATGTTAATAGGACTAGAAAATACATAAACTTATTCTAAATGTCTGCCACTTGCCTTATAGACAACTGCAAATTTACAATCTTTACACTAATTATCAGCGTACCTTAAATATCAACATTACTTTAACATGGATCATTGCCTTTGGTTTTTTTTTTTCTTTTTACCAATGTTTATAATGTTTCTCTCTCTCGACACCAAGGTACCATGTTATTAGTGGGCAGTATGTCCTGATCGTATAGCTATCATTTAATAATGATGCACACAAGCAGTTTGAGTCTAATTGCCATTTCTTTTTTTAAATTAATATCTATGGTATTTTATTTTTTATTATGTCATATAGCATAGATTCTTTAATGACAATGGAGGAATAATTTGACATATTTTTATACACATAAATGAAGATAGAAACTTTAGAACCTTTTTGGTTTTACCTTTACAACTAAGTCTCCATTCTGAAATCAAATTTCCTGTTATAGGAAGTTCAGTGAACATATGACCATATTTTATTCTTAAATATGACATGGAAATAATCCAATAGCCACAAGGAAAAGTAAACACCTCTGTACCATAAAACTTTTTACAAGAAGCTGCCACCCACCCTTTCTTTTAAAATGTAGATTATTTTTATTAACTTTTTTATTAAAATATGTCATTTTCATTTTTGTATTCCCCTGCTCCCTCTTCCTCCCCTCCTCCCAATCCCTCCCAGTCAGCCTTCAGCCTAGCCCCTCCCCATCCACCCATCCCTTCCCCCAAAAGGGCAAGAAGTCCCATGGTGGATGAGCTCAGCATGGTACAACCACACCAGGCCAAGTCTGATTTACTCATCCAAAAGTCAAGTCTGGGTTAGGTGTTCTTCTGCAGGAAATGGGCTCCAAGGTACCAGCCCATGCACAGGAACACAGTCTGATCCCACCCCTCCTGGCTCCACATACTGCTCATGCCAGTCAACTATCGCCTACCCTTGGAGAACTTAGCTTCTTTTCCTGATGGTTCCCCAGTTGCTGTTCTTGATTCAATGAGCCCCTGAGCCCCCCCCCCCCCCCCGAGATCCAGCTAACCATCACTGTGAGAATTTTATTCATAATACCTATCCTCTTGCTCATACAGACTCTCCTCCCCTATTCTCAGCTGGACCAGGAGCTCTGCCCGGTGCTCAGCCATGGATCACTGCCTCTACCTCTATTCTTTGATGGATGTATGTTCTTTGATGACACTTAGGGTGGTTACTTATTTGATTATAGGAGAAGTATACAATATATTGTGTTCATAGTTTCTCTTCTCCTCCAGATCCTTCCAAGTCTTTCTTGTCTGAGCACTCATTCAATCTCATGTTCTTTCTGTCTCTTAAAAACAATGTAATCAAATTAAAACAAAACTAAATCACAATATGTCAAAAAATTTAACTCAGCAAACACATCTAAAATACTAAGAAACCATGAACAATATATATATATATATAAAAAAAAACAAGAACATGAAATTCATTTTGTGATGGCCAACTATCTAGGGAATGAGACTTGCCCTGGAATTTGGCTTACACAGTGAGTTACACTCAACTAGAAAAGAAAATAATTTTCATTTCTTGAAAAATTATCAGTTGCAAGTAGCTTCTTTCTTAATGGTGAGACTTTGTTCCTGTTTCTACTACTCATTTCTTGGTCAAATGATTTGCATCCATGCAGGTCTTATGCATGCTGCCATAGTTTTTAAGTGTTCATATGTGTATCAGTCTTGTTGTGTCTGCCAGATGCGTTTACCATGAAGTTATTTGTCATTATAACTCTTTGTATAATTTTTACTTTCTCTTCTGCATAAATCCCTTACATTTAGGAGGCATGAGTGATAAAGACATTTTATTTAGTAGTCATCAATTGTATAGTGTCTAGTTGTAGGTCATTGTTCTAAATTAGCATCTATTGCAAATGAGAGCTTCACTGATGAGTGTTTAGTCATGCATTAATAAGTATATCATTAGGAGTAGTTTTATTTCTATTTTCATTTAGAAAAAACTATAGTAGCAGATTTTCCACTAAAACTAACAGCTCATATAGTCTTAGGTTCTTGACAACATTGTCAGTGTCAGGTAAGGGTTACATATCCCCCAAATAGGTCTTCATTTAATTTTTTAAAAGTGCTTGGTTATTTTGATAATGTTTGCTTCTAGGCACTAGTGTTTCTTAGGTATTGGAGAAATTTTCTTTATGTTTCTATTTGGTGTTTTCATATTTATTGTACCTTGATAGGCATTTCCTCCTTTAGATTGAGGAACTTTTCTTCTATAATTTTGTTCAAAATACTATTTGAGCTTTTGACTTGGGTTAATTCTCTTTCCCTTATTCCTAATTTTTATATAAATAGTCTTTTCATAGTGTCCAAAATTCTGTTTTTGTGCCTGTATTATTTTTAGATTTAACATTTTCTTAACTGAGATATCATTTTTGAATCTGTCTCTAATACCTGGGATTTTATCTTCCATGTCTTGAAATCTCTTGGTGAGACATAACTCTGAACATTTTGTTTGACACCTTAAATTCTTATTTTCATCTTTATTCTATCTTCAGAGTTTTGTTTATCATTCTATTTCTTAGTTACAATGTCTCAAATTATTTTCCTCATTTTATTCAGCTGTTTGTATTGTCATATGCTTCATTAACATATTTATTTATGTGTAGGGGTATTGTGTTGTTTCATGGTAAATAATTTTCCCACCCACTGGTTTAATAAAAAGTGCTGATTGGCCAAAGGCAGGCAGGAAGTGTGGGCAGGGCTACCAAACTAAGAAAAACTCTGAGAACAGGAAGCACAGAGCAGAATGCCAGAGAGAACGCCAGAGAAAAACCAGAAGCAGCAGAGGACAACCATGCTGCTATGAGAAAAGGTACCGAGCCCCATGGCTGAACAGGTTAAGATTCATGGGTTAGATGAAGGGGAGAGAGCTAGCAAGTGATATACCCAAGCCTTAGGCTGATCAGCTGAAAATTAATGACAGCATCTGTGTGTCTCTGAGGGTCTGCAGGTCTATGGGTCTGTGGGTCCTAAACCTAGAGGTTAGGCCCGAAAGTCTGGGCCAGAAACCTCCTACTACATTTGTGTCTTTTTAAAATATTCTTGAACAAATAATTAGCATTTTGAAGTCCTTGTCTATGCTCCAGACATATTGTATTTTTTAGGACCTACTACAGTAGGATTACTGGCTTGTGGCAGAAATTATTGTCTCAGTTTGTGGTGTGGTTTTGCACCAGGCATCTGGAGTTATACTTTTTGAGGTGTTTGTGCCAACATGTGCTCTTGCCTTTGTTGGGTTATGTTTCATTTTTTATTGTTGTTGTCCTATCCAGAGCCCAGGCAAGTGTAGTGGCTGTGCGATTTCTCAAGTAGTCCTTCTGCAGCTCAGTGAGTACCAGACCAAAAAAAAAAAAAAAAAAATGGAGAAGTGATAGAAAAAAGGACTCATGAGGAAAATCTTGGGAGATCTTGGTCCAAAAGAAGATGCTAGTCTCCAGGGAATTAAAATAATCTGTTTGTTGATATTCTTTGTGTTCTCTAAAAATTAAGTTTGCCTAAAGAACAGAGGACAGAGTCAGCTACAGAGTTATCTATAAAAGTCAGGTAGTGGTATCATACCCCATTATTCCTAGCACTGGAGGGCAGAGATCTGTATGGGTCCCTACGAGTTCAAGGCCAGCTTGGACTACAAGAGATTAATCCAGTCTAAAAAAGAAACAGAGAGAAGGTGGTACACACTTTTAATCCCAATCATAGGAAGATTGAGAAAGAAAGAGAAACCGCAGGGTAGAAAGAAACATATAAGGCTCAGGCCAGAAATGTTCAACCCCTCGTGTGCCTTCCCTTTACCCTGTGCCCCTTCTCTTTTGGCTAAGGACCCAGAGACATTCTGAGGAACAATAAAAAGGATCGGATTGACCCTTACTTGCCTGAGGATTCAGAAGTGGTGGGACGTTTAGCTATTAGCCTTTTCTGATCTTTTATCATTTACTCCAAGATATAACTGCAGGCTTTTATTATCAGGGCAATTAAGATTTGTGCAACAAATGTGGAAAGAGAATTTCTAGGAAGTAGGCTGTTGTTGAAGGGAGATCCCTCCTCCTGTGGTTATCTTTAAAAGACCTCCAGATAATTAAAATGGTCCAATTTCTCACATATACAGAAGTGGTGATCTCTAGGTGTTGACAGTTGGTAGCTTCTGGGAAAAAGAGACTCTTTTATTTGAAGGTACAACCATTTAGTGGTAAGTCCCAAGGGTTTCCCCAAACCCATGTATATTAGACTTAGTAGTTTATCAAAAATGTGTTTAAAAAGATGAAGTTAGAAATAGAAGTATGGGGGGACATACAGGTATTTGTGGAAAATATATATATATATTTATATATATATCATATTTCATTGTATACACATATAAAATTCTAAATGAATGAACAAAATATAAAAGAAAAAACAAATTATAATGAATTTTGATATTTGATTACTTGGGCAGTTATGTCTATTCCAGAGTGAAAAAAAGTTGCCATTTTTGTTTTGCCATCACAAGAACTTCTAGTTTAGTCAAATATTATAATAAATATTTGTGCACTTTTTACCTGTCATAACTACAGTGTGAGGCATTTCAAGTGTGGCACGTTCCTTGTCATCACCATGTGCACCAAGGCCTTTCCCAATAGTTAACATTATCCCAGGTGGGTTCATAAGGACAGATGTGTAAAATTCAGAGAATTAATCATCATAAGCTATGTTAGTCTACGACATCACCATCTGGCTTATGATTACATAATACTACACAGAGTTTGAACCTTCCACATAAACAAAAGAAAATCAGAGCAAATACCTTATGACTGCCTAATGTACCCTACAGTAGAAGCTTTTAAATATTACAAGTCCTCAATAAAGCACTCCTCAGATTATTGTAAGAATTTGAATCATGGAGAGATAAACGCAGTGGACAATACATAATTTACCACTTGCCTGTAAGTACCTCTAAGTAGTTTACTCAGGTAAAATATTAGCCAGAAATAAACTCTGATCACAGAAATGCTTTCATAAATAAATTAATATTGGACAGTTATTAAGTTAGGACACTTTTTCTTAGGCATTTGGTTGTTTTACTTTCAGTAATGAACCCATTTGGATCCACATAAAAATTAAAATTGTATCCAAATAATTAAATTTTCTAATGTTAAAAACACAAATATAAGATAAATAAGTAAATATATGACCACTATAGCATTACAAAATATGCCCTTGAAAATATTTTTTAGTACTAAAAATTCATTATTTCGCTGAACTTTTATATCCTGGAAGAAATTTTGTGTTTTTCCCCAAAACTGTTTACTGGGACTGAGATAAATATCCTTAATGGAAACAAGTTATTTTGGGAATTGTAGCTATTCACTCTCGTTGAAATTAGTGCTTTCAGCTAATTCCCTTTGTTTTTCTAATACAGAAGAGCGCCAGATGTTTCACATTTTTTTAGAAATAATTTTCACCTCTGCTTCAAAGATAAAGTTGCTAAATTATTTTTAATTATTTTTAAAGTATTCATTCTAAAATATAACAAAATTTGCACATATTTACTTGAACACATGGTTTATATTCTTATCTCTTTTAATATTTTTTCTACTTGTTCCTGCATACTGGATACACAGATGTCCTTATAGCAATTTTATCACTCCCGACTTTTATACATGGACCACTCTTTTGCTTTATTGTAGATAAATAGCTCTAAATAAAAGAATGAATGAATGGGATGGACATTACCTCAGCCATTTGATCTTTTCAGTTAAAGGTGTGATGATACTTTACTACCAAAGTTTAATCAGAGCTTGAAGATCTTAAGGGCAGTTGAGAGGACTGACTCCAATATGTTCATTTCCAACTTTCTCAGAAGTCGCCCTACTGATTTCCAAATTGACCAATAATGGAGGAGTGTTCCCCTTGATCTACATCCTCTCCAGCATGAGCTGTCCTCCGTGTTTTTGATCTTAGCCATTCTGACGGGAATAAGACGGTATCATTTTGAATTGATTAAGGGTGTTGAGCACTTTAAATTCTTTTAGTCATTTGAGATTCTTTGTTGGAAATTCTCTGTTTCTTTTTGTAGTCCATTTTTAAATTGTCATATTTGATATTTTGATGTCTACTCTATTGAGTTCTTCGTATATTTTAGAGATGAGTCCCTTGTCAGGGGCAGAGTTGGTGAAGATCTTTTCCCATTCTGTAGGCTGTCATTTGTCTTATTTACAATGTTCTTTGCATTACAGAAGCTTCTCTGTTACACAAGGTCCCACTTATTAATTGTAGTTCTTAGTGTCCATGATATTGGTGTTATATTTAGGAAGTGATATTCTGTACCAATGCTTTTGAGGAACTTCCTACTTTCTATTCTATCAGGTTCAGTGTAACTGGTTTTATGTTGAAGTGTTTAATCTGTGTGGACTTGAGTTTTGTGCATAGTGATAGATACAAATTTATTTGCAGTCTTCTATATGTCAACATCCAGTTAGGCCAGCATTATATGTGTTGATGACAGTGACAGAGGATGTGTCAAGAAAGCATATTATTGACTGTGTAATGTGGTTGTTAGCTGTCAATTTTATGTGAATTTATAAAAAGGAAAATGAAGCAAGAAAAAAACAAAACTGGGAAAAATGTGAGGGTAAAGGAGCACCAGGGGGTATAATGGAGCTAAGTTTAGTACTCAAGGGGATAAAACTCAGAAAATCCTAATGATACATGAGTGAAAAGGAATGTTGACCTCAAAGCACAACTCCATCCAGCTAAGTTTTCAACTTATGAAAAGGAATTAGATGATAACTTAAGCAGTGAAATAAATAATTAAAAGCTGACAGCATTTGGAAATGTGTTTTAATAAGGGGGCAAGTTCCAGGAGCAGAAAACAAAAGACCTTGGCAGCGTTAGTCATACAGTTATGGTTTCGAGTCAAGAATATAAGAAATGGTTTATAAAATCTTCCTATGTGGCCAAGGAAAGCCACTAAGCCCAGGCATCTGTCAGGGGTATCCCTGTATAAAGACCAAGAGAAGCATTGCAGGAAGCTGTGAAGGTGAAGCCTGGATTGCCATAATAGTCCCAAGATGCTGAAGATTCCAGAGCCTAGAATACCAACTGAGGAAATCTACTAAAAGGGGAGTGGAAACAGCCTAAGAAAGAAGAATGTGTTGCAGCAACATGCTTGAAAGGAATGGATATCTAAAAAGCATATATGTAGGTGCAAAGTTTGAAGGTTGCCTTGCTAGTTTTTGGTCTTGATTTGGTCCGGTATTTCCCTCTTTCCTCCATTTGGCATGGTAATATATATTCTGTTCCATTATATGCTGTGGTTATGTGACTTGCTTCATAGGTTTGATTTTACAGGGGGTAAACAGCCAAGAGATTGCCATGAATCTCAAAAAAGATTTTGAAATTTCAATTTTTTTCTTTTTATATTTTATTAAAAATAATGTCTTTTTTATAAATGTATCCCACTGCTCCCTCTCCCTTCCCTACTTCCAATCCCTCCCAGTTATTCTTGAGCCTTTCCCCTCCTATCTACCCATCCTTTCCCCCCAAAGGGCAAGAAGTCCCAAGATGAGTCAGCTCAGAATGACACATCCACTCCAGGCAAGTCTGATTTACTCATCCCAAAGTCATTGTTGGGTTAGGTGTTTGTCGGCAGGTTATGGGCTCCAAGGTGTCAACCCACAAACAGGAACACAGTCTGACTTCACCCCTCATGGATCCACATATTGCTCATGCCAGTCGAAAGTTATATACTTTTGGATAGCCTAGTTCCTATTCCCGGTGGATCTCCAGTGGCTATTCTTGATTCAGTGAGCTCCTCAGAACTCCAGCCAGCCATCACTGTGGGAATTTCCCTCATAATCCCTATCCCATTACTCATATAGATACTCCTCCCCTCCTCTCAGATGGATCAGGAGCTCTGCCCAGTGCTCTGTAATGGATCTCTGCCCCCACCTCTATTCATTGTTGGATGTAGGTTCTGTGATGACACTTAGGGTGGTTGTTAATCTGATTACAGGGGAAGTCCTGTTTAGGCACCCCCTCCACTATTGTTTGGAGACCTAGCCAGGGACATCCTGTGAGTTCTTGGAGGTCTCCCTAACACCAGGTCTCTTCCCAAACCCACATTGGCTTCCTCTATTGAGATATCCATCTCTTTCTATCTCCCTCTTTGCTCCTCTCACTCAATCATATCCCTCTTTCAAGATCTATTCCCAATTCTTCTTGGTTGCAACCAGTTGTGGCCCCAAGTTGCAAAGGTGATCTCTATTTTCTCTTTTTAGGGGATTATCTGGATGTCTCTCTTAAATTCCTGCTAATCCCAAGATGTTCAGGGGTTGTGGTTTGCAACTTGGGTATCATTTGCTTTTTGTATAAAATCCACTTTGAGAACTTTCAACTTTTAAATAATTTTGAGACTGTTATAGTCTGTGAGGACTTTTGAAATTGGATTGAATGTATTTTGCATTATGATATGGCTACAAGTCTATGAAGGCCAATGTGGTGGTTTCAATAGGAATAGCTCTATAGACCCACATATTTGAATGTTTAGATGATGTGAGGTGTCTTTCTGTATATTGTGAATGGGTTGCTACCCTTGGTTAGTTAAGATGTTTTGGTGTATGGTAAGACAGCTTACAGCTAGATAGAAAATCCAAACAGAAATACAGTAGAAGGGCAAAATCTAGGAGAATCAATTCAGTCACCCTTCTCCCCTAAAAAAAAAAAAAGATGTGCCTTTACTGGTGAGCTACCAGCTAGCTGGTAATATGTAGATTAATAGAAGTGGGTTCATTTAAGGTGTAAGAACAAGCTAGCAAGAAGCATGAGCCATAAGCCAAATAGTTTGTAACTAATGTTAGCCTCTGTGTGTGTATTTGGGACCATGAGGCTACAGGACACAGGAAAACTTGCTACTCTCAGCCATTAAGGAGTAGCACCACTTGCTAATGATTAGGAGGCTTGGCCTTGTTGGAGTGAGTATTTACTCCCTTGTTGGGGGAAGTATATCACTAAGATTGTGCTTTGGGGGTTTCAAAAGCTCAAGTCAGGTCTATTGCTTTAGTCTTCCTACTGCCTTAGCAGATTAGAGATTCAGCTTCTCCAGCACTCATATAATGCCTGTATGCTGCCCATGCTCCTCACCATGAAAACAATAGCAAACCTCTGAAATTGTCAACGATTACATTTTCTTTTTAAGAGTTTCAGTGGTCATGGTGTCTCCTCAGAGCAATAGAAATTATGACAAAAACAATGCCTTTTTCTTCCAGAAGCTTGGAAACCATTTTGTACATTATTAATACTAGTAAGCAAGGTGAAAGTGTTCAGTTCATTCCAGATTGATTTTTACATATACTATAATGAAATTGTTTAGTATATTCATCACTAAGGTCTTATCAGCTAGTTTTAGTAGGCAACACAGAGAAGTGGCAAGAGGATGGAATATTTTAGAGAACAACTTATGCGTTTACCCTAACTTAAAAATTCTAAGAAGTCCTACTACATCTGGCACAGGAGTTTGACTTAATACCTCATTGCTTTAGGACAAGCTTTTGCTATCTGTGTAAAGTGTCTCCAATTTAATGAATTATATCTTCAAATTTATTTGTTAGATAATATATTGCTTGTCGTTCCAAACACCCATCACCTTGGTTAATTCTTTCTCCTTCTCATGACCCCTATACACCTGCCCTTTCCTTGTTTAATTCTATCTACTTTTATTATTCCTTCCACAGGAACTTTAATTTTTGAATGAAGTTTAACTTTTCCCAGTGACTCTAAAAAGATATGCATTGAAGTCATCTACTTTCCCACCACTTACTGTCTTCATCTTCTATATTTCTTTCCCTAATGCTCTTGATTCAATGTATTTCAAATAAAACAGGGAAATTATCTTGCTATCATGGAAACTGTTAGGATAGCATGGTTAGACAAACATCACCACCATAAAACGTACTAAGTACATTTCAGATAATGAATATTATAGGAATAAATTGGGCACTATAAGATGCTTTGAATAAGTGATATTGAGCTAAACATAAAAAAAGAATCAAGGAGTTATGAAAGTCATGCTTGAAGTAAAAGTCATTGGAAGAACCATGAGCTATTTGAAGAAAGTGTTTCAGTTCACACATTCAGATCATTTTCTGTTACAGGGGGAAGTCAGGGCAGAATGTCAAGTAGGAAACTGGAGGCAGATACAGGAGCAGATGCCATGGACAAACACTCCCTACTGTCTTGCTATCACAAGGCTTGTTCAACCTGATTTTTATACCATACAGGACCAAAGGGACAGGTCTGCAGCTACTTACAGTATACTGGTCCTTCCAACATCCTTCATTAATCACAGACATCCTCTACAGACTTTATTACAAATGATCAATAAAGACATATCTTCGGCTAAGGTTTCTTTTCCAAGCAGCTTAAACTTGTGTCAAGTTGATACAAAGTATCATGAACAGTTGCTTCCCCAATGTTTGTATTACTATTGCATCAGAGTTTATGTCTTTCCAGGGAGGTCACTATTATATCTCATAAGATTCACAACTGGTTATGACTGATGATAACTTCTGACCTCTAGCAGCCTGCATGGCATCACACAGAGCTATAAATCTAGACAGGGTAAATCTTCCAGTTTCATATTAGGTGGATATTTCCATTTTTCATGACTCAAGCAGTGGTAGGTGATTTTATTACCATTTCTAAACAAAAGGACAATGTTCCAAGAATACAGATCTCTTATAGAAACATCAGATCCTTACGTTTTTAAAATAAATTTTAGTAATATGGACATACTTTATATTTCTCACCAACAGCTCTCCTAAATCACCATTTCTGTCATGATCACACTTCTCCATACCCCCCAACTTTCTTTCTTTCTCTTGTTCATATATTTTGTGGCCAACTGATACTAATCTGTCCAGTCTATTTGACTGTGTATCTGGAACTATCCAATGTGTCATAATTCAGTGATGGTTTCATAATTGAAGAAGGTGATTCTTTCCCTTAGAGTCCATTATAGCCAGTCGTTTATCAGTTAAGAATAGAGCTCATGAGCTTTGCTCCATTCAGTGAATGGTTATTGACTGAGTCAGTCTTGTCTGTGCCCAGTGCAGGTAACAGTTGCTGTGATTAATGATGACGATTGTCTATAGACTTAGAGTGTCTTTTTAAGATTCAGCTAGCTTTCCGGCCTTACACACATCCTCCCCCCTTCTTTCACAGTGTTCTGAAACTTTAAGGATGTGTATAAATCCCTTGTTTAAGGCTAAGCAAACAACTGCCTTCTATTCTTAGCAACTTGGAATGCCATAGTTCTCTGTATTCACCACTGGTCTTTTTAAGAAATCTGTCTCACTAAAGATGGGGGGGGGGGGGATTTGGGAATGGATATAAGCATAGATTTAATATGGACTCATTGTGAATTAACTATCATATGCTTCTGATTATTTACAATCCTATTCTCATCATAACATCTAAACAATCATCGAACTGGACGTTTGAAATTATCTTTATACCAATTTAAGTAAAGAAGAATTTATTGCTGCTGCATGTAGGATGTGAAATCTTATTTGATATGTTCTGTATGATAAAATAAAATGTTGTGTGAAATGATACCCAGATAACTCAGCTCAGAAAACATCATTTTTATTTATAAATATATTTATATCAATCTATTTGGAAATAAATAATTTTATTAGAAAATTTTCACATGTACAGTTTTTATAACTCATATAACTTCAGCCAGAATTCTGCATCTAACAATTGATTGGTCTTTTCCTACTGAGCAACTGTAATAGGATATATTCTTTTCATACCTCTGACAAAAACATAGTTAGAGTTAGCTAGAAAATTATGTTATTCTTCATATTTAAAAAACATCAGATTTTTGTTGTCAGATTTGCAAAAAGTGAACAAATCTGACTGGGACAGATGCTGTGGTGAGGTTGTGGTTTGGTTCTTTAAAGGTGCTTGCTGCACCTGTCTAATGATCTGAGTGGAGTCCCTGGAACCCATGAAAAGACAGAAAGAAAAGGCTGATCCCACAGACTGTCCTCTGACCTCTAAACATAAGCAGAGGATCATGTGCCCACATACAAATAACGATATTAACTGTATATAAAAGAAGTTCTATTGAACCACACGTAGTTAATTTCAGTTCTGTGTGATTTTTATGCTTTGATTTTTTATTTTGTTTTGTTTTTCAAGAGAGATGGGTTCTCTGTGTAGCCTCTAGCCTCAGCTGTCTGAGAACTTGCTCTGTAGAGCAGGCTTGTCTCTAATTCAGAGATCCACTTGCCTCTGCCTCCTGAGTGCTGGTAGTAAAGCATGTACCACCACTGCCCAGAAATAGTACAGTTTTTTCCCTTGTTTTGTATAGTTGTGTCTTTGTTTGTTTGTTGTTGTTTAGAAATTGAACATTCTAAGAGACATAGAATGAATGGCATTAGTTATGTTTTTATATATGTGTATGTTCGTGGACATGTATGTAGAGACCTGACAGCAAATTCTGTTGTTATTTTGTAAGTACCATCCTTATTAATTTCCATAATTTTTGTTTGGCTTACATGGTTTTCTTTGAGACATAGCCTCTAACTTACCTCTGATTCATAACGCATGCTAAGCTGTATCTCCAAAGAGCTACACACATCATTCTATCTTTCATACTCTTTGAAACTCTAACACTTGGAGTATAAGCCCTTGCCCATATCAGGTGTGTTGTAATGTTGAGTTCTGGAAACTCAAGCTTTTTTTCCTTCCTAAGTAATCATTTTATTAACTAAAATGTCCCGAGAGCAAAAAAGAATGCTTTCTTTTTAAAATGGCATTGTGAGAATTTTGCTTGAAAGACTCATATAGGATGGAAAAGTTATTTGTCTTGCAAATAATTGAATGACTTGATTTACTATTTGATGATGTGTACTGTTTGTGAAACGGTGTCTACCTTCTTCTTCCCCTACCCTGAAATACTCCATGTCATTTCCTCCACCAGAGTTCCTTCAGTTTGCTTTCTTTTCACAGTTTTAGCCCATTGGGTTATATTATAAATCTAGTATACGTACAGGGTAGTTATCAGCTGGATCATAGACAACCCCGAAGTGACAACTTGAAGAAAACGGTCTCTCCTTTACGTTGACAGCCATCAAATACTATTAGCTCTTATGTAGCAGTGCAATCTATGCAGCCCTCTGTAGCCAGAAGGTTTCTGACCAGTCCAGGCCTGGGGTCTGGAGGAACCTTTCCATCCATGGTCCTGCAGCCATTTATAAAATAATTATTATCCAGATCCTTATATTAATTACACTGTTTGGCCTGTGGCTCAGTCTCATTACTAAATAGCTCAAACATCTTAACCCATTTTCATTAATCTGTGTATTTCCATGTGGCTCCATGGCTTTTTACCTGTGTCTCATTATATGTTCCTTCCTTGGGTGGCAGCTTACAGCTTCACCTTGACTCTGCCTGTCTTATTTTATCTCTGCTTGGAGATTCCACTTGCCTCTAAGCTGCCTTACCATAGGCAAAACAGCTTCTTTGTTAACAAATGGTAATACAGTATATTCATAGAAAGACATCCCACATCAGTCCTCCCCTGTCCATGTAATTTTGATGGACTTGATCTTTAAAAAGCACAGGGTCTGTGAGTTTACAAATGCAATGACCTTGTTATTTCCAAAAGTCACCATTTCACAGAAGTCCTTTCTACCCCTTGGTACTTACAATCTTCTATCTCAATCACAATCTCCCCTTAGCCTTAAAAAATGGGGTTAATGCAGATCCCATTTTATTTGGGGCTGAGAACTCAACATTGATTTTTGGTTTACACTTCAACTAATTGTATGTCCCCATGTTAATATTTTCCACAAATAAAAAAAAAAATGGAATTGGTCAGCTTGGTTCTATAATCATTTATAAAAATAATAAAAATAAGTTCTTCTCTAGCAATTGCTTCTTGGTAAGCTTTAAAGTATCAGGTATAGGTAGTGAGTATTCAATCATAAATCAAATTGGAAAATTATTGGCTTCCCTTACTGTACCAATGGGCACATCTTGGCAATCAGTTATTATCATGCTCAGTGTTTATCACTGGTTGAACTTTCTAACAACTTTTTTTTTTTCTTCAGTAGCTTGTATTATTTTGCATAATGAAAGCTTGGCAACAAGGAGCAGGTTTCCATATCATGACCCAGCTTGATTTCTCCATGTGCTGTGTCCAAAGTTTTTTATGTCATCAAGAGACGACCCTATTAGCAATTATTTTTGACAAATAAGAGCAATAGTAATAGCTTGTATATTTTTGGAATTATCTGAGATTTCTATAACCCACACTTATATCCTATTACAGTGATCTATATCATAATTTGTTTAAAGTTTTAGACTAGATGTCCTAGCATGTCTTTAGAAAAAAAAATCAAATTCATCGAAATGAGTATGAAAGTCACATTGCTAAGAATTATCTTAAGTAATATTTGTTTTACAAATAAAATGAGATTACAATTACATAAATATTGAAGACTCTCCCTGGAGTCTTCTTTTGCTTGAACTTTATTTAATATCTCCTCTTGTTCAGGAAGACCAAATTTCTCAAAACAATTTTCCAGAGAAATTCCAGGCATAAATTTTCATCTTTAGTCTAAAATACAGTCTTTAAGTGAACAAAGCGTTTTATTCCCATATTTCTATTTTATTTACATATTTCCAAATTATTGATTTATTCTTATTCTGTATTGCCAAATTAAGTATATTATACATATTTGGCAAATGCTTTGCCACTGAATTATCTTTTTCATAAATTTCAAAAGTGGTTTAAACACACTTTACTCACTTTTGAAATTTATGAAAAAGATAATTATATCTATATCTATCTATCTATCTATCTATCTATCTATCTATCTATCTATCTATCTATCTATCTAATTCTTTGTGGGACCTCCACCCAGCACCCCAATAAATACATGGTGAATTATTCTTACTTATGAATGTCTAGCCATGTATTTAAATTACTTAGTTTCTCATTAACTGCTTTTTCTTCTGGGCTTTTTACTTTTCTTTATTTTATATATCTTTCTTTCCTTCTTTCTGTTTGGCTCCCCTATGGCTGGGTGGCTGGCCCCTGGTGTCCTCTCTTACTTTTCTTGCTTCCCCTTCTCTTCTCTGGAGCCTATAGCTTTAACCTTTTTATTCTCTCTGCCTGACAGCCCCAACCATCACTCTCCCCTGCTTGGCTATTGACTATTCAACTCTTTATTAGATAAATCAGGTGTTTTAGACAGGCAATGTAACACAGCTTTACAGAGCTAAACAATGCAACAAAAAATAATGCGACACATCTTAGCATTATTAAAAAATATTTTACATTAAATTAATTAATGTAACACATCATAAACTAATATTCCACGGCAAGAAGTAAGGTTAAATTAGGAAAACCAAGATGGTTGATTTATAGGCCAGTTGTAGCTATCTTTCTAGCTATCATTATTTTGAATGATATTATTCAAAAAAGACATAGTCTAAGCCCTCAAGTATGCTCTAAGACATGTTTACCAATCAGTGTGGTCAACATCCAATATGTTATAACAGCAGATTATAAACATATAATACCATTAAATCTTATTGCTTGTTATGCTCAAATAGACCTACAGTGTATTAAATTCTCACACAAAGTCAATGTGCCAAACATATATATTATATATGTGTCTTGGGAAAGGGGGTATATATGTAGTTTGTCAAAACTTAAACAGTTTCGGGGGACCACAAAGGTCTCTCTCTCTCTCTCTCTCTCTCTCTCTCTCTCTCTCTCTCTCTCTCTCTCTCACACACACACACACACACACACACACACACACATTGAAGTCTAAACTGTTTATTAAGAAAAACAATACCATTTTAAATTTCTTGAACATATGCCATTAATTAAAAATTCTAGTACCACATATATCGGCCCCATGTTCCATATTCTATCATACTCTTCCAGAGGCTCTGAAAACTTCTAAGCAATATGCACAGAAAACTCCACAAGAAAGCCATCTTAATATGGAACAAACCTTGACCAGGGAAGAACAAGAACCTTAACAGACCAATAAGCTCATTTGCTACCTGCACTATGTCTGAGAACCTCTGAGCCTTGCACTCAAACCTTTTTTACCTAAGTTGGTGACTAGTTCTGCATCCTTGTTTTCTCTGCTTACCCTATCTTCTCTGCTCTCGCACATCTCTATGTCCTTCGCAAACAGCTCAGAGTTCCTTGAGATTTTACTTTCCAGTAAACTAAAGTGCCCTATTCTCTTCCCCAGGTTCCATTATATCTAGAGAATTTGGTATAAATTTATGTTGAGACAATGGCAAATTCTGGCAGATTAGTAAATCCTAAATGTCTCACTTTTTTTGAGAAAAAGACTTTATGAGGACAAATGTCTCCTCAATCCATACAGGGAACAAATGGCAGACCAAAGCGCTGATGATACCAATGTCAAATTTGTTGAACCACTGAACTCCATTAACATTCCTTACAGGAATATGGGGGAGTGGTCACAGCACAGAAATGACTCAAAGACAGCTGTACCACAAAAGTCCACCCCAGGACAGATGACAACTCACAAAGCTGGGAATCTGGAGCACAATGCAACGTGTTCAGGTAGCCAAGAACTCAGTGAGTAGAAGCCTCTACAAGGACTAAGATGTTCTTTGTTGCTTCTAGGAGTTGTGCTTGTCTGTGAGTGATTTTACTGTTTATATACTGTCTTAAGAAGTTTCAAAAATGGCAAGTACAAGTCAAAGAAACCTGACCTTACACTTTAAGCCAAATTTCAATTGAATTTTAACTCTAGTTTTATAAAAAAAAAAATCCTTCATTCTATATTGAAAATGCTCTTGACTCTTTTCTATTTATTTTACTTTCTTATTTTCTAAAGAAACATTTTCTAATATTTGTATTTTTCTGCTGAAAAGTTAGACTATGTACAAGATGAACCTTAAAAGTTTCTATATTTCATGAGTTTGACGATATTGAGCTTATATTTGTGATTTATAATTTTATCATTTATAATTTTAAGTTAGATATTGGACTTATGATTTGAGAATATCTCAGGCTTTGACATATGTTCCATAGTTCTGTTATATCTAGAAGTAAATCCACCATGAAATAAGCTGGTTTTAGTAGATAAAAGAAAAGTTTTACTTTTTCTGAAATAATTGATATGTATAATGATTAGTTTCAGATTTAGTGTTTTCGTGCTCTGAGACATTTTTAATTAACAATTATAAGCAGAGCACATGCACTTGCCACAATATTTATGTATCCACAAATATTGTTTCTCCATCTGGTCCCAAATTAAATTTAAATATTTAACTATGAGATTGATTGAACAAATCTATACTCTTGTGTGTAAATGGAATCAATCTTTGTAATTTTTATGTCTTTAAATATTACATTATATTTAGGAAAGGTTACATCCAGCCAAGAAAAATCCCAAAGCTCAAAGTTCTATGACACAAGGCTGTTTCAAATCTGTGAGAATTTTAATATTTTCTGGATATGTTTTTGAGAGTCTAAGAGAATATTTAAAGTCTAAAGTTAGCCAACTTGAATAGAAAGAAGTTCAGACAGAACTTAGATTTGTTATAGGTTAAGATAGTTAATGTTCTGTCAATAGCTACCCCAAAGGCCCTACATACTTAGCACTTAACATAAATCTAAAACGCCACTACTAATCTTCTAGAAGAGTGAGTATTGCATTATAAAAAGATCTACTAAAATTTTAAACTCTCTAAGTCTCTTTTGATACATTAACAATACTCTATTTTATTTCATTATTAAATCAAGTCATATAAGATTCCACAGAAAATATTATGTTAATCTAGCTCGTTACTAGGACCATCAGAAAATACTCAGATTGAAAGTCCATAAAATTCTTACTATTCTTATTTTAATTCCTTCTGACAGAACATATAAATGAGATTTTGGTATATGATAATCCTGACTTTCTGGTAAGCTGGGAAACATAAAATGATTTCACAGTATTTGTATAGTCTTTGGAGAAAATAAATCAGGCTGTGCATTGTATTGTTTTATATTAGAGTGACAGTATTATTCATCTTGTCTTAAAGTCTCTGGAATTTGTTCTAACATAAAAATAAGGCTTTTAAAATAATTTAAAACAAACTTGCCATTGGTTGTCTTCACAGCAGTAACTCATATAAATGGATTTTATGCAAATTGCAGATATTTCTTTACACAATATAAGTAACCTTTGCTTGTCATTATTGGAGAGCACATTTTATTGTTGCTAACAATTCCTTTTTAGTCTTGGATGATGATATATTTGTAATAGTAAAGAAAAATGTCAATGTGAATGTTGTGCAGAGTTGATAAATCTTAAACTACATCTTTTTTGACCTGAGGTTACCACAGTGGTATTTTTAAGATAAGAATTTAGAAAACAGTAGTAGATTTTAATATCACCTAAATGTCTTTATATCTTTTTGAAACATACAGTTTAAATTTATAGTGTTTAAATATAATTAGTTGTTAAATTGTTTGGAGCACTACTAAAGGTTATATTAGTATTATGAACAAGTACATCTGAGCAGAAAAATGTAATTTCAAAATAGGAACCTTCGTGCAATGGTCAGGTAGAGGCCACATCAGTCAGAAGAACAGGTGAGTGGTCTTCAATCTAGCTAAACTGGCTAAACTGCACCACTCCCAAGATTCTGTTTATAAAGACCCACTCTAGTTCTCAGAACCTCCCAACTTATCATCCTCCCAGAAGCCAGCCCTTCACCTCAACTCCAGCTGACAATGCTTAGGTACAGGCCACAAGAGTCAGGAGTAAAGGAGCAGGCCACACCAGTTATAATAACAAAGACATCCTGCGGCAGCAAAGGCCAGCTTCCAACGTGGAAAGAGACTCCCCACCACGTTAGAGATCACAAAGGCAGCCAGAAATCCAGGCCATAAGGACTGAAAGACCAAAGAGGACACAAAGCAGTGAACAAAACACCCGTCCAACCAGGACAAACACAGAAATCAGGACCTAAGATCTAATCACCCCAAGCTCAGATACCTAAACACAAGTGTAAGAATTCAGTAATAGTCAGGACAATATGGCCCCACCAGAACTCAGTTATCTAACAATAATAATAATGTCTGAATATTGAAATAAAGCTTGAACCACAAGAAAGTCACCTTAATACCAACTTTATGAAAAGGTTGAAGTTCTTTAAAGAGGACATTAAAAACTCCTTTAAAGAAATAAAGGAGACCTTGTTAGCCTTTTCTTTACATCTAGGATCCACTAGTTTCCGTTCCTTGTTTGTCTTTCTGGGTCTGTGTTACCTCATTCAGGATGATATTTTCTAATTCCATTCATTTGCCTATAAATTTTATGTTGTCATTTTTTTAATGCTGAGTAATACTCCATTATATCTATTTGCCATATTTTCTTTATCCATTCTTCTATTGAGGGGCAAGTAAGTTGTTTCCAGGTTGTGGCTATTATAAACAACACTCATATAAACATAGTTGAGTAAGTGTCCTTGTTATATGATTGAGCACCCCTTGTATATATGCCCAAGAGTGGTATCATTGGATCTTGAGATATATTGGTTTCCAGTTTTCTGAGAAGTTGTACTAATTTCCAAAGTGGCTGTGCAAGTTTGCACTCTCATAGACAGTGGAGGAGTTATTCTTCCTGATCCATATCCTCATCACATAATAATTAAAACACAAAACAAAGAAAACAAAGAATAAATATTAAAATTTGTAAGAGAAAAAAGCCAAGTAACATATAAAGGCAGACCTATTAGAATTATGTTCAAGTTCTCATTGGAGACTCTAACAGCCAGATGGGGCTGAAGAGATGTCTTTTAGATACTAAGAGACCATGAATGCTATCCCAGACTACTAGAATCAAAATTTTAAATCACCATAGATGGAGGAAACAAGATATTCCATAAAAAGTGTCAAAGTTAAACAAGATTTAGCAGTAATTATAGCCATATAGAGGAACTAGAAGGAAATCTCCAATCCAAGAAAGTGAACTAAACCAAAGAAAACACAGAGAATAGTCATCAATGAGGAAGCATAACAGAGAGTTACCGTTTACAATTATTCTCCATCAAGTATACTCATCATTGGTAAACAGGGTTATCTTTTACATTTTTACTCATCAACCCCATAACCCAAATTTTAAGACTCTGGAGGCAGATGATAGCCTGTTCTACTGCTGGCAGCTCTTGTGGCTTCAAGGACACTAGACAGAAAATATCCAAGCAAGTATGGGCAGATTTTCGTGTTTGTAGCAGTAGATTATAAATCCTTAATGATCAGAATGCCCAAGAAAAATACTCAGAATAATGCCACTGTAGTTACTATTCAATTTCTGGTATAATATGATAACTATATTTTTATCTTTGTAGAATTTGATTATATGGGTAATCCTAGCATTCCTTGGTTGTATGATACCTCAATGGCTCTGCATCAGTTAACTTTCTAAGGAAGGGATGTCTCTACACCTTAATCTTTTAATTATCTTGCCATACTATTATTTGCTCATAATATAAGATCCTTAAAATGGCAGAAATAATTTCATCTAACCTAGCTTTGTTGCTGTATATACCATGTATATATACATCACCTGAGCTTATTGTAGGATGAGGCATTCAGTCTGACATGCAGCCCCTGAAACTAAATATCCCCCTGTATCATTTCAGAACACAAGAGATTAAGTCTAAATTTTAATAACAGAAAACTTACAAACTCATGGAAATTGAATAACTCTCTACTGAATCACTAATGGGTGATATGGGATGTCTGTAGTAGGAGGTTTCTGGCCCGGACTTTCCGGCCTAACCTCAAGATTTAGGACCCACAGACCCACAGACCTGCAGACACGCAGTCCCACAGTCCCAAAGAAACTCACAGATGCTTTCAATAGTTTTTGGCTGATCAGCCTCAGGCCCAGGCATATAACTTGCTAACTCTGTACCTTCATCTAACCCATGATTCTTCCTGTTCAGCCATGTGGCTCAGTACCTTTCTTTAGAGCAGCATAGTTGTCCCCTGCTTCTTCTGGCTTCTCTCTGGCATTCTGCTCTGTGCTTCCTGTTCTCAGAGTTTTTCTTAGTCTGGTAGCCCCGCCCACACTTCCTGCCTGCCCTTGGCCAATCAGCATTTTTATTAAACCAGTGGGTGGGACAATTATTTACCATGAAACAACATAATCCCCTACAGATGTCTTTCTGGATGCTGTTAACAAAGAACTGTCTTGGCCTATGGCAGGCATCTTAGAAGTAGGCAGGAAAATAAGAGCACAGAAAGGGGAAAGGAGAGTGGAGTAAAAGGAGACACCATCCAGTTGCCCAAGATCAATATGTAAAAGTAACAAAGTAACCCAGTTAAGTCAAGGAACACATGGAAAGACAGATTAATGGACATGGGTTAAATTAAGATGCAGGAGGTAGTTAGTAACATGCCTGAGCTATATGACAAACAGCATAAAATTAATATAAGCATCTGAGTCATTGTTGGGGGCTAAGCAGCAAGTCCGCACTATGGGGCTAGGCAGGTCTATGGGTCAGGACTACCAACCAGATGGGCCAGAAACTTGTTATAAATGGCACCCAACACAGGGCCTGGATACCCACATAAAGCCTGAGAAAGTTTAAAAAGTATTCTAGAGCACAGAAACAGGGAGCCAAAAGCAGTTTCTGAATTGTGTCTCTCAATAGACTGTGGTACAGAGACTGAGTGGTGTACAGGCCTTAATTACAAAATGGTGTGTTTGCTAGAGGCAGCTTAACCTGCAACATGGCTGGTTCCTGAAGTCTCACAGAAGACTCAGTATAAGCAACAAGCTGAATATGATGGATTTAGGTTTTTGTTTAGACAGGAAAAAGGGAAGAGAAACAACAATAGTTTCTTGGTAGCAGCATTTTCTGGGACTGCTCTCTTTGCTGGCTGTAAGCAGATGATCAGCTCCTATAGGAGGAGCTTCATGACTCAGCCTTAGTAGCAAAAACTGTGGCCCTTTAAAAGGCCCTGCTGCCAAACACTTAAATAGGGTTCATGAGCAGTGGGTAGTGGTGCTCTACTTCTTGGCAGTGTAGAGTCTAAGATTCCTCAAGATTTGGGATGGTTAAAGGTTTCAAAATATTTAAAATATTGCTTCCTAGAATTGGGAAAGAGGTAAGAATGGCTTTGGCACACATCCCCACCCCCACTCCCACTATGTTGAAGAGCCAAGTGGGTTGGAGTCAGTAGTCAAAGCAGTGCTTTACAGTCTAGCATTTTAAAAGCTTTTCTGGCTGGAAAATGATTAGGGATATGCAATAAAACTGATTCATATTAAGAAAAGCTCTAAATGGATTACAATGTGTGTGAAAAGAATATGTAGGCTGGGGGAGAAAAGTGTAGAAAAATTTTATTTTAAAAAGAGAAATAGACTAATAAAGATATAATAAGCCACATAGAGATGGAAAATACACAGAGTCTGGGTTATAATTATTATTGTGTTTTCTTTTAATTTTTAACTGTTAATGAGCTAACTGCTGAAAGACATTTGATTGCAAAAGCTGCTAAGTTAAACAAACATATTTTAAAGGTATCCTTACTTTGAAATTTTGGCATAAGAATATGTTGCTTTGAAAAAAGAGGTTCTGCTTTTATTTCCACAGAAGATGAGAACCTGTCTATTGCTTCCAGGCTAATATAGTTTGATCAGAGAAGACTCCCTGAAAAATCTCTGATGGGAAGAGGTGGCTACATCAGCTTCCCAAAATATTGTTTATAACTTTATTTTCATTATAAATGGTAATGGTCATAGTCAATCTCTTTCTAAGGAAAAAAGAGGGATATGATATAGGAATGATTAAAAAATATAGATTATTGAATCTACTTTAATCCAAAAAACAGTTGTTAATCTAAAAGTATCTTACTTTGGTATGGATTTTGTTTTATTGATACAAATTTAAGATCATCTTGTTATACAGTATATTTCTATTCTTTAAGGTATGTTTAACTCATTTAAAAATGTAATGTATAGTTAAGAATAACAGATTAATAGTCCTCTATGATAACCCAACTTATAGTCATGTTAGGTTTTTGTCTCGAGGTAGGTTCACAGTTTTATTTTTCTGTTTTTCTTTTAAATCTCACACCTGTCAAAATGGCTAAGATTAAAACACAAGTGACATCTCATGTTGGCATGGATCAAGACAAACTTCTGGTGGGAATGTAAACTTGTACAGATACTTTGTAAATCATTATGGCATTCTCAGAAAACTGCGAACCTACCTCAGGATCCAACTTAACCACTCTTGGGTGTATACACAAAGGACACTCAGTCCCTACTACAGGGACACTTTCTCATGTATATGCATAGCAGCTTTAATCATAATAGTTAGAAATTGGACACTAGATTTCCCTTAAAAATGAATAAAATATCATGGTACATTTACACAATGAAGTATTACCTGTTAAAAACAATAACTTCATGAAATTTGCTTGAAAGTGGATGAAACCAGAAGAAATCATCCTGAGTAAAGTAGCCCAGACCCAGTTCTGGATACAATTGCCTCTAAGTAGGCATGTGATGGTCTCTATTGGTTTCTTTAAGGAAAGACTTCTTTGATGTGGTGGTGGTAGGAGCACTTATCTGTGGAAATAAGAATAAAATTTAGAATGTGTTGAGAAATTATGCTGGTCTAACAAAGAGCCTGCAGTGGAATCTTTTTGAGGTCCATGACCTCACTAGCTGATGAAGCTGGCTAGGTGTTCAGTAACAGGAAGGATTCCTCTCCTGTTCAGTGGGCTTTCTGGCCAATCACTTGGTTCCCACTGATATGTGAGTACTTCTTGTTACGCCTTTCTGCATATTTGCCGTGCTGCTTTCTTAAAGATGCTGCAGCCAGGGTGGACTTTTAATTATTTCACTTCTTTGGCAGGTGACATATCCTTTTCATAAATATCAGTGGACAAACTAGACCGAAGGGGATACTCCTAAACAAGGAACTACAGAGAGGAGATATCGCCTTTGGCTATAATGGGTCTCCTTATTCGTTGCCTACTGCAGAGTGCTTGAGTGGTCAGCCCTGAAATCAAATCACACAATCAACAAAAATAAACTTACAGAAAGATGGAAGAAAATGATCTCATATACTTAAGTGTTGGGGAATACGGAGGGACTGAGGGGAAAGTGCCTGGGGAGGGCAGAGGGAGGAAAAGAAAGGGGTAAAGGGACATCATTCTATTTAAGTTAAAAGTTCATTTAAAAGCAATTTGGAGCTGTAACTTACAAATATTCAGTTTATAATGAACAACAATAGAGAGTAACATTAAAAAATTCAAGACATTTCTAATTAATTGAGCAATTTTTATTTCCTTTTGCTTAGTTTTATTATAGTCTCTAGGTGCTTTCCAGCCATTTAAATAGTAGAACTATAATGTTTTTTAAGTTGCCTGAGTGTCAGACACAATTAACATATATAAACCATGTTAGAAGTCAAACCATCTTATTTATATTCCCAAGGGAGAAATAAAATAGGCTATGTGGCATCACTCAGGAAGGTGCTGCCCAACTCCAGATCAGGATTACTAGACATGGCACAGTAAGCACCAAGTAACTACACACAGTGATTGTGTGGAAAATGGAATGAAGACCAGGTAAGTACCGTAGCCGGGTGCACCTTTTGCTGTAGATTATGTACCTCATAAGAACTGAAAAGTAGCTACAGAGCACTGCAACTTCAGAGCTTTTTACAGTCAATCTTTCCTGTTATAACAAAGAAAGTTGAACTTTTTAAAAGTTGTTAACTTTTATTTTATTTTTAGTTTTATGAATCTTACTGCCTTTTTTGCTGTAGTTGGTAGTTTTATGTTTCGTTCATTATTTGTTCATTTCTACACATTTCACAGGTCAGATATTTCTGTGTCTTGTTCACAAATGTTAAAGTCAGCTTTGAAACATTCAGAAAATACAATCATTATACTTTTAGTGAAAAGACTATTTTTAGATGTGCTGCCTCCAAAATCCAACAAATTGTGTCAGAGAAAACACAAAAAGAAAGATTCAGTACTAACTTTCCTCAAACTGTGGTCAAAATGTAAAGTTTAAGATTCATATGCAAATATAGAAGCTCAAACAGATGTTCTTGCAAAAAATTCAGCAGAGGCTTACTTTATATTTTGATGCAATACAAGCACAAACTATTTTCTTTATATGAAACATCTTTTTGGAAAGATTATCTGAAACACATGCCAAGAAATAAGGCACATTCATGATAAACAATTAAATATGCCTTATTACAGGACATTGATCAGTATATTTACAACTACAACTCTTGTAGAGAAAACAGCTGTGAGAATGATCTCATCAGCATAAGTCTCTGCCACTTGGGTTCCTCTGCAATAAATTCATTTATTTTTTACTCTAAAGCCAAAGCAACATGTTGAGTTGATATTCCTGTTGTATGACTTATCTTCAGTGAGGTGGAAATCTTGTACTTATGGCAAATGATCCTCATCTTACCAAAAGACAATAAAGGAATGAAGGAATCTGAAAGTTGATAAATAATAGTAACAGAAATATGTTTAAGCTTCCTGGCCTCAATAGTATTTAGCATGTTATGAGAAAAGTTATCAGAATTATATTTCTAATCATTTGAAATTCTTTATCTTACTGTGCTCCCATTTGCATAGATACTATTAATGTGGTGTGTAAAGTCTTATTTTATCAGGATTTATTTGACGTTCACATTGGAAAAGGTATTATTAGAATTTATTGGTAAATCTTATTTGAATAGTTATATTCAAATTCTAGTTCTGATAACGATTGGGCTAACTGTATTATATCCAGTTAGTTGGCCTATGATATTTCTCTACCCTTTAAAGTAGTAATAACGGACAATTAAGAACAAGAGAGACAATGTACATTGTCATCTGTCACAGTAGTATGGACAAGGCAATAGCTGTTATTATGAATAAGACTAGAGGCACATTGTTATTTATGTCATCATCTTGAAGAGTAATGCAGAACACCCACTTTAAACTTCTACTGTACATTTGAAAAAGTTGGAATATTGCCTGGAAGTCCAAGACCCAGAGGCCAAACAGCCCAGAGACTTAGGATAGAATGAAACATGATTTGACAAAAAACACAATGAGATTATTTCTAATGTATTCTGCTATACTTGTCATAGTCTGGTGCTTATCCTAATAGTCATCAGAGAGGCTTCGTCTAGCAATTGAAGAGAACAGATGCAGAGACCCACAGTAAAAACAAGGACAAAGCTGTCTGAATCCTGTAGAAGTAGGAACCAGGGAGGTCAAGAACACCACAAGAAAACCCACAGAATCAACTAATGTGGGTTCATAGGGAATCACAGACACAGACACTGAATTGACAATCAATGTGCCTACATGGGTCACAGATGCCCTCTGCACATATGTTATGTTTGTGTATATTGCTCTTCTTGGGAGACTCCTAGCAGTGGGATCTGGGACTCTTGCTTGCTTTGGAGACTCTTTTCATCCTGCTGGGTAACATCTCTCAGCCTTAAAATAAGAGGAAGTACTCAGACTTATTACAACTTGATATGCCATGTTTGATTAATATCCCTTGGGGACCTGCCCTTTTCTGAAGGAAAATGAAAGACTTGATTGTTTGGAGGAGGGGGCGGGACAGAGAAGACCTTGGAGGCGAGGGAAACTGATTGAGATGTAACATAATAAAATTGTCAAAGAATATTTATTTTGTGAGGAAAAATATGTATAATTATATATGAAATAAGATACTAACTGGTAACTATCTTATTTTCAGAACTTGTTATCAAGTTATAACTGTAGAGCATTGTGTTTCGTACGAGTATATGAATAGGCTTTACATTTGCATAATTTACTTGGTTATGAAAGGGTAATTTTTTACTCAATGACTTCATTATCAATTCTTATGAGAGGCAAATTTCAAGTTTGCCAAAACCTAGCAAACTCTTCGCATGATGTGCTTATTGCAAAAACATGTTGAGAGGTGTAACATTAGAGGTTAACTGCTTGAAATAATTTATACATGGTTTGTGCCAGTCAAAATTTATACTGATTTCAGCAAGGACAAATATCATGATTATTAAATATCAATGTGTTTTTTTGCTGTAATTATAAAATGATTTTAAACATTCTCTATTTTAATGTTGGCATCACCATTAATTCAAAATTTATGGGCAAAAACTTTTGATTTATGTTTGGCTGTGTCAGAAGGTGCAATTCTATTACTAGATGTCTCTTTTAAAATAAAGTGAAATAAACTCATTAAATAAATAAAAAGAAACCAGCAGAAATGAGAGCATAATACTGTGTTCATCTATTCAATAATGTTTACTTTAACAGTCACAATTCAAGAATACATTAATTTATACAAGTTAAATTTAATTTTTTAAGAAATCAAAATTGTCATTGCAATGTCTTATATTTAGCATATTACTTATAAAATCTGACTATAAATTATTATGATACACAATTTAAAGAAACGTAATTACCAATAATGTGATTTATACAATCTATAGTTAATAATATTTATATGAAAATTTAAAGACATATTGATTCACTATACGGCTTGTATTTAATGCATCAGAAGGCAAAGTGCTAAGAAGACACAGTGAGTCATTTGCTGTGGGGCTAAGTCATTTGCTATGCTTTTAAGAAGGTTTGGGGACCTTAGCCCTCTCTCTTTTCTCTGTGAGAATTAGATAATCAGGTGAGCACTCTCTTTCTTTCATACATTTAAAGACTCCAAATAGGACCTCAGCCTCCCCACTGGCCCAAAGCTATAGGTCTTCCGGGTAATGGATCTCCAATACTGTGGGCTAAATAAAACTCTTCATTTATAGGTTACTCTTTCAGATATTTGCTACAGTAATACAAAGCTGAATAACACATTATTTCTTATTGCTTTTAGAATTGTGAAATTTTACATCTCATGAGCAACTGCACAGTTATTTATAATATAAGAATAATAATTATTCATTTAACAGATTCTTTGGGCAAGTAAATGCTTCCTACAATTAAAACTAATTGTAATCAGTGAGTTTTTACTGATGAAAAAAATTATGAAATAAAATTACAATCCATACTTTATATTTTGTGGATGCATTCTAACTTCATGTGTTAGAATGCAAATTCTAAGTAGGCATAATTACCTTTGCACAACTAAAAGGGAAAATATCCATGAAATAATTAGATTTAATAAAATGGTAAATGTTCTTCACAACTTATATTCATTACTTATATTAAATCCTTCCTCATGCATTAGTGTGTGCCTCTCTTATTATATTATTTTCATGGGGTACTGCCCACTTGTGTACACTTTACACATATGCATATATTATTGCATAAATTCCATATATCATATAAACATGCTTTATTTTTCTGAGACTGTGTGACCTCACTTAATATTGTATGTCCTAAGTCCTCCCAACTTAGTGCAAAATTTTCAATTTTATTCTATAAGATAAATGGATTAGCTTTCAAGATATTGTGGTAAGAAAAACTTTTAACAGAAAATCACCAGCATAGAAACTAAACCCGAGCATCAATAGATGGAATTTTATGTCAATAAAAATTTTCTTTATAGCAAACAAAATAAAAGACAGAGTTAAGAGAAAGCCCCCAAAATGAAAAACAATCTTTACTAGCTACAATATAGACAAAGCACTAATTTCTAGAATTTAAAAATAATTGCAGAAATTAAATACCAGAGATTTAAAACTCTTAACAAACAAATGCACAAGTAAATAGAAGAGAGGTTTCTTTAAAAAAATGTATATATTGCAAATACTATTTTTTAAAATCTTCAATATCCCTATGCACCAAGAAAATGTCAGTTAAAACTATTTTTGAGATACCATTTCCTCCCTATGATAATAGACATCATCAACAAACTGACAGCAAATGTTGGAGAGGTGTGGTGATAAAATTACCCTATTCACTTCTGGTGGGGCTTCACATTAAGAAGTCATATGGAAAAAATGGAATATTTCTCAAAAACTGAAAAATAAAAATAACCTTATCATATGGCACAACTATTTTGGTCCTAAGCATACATTCAGAGAACTCCATATTCTACCATAAAAATATCTGCACAAAGTCTCCCTAATTGTCCCTCAGGTTAATAGATAATACAAATTTGGATTATTTGGATATTTTGGAATAGAACTTAAGAAATTTCATTTAGTGCATGATTTTTTTTTAACAAATCCTACAAGATTTATATGCTTCTCCTAGAAGTGTTCACTTCATCTTGTCAAGATTTCTTATATTTAGCAAACAATTTATAAGATGTTACTCATTTAATATTCTGTATCTCTTTTCCCCCAAAATTTTGAGTTCTTGCTAGTGATTTGTAGCAGGAAAATACTAATTTACCTGTCTGAAAGTGGAATTTTAAAAAATATATCAATCTAAGATTAATATTTATTGAAATATAAATTAACGCTCACAATATAGGTAACAGTTTATATAGGTGTCTGACTTCATTAACTGACACCTAAATATCACCACACCTGTTAGTTATTTTGCTCAGTGGAGAAGAAATGGAATTTTATTTTGTTTTGTTTTTTTGGTTTTGGTTTTGGTTTTTAATTCAGTTCAAGACAAGAACACTGCTGGATCTGGAAGAGAGAACATATTCAGCTTTCCAGAATGGTACTGTCTATACCTTTATGAAACTTTTACATTTTTATTTACTGAAGGCCAAATTTTCCCTAATTGAAAACAGTTCCCATGGCTTAAAATCTAGGAAAGGAGACTGCCTTCACTAGAGGCACATAACACCCTAGCCAGAATGGGTGAGTGACCCACCCCTGCTGGCACAATTGCACACATCCCTGATTATGTCCTCAGTGACCCTTCCCCAGGTCCACATCAACCCCGCCTATTCCTGACATCTCTGTTTGCCCCTGTCCCCATCCCCAAAAGACTGCCACCAAGTAGTGCCAGACCATACAAGCCACAGTGGATAACTGTACTCCTCTCTGAATTCTCCCCCCGACCCCAGCTCAGACCCATGCCATCAAATCTCATCTGTGGAATTGCTGCTATTGGGTTCTCCCCCTAACACCAGTGAGTTTCCACCACTGAGGCACATGTCACACCATCCATAAGTGACTGACATGTTCTGTAGCCTACTGCCTCCCATCTCAGCACCAGCACCACTTCTGGGCCCTGCTCCCAGCTTCAGAGGTATTCCACTGGTGTGATGCACTACACACCAGTCTAGTGAGTAACTTGCCTACAATCTAGACTATCACCAGCCCCTGAATTCTGCTTCCCTAGACCTGTTGTTGCCCAACCCCTCCCACTTCCTCATGTTCCCGCACAACCAACCCTTCTCCAGGATTCCAGTAGACTCCATAGGCCCAAGCATAGTCCACAGCAGTTGGTAGAACATTTCAGTAACTCTGTCAGAGTCCAGGATGGTCCTATGTACCCCTGAAGAAGATTCAGGTTCTGCTTGAGGCAGGGTTGATCTAGAGATCCAAGAAGACACAGGCTTCACTAGAGACCTATTGGTAGAAGTTTCTTTGCTTTAACTGCCTGGTCTCAAATAATCAGGAACCCCTTCCCAAATGACTGACTCAGAGAGACTTAATATGAATATAAAGGTTCAGATGATAACTCACAATTGTTACTACCTAATTCTTATATTTAAATTAACCCTTATTTCTTATCTATGCTTTGCTATATGGCTCATAATGTATTATCTTCTCTTCTACAGGACCTGCTTCCTCAGTGGTTGGCTGGCACATCCTCTGTTCTTCATCACATCATTCTCAGTTAGGCTATTCCATGTAACTTTATCAGCTATTTTCCAGTCAGCTTGTTTATTAAACCAATCATGGTAACATATGATTCACACAGTGTATAGAAGTCACAACAGGTGGCCAAATCAAATCAAGGTACCCACAACCCTCCAAACCCCAGTGGAGACACCCTACCAGACCTGCAGATTCACCAGTCACAAGAATGGTTTGTCAGTAAGACTAAAAGGCCAGAGAGGAATAAACATGGGCATGCTGGCCCTAAGGATGTGAAAATGGGAGAGCAGGTGGTGCCTGCCATGTCGTCAGGGAAAGATGCCTTTCCTCATCTCTTGCCACCTGGATGTGGGAGAGCTAACTCAAGCCATAATCAGTTATGACATTAAGAAGAAAGGGCTTGTGCCTCCACTGGGTAGCACAATAACTAGATCTTACAGACAGAGGCCTTGGTAAGACAGCCTGAGAGTATAAAAGAAACAGACCTGGTACAGCTTCCCTTGTCTGCAGGTAGTTGTGGGGGCAAGGAAAAATTTTTCTCTCCCCTTGTCTCTACTACCTGAACTTTCCTTCTAACAGATGCCACACTGGGAAAAGTAGGTCCTGTCGCTTGTCTGGGAAGTATAGCAAAGTTGTTCTTGTTGACTAAAGATAGCAGAGGGTGAGAATATCTGAGAACATGAGAGTGATAGATCTGGCCCTATCCCTCTCTGCCCTACAGCAACATGTATGGGTGAGAGATTGTCCCCTTGCCCCTCTATGCTTGATAAGGGTTTGGAAAGAAAGTCCTAGGTTTTGAAAGCAAGAAAACTGTCCCTGCCCCTCACCAGCTACAGCTCTTTGGAAAGCAGGTCCTGCATCTTTCCTGGGCAAAATAGAACTTACCCTGTTAGCTGAGATGTAGGTGAGCAGGCCCTAAGTTCTGAGCACAGGAGAGTTGTCCCCAATAATTGTGTCCCATGCAAAGACTTGAGCAGGGGAGAGATGATTCCCTTCCTTTAGCTCCTAACTTCCTGGAACAGACCAGAGAGCTGATTTTTTTCCCTTTGACAGCTGCATCACTAAGGAAAGCAGGCTCTGTTCCTTTCCTGGGAAGCATAAAAGAGCTGACCTTATTAACTGGTATATGGTGTACCTGCCCAAAGGAGTGCAAATGGGAGATGTGGTGCTGCCCCTCATCTGTCATTTGTTGGTGTGGGCTGCCAGGGGAGATATGACAACCTCACACTGTCTGTGGCAGATGGGAGAGCTAACACCGTGGTCATGAGTGTGGAAGAGCTGTTCCTGTTCCTCACCAGCTGCAGCAAGTAGGAGAGTGGACCTGCACCTTACCTGGGCATCACAGTAGAGCTTACTCTGATGGTGTAGACATAGGAAAGAAGACTTTAAGGGTATAAAAGCAAGAAAACTGGTCTTAGCCCTTGCTCATGTCATCACTGCAGGAGATAAACTGGCCAGGGCAATGCTGAAAAGATCAGTACAACTACCCAGGCTAAGTACCAGGGCTATGAGTTGGTCCACTCCAACATCTACCCCTTCTATGATCTGCCAAAGTATATAAAGAATCTGGACCTGCAACTCCCAAACTTCCAGGACTTCCATGACACAGGACAGCAACAGGATATCCCAAAGGAGTCTCAGTTAGGTCCAAGCATGACTAGTGTAGCAGAAATCAGAGGCTTCAAACCATAACAATGACTCTTTATAATTAATACTTTCAAGTAAACACATGGATAAAAGGGTTTTTCTATGTGACTCATTGTGTTACACTCCAGCTTCCATGACCAGATTCAAGTTTTCTTTTTTCTCTTAAATTTTAGTGTATTTTATTTTGGAAAGAAGGTTGCAAGGGCAAGGTCAGGTACAGAGGACTGTGTAAATGAGTAGGATTAAAAATGTATGATGTGAAAGACACAAAGAATAAGTAAAAAGGAAGTTCTAAAAAGCATATTACACAATGGAGTATTATACAGTTGTTAAAAATAATGGCATCAAGAAATTTGAAGACAAATGAATGAAAATGGAAAAAAAAATAACCTGAATTAAATAATCCAGACCTAGAAAGACAAACATGGTATTTACTCAATTACGTGTCAATATTGGCTCTAATGTGCAGGATAACCATGTTACAATTCAAACACAAAGAGAGGCTAAGTAACAATAAAGTCCAAGAGAGGAGACACACAGATCTTCCTGAGTAAGGGAAATAAAAAAGATCTCCCGAGTGAACGCAGCATATGTGAAAATGAGAACATGAAAAATCAGTTTGGGAGGTGGATGGAGGGACAGAGTAGTGAAAGAGATGAATGGAAAGAGGAGGTATTTCAGGGCCAGGTAGAAACCTGAGGCAAGATAACTTCCATGAATCTACAAGGATCACTAGCTAAAATTCCTATTGATAATGGATAGACAGCCTGAACTAGTCACCTGTGATCAGACTGGTGACTACCCAATTGTCTTTGGGGAGACTTCATCCAGTAACTGATGGAAACAAATCCAGAGACCCACAGTCAAACGTTAGGCCAAGCTTGGAGAACCCTCATAGAAAGAGAGATCGAAAGTACTGTAGGAGCGAGAGAGGTCAAGGGCATATACCCACAGAAACAACAAGCATGTGCTTGTAGGAATTCTGAGAGACTGAACCAACAACCAGGTTATCCTGCATGGAACCAACCTAGGCCCTCTACATATATGACAGTTAGGTAGTTTTCTCTTCTTGTGAAACTCATAACAATAAAGCAGGTACTGTCCCCAATTTCTTTGGCTGACTCTTGGTATTTTTTTCTTTTTACTGGGTTGCCTTGTCAAGCCTTATTACAAAGGGAGCTGCTTAGTCTTATGACAACTTGATATGCCAAGCTTTCTTGATTCTGATTGAAGGCCTTCCTTTCTCTTTCTGAACAGATATAGAGAAATGGATAGAGGAGGGGGGGGGCTGACAGGAGAGGGGATGGGAAGAGAGGAGGAAGAAGAAAATGACATCAGGATGTAAAATAATAAATTAAAATATAACATTCAGAAACTATATTAATGTAGACCAAATAAATACTCTCCATTTCTAACCTTGAGTCATATGTTCTTCCAACCTTCCATTATTTCCTTTTTCCTTGTCACATGTGCATACTTATGTCAATAAGTAATTACAACTTCTGCTCATATGGAAATGACTTTAGGGCTGACCATTTGGGATTAGATAACTAATTAGGAAGAAGGCTCTTCCTTCCTCTTCCAGGACTCATTAAAGTGTCTGTAGCTCCTCATCAAAGGGTAGGATCTTGTGAGATTTCTCCCATCAACACAGGCCTAACACTTGATATTGTTGGGCTACCATATAGTTGAGGTTTCATAAGTGTAAAATTGGCCCTTATGTAGCTGGAATTTCTGAATTTTAAAGATAATTTATTAATTATTCCTAATTAGGTACAATTTAATTAATCCAGTGTAATATCTGTAGTGTCTTATAAGCCATATAATTTATTTTGATTTAAAAATTCTCTTTCAAGTTTCTTATTGAGAAAATTTACTTTCACTGCTTAGTTTTAGTATTTTTATATACGCATGCAAAATTATGTTGTTCAAAATTTGTACAGCAATCAACATCTAAAATATGTAGAATAAATTAGTGATCAAGCTGCTGAAGTATAGTATACGTAGATAAAATGATATAACAGAACATTATATAAAGTTTCATTGATTTATTATAATTTCATTTTACAAGATTTTAAAAATCTGAAAAATTTAAGTCCAAAATATTTCAGAATCAAAAAAGGTTTTGATTATTAATCTTATGTCACAAGAAGAAAATGTTTAACCTTTTACCTTATTTTGTGTCACAGTCAAATGCAGACATGCTTACATTAGTGTCACATCATATACACAGGTATAGAACTGAATGTTTAGAATTATACTTCATACAATTTCATACAATACATATTTCATCTCTTCATACAAATGCAAATTTGCTGATATAAAAAGTACAAAATTCATTTCTGGTTCCAAGCACTCTGGTCAATGATCCTTGGTCTCTGGTATCTTTTAGCCCTTACATTATTACTTTCAGTGAACTTTGTGTAATATACTGTCTGACATGTACTAATAGGAAACACACTTTGGCAGTGATTTTATTTATCCATCATTTTACCTGTAATTTTTCTAACTTCAATTTTTGTCTATTTTGATTTTCTGTAGTCATTAACCACTGAATTAACCGCCAGACAAATCCAGGAGTGGACTATAGTTGTTCTTTATCCAAACCTTTTATCTTTTCCTACAATAAAATAAAATTATTGGTTTTGTTATTGCTTTTTAAAGTGCATAAGATTCTGCCTAATTAAGGAGATGATTTCTCCTATCCTTTGAAGTGCCTCTGGTGAAAGCCTTGATCTGATACAAGGCAATGCACTAACATAATGATCCCTCCCCATCATGGTTTGCATTGCATTCTCTTCCATTAGCTGCAGATGTCAGGACTGAAGACATACATCATGAGTGGCCAAAGTAGCAATGCTGCATCATCAAAAAGGAAGAAAGGACCTTGTGAGCCTCTCCTGAGACACACTGAGCTGGTCTCTGGATCTACCCAAACCCAGAACAAGAAAGTGCTACTGCATTCTGATAGCACCACACTTGTGATGGACAATTCTAATTGTGGACATTTATCCCCTATGTTAAGGCTTTTGTTCTCTACTAGGTATGCACATCATGCCAAGAGGTGCTTTTCATATGAGTCCTTTCAGCTGTAGAAAGCACGATATTTCTCCTAATGCCAGAAATCTCCTTGGATTTTCCAAAAATGCACTATAATACATTCAATCCTGTTCATAGCTGTATCACCCTTCCATTTCATAATTCATACCATTCAAAAGGTACCATAGGCTGACCCAAGTTGTACTAATGACAGTACTTCAGGTGATATTTGCTATTTAAACCTGGCAGCTTTCTGCATCATTGCTATAGAGTGAAAGAGAAAATTGTTTCCATAGCCCCTATATATTCTTGCCTAAAGGAAAATAAAGAGGTATGAAATGAAAAGGAAAACTCGACATAATGCTGTGCCATTTGTGTCCTGGAGCACTAAGGAACTACAGTTTTGCTTCATTGGAATTCCTTGTCATGCTCCAATTCTCAATCCTATATTGTCATAGCTCGTGTATACAGTGAATACAATTTCTTCTTAGTTCCCACACATCCATCCATCTAAGGCAATTAGAAAGGTTTGATGCAGCCTTCTTGGGAGGTTACTTTTGCACTGTGGCTTTACTGTAGTAAAACACGTACGACGGTGAACATAACTAGGAATATCTGAGATTAGGGCTACTGCGTCACAATACGGGTACGAAAGCTGGGGCACACATGGTGAGTGTTAACTGCCATCTTTCTGGATGGATGGCAAATAATGGCCATCTCTCTTAATCAGGAGCTATATGTATCTCAAAAAAACAGAAACTGCTGGTTCATGGTAGTAAAAACAGAGGAGCTGGCATGATAATGTTAAGACTGTTAGTGGTAAGTGGTAAGGCTTAACATTAGTCTCCAACAATCTACTACTTTCAATTTCCAAGTGTGTTTGGGGTGTTCCTTGGTCATACAAGGATTAACAATTTTCACTCTGGTATATTTAGGCAATGTTCAACTATTTGAGTTAGAAAAGACATTTCTTGCCTGGATTTGAACTGTAAACTGTCTTTATAGAAGCAACTTGCCTGAATTTGGATCTTTTCTTTTTCCCTTCTGAATTGATTATAGACTATTTTTAACACCCAAAGTTTGAGAATATGTCAGGATGAGGGGAGATAGATGAAGGATGTTGTTATTTCTAGGTCCCAGCTACCAGAGTACCACTAATTCTTCCAACACCCATGATATACTGCATATATTTTCTCATCCCCTTGGTGAGGGTATCTGTACAATTTTCCACCTGTTTACTAAGGCTGACCACATAGACTTCACTTGAATCCAGGTTAAGCCCATGAAGTTAGGGACTTGGTGCATAATATCTCATCTTATTTCCATTAAACGAATTTATACTCTTCACTGAAGCTGGTTCACTGTCTTACATGCTAAATGCAACATCATGCATTGCAGATCGTATTTGTTATCACTGGTTCAACCATTTTCTTCCCTGCAAATACACTTCTGTTAAGTCTGTCAAAAAATAAAAAAATAAAAATTGTTCAGAAGAGTTACAGAACTCTACTTTTGTTTTCATACTATTAAAATTGAACTTATCATACACAGAGTTCTGGTTTAACAGTTTTCTTCTCCCCCCACCATTCATATATATATATATAGCCAATGCTATGTGAAGTTCTGGGGCTCAGATGCCCTGAAGAGCTGCCTCACTAAGTTGAGTGCTGTAACTTCCTTTTCCCTTTCCCTTCGCTGACTAGCCTGGCCTCCTAGTGACCCAGCCCTCCCCCCTGCCTCCCCCCTGGCTCCACATTATGACATTCTCTGCTGCTCTTTGTACTAGCAAATGCCATTTCTATATGATTGGAAATCCATTTTGATCTCTTTGTAAGAATATTACATTTGTCTTTTATAAATGTCCCCCTCTCTTTTACTTTTGATGCTTAAGGAAACATTTTCTTGTGCTCTCAAGATAAGATTTTGAATCAGAAGAAAATCTTTCCGAGATTGTTCTATACAATAGGTTAGCACAAATGGAAATGTTAAAATTACAAGGCGTCACTTGCTGACTAGTCAAATTGTCAACCTTCTCAAATAATAAAACACAACGTGGAACCTTAATAAGTAAAGGAGACAAAAAATAGCTTTAAGAGAAAAGAAATGTCTCCTTGTCAAGCTCCCAAGTTGAAACTTGTTTACAGCCTTCTTAATTTCTGTGTGTCAGTTTTTGTAGCACACATTTTAAGTGGAAAGAATAGAATGAGAATTTATGTAGAAAAGCAACAGGAAGAATAATAAAGTATGTGAAAATGAATAAGCAAATACAGGGGAACCAAGGAGGCAAAAATGCAATGGACATTTGTGAAGAACCATTTGTGATGGTGAAGAGCTGTTAACGGATCAAATGCAAACACTTCTCATTTTTGTGCTGTGATAATACATTCATTGGTGTTTGTAACTTCAGAAAAAGTGTAATCAAAACTCTACGGTCCCTATATTTTGCCAAATGAGCAAGTAGAAGTTCAAGTGCAGTATTTTACACATTATTTTTTAAGTGTTATATTAATTCTACTTACATAATAACGAGTATTTGTTCATATTATATATTTTGATAATATCTTCACCCAATTTCTGCCCTTACTTATTGCAATTCACTCCCACAACCCAGGCACTTACAATTTTGTATTCTGGATGTAGTTTTAACAATTAATTTGAATTAAAGAAAAATGAAGAAAGTGTCTTTCTTAAATTCAAATGTATCTGAGTAAACAGAAATCTCTCTGCTAATGACATGGCATATGGAATATATATCATAATAGTTCAAATTTATTTACTTTTATATAATAAATTTAGTACCAACAGTATTATGATATTGGAAAATAAATAATTTTAGTCAAGTCAAAACAAATCCTACCTCCTAAGAAGGTTGGGTTAGCTCATCTAGTACTTAAAACTATAATTGATTTTAGTCTTTCCACTACTAGCAGTAATTGATTTAATGAATAATTCGTAAAATTTTTTGAGTATACCTTATAATTTTAAAAAAATCTTGTATTAGTTATTATGGCACAAAATTGAGCGAATAGTACAAATTATTTCAAACTGACAAGGAAACCTGAAACAAGAAATTTAAAGGGAGAGATTTGTAACAAAACAGATAATGAAGACTGAGAGGCTAGCAAAAAAGATAACATCCTTAATGTGCAAGCAGAAGAGTCTGCGTCTACCTCTCCTTTACCCAGTAAAGCCAGAGCAGGGTAGTGTGTGCCTATAATCACAGTACGAGAGAGAAGGCAGGAGCATACATAGAGATTATTGGCCAGATAGCCTAGTCAATCAGTAAACTCCGATTTCAGTAAAAGGCCAAGTCTTAAGTTAATAATGTAGAGATGACACAAAAAGATACCTTAGTCAAAGTGTCAAACTCAACCTCTGTAAATACAGAGGTACATGCACACACACACGTGTAAGCACAAGGACATTCATACAGAGAAGGAATAGACAAAAAAATTCACAAATAGATGTTTTTTAGAGATTCAAGCACTAACGTATTCTTTTTATTTTAGTGTCTCTATAATAATAAAAATGCAATGAATCTCTTGGTTTCCTTTCTTCATTTATGTTAGACAGTGTGTTTGTGAATTTAACATACATTTTGTGTTGAATAAATAAATCCAGTTATATAATACAAAATGATTTGTGTAGAAATTTACATTATAGATACAATTTTTAAATTCATAATCAACATTAGTCTAAGTTATATTGGAATTAACTACTGATTTTTTTGTGGCAAATTTTAACTTAACCTCCACCTCCAAATGTAACTCATTATACCCTTCCTTGTCTGGATTATATCTACATCTATGAATTTTGGTTTATCACAAACAAATTTTCAAATAGAATGTAAGATATAAACAACATAAAGGTACATAGTACAAGATTCTATTTCAAACTAAGTGTTAACACTTGCAGAGTATATGAAAACTATAAGATAATGGAGAGCATTTTCTACTAAGCATATAGGGATGGACAATATTTACTGTTGCAATTTATTAAACAGAAATAAATATTTCTTTTCAACAGCTACATAATTTTATAATTTTAGAGTCGTTAAGAAGAAAGAAAATTGGAATAAAACACAAATTAAACAAAAACAGGCTATTAAAAAAATGGGAGTTACTTGAAGGAATTACCTGCAACTGGGGTCTCACAACTTAAGACTCCATTTTGTAAGGATATGGCTGCCATAGATGGTAAACCATCCTTAGGTCGGTGCAAAGTAAATTAAAACCTATTAGGAGAAAAACAAATGAGCTAGTCATCCTAGACGACAAGAAGTATATTTATTCATCATAGGAGGAAGTCAAATATCAAAGTTGAAATTAATAGGTGAAAAGTTTGAATCCAAGTATCACACACGGCTTTAAGGAGTATAAGATCTCATGGAAAGAAATAGACATAAACAAGGTTGGAATAGCAAGAATCTAGAATTTTCATTAGAGTGTGAAGATATGACTGAGTTTATTCAATCTCAAATGCAGTGTTAATAGGGAAGGGGCCCCTGCTTTTGGGTGAGCTGAGAAATTTTTTTCCTAAAACAGTCTACTCATGGTAAACATTTGGTACAATCAACTATGGGTTTCAAAAGGGAATCATTTAGTGTTTGTGGTGTCTTTAACCACTAATTAAACACACACACACACACAAATCAAAAGGTGCTCTATTATTTTTAAGAAACTGCCACAGCTGCCCTTCCTTGAAAAATCACTCTCTCATCAGTCAACAGTTTTAGACACTGAAGCAAGAACAATATCAATGAAAATATAACAACTTACTAAAGTTGGGTATGATTCTTTAAACTTTGACTAATAAATTATGCTAATCAATATATTCACACTGTTTTAGATATAATGTTACTGCATAAAAATGGATTAAAATATACAATAAGCATAAATTTCATGTGTACTTGGAAGCCGAAAATGAATGTGATTTATCAATGTACATCAATCATATATATTAATGCAGTATTATAGAACTTGCAATGTTTTGAAATATGCCTGTTGGAATTTAAAATGTCTATAATATTTCTTTCATATGTATTATGTAGAAGTTTTAACACCAGATTCTTGAAGTAATGAAGCAATGGCTGCAGCCATTCCCAATTTGTCCATGTGCTGTACAAATTTTTAGAAATGTAAATAAGCCAAACACATCATCTTCTATGGAATTTATTGCCATGATAAACATTATAAACAAGAAGGAAGGGAAGGAAGAGTTTACTTAATATGACAATGTCCAAGTCATACTCCATGAGCTGAAGAAAACCAAGGCAGAAAATCACCAGAGGGTGCTGAGGAGCGGTGCTTCCTGGATCGTGCTTTAGGGACTGCTCACCTTGCTTTCTTATAGCGTACATGCCCTCCACCCTCAAAGGTGGAACGGGTCATAGATAGCTGGGCCTTCCCACATGAACCATCAATTAACCAAATTATTTTTAGCCATTTTAGTTTTTTTTTTCATTTATTTTCATGTATTTTACAAATTGGGCCTCTATTTGTGTGTCAGTGGTACAAAATTTTGTAATCATACAGTTTCAGTATACCAAAGACCAGGATTATAGGTGTATGACGAAGGACCCTGTCTTATTTTTCATTATGCTTATAATCCAAATATGCTAAAAGCTTGATGTGAGAGATGAGACACTATCTTCTCTGGATAGATGCATTTCCAATGACAAGCCAGTTTTTCACAAATGGAACTCATATATTGGATGACTTCACCATATAAAAGGGGTAGACTATTCTTGATCTTTATCCGTAAAATCTTGAGTCTGTTTGAACCTAACTGCTATTTATGCAGAGACAAAGTTTGTAACACAACACATGTGATTATATTTTAGTGTGGATAATGGTGTGAATCTTTTGAAGTTAGTCATCTAACTTTGAATTTGACACTGTTTGTGTTGCTTTCTATTTAGAAAGTAAATGATATTTCTAGTAAAAATATATGAATTATTGGTCTGTAAACTTGAGGTTGAATAAAGGAAGGACTAGATGGACCTACAGCCCAGTAATGACATCATTGTTTATAAGTCTCTGTCTTTGATCTGGGAACCACAGTAATATACTCTGGCTCCACTCTTCACCAGTCTGTATGCTATATTAAAAGGTAAATGCAGTATCAAATATACATAGGATAGGAAAGAAGACTGTGGTTGCAGTGAAAGGAAGTCTCACTGTTGGATAGGATTGCGTATTCTACTGTGTCCCTGGGTGACTGCTGTTCCACAAACCGCCGAATCATCGATTACCATCTGTTAAAGTAGTTTATAATGAAAGCCACAATTAGATTTGTTGTTTGCTAGCTAACTTATGCTCTACACGATTTTTTTCCTAACAAATGTTTTGCAATGCTATATTTTCTATATAAGGAAAGGGACTGCTATGACCTAGAAGGATTTAAGTCTTTATTGAATCAGTTATATGATATTATGTGTGATCAAATTCAAATTAATTTATGTGAATCACAGCTCTTCACATAAGAAGTGATTAATCTATTCTAGTAAAAGAATTCTCTATGAAAAAGATGATTATATAAGTCTGGATAAAGGTTTAAAGTAATTACCATTTTATTTGGAGAGCAAAGGAAGCTAGCTAGCAACAACATTAGAATCATATGATCAAAAACAACATAATAAATGTAAGGGGATTATGTTGTTCCATTGTAAGTAATTGTCCTACCTACTGGTTTAATAAAAAGCAATGATTGGCCAAAAGCAGCCAGGAAGTGTGGGTGGGGCTACCAGACTAAGAAGACTCCAAGAATAGGCAGAAAGCAGAAGAATGCCAGAAAGAAGCCAGAAGATGCAGAAGACAACTATGCTGCTCTGAGGAAAGGTACCGAGCTGCATGCTAAACAGAATAAGAGTCATGGGTTAGATTAAGGATAAAGAGTTAGAAAGTTATATGCCTGGGCCTTAGGCCGAACAGCCTAAAACTACTGTAAGTATCTGTGAGTCTCTGCAGGTCTTCGGCCTAAACCTTGAGGCTAGGCCCGAAAGTCCAGGCCAGAAACCTCTTACAACAACTAAATTGTTGACTTTAATTTGATTAAATTTGTTTGTGATATACACAGACAAAAGAAACAGTTAACAGCTGTGCTTTTATGAAGTCATAGAGTTGTAAATTTCCTTCATCATCTATAGTATCATAAATGACACCATATTGCAGACTATCTAGCTTTTCACAGTACAGTTCCAATTTATTTGTTTGCATGGTTGATGTTATTATGTGACACTTCCTGAGAAAAGTTGCTTAATTAGTTTTAGATTCCAAATTCCACATTTTAAGTCTATAAAATTAGAGATATATTTAACAAATGGTCAGAGAACTTAACAAGTAACATGTAAATAATTAATTCATGAGAAATCCTTAGAAAAGAATATGTTCCCTGTAAAATGTTAAATAAATATATGCTATTTTATTTCAAGCATATGCCATTTGACTGTCATTAAAAATGTGATGTACTGAGACAGATAATAAGTAAAAGATCTAAATATGTTGCCAGAGTAATAGGTTCCAGGAGTAAAATTATTTAGGCTTAGGTTATTATTCATTCTCTATCTATCTGCACATCTATCACCCTATGTATCTCTCTCTATATCTATATCTATATCTATATCTATACCTATATCTATATCTATATATGTATATCTATATATATATATATATGTATATATATATGTGTTGTCTGTCTACCAATGTCTAGATTTCTATCTCTATCTCTCTTTCCTTCATCTGTGTTTAAATAAAAAAACTTATAATATCACAAATCCTTTAACTTTTAAAAACAAAATGTCATGCATTCTATTAAACTACAGAAAATTATTTTTGAAATAAAAATATAAAATGAATTTGCACTTTTCGTACAACCCCTTTGACATGCAAAAATTTTAGTAAGGACTTTTAATGTTGCTTGCTACATTAACCTAAGACTAAATCCATGAACACAATTATTAACACCTCATTTTGTCACAGAATACTAATCAGAGTAGTCATTGGATTGTCTTAAATAGATGTGGTCATATGAATAAAAGTTCCCCCATTAGGCCTTATAGCAATAAGAAAAGGAATATGTTTTTTTTTTTTTTTTGCCTTGAAATGTTATCTACATCATATAGAACTGCTTTCTCTATTTAAATAACTGCTGGGTTTAATGAGTTTTATTCATCTCAGGGAATGATCTAAAATGTCAGTTTTAACACAGCTGTACACTTCAGAATACTAATGAACATCTCAAGAATAGGGGGATAGGGTGACTGAGGCTGAGGGAGTACTAGGAGGGCCTGGGAGGAGGAAAATGAGGCAGAGCAGTAGTATATGTGAAAAAAAGCCTTTTTAAATAAATAAAAAATGGAAAAAAGAATATCTGTGTGGCCATGGCAATTACCTTTTAAAAAGATGCTTACTATGAAAAACAAAGGTATGGTATCATCACTAGGAATAACCATGCTACTCTTTTATCATAAAAGAATATATCAAATACAAGGTTTGTTATTGATTATATGCAAGTCATTTCTTAGGAGTCCAGTATTAATCCTTGTGGTTCCCACAGGTCTTTCCTCACATCTTTCTTCACATTACTCCTCTGCTCACGCACTCCTCCCCCACATCCCCTGGAAGTCCTCATGAACCTCAGCTATTTGATTTTAGGTTATGATCTCTGTGTTCCTTAATTTCTAGTTTTACACCAAACAAGTGCAAACAAACATCCATAATTTCTTATATAATGTCCCAAGAAAAACATGTATAAATGATATTCCACAGTCTCTTGTAATCAAACACAATTTCACAGTGGCGCTTCTGTGAAAACTGAGCATTCAGAATTGTGAGATCAATAAGGAATCTAAACAGCCACAGATCAGATCGGTTTTTTCCAAATAAATAAATGAAAATTTTAGGTTTTCATGCCTAGTAGTTTGTTTGGTGATGGCTAAGGGATACCAAAGAGAAAAAATGTAGAAGTTTTATATTAAAATCTTATAAAAATATTATGTAAGGTTTATTAATTGTAAGTTGTGATAATTTTAAATAAATGGATAAATTATAAATAAGAAATCAACATTCAGACTGTGAGTTGCAGAGCAGAGGAGGGTCTGACTGATGAACAAGTTTAGATGAGAATTGTTCAATTAACAACATTTTTTACAAAGAAACTATAACCTTCAAGACATTATTCTCAATGCAGTGTTAATTTTACTCTCTCACATCATTACTATTTTGTTTTCCCATTTTATAAATGAGGAACTGAGTGAATTATTTCTCCAAAATTGTGAATCTATGAGAGGAAATAATTGACCCTAATGCAACTAATGAAGCTCCAAAATCCACACTCTCCACTATAATGGTGTTTCATTTTGCTTTCTTTTGCTGTGATAAGCACCTAACCAAATAAGCTTGGCTGGGGAAGATTGATTTTTGCTTACAAGTTTCAGTCCATCACTGAAGGAAGCCAGGATAGAAGCTCAGGACAAACCTGGAGGCAGCAGCTGGAGTAGAGAGCACAGAGAAGTACTACTTACTGGGTTGCTTCTCCCTGACTGTTCAACTACCTTGTTTATCCAAAACTCACATGCTCAGGGATTCTACTGCTCTCAGTTGACTAGGCCATCCTACATGGATTAGCATTTATCAAAATCCTCACAAACATGCTCACAAGACAACCTGTTGGAGGTAGTCCATGCTTGAGACATCCTCCCAGGCATGTGTAGATTTTGTCAAATTGAGAAAAAAAAATATGATATACAGCATGGTGACACACGTAACCCAATAATTTGTTCCTCAGTATTTATATAAACATTAGAAAACCTGGGAATGCATACACTAACTTTAAGAAGCATGTAAGTATTTTTGTGTGAGGTATGATAATTTTTGTAATAAGAAGCAATTATTTAGAATTAGACATATCCAGCCACGACTATGAATTGAGTTTACTAATTTTGTGTAATATTGTCATAGTCTCTCAATGCCATTATTTTTAGTTGTTAAAGGTAGCATAATCACTTTCTTGCTGTGAAGACTAAATCACCTAATGTATGCTTACTCAGATTTCATTATGTCCTTTCAATATTAGGAAAGTATTTTTCTTATTAGGACTCAAGTACCAATTTATGCATCCAATTGTGAAAATTATAAAGGGTTGCTCCATATCTTACTGATCAAGCTTGAGGTAAAAGACTGCTTGTAGATATTCAATAAATTGACTCTAAGTATTGATTATTCCTCATAGGATGGCACTGAGTTCAATAATTATAGGATAAGAACAAAATTAAAGACTTCCAAAAATAAATTTCACATGTCTTCATGTCTTCATTTTCGTTTCTGCCTGTGGTCTTTCATATATATATATGGCCTGAATACAGACACTCAAAAGAAAAATAGTGTGTGTGTTTGTGTGTATGTGTGTGTGTGTGTGTGTGTGTGTGTGTGTGTGTGTGTGTGTGTGTGTGTGTGTAGTTCTACCAATCTGGTAGAATCTTGACTGAAACTGTGGCTACGTATTTTATGACACCATTTGCTTTCTATTTTTGAGAGTGGAACGACAATTCTAATGTAAAAGAATTCTAATTTCTGCTTGTTCTCTCCGGAGATCTGAAGCAGTTGTGAATTATAGGAACATCTCTTAAATTTCAGAACTAAGCCAAGCGTAAGTTGTAGAAGCTAACTACATAGATGCTATTGAAATTTTGAAAGTCATATTCTTAGTAGTGTTATGCATACTTGTGGGAATAAATTCTGACCCATGATATTTTCATTCACTTTTGGGTCAAAGAGGCTCATAATAGGTGTCTGTTCTGTGAACATAATTTTAAGCAATAAATTCACTTTTGTCATCCTAATTATAACTCATGACAGGAAGATCAATTGTGTTCTGGTATAGGTTACTTGTGACTTCTAATAAGACATTATTTCTCTCTCTCTCTCTCTCTCTCTCTCTCTCTCTCTCTCTCTCTCTCTCTCTCTCTCTCTCTCTCTCTCTCTCTTTCATTGCAGAAACCCTGAATTATTCAACACAAATGCAAACGTGGATCTATCTCTCTTCCCTATTAAATGTAATAACTATTTTTTTTGGTTGAAATTTTAAATGGTAACAGTAACTGTCTTCTTTCCCTAGTGTTTTCTGATCATGCAGAGATGTGAGGGTAGATGGTGGCAACAGTTCACATGCAGTCTATAAGCTTATTCTACCCTTCCCTTATTACAAGTCTCTTGAGTGAGACAGACAGAGTGTTACTTTTTAAGGTCAGTTTAGAGACAAGTAACTCTAATTTTTATATGCTGCTCTATGGTTTTCAGCGAACCAAAGATAAATATTTAATTTTTTAAAATCCATTCAGTCAAAATGTAAAAAATAGTAAAAAAAAAATTACTAGATTATTTGGTTTAGAAATTTAAAAAGACCAATGTAGGTGAAATATATGAGTAAGAAATTCATTTTCTACTAAATGTATACTCTAGAAAATGAGATTGAGGAACTAGTTAAGTGGATGAAATATTTTCTGTGCAAGCATGAAACACTGAGTTTGTGTCTACAATACCCAGGGAAACTCTGGGTGAAGTTGTACATGTCTATAGCCCAGCCCTAGCAGACAGATTGGGCCTTGCTTGCAAGGGAATTGAAGTTAGCATGGTTGATTGGTCAAATGCTGAGATCCACATACAATAAGACATCTTAATTCAAATCAATCAAATAAATACACATACAAATGAACTAAATAGCAATAGAATATACCTAATACTGACCTCTGTCCTTCATATTCATGTGGAGGTGAACCCACATAAAAGTGAACATAAATTCTTAAATCAAACACACAATGGAGAGAGAAATATAAAAATGTACATGAGAGAATTATTTTAGAAGTCTTTCAAGAAATCTACATTTTAAGGCTCTTGTTTCTGAAATGAGAAAAGACTTATTCAACCCCTCACACATACCAATTGATGCTTGAAAGGTTAAGAACACTTATTTCCTGAAAGTTTTGTGACCTTAAGCAATATATTGAAAACCAAAATCTTTTTATAGTAGCTGAATAAACTTCTGTATATTGGGTGTAGGGGTGGAGAATATTGGTCAGTTGGTTCAGGATAAATTTTAATTCTGATCCCCAGCCTTCAAATAAAGGCCAAGTTCTGGAGTACTCATCTTTGACTCTAACTCTAAGGGAAAAAAGACAGGTAGCCTGCTGGCCAGCAAGTCTTGCTGAAATGGTAAACTCCAGATTCTATCAGATATTCTGTCTTAATATCAGTAAGTGAAAAATGGCAGAGCAAGACATCAGATGTTGAGATCTGGTCCCCACATATGATGAGTGGTTATCCATGTGTATACCTCCATCTCCAGAAGACATAATGAGTAAAATATGTGGATATAGACCAGGGAGGATGACTTCAGTATCTGGTCAGTTAAGTAGCCATTGTTATTAGAGTTTAAGAACTACAATGGCTGAAAATATTTCTATGTTGTAATGAAGTTGTTCGGTCCCTGCCAAGTCCACCAGTATATGACCTTGATTGGACTGTGGCAAGACAAGATAAACAGAGGAAGAAAATTCAAGAGAAGAAGACTGGGTCAGGGCAGATACTGTAAGCAGCTGGGAAGCAAGTTGTAATGGGAGATAGGTGATCTCACATGACATCATATATATGTATATGGGTTAAATTAAAGTATAAGAACTATCTAGCAAGAAAACTGACCCATAAACCAGTTTGTAATTTCAGAGAGAGAGAGAGAGAGAGAGAGAGAGAGAGAGAGAGAGAGAGAAATGGAAGAAACTTTAGGAGTTTCCCCACTAGGCTATGCTTCAAATTTATAAAAAGGGATTAAAGAAAACCTCAGAGCTGAGTGGCATGGTACACACCTTTAATTCCAGAACTCTGTAAGTTGGCAGTTCTCTGAATTTGAGGCCAATTTTGTTTACAAATTGAGATTCAGTATAGCCACTTTTAGGCAGTGAAGGAAACCATAAAACACAGAAAGCTGGTAAAGATTTAATTTAACAAGAGGCCGTGCTTCAGCCCCAGAAAGAAGTATATCTTGGCAACTTCAGTCATAAGTTCTGGCTTTATACTCGAGGATAGAAGTAAAAGATTATAGAATTTTTCTCTGAGACTAAAGAAATTCACTGAGGCAAGGCATGTATCAAGGATGTTTCTTCATAGAAGCCATGTGTAAAGCTGTGAAGGTGAAGCTTGGATTGCCTTGGAGACCCCAAGATGCTGGATATGCCAGAGCAGTGTGATTCTTGCTAAGAATAGCAGCTAACAGGGGGTGGGGCCTTTCTAAGACAAGTGTTACAGTCAACAAAGCTGAAAGGAGTTGGAGATCTGAAGAGTGTTTTAACATCAGACATAGAGATGCCAATGATGGACTTTTCCAGGCTGGATTTTGGTCTTGTATTTGGATTTCGGTCTAGTATTTCCTCACTATGCTTTCTTCCCTACATTTTGGAAAGTTAATGTATGTATATTGTGGGAGGTTGTGTTGTTCCATTTTAAATAATTGTCCCAACCACTGGTTTAATAAAAAGAGCTGATTGGCCAAAGGCAGGCAGGAAGTGTAGGCGGGGCTACCAGACTAAAAACTCTGAGAACAGAATGCCAGATCAGAACACCAGAGGGAATTCCAGAGAGAGGCCCGGAAGAAGTCAAGGACAACTATGATGCCTTAAGAAAAGGTACCGAGCCCCATGACTGAACAAGAGACATGGGTTAGAATAAGGGTAGAGAGCTAGCATGTGATATGCCTGGGCCTGAGGCTGATCAGCCAAAAACTATTGGAAGCTTCTGTGTGTCTCTGTGGGACTATGGGACTGTGGGACTGCGGGTCTGTGGGTCTAGACCTTGAGGTTAGGCCCGAAAGTCTGGGCCAGAAACCTCTTACTAAAGTATATCCTATACCAAATACATTGAAAGTATGTGGTTCGATTTTTTATTTTGATTATTCAGGGGATTACAGTTAAGAGATTGCATGAATCTCAGAAGAAACTTGGAACTCTGGACTTGTAAATCAGTTTGAAACTTTTATAAACTATGGGGACATTTGAACTTAGACTTAAGGTATTTTTTGCATTATGATATTGTTACACATGTATGGGGGTCAGGGAGTAGAATGTGGTGGTTTGAAATAAAATGAGCACCATAGGAAATGGCATTAGTTCTTAAAGTATGTGTGTACTTTTTAGAGGAAGGGTGTCACTGTTGGGGTGGGCTCCTTCTCTGGCACTTTGGCTCTATGTCTGCTTACCTCTATGAAGGTCTGTATTAAACCTTAAACTGTAAGCCAGGCCCTATTAAATGTTTCTCTTTACAAAAGTCGCCATGATCATTGTGTATCTTCATAGTTAAGATATCTTAACTAAGACACCAATTATATACTACTTATTTATATTCACATAAGTTATATGACAAATATTGTCAGTATGTTTTAATATATCAATGGGGAATCTACCACACTTGGAATGAATTATCCCTGGACAAAAATTTTAAAAAAGTTAAAAAAATACTAATCAAATAAAATACGTTAGCAATTTTCAGAATTCAATAGTAAATTTAACAGAAAACTGTAAAACTATAAATGTGTTCAGGAATTCCTTTAGCATCTTAATTTTATAACTATATCTAGCAGAAAAAGAGATGTCTCAGTGGTTAAAAGCACTGGCTGCTCTTCCAGAGGATCAGAGATCATGTCCTAGAAACCATAGGATCTCCTATAACCCTTAGACATCATAGTTCCTGGGGATCCAGTGTATTCTTACTGCTTCTGCAGGTACCATGCATGCATACAGTACATTTAAATGTATCCACACATAACACTTATTCACATAAAAATAAAAAAATAACATTTTTAAAATGAGAAAAAGTTAAATACTTCATCAAATATCCCAAGAGCATTTGAGGTGGTGGTGAAAAGCAGAATGTATAGCCACTAACTATGGGAAAGTAGTGTTAATATGCAAAGAATTAAGAGTAAAAGGCTTTTAAAAATTATTAGCTTCTTCTGTAAATAACATGACTATTAAGATGATCACAAAATTGACTCAACTTCAATATTTATACTTCAATGCTTGTATGAATACATTTTCAAATATAGAGAATACTTCTTTTATTAGAAACATATATGTGAACAAAGGCAAACCTGCAAATTCAAATATGGGCTCATTGAAATATTTTGTAAATTTTTTATTTAAAATGTTTTTCCTCATACCCTTCACTGCTCCTCCTCCCTTCTCTCCTCTCTGTCCTTTCTCAACCTTCCCTCCCACCCCACTCCCCACCCATTCCCCAGGGAGGGCAAGGAATTCCAAGGTGAGTCAATTCAGCCTGGCATATCCAGTTGAGGTAGGTCTGAGTTCCTTTCCCCCAGTATTAAGGCTGAGTTGTGTGTACTCCTCTGTAAGAATTGGCTCCAAGATGTCAGTTCATACACCAGGAATAAACTCTGGTCCTACTGAAAGACCATCCACAAACTTCCCATTCTGTTCAACTGTCATCTACACTCAGAGGGTTTAGTTCCTTTCCATGAAGGTTCCTCAGCTGTCATTGCAGAGTCAATGAGCTCCCAATAGCTCAGGTCAGCAGTATCTGTGGGTCTCCTCCTCATGATCCTGATCCCTTCGCTCATATACTCTCTCCTCTCTCTCTTCAGCTGGACTGGGAAATTTTCTTAAATTATTCAAATACTTTGCACTAATTATCTGCCATATGTTACTCTTGAATAAAACATATTTTGAGAAGTATAATGTCAATCAGTTTTACATTATTAGTGTATATTCATGGAAGTCCAGGACTCCTGTTAAATAAGTAATTAACTGGTAAGTCATTGTCTCCTTAGACAATCACTTGCCAGCTGAGGTGAAGAGATCAAAAGACATGTACAATCTTTTAGGTACAAAAATACAGTCTAAAGCTCAGTGTTGGGGTCAAATACAACTTATAAACTTCTTGCTTTCAACTCACATTTTATGTTAAAGTAATTTGAGAATTCAGTTACATAAAACCTAAGCTTTATATATTTCTTCTGAAGTATACATTACAATTTTAGAAATAAATATTAGCAAACTAATGTGTTTTATTAAAACAAGATGCTAAGGGACTCTAAAATTATAAAAGTAAATAACAAGTATGAACAAAGAAAAGGATACAATTTAATATCTGAATATGTTTTTTTTTCCTCTGTAAATATCTATATTTCAATTTACTTGACTTTTTAGGTAATGTTACTTTGAGCTTCTTAGATAAGACTGTACTTTTACTGGAGTAATTTAGTTCAAAGTATAATCACATGAATTAGCAAAGGATTATGTTATTAGGTTAAATTTGGATTCTATCGTGCCACAAGTATAATTAGAAGTGATGTTGAAGTTTATAGGTAATTGATAAAATTGAAAAACACAGGAAATAATTTTGAAGGTGAATATTAGGTCTACTATTTCTAGAAAGAGACAATATAGCAATCTAAGTTTTAAACCCACAATGATAGTTGAATGTGATGTCAGAGACCAAAACATAAAAATTTCTTTTGAAGATATAAAAGTATTAAAGTATATTGTCAAAAATTGCATGTTTGTTACTTCTAGGTCAGACCTGAAGGCCAGTGTTTGAAATTAAATAAAGCAGCACACAACTAACACAACACTCAACTCATTGTATTTAGCTAGCCAGCTCAGGGAACACAGTTTGTGGGATACACTCAATAATTGACAAGTGGAGGAAAAACAGGTAACCTAAAAACCTTGGACAGCCAAGTAAGATCATTTCAGAGCCCACTTTTCCTCTGGAATCAGCAGATTGATTGATCAACCTCTGAGGAGGCAGAAACTCTCTGTATTACATGGTAAAATAGCCAAATCATTTCTAAAACAGCAGCTTTCACTCCGAAGATTCCTTCAGTAAATAACTCAAGATGTTAGTCATTAGGTTGTAAACACCTTGGAAGCACTAAGAGGAAGAAAGGAATCTCAGATCAGCTTTCTGTGAGGGGTACTATGTCATGATTGGTTTACATGATGATTCAAAAACCAACCTGAAAATGTTAATAAAATGAAACCACTATCCCATGTAGACAAGGGTGGCTTCTGACCAGTCAGGCCCGGAGGGCGGGACGGAGCAGTGATGTTTTTTAGGTGGCAAAGGGAGAGGTGTTTGTAACTGAACCAGGAGACCATGTCAATTTGGAATCACTATTTCTGGCTGAAGTGCTTTGTGATGTACTGCTGAGGGGAACATTGTAGTTGGAGGCACGAATGGATGACCAGGCACTAGTTGAAGGCAGCGTAGTATTCAAGGATGAGCATGACCCACTGTTCCTGTCCCTGAGGTGATCAACTTCCCACACAGTATTAATCGAAAGACTGTTTATCACACTGCCAGGAGTGACATAAGGGTCAGTTTCAGGGTCAATGTTTGGATAACCTTCCCATGGTTCACCAGGGTGAAATTCTGGCGACCAGTTAACACTACTAGAGCCGTTAGGTGATTTGGCACGTGGCCAGCCATCTCTTATTGAACCTGGAGGACTGGCTAGTGAAGTACTGTTATTTATAAAGTCATAGGGAACAAATGGAGACTCTTCCAACCTAAAACCACTTGAAATAGCACCATGTTTGCTGGAATTTTGATCCAAAGATGTGTTCACAGAAATGCTGTCCACTGTAGTCCACTTCCTTAGTCTTGACTGTAGCTCTTTAATACTGTTCATGTCCATATTTACATTCAAGTTTGAATTCAAGCCTATAGGAAAGTTGCTGAAAGCATTTACTGGCGATGGCCCTTTCTGCAGCTCAGGTGTAGTGTGAGGCATGACATTGTCAAGGAAGGATTTCATGGCTGGCTGATGGAGCAGCTGCTGAGAAGGCGGAGTCTGCTGCTTCACCAGTCTGCAGCTGGTCCTGCTGCTGTCTGTTAGCAGAAGGCGTGCTTCTCTGATTCTGCACCCTCTGCTGCTGCGCTAACAATCGCTGTAACTGGGAGATCTGAGAAAGCTGGTTTAGTTGGGATAGCTGGTTCAGCACGGCTACCTGTTGAGGGCCAAAGAGCGGGTTCAGGCCACCGTTGTTTGGTGCATACCTCAGCAATGAAACTGGAACCTGAGGGGAGAGTAATGGAGGAGGCACTTGAGCACGGAGATTAGGCTGAGATGAACTGAGAGGTTGTGCTGGAGGCTGCTGCATGCCCCGGGGTTGTGCTGCTGTGTTTCCAACACCAAACATACTGGCATTGCCATTCTTATCAAAATAAGGATTGCGCTCCATGGAAGACTCTTTGGAAATCTGAGGCCGAGAACCAGGACTTTTCCCGATCGTTCGATTGTAATCACCAATATTTAGGCTATGTTTATCTATCTCCATTCGCTTGTCTTGTAACATTCCTTCAGAAAGATTCATCTTATTGCTCTGTATATTATCTTCTGGTGAGTCTCTCGAGAAATTGATATTTGAAAACTGTTTAACAAATGGATTTATCCACACGTCTTCTTGCTTGTTTCCACCTTTCATCAGTCCCCTTTCCCTTCTGCTTTTTAGGCCACTCAGACCCTTTGATGACATTTTCTTGGTATATGGTGGCCAATTTAAAGATGAGTTAAGCTCTTGAGATGAGTTACTGTTCTACATTCCAATCTTGACATCTTCCTCCTCTTCCCAGCCAGTGGGGCGACTTCCAGGTAATGGCATATCATCGCCACACCAGCCATCTTGCATAGATTTAGGCCCAGATTTGCTTAATGATTGTGGACCAACAGAGCTGGAGCCCCAAGTAGATGCATTAGACGACGCAGTAATGGGTTCTCCCCAGCTGGGACCACTGTCTATGGGCTTTCCCTAGGCTGAAGTACCATTATCCACAGTCGTGGCTGGAGTAGAAGGTTCCCCCCAGGGCTCACCCCAGCCAGAGCCACTGCTTGCCTCCTTGCTTGAGATAGCATTTGCAGACGGCAGCAACCAATGCATCTGTAATTGCTAGTCTGAACGGGTGCTACCATCTGGGGTGTTTTTATTCCACATGTTGACATTTTTGTAGTTGTATTTGCTTGGATCTCCTCAAGCTGAAGTTCCATCGTCGATCTCCATTTTTCGTTGTATAGATTCTGGGGATGGCTCCTCCCAACCCATGGGTTCTTCCTCCTTTGTTGGAGCTGGAATAGGTCCTCCCAGCCAGCCTGTACCAGGAGGCTTGCTGGTGGCTGATGGGGTTCCCCATGATCCAACTATGTCTTGTTGCTTGTTCCAATCTGGAGAACTAACTGGTTTTGATGAATCTCCCCAACCTTGAGACTGATTACACTTTGGAGGATCTACCCATCCCTGGGAAGAATTAGGTTTAGAAGATTCATCCCATCCTGATGAACTATTTGGATTTATATTATTTCCCCAAGTAAAAGAACTAGTTTTACCAAGTTCGTTCCAACCAGAAATGGACCTGTCACTGTCACTACCTCCTGAGCAGCTGGATTTCTTATTAGCCTCACCCCAATGGTTACTCCTGGAAGTTTCTCCCCAATTGTCACTGGCAGAAATGGACCAACCTTGGTTTGACTTGTGTCCATCACCCCACCTGTTTGTTCTTTGCGAATCATTCCATGCAGTCTTCTCTTCTTTGCAATTCCCCCACTGACTGCTCTTGATCATTCCTGTAGAAACAGAATCATCTTCCCACCCCCCCCCCCTGGCAGTTTGAGCCTTTGGAATCTCCCCACCTCAGAGTAGGTTTGGGATCGCCCCATCCTGATACAGACGAGGTATCTTTCCTATTAGGGCTAGTCTTATCTATGCATGCCCCTGAGTTAAAAGTCTGTGTTGCAGAGCTTCCCCAGGCCTCTGTCCCATTGTCCGTCTTTCTTTCCCCTCTTGGTGATGTCTCTGTATCCCAGGAAGTATTCTGCTTAATAGGAGGCTGTCCCCAACCAGAGTTGGATAAGACACGTGGATCCAAGTCAGTTCTATTCACAATGCTTTGGAGTAATGTGTGCTGATCCATTTTTCTTCTATCTCTACTCTGACTTTCCCCAGTTACTTTTTCTTCAAGGCGTCCAGTGCTCTCTGTACTACCATCGCTCTCCACTGTGCCTCCTGTTTTGGCCCACAAACTGGTTTGCTCATTTGTCTGGGATGTGGCAGAAACCTGATCCTCTTCCTCAGTAGATTTCCATCCATTTGTAAATTTCTTAGCATCACCATTGGTCACTGGAATGCTGACTGCTCAGCAGTTTGCTCCACTCTACACTGAGGAGATTTGCTGCGCCAGTGTTCTGTGCAGGGCTTCCCCACCCTCTTCAACTTCCTCCAGCATTCCCACCATTTCCACTTCCCCATGGTGAACTCTGGGAATTCGTCATACCAGGTTCCCAGACACCTCCCCCTTTATGTGTGTTAACTTGAAAGTTAGTGCCCATAGGCCCACCTATGCATTAGGGTTGCATTCACAGTGTCACCATTGGCTTGGCCACTAGGGCCTGTACATTTGTCGCCAGAATAATTAGAACCATAGGCACCCCATGTAGTACCGTAGGAGCCTCCAGTTTTTGACTCTCTATTGCTAAGGTGACAAAGGGAAGTGCCATTCATAACTGACGGAGCCTGTATCTGAGGATGATTCATTGTGCTCACACGCCAGGCCCCTGGCCCTAGTAGGCAGTTCATTATTCTGTACTGAACCTGAGTTTGGTAAACTAGAGGTCATAAAGTTAGTAGTGTTATTTGGTCCAGTTGTTTCAGTGGTGATATTCTGAGGTTGACCACTGAATGAAACCTTCTGTGTACCACTTACTTCAGGCTCACAAGTTTCCTGAAGGCTGCCCCAAGTACCATGGGTAGAAGAGCCACTGACTTTAGAGTTGATACGCTGATTGTTAGGCATTTGGCCTATGGTACTACACTGAATATTGATGCCAGAACTCCCACTCCCTACAGGCCCTTTTAGGGCAAGTCCATTGTTTTCTAATACTGGCCAGGCACCATGGTTGCTAGCTGAATTCAAAGTGCTTGGATTTAACCCTCCATTTGATGAAGAACTCACAGTGCCCCAAGCATTCATTCTATTGTTACTACTGTCTGGTTGGCTTTCAGGAGCATCCACAGAGACCTGACAAGTGCTTATTATGGCTCCATGGGGGAAGCCCTGTGGCCCACATTATTGCTGCTGCTACCAACCACAAACTTGCTTTGAGAACCAAGTCCAGTGCTGTTCAGAAGGCCATCTTTTTCACCACCTGTGTTCCCTGAAGCCATGACAGTGATGTTTCTCTCTGACTCAGAACTGGAGGCAGAATAAGCATCCACACACTCTGAAACCAACTCAGGATCACTGCCAGGGGCTGAGGGCCATAATTCTTTTTCCAACAAGTCCTTTACAACATTGTTACAGCTTGTGCTACAGTCACTTGTAGAAGACACAGGTCCCCGCTGGCAATTTTCATAATGAGATCCTGAAGTATTATGACTTATATCTTTGATTTTTTGTTCAGTGGCCTGCTAAGATTTCTCTCTACGTCTTTGGTAGCTTTAGCTTCCAATTCTCTCGTGTGTAAAGTGCACGAGCACGTGGGGCGCAGGGAACGAGGCTTGCAATCCTCAAGCCCTCCGCAGCGCCTCGGGACAGGCCCGAGCTGCTGCACCAGCGCCATTTTCTACACCGACCGGCTGCCGCCCTCCGAGGGATGTGTGGGAGATTGTGTTGTTTCATTGTAAATAATTATCCCACCCACTGGTTTAATAAAAAGCACTGATTGGCCAAAGGCAGGCAGGAAGTGTGGGTGGGGCTACCAAACTAAGAAAACTCTTGAGAACAGAATACCAGAGCAGAAGAATGCCAGAGAGAAGCTGCAGGAAGCAGAGGACAAACATGCTGCTCTATGAAAAGGTACCAAGCCACATGGCTGAACAGGAAGAGTCATGGGTTAGATGAAGGGTACAGAGCTATCAAGTGATATGCCTGAGCCTTAAGCCAAACAGCCTAAAACGATTGAAAGCATCTGTGTGTCTCTGTGGGACTGTGGGACTGTGGGACTGTGGGTCTGCAGGTCTGTGGACCTAAACCTTGAGGCTAGGCCCAAAAGTCAGGAACAGAAACCTCTTACTACAAACCACTTTTTAACAAGCCTCATAAATGCAATTTATATTTAGTCTTCTGTAGAGACTTTATATAAAAAACCATCCTTTATAAGAACAATTCCACTGATTTAGACTAATTTCATTTATGATCAATTTTTAAGTTTCTATATGACTTCTGAAAGAGTCTATTCTCAACAGCAGAAATTTGGTCTGAGTAACGACTAAGAAGTTGATAGAAATATCAGGGGAAAATTTAGATGTTAGTTTTAACATTTTGATCATTTCCATTGCACAGAATGTAAAGCCAACTACTTCTTATTACTCTTTTCTCACAATTGATTTCTTTGTTGGGCACATTCATAGCTTTGTAAACTGAAGTCTCAAAAGGCTCTTTTTATGTTGCTTGTTTCTTTCTAATCATTACTATTCAGTTCTTGTGGAATTATCTGTCCTTTTAGTGGCTGAAAATAAGCTTATAAATGTCTCAAAAGAATAAGATGCATAGGAATTTAGGAATGTCACTGATTTATGTGATGTATTTACTGGTATTATTAAAAATACATAAAACCAAGGTCTTCCCAAGCAATATTCACAACTAAATATATCAATAAATTTTGCTTCTTTCCTGTGATGATAAACCTGTACTGCATGTTTAAAACTAAAAAAGACACATTTGTGATTGTATACTGATAATACACACCAAGGTAAGATCTCATGATATTCTCATGTATTTGTACTCTGTCTTCTCATATCATTATTTCTTTGAACTTTTCATCTCTCCACTTTCACTCCTTCTTATCTCACATATTTCCCCCTTTAACATCATGTTCTTCATTTTCCTCCCAATATTGAGATAAAATTTCTGACTTACCAATGTAACAACTATCGTGTGTTTATTTATATAGTTGTCTTCTCATCCTATGAATTTTCTTAGTTTTCAGTTTCTAAGACACTGGTTATATCTGATGTCATTCTAGTGAATATTCAGAAATCAAATGACATCAATCACAAAGGTAATCCATTTGTAGTTTGTGATGAAGTATGTATCAAGTTACACAACTGAAACTTGAGTTTGTATGAGGATACAGGCCACTCCTGTTTTAAGTTGGTAGAAGTTTATACCTTGTACAGTTTTCTCCATAAATGTCTTAAAGTTTAGTATAAATCATAAAACCTTTCATAAATGCAACAGACTAAAACATTAACTACTCTCAGCAAAAGTTTAAAATGTTTTTAGCAATTAATTATTGTGCATCTGACAAGAAAATTTATTATTTTAGTAATATATTATATTTTGTAAATGTAAATATAATGGATAACATTAAATAAAGACATTTAGATTTCTAGGAATTTTATGCAAATTCTCAAGTACAGGTTAATAGCACATTTACATATACAGACAACAACAGAAAGCCTATAGTAACTTCTTTAAATTCAATTTTCCCATAATGAAAAATAAAATGAGTCTATTTGCTTTAACATTTTTTAAATACTCCTTTAGAACTGAGTTTTTGAAAGTGTCTCAAAGCATCTAAGTGAACACCACAGATCAATGAGCATAAACAAAATCTGCACTGTTTGATCTAATTACTATGTTCTAGGTAAGACTGCTCCTCAACCAAGGACTGGTATATTTTCTTATCTTCCACTGAGAGTCAAAGGGCAGCATCACACATTTGATTCTCAAAAGAATCTTTATTCATAAGTACTTTAACCTGTATTACTGCAAACAGCCATACTTATTAATATCTTACCTAGTTTCATGAATTCAGTATGTAACTTTTTGGGCAAGGACACAAGCTTTCAGTCTATAAGTACTTAAAACACAATCCTTCTTTAACTAAATAGTAAGAACTGAATGTAAAAAGAACAGGCAAAATATCTGGACATCACTTATAATACATAAGATGATCTAGGTGTTTCTAAAAGGTTTTATATGTGTAGTTTAAAAAATGAAACATGAACAAATATTGATAATTTAGGTGTGCCAGTATTAAACTCTGATATGAGTAAGACATGGGGAAGAAAACCAAAATATAAGGCAAAAATCTGTAGTAAATGCTTGTAAAGCATGTATCTGACAAAGGTTTGTAGTATGAGGTTCCTGGCCTGTTGGCTTGTATTAATTTTATGCTGATCAGCCTATATAGCTCTGGCATATGACCTGCTAGTTCTTGCTCTTAAAATAATCCATCATTCTTATTTTATTCATACATGAACCTTTGTACCTTTTCTCAGAGCAGCATAGGTGTCCTCTTCATCTGCTGGTTTCCCTGGCATTTCTGGGGCATCTCTTCTCTGTTCTTCCTGTTCTCAGAGTTTTCTTAGTCTGGTAACTCTGCCTACACTCCCTGTCTGCCTTCAGCCAATCAGCACTTTCATTAAACCAGTAGGCAGGCAGTTATTTGCAATGTAACAACATAATCCCACTACAAAAGTTTGTTTCTAAAACATACAAGGGTATCATAAAATTGATCAGTTAGAAAATAACATACTAATTCATAATTGTGCAATAGATTTTGACAAACATTACCCCAAGAAAGATGCACAGACTTCAAATAGAACATTGACAAATGCTCAACATCATTTGCCATTATTAAATTACAAATCAATAAGACAAACATGTATTATGAGAATCTTACTTCAACAGAAAAACTCCTGTGGGAAATGATGAAGCCAATTTTTAACAATGACATGAAGTCACACATGAGCAGAGGAATTAATATTCACTTGCTTGTACACACAAAAATTATACAGAAGTTCTCCTAGGTAGTTGAAAACACTTCTGCAAAACATAAATACAGTCTTTCCTTATTGACTCATTCAACTCACACATTCTATTTAACTAATTAATTTTTATTTATGTGTATTTGTATTTGGTTATGTGGAACTGTAGCTGTCCTCAGAGATCAGGAACCTGAATGCTCATATGTGCTGACTAGTTCTTAAACTCCCTTACTCAACTAATTTGAAAACTCGGGCTGGCTACATGACTCACTAGGTAGAGGCAGAAGCCTGACAATTAGAGTTTGACCCTTGGAACCCACTCAAAAACTGTTTTCCGATCTTCCCATGCATGACATGATATGTAGGCTTCCAACCTTGCACGATTGCATACCCAAAATAAATAAATGAATGTAACAACAATTTTTAGTTCCTAAACTAATTTGAAAATTCATAGTTACATAAAAACCAACATTTGTATATTAATATTTTATTTGTAAATTACAAACAGTAATATAAATAACAACCTACTTTCACATATGCTTTTATAAATAAGTGTGCATGCCCATGTATTATCAGTCAGTAATAACAAATAATTTGGGGTATCAGGCCTTGAGAAAGCATTATATTTCTTCATAAAAGAGTGAGGTTGATAATAAATACATGCTGAATGACTTAAACTATGTGACAATCTAGAAAAGGCAAAACTATAGTGCAGAATATATCAATGTTTGCCTGGGTATAGGGAAAAGGAATACTGAGTAGATGAAGATAGATGGAGTTTTTATGGAAATAGAGCTGTTTTAATTATGCCACAACTATGTCTAAACATCTCTTTGCATTTGGTAAGGGCCCCGAAACTTAACAGAATGAAAACTCAACTCAAATGTATGACCTTTTAAAGATTTAAGAGTTCAGAGACTGGAGAAATAGACAAGTAGATAAAATATTTACTTCACCAACATGAAGACCTGTTTTTAATTCCAATTCCTTTTTAAAAAATCTGAGGGTAATACGAATGCCAGTAACCTTAGTGCAGGAAGGTAGTATTTTGGGGTGTTGCTGACCAATTAGTCTACCAAATATTTTTCCTAAAAATTTATGTGTATAGAAGATTTTAGATAGCCCAGCAAGTATGAGAATTAGAACCCACCTGTAACTCAAGGGCTAAGAAGAAAGAGATAGCATATTAGAGTAAGCTAACTGGACATGCCAGCTGCATTGGTGAATCCTGGGTTCAATTAAGAGACTCTGCTTTAGTAAAGAAGGTGGAGAATGGCAGAGAAGACTATGAACATCAGCTGCTAGCTACATATTCACTTGCACACGTGTGCAAGGCACTCACAAATTGACATGCAGACACAAATATGTGAACATACACATATGCATACACCACAAACAGGTATATAAAATTAAAGTATAGAATGATTGAGAAAGTTCCCAAATACAATTTCTGTCTTGTACCTCACATGCATTCATACATAAACACAGACAAAGACATGGACATATTGTACAAATCTTAATTGATTCTTATAATAAATATCAAAGCCAGATATTGATAGGGATGCTTAACCAGAGAGGCAGAGAAACAACAACTTCTCTCCTCAGCCAAAATAGGAAGATCCTGTCTGTAGAGTCATCAGACTAAATAGAGAAGTGATGGCAATCACAGGCCAAAATGGAAGGGAGTCCAAACTCCTGCCCCCTCCTGCCTTATATTCCTTTCCCTGCCCAGCCATCACTTCATTTCTCAAACTTCCTAGTTTTGGGACTAAAGGCATGTGCGCTTCCCAAGTACTGGAAAGGGAGGCATAGGTTCCCGAGTGCTGGAGTGCTGTGATTAAAAGTGTGTGCCACCACTGCTTGGCTCGGTTTCTCTTTTGGACTGGATTAATCTTTTGTACTCCAGACTGGCCTTGAGCTTACAAGATTAAAGTTATGTGTCACTACTGACTGGCTCTGTCCTTTTTATTTCATACACAATATGTCAACACACACACACACACACTCATACAAACACATACAAGATTAAAGTTCTAAGAATCCTAGAACAGTATGGAAATACTACAAGATAATAAAACTAAAACTATATTAAACAACATCAATAATGGAAACAGGCAAACATTCAACTTAGGTAACTTTTGAAATAGACAGTGTTCAATATACACAGTCAAAAATACAAACAATACATTCTTTGGTCAATGTGAAAAAGACTAATATTTTTAATATTACCACATGTACTGAAAATAAGTATGCAAATACATGCAAAATAGAAATAACATTTTCCCATTGTTAGATTTGGAAGACAGGAAGAAGGAAAAAACAGAGTGATTCATATAGTCTAATTGCTGCAGTTAGAGACATAGCCTGAAGTCATGCAAATTACTATTGAATTCAATACAAACTACTGCATACAGAAAAATTTAAAGACACAAACTGATGTCTTCACATGCACTCAAATCCACTTCGGCATACAGGCACATGCTTAATTTTTTTCTAGCACTTGAAAACTCTAGAAATGTAAGTATAGGATCAATGATTGTGCCTAGCTTCTAGTTACTATGGTTTACAATTCTCCATTTACATTGCCTAGAACCTTGAGAAATAGCTGATTCTAAGAGGGATGGGAATTATACATTTGGAGTCAGGAGTGCTGTATTAGTTAATTTCCATTGCTGTGATAAAACACCATGACTGCGGCAAGTAACAAAGACATCAATTTTTCTTGCAGATTCAGAGGATAAAAGTTAATCATGGAAGAGAATTACGTTAGCAAGTAGCTGGCGTGACAACAGGAAGTAGGGATGCAGACTTTATAACTAAAAGAAGTAGGAGGCAAGGAAAAACTGGAAGCAGGCAATGTTCCTGTAATCTGTTAAACCATACCCAGTGTTAGCCTTACTTCATCAAGGCTTTAGCTTCTCCACACAGCTTCATCAAGTGGAGGTCAAATGTTTCAATATACCAGACTTTAAGGACATTTCTCATCCAAACCATTCTTAGTGTCTTATAAATTTTGATAACAAGTAAATTTGAAGAAACAGAATTGCAAAATCGCAAAATCAAACACTAGATCCTGACAAGTCTCATAATGGCAAGAGATGGAAAAACGTATTCAACAACGTTAATGATGTTTTGTTAGATCCCCAAAATAAAAATCAAATATTCATTAATATCAGAAGCAAAATAAATAACTTTAAAACAAACAGAAAAGAAAATTATTAACGAATTCAGAAGAATCTCAACTGATTTGTGTAAATAACTGTCAAAGAAGAATTGTACAGAATGATACTCATAACCAGGGCAGTGTTGAGATGAGCAGACTAAATAAGCTTGCCAAATCGTTCAACAGCAGGTGACCCTCAATACTGATAGCCACATAGATGTGATCATTACATGTTTCTTGAACAGAAAATGCACTTCCCTTCTTTACTCCCCCTTCCCATATTGTATTATTCCAGTTAGAACATGAGAAAAAAATATCAGTCTCTGTAAAAGGAAATTCTGCACAGCATTTAGCTAGGACATTAACTAGGACTCATAAAAACTCAGGACATCATCAGTGTCAAGTTCAACATATAAAAACAGCCAAACCACTCTATGCTTACCTGCCATTTAAACAACATGGTTGTTTCAATTTGGTTTCATAATAGCATTTGCATGATTTAGATGATATTTATACAGTACCAATTATTCTTCCATTCATTCTCAAGCAATTATTAAAACAGAGTAACTAATGTAGCTGTTTACTTCATCCATTATACATCATTTGTTAGGATTATTAGACTCATATTATGATCACATTTTCAGTTCCTGGAATCATGTTTTTTTCTAAGACTATTAAATATAGTAACATTTGTAACACTATAATGTCCCTTTGTCATTTTGAAAATTGCTGAATAAGTAATGCCAGAAATACTTTAACTTGTATATTTTATTTTAAATGTAACATTGGTTGAAAGATACTTTCTAAATTACCTATATAGAATAGTTATATGATAATCACTCAAATTAGTGACAATAAATTTTTATATACAACATAAATGTAATATTCAGGCAATTATGTTCTATCTGGAAGGGATTTTCAGTTCTTACATATTTGGGATTTGGGTAATTGTTCAAGAAGAATTAAACCAAAAGAAAAGACATAATTTAGCATGTAGTAGTATAAGGAAAGGTACATATAAAGAATGTATAAAAGACACTGTTGGCAGGTCAGCAACCTTAGCTTTCATATTCCCTAACTACATTGGTACAAAATAAATACTTGATGTCAAAACCTGTAAATTTCTGTGTAGTGGCACAAAGCTACAGTACTATGGGTCATTTTATGGTGAAAAAGCCTTTCATTCACACAATATATCATCACATAATACCTTCAGCTGCAAATGGAAGAAAAGCCAATTTTTAATCAGCTACAAGTTTTTCTACAAGGTGAATGATGTCAGGGAATTACATTGAATCAGCTTTTCAATGTCACAGGACAACTTACTCAGATACAAGGCAAGATGTTGGAATTTATCAATATTCTGTTTTGCAATAGACACAAACATATATGCCTATATAACCTAATGTGTCCTAACATGTATCATTAGCATTCCATTGGTTTAATTATTACATTTTCAAGTCTATCTACAAGTAACTTTGAAAATGATTTTTCTAGACTTTACTCTGAATGTAGCCGAAGAACAGATTTTTCACTGGATGAATTCAAAAGGGCAAAAACTAAATTCTATATGGATGGAATTCATACATGCCTTCTCTTAGCATGTCTCCATACTGAGTATAGATACTAAAACAAATACAAGTCAGTTTTTAATGAAATTGGTTGTTTATCATGTTATTTGTTTAATATTATCATTGTGTACATATCTATACTATACATTTGTTTTTATTTTAATAATAAAAAGGAATATTTTTATAGTTAGGTAATATTTTTAATAACCATAAAAAGCAGTAGTATCATTATGTTATATCATGGATTCTTCTAGAAGAAATGTCAGTTGCAATGGAAATATTTATTTTAATAAAGACTGTGATCAATGACTGGAAAATACTCTGCAGAACATGATTGCTTTTTGTTATACCCAGAGGTTAAATATTGAAATAGTTTCCTCCTTATTTTTCAACATCTTGTTTCTGCTGGAAGTTAAAGATAATAAAACTGTTAGTAGGAAACAGCTTTTCTTTCTTCATATCAGTTTATAATAAATAATGTAAAGTAATATCCTAGAGTCTATATTCTTGGCATAGAATAATCTGCATAAAACTACAATCCCTGGGCTTGAGGATGGATATATTATGGTATGCTTACTTGTAATAAAAAAAAGATAGTGAAATCCAGATGCTATAAAGCAGAAAAACTTGCCAAAGATCTCTGGGGAAAATAACATTTGTAATGATTCCCCTTGACAGGTCATGTTTTAGCAACTGAAATTTTTACCGTAACAATAAAAATCATGATAGGACTATCCTGAAAAATATCCAGCCGTCCATGTTGAATGGATTACAAAGTACTAGATATAAATCATGACTAAATGTTGAATAAAAATTGTCTCCAGGAAGGTAGTTCACCCATAGTGGAAAGGTTTTTAGTAAGGACAATTTTTTACAACTAAACAGATAGAACCTTATTTCATATGGCACATCTCCAAAATGCATATCCAATTAAGGAACATTTGACATAGTGAACTGACTTTACCCATAAACCTGTATGTATCTCTAAGTATCCTAGTCTTTCCATCATAAAAGGCACATGCATAAGCATTTCGTGTAAGGTTGATTCTTTTGCTAGAAATGAGAAGCAATGTTAGTCTGCACTAATGAAATATGGGTAGACCTTAGTATTATAGAGTGATCACAGGTGTGGGAAATAATAGTACTAGGAAATGTTAAGAACAAAATTTTAAAAGAGCAGATGGTAACAGAAGCAACAAGATATAATTAAAGTAATAAATAATAAAGCATTTACTAAGGGGCTTGAATAAGGCATTTTCAACAGATATTCCATAGATTTCCAATATTGTGAATTTGTTATATTCATTGGAACAAAGATAATTATGATTATTTTGTGAGGTACCCAAAGATTCAGGCAGAATAACTATGGAAGTAATAATCTGCCTAATCATGTAAGAACTGCACAAATACTTAATGCCATTTCTCAAATCTTATCAAATTAAATAATATTGGTCCATTTTAATTGATTAATTATGCAGGCCATTGATGTATGTATTACTCTAGTTTAAACTGATATTTCAGCTGTGTTTAAGGGGGGGGAGGGACAACTCAAATTGAATGCCATGATCCTAAGTAACTGTTTTGATAGTTAATTTGTGTTTTTTTTCTAAGTTAGAAGAATACTGTCCCAGTGTAAATTAGAATTTACAAAGGTAAATGCGAAGCTTATGATCTTACAATCAAGTAAGAAAACTATAAAAGGATAGTACAATATATATGACAATGAGCAACAGGTGTGAGAGAATACTGGGAGCTGAAGCTGTAAGCAGTGATGAGGACAGAAACAAAAGTGAAATAAGGAGCAGAGAAAAGGAATCAGAACAAAGGATTATGAAGAAACCTTATATGTCTTCTGAAACCCTAATAATCTGTAATATAATTAAAGGATCATTTTTAAAGAGGAATGAGTTTAAATTCAGGTATCCTACATGGGCAAAATGTTGCTTTGAGAAGAGACATTAAATAAAAATCTTAGTGCTTGGGCAGCTTGTTTAGTGTTCTCTACGAAAGAAGGGAGCAAGTCAGTAAGCAGCACTCTGGGTTCCTGTTTGTGTTCCTGATCTGACTTACACAATAAGGAGCAATAAACCCTTTCATTCCAAACGTCATTTTGGCTCATGGTATTTCAATAAAGCAATAGAAACTGTTACTAATACAAGCCCAACGTTCTGGTTTTCTGGAATAAGTTGGACTTTTCAGAGTTTCCAAAACTAAACAGTTATATATATGCTTTCAGAAAAATCAGGAAACCATTTCTTGATATAGTTATTTGTATCATTACAGTGGCATTTCATTATTTGAATGAGTTCTACTGAGATACGAAACTTCATAAATGATAATGTAAAATGTTCTCTTAATATCTGAATTGGATATTTATGTAATTTTTTTAATAATTGCCTTATTAATGTAATGATAAATCACTTCTTTATTTCTTAATTCAGATATTAGATGTGCTGTAGGATACAGAACATTCTGATCTCTGAAAACTAAGGTAAGTGTAGAAAAAGAAATTTATGTGAAAATGCAGTCATGTGAAGGGAAAGATTATTGATAATAAGAAAAAGAATGTTGAATGATCAGTACTACATAATAACCTGTTGCAAAGTGGTTTCTTGGTCCCAGGCAGCCAGACCTGGTCCCAGAGGCCCAGACCCTGCCACGCCAGACCTCTTAGCCACCTGCTGCTGCTGCTCAGGCCCCCAGAAATGACTCAGATGCTTATATTAAGTTCATGCTGTTTGGCCTATGGCTCAGGCACATTGCTATCTAGCTCTTACATCTTAAATCAACCCATTTCTATTAATCTCTCTGCCACATGGCCCGTGGCTCACCTGTGTTCCTTACATGTTACTCCTTTGGGCTTCAGCTCGGTCTGTCTGACTCCGCTCCACTTCTCCTATCTATGCTCTGATTTCTCTTCCTACTTTGTATATGGTGCCTGTCGTAAACCAAAACAGCTCCTTTATTTAAAGATTGATATTTACAGCATACAGAAAGGCATTTCCACATCACCTCCCCCTTTCTGTATAATCAAAAAGGAAGGTTTCAATTTTGACATAGCAAAATTACATATAACAAAGTAGCTATCAAGAAAGAATTATAGCTACAATTTCTAGTCTATTTGTATTTAGCAAAATTAAAGAAAATACTCCATCATCTACCTTATATTTATGAATCTAAAGTTTCATATCTTATATACCTTTCAAATGACTAAGAAGAACTATGTCTATAACTATCCAATCTTCAACTACATCAAAGACCACAGAAGGATATATTTACCCAAGTAAACCAGAAGTGCAAGCAACTTCCAAAATCTAGAAATGACAGAGATGACACCTATCTGCCTGGACAGGCACCCAAAGTTCCTTTATAAAGTTGGGGCATCCATCTTCAGCCTACAGGCCCAGAGTCTCTTTCCATTTCAGTGAAGCAGGAAATCTTCTCTGTCCATTCTGGTACAGTTCATCAGTTGCTTCTTCTAGAGTCCTGAAGAATGTCTGACAGTTTTCTCTACAAAGCAGGAACCTGAAGGACTATCTTGGCTTGGTCTGCCAAAGTTTAGAGGTCACATTTATATGAAACCTGCATGTCCACTTTTAACAGCATGCTGTCAAACAGTTCATATAAGGCCAGGTTCATGTCCAGTGGCTAACCATTGCCACAAAGAAAGTAGATTCCATATGGAGTTTCTTCAATGCCCATTTTTCTCTTGAAGTAGATTGGTGCTGCCAGAAGCAGACCTGTCTCACTGTCTACAAAAGTCTAAGTTCTTGAAACATTTTAAATGCCATATTCTGTAGGTCTTAGAAGTGTTTGAAGATTACTTATATAATTGAAATATATCTTTGTATACCTAAAAATCCTAACTAACCTAACTATAAGTTTGATTAGCAGAGGTGAGTATTAACCTTCATTTCTTAATTATACATTACAATTTTAAATCAGTGAAATAAACATCATATCTTAAACAAGAGTAGAAAAATACATACAGCATAAGAGAATTGGCCTTAAGTTTGTATCAATAAACCAAAATCCATACCAATGCAAAACATTTCAAGATTAACAGCTGATTTCCTGATCTAAGTAAATTCAATAATCTAATTTTTAAAAAGCAATCATTCATATAACATATCCCCTTTTTTCTTCTTAGAAAGAGATTAACTATGACCATTAACCATGTGTAATGAAAACAAACATTTATAAACAATATTTTGGTAATTTGGGCATAGTTTTCCATTACTACTTCCTGCTGATTAAGGAGTGTTGAAAATCTCATGGGTTGTTAAGACTGGATCAGTCTGTAGCCATGAAGCTGATACAGACATCTTTTTCCATCATAGGTTTTTTTCAGGGGGTCTTGGTTGATGAAACCATATTTGCCTGGAAGTAATCCACAGGTTCTCATCTTCTGTGGAAACAAAAGCAGAACTCTTCCAAAGCAATAAATCTTTAGACACAAATTTCAAAATAAAAATACCTTTAAAATATATATTCTTGTTTAACTTAGTAGCCTTTGCATTTGCAATCCATTGTCTTTTTGCAGTTAGCTCATTAACAGTTAAAAAATTAAAAGAAAACACAATAACAACCAAAATCCAGATTTTGTGTCTATTTTCTATCTTCACGTGGCTTATTATATTTTTATTACTCTATTTTTCTTTTTAAAAACTTTCTCTACCTTTTCTCTTATCTCTCTGAAGACTATGTACCTTTTACACTCATTGTAACCTATTTACAGGTTTTTTTTTTTTTTTTTTTTTTTTTGGAAAATCTGAATCTGTTTTACTGTGAATCCTTAATCATTTTCTAACTAGAAGAGCTTTTTAAAATACTCTCACTCTCTTGTCACATAGTTTTTTCAGATACAGCTGAATCAGTAAGTTCTTTTAAAGGGACCGCATCTCTGTTAGTGGCCAGCAAACAGAGCACACCCAAGAAAATGCTGCTACTAAATCATTTGACTCTGTTTCCTCTTTATTCAAAGTAAAAATAACAGGTAAATCAATCAGATGCTACCAAGTTTTCTGTGAGACTTCAGGAACTGGCCTAGTTGCAGCTTATACTGCCTGCCGCCAGTCCGCCGGCACCATTTTGAATGTGACCTGGACGCCATGCTTTCTTTGTACAATGTCCTGCTTTAGATACACAATTTGGAAGCTGCTTTTGCTCAGTTTCTGCTAAAAACCTTTTTTAAACTTTTTCAGGCATTAAGTGGATATTCAATCCACATTGGACGCCATTTGTTGCAATGTGGTTTCCTGGTCCGGGGTGGCCAGAGGCCCAGACCCTGCCGCATCAGACTCCTGAGCTGCCTACTGCTGCTACTCAGGCCTCCAGAAATGACTCAGACACTTATATTAACTTTATGCTGTTTGGCCTATGGCTCAGGCACATTGCTAGCTAGTTTTTACTTCTTAAATCAACCCATTTCTATTAATCTGTCTGCCACATGGCCCGTGGTAGCAGAGGATAGTTACCAGGTGATGTGGAAATGCCTTTTGGTATGCTGTAAATATCAATCTTTAAATAAAGGAGCTGTTTTGGCCTATGACAGGCACCATAGAAAAAGTTGGAAGAGAAATCAGAGCATACGTAGGAGAAGTGGGGCAGAGTCAGACAGATGGAGCTGAAGACCAAAGGAGCAACAGGTAAGCCATGGGTCCAGGTTTGTATGTCCAGGTTTATACAGGAGTTCTTAGGATCTGACTCAAATAAACTTGTCAAGTAAGCCCTTTACCATCTAAGCCATCACCACAGAACATTTAATGGAATCTTTATGTATTTCTAATTTTGCCAGATTATTTCCTAAAATGACTAAATTTTGCATTACCAACGTTTTCATGACTTTTTTCAAAATAATCATTTCATACAATATATCCCCATCCAAACATTTAATTTGTCTTGTGCTATTGAAAAATAAATACTTCCTTTTGCAAATCTAGATGGGTTTGAGCTTACAAAAGTATAGTATATATATTATCTTGAATGCCAAAATATTGTATCATGGAAACCTCATCATTTATGTTTCTCTTTGAAGTTCAGCTTCTAAACACACATGCTAAAGATTTATTATATTTATCCAAGTACTGAATGATTCACCTTTTGTCTTTGGGAAGAGCGATATATTCTAAAGATTACATGAGACTACAATGTATGAGTAGTTTTAAAAATGAAAACAAGTAGGCTAACTCTCACACAAGCAAATTAAAACAATAAGGTTTTTTTTTTAATAGGATTAAAGCTAAGAAGCAACTGACTGAATCATTTGTTTTCACAAAATATAACAATTAAGTTATTTAGAGGGTGGGGATAAATGAAATCTAAGTAAAATAGCCCCATCTCTTCTTGAGAATTCTTACTTTCTTTTGAGTAAATAACATTTAATTTATTTTAAACCTAGATTGTGGTTTCCCTGAGGCACTTTCTGGATTTAAAACAGTCTGGCTGACATCATCAGAGGGTGAGTGAATAGAGATAGAATGTAATGAGTATCAGAATTCCTGACAGGACAGTCATGGGAAATGACATCCCAGTTCCCAGTTTTCATCTACAACCTTGTCTGTAGTGGTGGAACTAGGTAATATTCTTACAAAAGTCAAAAAGAAAGAAAGAAACAAGAAAGAAAACCCTGCAGACTTTGATTGTTGTTTGACAGATAACTGTTTTCACCATTGATTGACTTGGAAACTGGCTAAAAACGCCTTCCAAACGATTTTCTTAAGTTGGAAAAAGCTGATTAAACTTAAAAATAAACAAGCACTAGACATGGTGACTCATGTCAGTAAACCTTGCAACTGATATACTGAAAACAGGCTACTGTTATGAGTTATGGTCAGCCTGATCTACATGATGAGTTGGAGGACAGCCTGGGTTATGGTGTGCAGTGAGACGTTGTCACAAAATAAATAAATGGATAATAGATAGATAGATGCAGACAATTGACAGATAATGTTGATAGATAATAGACAGAGAGATAGATGATACACAAATATAGACTATAGGAAGATGAAGAGGTGATAGATAAGTGGATGATAGGCAAATGATAGATAAGTATAGATGGACTAGAGAGAGACTGATAGATGGCTGATAGATGACAGATAAATATAGATATATGATAGATGATAAAAATCCCCCTGTCTCTGTCTGTCTCCCTGTCCCCCCACCCGCATCTCTCTCTTTAAAAATGTTCTCTGCTAGTCTTTCCAAACACTGATCTATGTTTTATAAACACTCATTCTCTGACTCCTGAGGAGAGGACTGCCATTGTTTTGAAGCCTGCCCCTTTGGTAATGGCTTTGCTAATTTCCTATGTTTCAGTTGGTCTTAGAGTCCTTCACAACAAGCTAGTACCCATGTCAAAATATACAGTCAGTTAGGTCTTCACTCACTTTAGGCTTCCTCCTCTCCATACATCTTTCCCTTTCTTATTTTTTGATATTCCAGGTGGGATTTAACAAACAACCCAAGAGCAATATGCTGCAGTGCTGGATAAGGACTCTGAAGATGATAGGGAAGACCATAATAGCCATAGCTTCTATCCCCAGTGAAAACAAAGAAGATGATTTAATATATTGAAAATATTTAATCCTGGAAATTTGTCATGGATTGATTTTGTTTTTGTCTTGTTATATTAGCAGATAAAACAGACTGATCATAAGCCTTTTGCATTTCTGGAATATATCAATGTAACTGTAATACATCTTTGCTCTTATTATTGTGGGCTTAGCATCCAGGAGAAAGTCCTACATTGTTTCCCTATTATATTTATGCAGAAGAAACTTGAAATAGTAAAAGTGATGTTATAGATGACTTACTAGCAAATTTGCCTAGAAAATATTAAGTTATACAAATCAAAGTTAGCAAAAGTGTTGCCTCATAAGAAGGGAAGATAAGTAAGTAATGGACTAACTAACTATGGTTATTAGAAACTCTAAGAAGAATTTGTAACTAATTAAAGATTAGGGTTGCTGAGAAAGTTCCTGCTAATGTTTATTCAGTAGAATTGACCTCCAATTAGGCTCCATTTTCATAACAAATGGAGACATCCCTGAATTACAACCAGCTATTAGACTAATACCCATATCAAAGTACTTGCCTCTAATGGACAGCTCTAGGGGGCAGGGCAGGGTCACAACCACCATTAAGTCCTAGCCTGCCATTAATCTCCACCCCATCGGAAGCTCTTATCAAAGAAAGCATAATTCTGCCAGGTAAGCAAGATAAACCAGGGAAATAACTATTCAAAAAGAACAATATTGATAAAATTAAGTATTTCTGACAATATCCTTTCTGTTTAAATTTCCCTGTCTGCCCAAGATTTGCCATCTCCTGTTTCTGTCTAAATTGTTTAAAGTGTAACTTGAGGCCGGGACCTCAACAAACAAACAAAAATAACAAAAACTCCTTAAGAGTGACAGCATATGTAGAATACATAAGCCTAACTTGTGTATAAGTTAGTAAAATCTTATATTCATGGCCAACTTCTCTTTGGGTACTAGCAGACACTGACATGCTATTATTAAAGGATGTTTTGCTTTATTAGACTCTAAATGTATGGAATGGAATGATTTCTCACGGGCAAAATATATTATTTCTATACGAATATTTGTTTCAATTTCAAGGAGCTGCTTTCACACAGGGATATTGACGATTGATGTTTAAAATACAGTGTGTGTAGCCCACTGCCAATACTTAAACTGAGTCCGTTGGGACTCCAGATTGTTAAAACAGTAAGTCCCCCATACAGAGGGAATTAATAATATAAATAACACATGATAGAATGTGACTAAGTCTCTGGATTAAAAAGCTGTGACCTGAGGATTTAAAACCAAAAGGCTTCTTTAGAAGTGACTATGGTGTACCTGGATGGTTATGATTACCAAGTATCTCAGAATACAGCTGCTGGGCTATTTTCTAATTCCCAAACTGCTTCATACTTGGTATCAGACTCTTCATTGGACAGAAAGTGACTACTCTGGAATGCTGGGGAAGATACAAAAACCTTACCACTAAAATAACACAGGGAATGGGCTAAGAAATTGGGGTTTATTTCCGAGGACTTTGGGGAGCAGTGCTGTCTTGCAGGAATGAGGTCATTTTCTGTAATTATTATTATTATTAATGTAAATAAAATAAACCACTTAGAAAAACAGTTCTCTGAACATTGTTTAGAGAAATGGTGGATGTATAGAATTCTCCTCTTTGTATATTTCTAATTGTTTGAGACGTCTGTAAGATCTTCATACAGTCCATTATTGGTGGTCGAAAGGAACACTGTATAATCATAGCTCACTTTTTTACATTCCACTCAAATGTTCTTAAATGTAAATGAGACAGAAGTGGAAAGATTGCTATGTTTCTAAACACTGTGAGCCTCTCATAATGCCAAATACAGCTTCGCTCCATTGGCCTACAAACCTTTATTTTTTAAAAAATAATTTAAGCACTTTGGTCTCTATAAAAAACTTGTCCAATTGTTTAGTAGTCACATTACCTGCCTTGACGTCACCTGTAACTAGGTAGAACCCAACCACAAAGTCTGAGTAAAAAATAAGTTTTTAAGGCTCCAGTGAATTTTAGTTAACTGTAAATTTGTTTTTGCCTTGTTTAGCATTTTATAGAGAAGCTGCAGGCTTGAGTTAGGCTGTTCAAAAGCCAGGTAGCACTTAAACTGTCAATATTTTTTTATTTTGTTGTACAGTGCTCTACTTAAGAGCCAGGCTCCAATTAGCCTTTGCCATTTGTTCCCAGCCAGCCCAGCTCCTCTAGCTGAAATCACTGTCCATGGCCATGCAGACAAACAGGATAAAAGAAAATAAAAGTTTCTACCCACACTGCACTGAAGACATCCCCTATGCAAAATTGCTTTCTGAAATAAACAGGACCTTAATGAAGAATCCAAAGCATTTTTTTTAAGTCATGCCCTTCATAAAAGTAACTAGGAACATAGACATGGTATCTTTGGTTCTTTAATGAAGACGGGCAAGAGCATCTGTAAACCCCAGATTCCCATTCCTGGTTCAAATGTATCATCAGGATTCCAGGGACCAGCCCACTGTCTATAAGTAGCCAAAATGTAAGGGTTTCTATCTTTGCAGGCCAATAAGTCTTGTGGAAGGTAATGATCTTCGTTGCTTCAGCAAGACTCAGCAACAGCAAATGAAAAGTTGAACTTCATCAAGTGCCAACATTTGTACTTCTGCTTCACATCACACACAATATTCTCTTGTTCCTCCAGTTATGTAAAATATTTCAAAGCATTCTCACTTATAAGCCTCCTTCTTTTGCTTTTGTTGTTTTATTCTTTTAACTGACTTGCACAGTACGTAGACCTGTTTTTATACCCTTGCACTATAGCAAATGTGACTCAGTTGAGTGTCGAACATAACTTATACATTCAATAGGTAAGCAAAGAAACAGTCTTTTCTTAGTGACAAAATGACTTTCCCAAGCCAATTAGGCTTAGGCTCTTCATTATATCAATATTTCTATGATATGTTTATTAGTTATGACAACTGAAACAAACTTATATTTACGTATCATTTAAAGTATCTTTGATAATTATTTTACTATCTATTGTCCTTAAATAGTACTATTCACAGTTCAATCTAAAACTTCTGTTTTCCATTTTATTCTCTTATATTACACTTTTTATTTTCATTGACCTCAAATTGTATTCACATATTCCATTGTTTTCCTAACAGCACCACACAAACCATTCAACTATTCCAAAATTCAACTGAAAATCCTTTTATTTTTGTACATTATTTGTCAGTTAATAACTAGCCATTCAGTTGCAGAAAGTCCGAATAAGTTGTCCATTTAATTCTCATCCCACAGTCTATGGCATTTTACTTCTTAAGCTACACTCTGATATGGGAATGCCTTTCTGTATGCTGTGAATATAAATCTTTAAATAAAGGAGCTGTTTTGGGCCATGACAGGCACCATAGAAGAAGTAGGAGGAGAAATCAGAGCATATGTAGGAGAAGCAGGGTGGAGTCACAGGCAGATGGAGCAAGCCACCCAAGGAGCAACATGTAAGGACACAGGTGAGCCACGGGCCACATGGAAGACAGATTAATAGAAATGGGTTGATTTATGATGTAAGAACTAACTAGCAATGTGCCTGAGCCATAGGCCAAACAGCATAAAGTTAATATAAGCATCTGAGTCATTTTTGGGGCCAGAGCAGCAGCTGGGCGGCTAAGGAGTCTGGCGTGGCAGGGTCTGGGCCTCTGGCCACCTGAGACCAAGAAACTCCCATTGCAACAACATCCTTGTTCTGTAACTTGTTTATTTGCACACTCTATTTGAAATACTATACTGGTCATTTTAATGAAAAATGTATCTATTATATGTTTTCAGATTGTATTAATTTAAAGTAAAAACTCAGATTGTATCACTTTGCTTAAAAGCTTAAAAGACTTCATGTATTACTTCTTTAAAAGTGAAATAATATTAAATTAAAAAATATCTAATATGATTTTAAAACTCAAACCATTGCTTTAGTATATGTGGAAGAGCAATGTCCACATTTTTCTGTGGACTGGTAAGTGGGCCAGGGGATAAATTGCTGCTGTGGCCCGTGATGGAAAGAATGAAAGGAACAACTAACGCTAAATAGTTGTCTTCTGCCCTCCACATGCAATTCATCAGTGTCTTGGACATCATTACAATTACACACACACAGACATACAGACACACAACCAGACACACACACACACACACACACAGACACACACACACATAGACAAGACACACATACAGACACATACACATGGACACACACACAGACACACACATGGACACATACACACACATCATACACACATTAAGTTTTTAAAAGCCTGGCTATTCTCTAACTATCTTGTTTTGATAGCTTTCTTTATCATATATGTGTGTATGTATATATGTACACAATATGTATGAATAAAATGTAAGTATCATATATATGATAGATTTAGTAATAGAATTTATTGAATCATTAAAAGCAGGTATTTTTTTTTCTGTGACTTAGGCATAATCCTGAGCTTTGGTGGATGACTTCCATCAGGGATTGGCATAAACTTCATATCAATACTAAGGGTGATAGAACCCAGACTTGCGGGTTGATCAAAAGGTTCACACAGGAAAACTAGGGCAGCTGCAGAATTTGAGAAGACATATATTTGGCATCAAAAATAAATAAATATCAGATAATATTTAACTAGAGAGAGTTACTCTGCTGAGAAGAGGTTCTTTGTTGTTGTTTTCTATGATTCACAAGAAAGTGCAGCCAGTTTCCAGTCCCATTCTTACATTATGTATTTCATTATATTTGCATTTGTTTTAATCTTCAAACTGCCATATCTGGGTCCAGCTACTGAAATTGCCCCTCTCACTCTTTCATGTGTGGACTGCCTCTCCTTGAAATGTTTGTGTGTGTGTGTGTGTGTGTGTGTGTGTGTGTGTGTGTGTGTGTGTGTGTGTGTGTAATTTTACTTCTCTCATAAATTACATTCTGATATATTCCTTCTGATAAACTTTCCCTGATAGCTTTGATGTGACTAGTCAAGAACTCTCTTTGTATTTGTGATTCAACACTTATCTCTATTTTCCACTTACTACAAATTTTAAATGTTTTGTTCACAGTATTATTAGGTTAATATAAATCCCCTTCACCCAAGTACAATTTATTCAGAAGTCAAGGTTATGTCTCTATTTAGTTATCCTTTGTTTCTCAATATGTAATTAGTTAGTTGGTCACATTAGGTGCAAAGCATATACTTATAATGAATGATTAATGAGTAACATGTTTTGAAATTATTATACTCTATCCATTAAAGCCATTATGTATGTGGACATTCATGTATGCCTGTATTTTTTAATGTCTTTTTAATGGGTTTATTTATTCATTAGTTGTTGGAAGCTTGTAAAAGGAACATATTAATAAATCACCTAGGAATTGCTTCTTAAGTTATATCACAGCAACCTTCTTAGTAGAAAAGATGATCTCATCATTCCATCCTGTTTCTCTGGAGTGAATGGGGAAAGAAAGAAAAAAATTAAATATGCTTTAATGAAGTGCTCATATTACAGAATGATGCATCAGTTTACCAAAATATTCAGTGGTCACTGTGGAATTATGTGAAGTAAAAAGATTTTTAAAGGATGCTTTTATAATTTAAAGAATTTATTAGCATGTCTATGGAGAAACAACCAGAAATCAGACATGAATAGATAAATATTCTGATTAGATAATCTCTTTTCAGAAAAGGAGCATCCAATCAGTAATTTTTATATTAGAAATAATCAGAAAGCAAATCATTTAATTTTAGGTAGATTTTTAAATGATTTCTATTAATAACTTGTAACTACCATGATCTAAAAACTTACCTTGAAATACATCATACTTATTACCATATGAAATGAGTAAAGTTTCTAAACAAATTGCATTTGACAAAAATGTTCATATGATTTAAAATTGCATTGGAGGAATGATTCCACTCTCAAAGAGTTAGCACATTGGTTTTATATATTTGAATTTTATTTCAACACATAAAAGAGGATGACATTTAATATATGGTCATAACTCACTGAATTCGTTTTAAAGTCCTTGAAATATAGTGTGAGGTAAAGTCCATATCTCACATCACTTCCATGCAACGGTGATTAAGATATGAAAAACTTCTGTTGTCTATGTAAAAAGCCTTTCCAGCATTTTGTGCGTTTTTCCCCAACTCACCTATAGCCTTAAGGTTCATATCCCCCCGGCTGCACCTGTTGTCACCCATTTCATCATCTCCTTCCTTCTGCTTGAAAACTTTCTGTCACAGCAGGCCAGAAAGTGCTGGAGACTTCGTGGGAGAAGTGAAATGATCATTTTCTTTTCTTTGGTTCAAAGTACAGCACATGAGAGTATAATGCTAAGTTGTTGACTCAGAAATAGAAGGTTTTGGCGGAAATGATGACAAGCCGTGGTTTTCAAGGCCAATTAGACTTTATACAGGTGTTTTTATTGAGAATCACAAGAGAAAGGCTTTCTGTGGGTAGAAGTGGTTCACCGGGACATATTGGACAAGTACATATGGAATGAGAAAGCACAAGATGCAAACAGCGTCTAAAAGGACCTGAATGAGGAACTGCACATACTTGCAAAGCAAATGATTAACTGTAGAATGAGACAGAAGGAACAATGTTTCTGAGACCAGTTAGAAAATAGACTGGAGATGGGAGAGTCTGTTCTTGGACACTGAATGACCTATGCCAGAGCCTGTATCAAGTAGTCCCATCGAGAGTGAAAAATGATAGGTACCTTTGTGAGAAGTAAATCTGGTGTTTTCATTATCACCCCCTTCAGATATATTTTCCAAGAAACAAGGGACTCTATTGTTAGTAATTATACAACTCATTTATATTAATTGATGGCAATTAGTGAGTAAAATCTGATATAATTTCATTTCAGGAGATACTGTACACCTTTACAAAGGCATCTGTAAAGCACAGGGGTCATTTATCCTATATCCTGTGGATTCAAACTTAAGATTTTAACAGCTAAATAATTTCAAAGCTATTTTCTATACTGAACTAAACAAAAAATATGAGGTCCAATAAATTCTGCTAATTTCTATGTTTTACTTGTGTTATCTCACTGTTTCCTATTCAATTAATTTTGCATTAATATAATGTTTATATATGTGCATGTATATATATATATATATAAACAATTTGAGATAGATTATAATAATAGGTATACCTGAGGTGTTAGTAAATATTTAGAGAAAAATAAAATTTTCAAAAAGAAAAAAAAAATAAACCAAGAAGAAAAAATATTTGGAAAAAACCTGGATTTATATTTCATGCCTTAAAGCTTGTAGAGTGTTAATTTTCTCCCTGCCTGGATCAGTTCTATTCTTGTATTAATGGGTTTGCTTTTCACTATGGGAAGTTTGCTAATGTATCCAATTACATACTTGTTGTGACCCCTAAGAATGCTGAAAAGAATAGATTTGAGGTCATTGTTATAGCTTACCTCATGGAACTTTTTGTGTAAGATTTTTCTTATCAAATGTATTCAGTGTTATGTAAGCTCTCCTGAGGATGGGCTGCCTTTTTGTTCTAAAAATACCCAGTTCTGTTCCCATGAAAGGATATTGTGGGAGCATCCAGAGCTCACTGGCATTGTTTGAAGGTGTGATTGCCTTAGTGTTTGAATGTTACTGTTTTGAGATCCTTGGTCCCTCCTCTTTAATCCACCAGATAAGGAAGTTCTCCCCTGAGGTCCTACAATAATCAAGGTGACTAAAAAGCTATATACAGAGCTGGGTTCATAGATATAAAACACACCATTCAGATGCCAGACTCTAATGCCTTATCTTCCAAAGCCCAACATAATAATAATAAAACCTAACATTTTGCCAAGGTCACGCGTTTGTCAGAAGAAATAATAAAACTGACATTCAGCAAAAGGCTTCCTCCTTCTATGGTTCAACCATCAATTTATAGAGTGAAATATATTCCTGATCAGCACAAAATAAATGGGGCTAAGAGATCCGATTTGAAAACACAAACTACCATAATATCACCCTCATAAAGGCTAACATTGAGCATTATTTATATTAAAATATAGGAATCCCCTAATGAGAATGATGGGTCTCTCAGATATTGTCATTTGTATTTTTTTTTTTTATTATTTTCTGTATTGATTGCTCACTGAGTCAATTTCACTCTGCTTCCATGATTGCCAGGCTTCCTCCTCTATGAGAACACAGTGCACATCATTATCACTGTCATGCACACTCTCTACCATGCTCTCCTTGTCAGTTTATCCATTTTCCAAGGACAGCTTTTTATAAATTCAGCACCTACTTCATGTCTTGTTCCAATAACAACCCCCTTTATCTCAAGTACATTTGAATTCACAGCAGTTACGCATAATTCAATTTCTTTTGAAATTCAATTCAAAGCAACCAATTGTCAACCTACTATTGCCATACATTCCAACTTCCTCATACTACTAGCACACTGAAGCTTAGGCAACTGTACCCAGAACATTGTTGTCCTTTACCATCCCTTTGCCCTCTATCCATTATGAAAATAGGAACCCTATATTCATACTGATGAACCAAACAGACTTTCTCTGTTCTTGCTCTGTGAACAACAAAAGCCATATTTAGACTCTTCTTGTGCTGTGCTTAAACACTCACTGTAGTTGTTGGTGCTAGAAGAAAAGAATAAATACTATCATTTAAAAACATAACAATGAATTTTCCTTAATCCTTTCTGAGGACATCTAGATAGCTAGTCCTACCTTTTCACTCTTCCTATGTTTTAAACTATATTTATTATGCATTTTATTGTCATATGAGCTTAATGGCTTTTGTGTTGGCCTCCAAATTAATTGGCTTAGGAGACACCTAGAAACTTAATTAAGCACAGCCTTTGGTTGGATTCTAGAAAGAGCTGAATCAACTTCTTACTTAATAATTTAACACAGTGGTGGGTTCAAATTTGAATAGGTTATTAACTGGCTGAAGGACTATTAGAAGGAGAGTTTAAAGGAAATATTCTTAAAGAGTATACCTTGGCCCTGGACCTTCTTCTTACACGTACTCTTTTTTCTTTTCTTGCTTCCATGAAATGAGAGCTTCAAAAGGAGTTCAGCTCCCATACACTTGAATCCAGGTTCCTGACATTTCCTTTTACTCCTGCTTGTCTAAATCGTCACATCATCAGAGCCACTGGGAATGTACAAGAGCCCATTTTCTCATTCTTGGTGAGGGTGGCAGCGGTTCCAATTCTTAACTGCATTCATAGTGGAATTCTCAAGATGTGTCCATTCATAAGGAACAGTATTGTCAAAGTTCTGCTTTATCCTCAGATACAAACTCTCTGTATCCTTTCTCTACTGCGCTCCCTTTCATTACTGTTAATTAAAAACTTCTTCCAAAGTAAGAATGCTCACATATATCAAACCAATCTGCATCTTTGGTAAATTTAATCACTTCTTTTCAAAAGCCTCTTTTGATGAACAAAACATAACCTTCACTTAACAAATAAATGCTCAGATTGAAGGTAAGTGGTGTAACCAATGGTATATAGAAATTTAGTATATGTTTTGATTACAACACACACAAATTAAATCCATCAATGTGGCTTATTATTTTTGCTTATATTTTTGCTTTATATTTTAATATAAATTAAATATTTATATTAAATAAATATTTACGTATTTAAGTTTTCCAGGATTTTATAGTAACATTGAATTTTCCATGGTTAATAATTCCCTTTTTCCATTCTACATTAATACACATATGTACAGATTTGTAGCTATTGTTCTACAATCCATTTCAGATAGGATACTGACCTTTCTTAAGGGTGTGCATGTTTTAACTTCCAGTATCTGTCAGCATGCTACTTTACAGAGCAAATCGTACTTGAAAGATCTGAGTAAGCTAAGGACTGAGAGTCTTCCCTGGACTATCCAGGTCATCATCATAATCTTTAGGGTCCTCTTAAGAGGCTTGCAAGGAAGTCTGAGTGGGAGAATGTGTCAGGATGAAAGATAGAGCAAAAGAGATTTAGCCTCAAGCAATGGAATATGTGTCACATTCAGACCAGGAGAAAAATAAAAATGCCCATCCTCAGTGCACAGGAGAAGTCTTCTCCGCAAAAGCTGACTTTAGTGCCACAAAGGCCACTTCAGTTTTTGTGAACTATCCTCTTGGGAAGTTACACCATCTCACCATTTCAATCCATAAAGTTTGTACTGCCTTGACACAGGATTACAGGGAAACTCATACAGACCTTTCTCTGTGGCTTTACCTATAAGCTCTTTATATTTTCATCTAATCCAGACTATGTTGACAAATAATTATCATGAAACACTTCTTTAAGATCTAGATACTCTACAATGTAAATCTCTTTATAGGTTTAGACCATTTATGAGAGACAATGTAGAAACCATCATATAAAAAATAGAATATTTTTTTATTTCCCCCAAATTAAAATAAATAAAAATAAAGCAAAGACACAAGGACACAAAATGTTGTCTTATCAGAATCACATACTGGTTAAAACCTTTCCTTCCATGGAATTGGCCTTTGTGGCCAGTGAGCAGTTCTTGAAACTGAATTTATGATATTTGCTCAGGCCTCAACATAGATAATCATTATCAAATATATAATCTTTCTATAAATTTCACCCACAGGACTCTGTTTCTGTCTGATCTTATCCCCGTTTAAAGGTTTCACTGTCTTCCAAAATAGTACCACCATCTGTGGAAAACGTTTCAATACGTAGGCCTGTGGAGGGTATTTTACATGCAAACATACAATGTGTGTTGAATTTTTAGTGGCCCCTTACCTACAGCTATGAATATAAATAAGTATGAACAATATACATATCACTACATACCACCATAGGTAGATATGTTAATAAGGAGACAGCCCCATGCAAAAATTAAACTCATTAGAACAATTTAGGCTTTGTTAAAGAATTGTAAGGCCAAGTCTGAGATAAACTTTTTTGTGGCTGTTTATGGTATATATAGTGGCAAGAGAGTCAGATCATCATTATGGGTTAGATGATGTCCTGATTAGTTTCATTTTCAACTAGGCACAAAACTAGAGTTTCCGGGTAAGAGGAAACTGAAGACTGGTCTCCATGTGATGGACCTGGTGCCAATGCCTGTGATATATTGCCTTGAAAATGCCTGATATGACGAGCAAAACCCATTGTTTGATGTGTCATATCTACACTTTTGGGTCCAGGTTATATCAAATTTAGTTGAGAATGAACGAAACACATACACACACACACACACACACACACACACACACACACACACACACACACACACACACAGAGAGAGAGAGAGAGAGAGAGAGACAGAGAGAGAGAGAGAGAGAGAGAGAGAGACAGAGAGTCACAGAGACAGAGAGAGACAGAGACAGAGACAGACAAGGAGCAGAGAGCAGTTGTCTTCCCTGGTTACTTCTTTAAGTTCCTGCCCTGACTTACCTTTAGGATACACTATGCATTGGATGTGTAAGCTAAACAAAAAGTTTCCCTCTCAAGTTGCTTTTGGTGAGGCTGATTATTAAAGTAACAGTAAATCAAACTAGAATAGATAACAGTGTAGTTCACGATTCATAAAGATAAATTGTTAGCAATTTACCAAGATATGTGACCTAATCAAAAAGCAAAAAAAATGTATTAAAGAGTCTTTATAAATGGCATGAGGCTAATGGGTACAGAAAAGATAAAACAATTAAGATAACTCTTACTATATTACAGTTCATAGGGAAATAAAATGGAGATTTCCTTGGCTATTTAACTACAAGATAAAACCACACTAATATCAGACAACTGTAATCAACAGAAAGGTCTTTCTGCTGACAGAAAGATTGTTGCTGGAGTCATACACTTTCTGTTCTAACCAGTACATTTAGGTTTGCTTAGAAAAATATTTGAAGTTAGAGATACATGCATTCCTACACAAAAGCTGTGCAATTTCATTAAAGTGTGATATAAATTAAGCTACAGGATTCATTCACCTATTGTTGTGACCTTATTGAGAGTATTGATTTTCAGTCTACTACAAGGTAGCGAGAAAGTGAGTATGGTATAAGGAATAATATTATTTCTTTAGTATATTTAGTACTCCTTTCCAGATGCTATTACCCTTTAATGCATGTCTTCTGGTATAGAATCCCAACCATAAAGTTATTTTGTTGCTTCATTATAAATTTAATGTTGCTGTTACAAATATGCAAATATCAATTACTTAATGGATGCTATTTTCCCTTCCCTAACCACTTTCTCCATCATCATCATTATCACTATCACCACCATCATGTTAACAAGTTGAGTTGTCCTAAAAACACAGAGACAAACAGACATGGAGGGGGGAGAAAGGGGGGAGAGGGAGAAAGCTGCTCATGTCTTCCCTAAATCATTTTGCATGGATTTTACTCTGACTCAGATAACTTTAATCAGAGAATGCCAGAGATTTTCCTTTGCCTTTCTCATATACTCACTCAAATTAGTTAGGAAATATTCAGTAACATTGGCTAAATTGTTTTAATATTTCCTCTTAATTAAAACACACAATATATTGTATATTTCAAGTCTATTAACTCACTGTTTCAGCCGGATACGTAGTTGCATGTGTTCAACATTGTATTTAACTTCAACAGACTTGATGTTTGCTTTCTACTGCTGTATCTGTAGTGCTCCAATGAGCCCCCTGTGGGGGTGCAAATCCCCCTGTAACAGACACAAAACTTAGATAAGTAGAGGATTGTGTGTCTGCCGTCTGTCTTTCTAGAGTTGAGTATTGTGCTGGAATGTGTCTTGCCATCATCTGGTTGCTTCTTCCCACTCCTGACCCTGCTCCTGTTTATTTGGATATGAACTTTCTTTCAGGTATTTTTGATGTTATTCTTTCACATCGTGTTTTCTCTTCTTCAGTAAGATGTTTTATGTTTGGAGTTTCTGGTCTTTCTCATTTCTATCATTTGCACTTGCTCTTGCGATGATGATTCAGATCTGTATTTTTATTTTATGTCTATGTTCCTTTAAAAATGTCATTTCTTATTTTAAGGCATCATTATTATTTCTGTAAGAAATTTATTATAAAATGTATTCATATTTCATTTATTTTATATCTTTATTTCCTTGTGTATGCCTTCTCTGGGTTAACTTCAGCTTGTTTGTGTTGGCCCATGTTTAAGAATAACAAGGTTTCACCCATTACAGTCTTCTGAGTACTATAGTTGAATATTGTCCCATAGATATTTACTCATTAAAAAATGTTAGGGAATTCTAATGACAATGTCTTTAGATTTCCAAGTTTGATAAACTTTTTCAGCCAGTACTATGCTGATCTTCTGAGATCCAAAAGCAAACTGAGAACTGTCTAAAATATCAGAATTAGTTATGTATAGACCTACTTGTGTGCAATATAAACTGATTCATAATTGTAGTAATAAGTTTCTGGTCCAGAGTAGCCTCGAGATCCAGACCAGAAATCCCAAGTAGACTGCCCATAGCTGCTTGGTTCCAAATAATCACACAAATTTTTATTTAAATTACATGCTGTTTGGCCTATGGCTCAAATTTATTGGTAGCTATCTCTCAAATCTATTAATCTATGTCTTGCCATACGATTCATGGCTTACCTGAGTTTCTTTACATATTACCTCTTGGGTCCCTGAATTGTGTCTCTCCGGAGTCTGCCGTCTTTCCCTTGTATCTATGCTTGGGTTTTCTGTCTGTATCTAAGTTGAGTTCTAACTGGGTTAGGCCAAACCAGTCCTTTTATTAACCACTGATTTTCATAGCATGCACAAGACTTCCTACATCATTCAATGGCTCCTATTATTGCTTGGTTCAAAGACATTTTTATGCAGAAAATAAAATTCTTATTTATTGTTATTAAATCTCTATATGCCTGTAAGTACTTCTTTAGCTTCTGCTCATATTTGCATAGATTCAATCACTACTCTTAAACCTACTAAAGATTCTTAGTTACTGAAGGTTTGTGGCCTGAAGGCCAAGATACTGACTTTTGATTACTCATGAAAATTGGAATTCTCTCTGGGGTCTGTGAAAGAGGTAAAATTCTATACCAATTATCAACTTATTTTTTATAATTTATTTATAAAATAGTTTTTTTTTCCACTCATCCCCCTGGTCCCCCTCTCTTCCCTCCTCCTAATCCCTCCCAGACAGCTTTCAGACTCCTTGCCTTCCCCTTTCCTGATAGTCTCCCTGCAAAGGGAAAGAAGTCCCAAGGTGGGGCAGCTCTGCATGGCACATCCACTCCAGGCAAGTCCGATTCACTCGTGCCAATGTCAAGACTGAGTTAGGCACTCCTCGGCAGGGAATGGGTTCCACCCCACACACAGGAACACAGTCTGATCCTACCCTCCTGAGGCTCCACATACTGCCCATGCCACAACAGTTGCCTAGAGGCCCTAGCTCCTTTTCCCCATGGTTCCCCAGTGGCTGTTTTTGATTCAGTGAGCTCCCCAGAGCTTCAGACAGTCATCTCTGTGGGACTTCTCCTCATATTTTTATAATGAGGTTATCTACTAATTTGAAATTATGTTTTGATTAGACAAGAATTGTTTTGTTATTCTCAGAAAAAAATGGATGCTGCTTATTTATTACAGCGAACCTTATATTTTTATATATATACATATACTTAATAGAGTTATAGATTGTTAGAGAATACATATTTTATATTAAATTAACATGATTAGTAAATAAATACATATCTTATGTCCTATCATAATTATAAATATAAATTATAAATATAATTATAAATCCTAGTAAAATCAATATCTATTTTGTTTAAAAGCATGGGAAGCAGAAATTAGTATAACAAAAAATACAGATGGTGGGTTTCAACTTTCGTAATGTTGTTACCCTTTAACACACTTTCTTATGTTGTTGTGACCCCATCCATAAAATTATTTCATTGCTACTCATAGCTGTAATTTTGCTACTGTTCTGACCATAAGATAAACATCCGATATGCAGGATATCTGATATGTGGCTTCAAAAGAGGTCTTGACCCAGAGGTTTAAAACCGCTAGACTAAAGAAATGTATTAGATATGGAATATTATGAGAGATCTCATTGTATGAAATACAGAACATTTACTCATACGTTGTTTTCCTGAAATATTTAGTTGGTCGTCTTGGTTTCAGGGACACATTCTAAATTAGTAGATTTTCATGTCATAAAAGTATAGTCTAGTATAAAAAAACATTTGTACCACATTCTTTAGCAATTAATTAAAGAGCTCTTTACCCATCACTTGTCTCTACAGAGAAAGTCCCAATTGTATTACATTAAGTGCCCTAGAGTACAAGATTTATTCTTCTTAATAAAAAGTGTGTAGCTGCATAAAATTTTAACCTTTAGAGAGTTTGGAATTAATGGCTTATAATATTAGATATTATAAACTGCATTCTTGAATTTAAGGCTCTTACCAAGGTGTTTGCTCAGTGTGAAGTGCCATTTTATCAACATAGCCCATTAATAAGACACATAAAGATAAAACTAGTTTAGAGTACATTTGATTTTGGTTTTTAAAAACCCTTCTACTACAGTTCATCTTGATACTTCATCACAAAATATAATTATTATTCATCCATTTGTCTTGAAGTTTAACTTTAATATTTCTTGCCATGTAGTTTGAAAAAATATAAAGCATTTAGTAAAAATTTCATTTTGCCATTTATCTGCCTCATTAGTTCTTTCTACATAGGACACTAGTTTTAGATTAAGGATGCTATATGATGTTGCCCACTGATGTTGATTCAGAGCCTAGATTCAGGTAGGAAATAGCATAAGGAGTATACTTTTCTAATAAGTAGAGCATCATATAAAAGGTAAGTCAAGTTATTTTTATAATTTATTAGAACACTTTCATATAATAATCATAAAATTTAAATAAAGTTAAGTAATGTTAAAATCTGATGTATCAAAAAATGTGATAAATGGTGTAGCAAAATATTACGGCAAACAAAAACTTAAAGTAAATGTTCACAAAGCACTAGAACTTCATTGAGCTTAGCATGTCAGGAACATCAGTTTGCATACTACTAGAAAGAGAAGTTCAAGTTGTAAAAAATGTTCTCCAAGTCCTATTAGAGTAATGAGCCTAGCATGACAGAACACCATGTTGTAGGTCCACATGTTGCTTTTTCAATAAGTGTCTAAAATCATAATAGCTCATACTCGAAAATACTAGTATATTACAGTCTAATATTTTCTATAGCTATTTATTCATAAAATAAGCACAGTATGTACTCACTCACAAATGAATATTATACAAAAAGCAAAAGATAACCAGGCTATAATCTACAATTCGAGAGAATCTAGATAACAAGAAGGTTCCTAAGAGAGACATGCATGGATCCCCCTAGGAAGGGAAAATAGATACAATATCCTGAGTAAATGTGGTTAGTAAAGTATATACAGATGGTTAGCATTTTGCAAAAAAGATGAACAGAAACGAAATATGTCACATTTATAAGGTTAAGTAAAATTAAAATCTTCTTAACAAATAAATATTCCTAGAAGCTTACCTGAGTGAGTCATGTCTATAGAGGTTTTTCCTATTGCTTTTAAAATCATAATTCTCAATTCAATTATCAAAGCAGTTACCAAGTTTACATAAAGGGTAATGTAATCAGAAACATATTTCACATCTATAGTCACTGTTCAAATATAAAATATAAAAATGTGAATGTAAAACTAAAATTAAAAATTTACTTTTGTGAGAAAGATTTTAAAAAGATAAGCATAAGTGTACATTACTTTCAAATGTAAACATATATGAATTATATTAATATAGAATTATATCTAGAAAATTTAAGATTGCATAGCTTAATAAATATATGTACACACATTATGACTCAACTTTTCACACTTAGCTAATTCACCTCATAGAAAATAATACACACACTTTGAAAATATAAAATGTTAGCATAGTTTTTTTATAACACCAAAATATTAGAAATCATCAGCCCATAGCAATAAAGATATATTTGTGTATAAATTATGAAACTGACCTTATGTATGAGGATAATTTATGTAGAAATTATCAGTATGACTATAAGATTGAGGATATAAACATGTATATCCTGAGGAAGGACACTTTCCACAGAATGTGATAGCCCCCTTATCTTGGACTTCTATGCCCCAGCCTAACATAATGATTTCTGTTTCATAAGTTACCTATTCTATAATAGTCTGTTATTATAAAACAGACCTAAAGAATATATTATTTTTATTGTTATTACACAACAGTTTTTGTTAATAATTTATTACCTGAGAACAGATAAATGAGTTTCAAAAACTGTATTGGGTTATGTTACAGGCTGAATATTTTCATCTCCTAATCCATATTTTGGAATGTTAAAAACATGTAGGAAGGCATTATAGAAGAAAGTATTTAGAAATGTGCTGGGTCTTAATAACAGCTGGTCCCTATGCTTTTATTGCCCATACAATAAAGATCTGGACCTTCAGTTTATCTTCTATTATAAATGCTATGATGTGGTCAGAACTTCACACCCAGAAGGATGCCTTACCCAGAACATGAGAGCCCCAAATCCTTATCTTGGTTTTCCAATTTACAGACCTAAGAGTGATAATTTCTGTTTAATAAGTTACCCATTCGACAATAGTCTGTTATTACAAAACCTAAAATATATGTTTTTATAATTGCTATTATACAATAGCACTAATGAATAATTTACTATGACAAGAGATAGATGAGTCTCAAAACTAATTAAAGGAGCAAAGATGCTCCTTTGAAATTAAACATCATGTTATTTCTATAAAGTTTAACTCTAGTCACACATAAGAAATATGATATATAAAAGTATGTTTACATAGGACAATAATATTTTTAGAAATCATGACATGTAAACAAAAGAATAGGCATTAGGCTAGTGATGATATTCAGTGGGAACAGGTAACATAAAGATGGGAACTATGAATGTTCATATGAACACTGATGCCAAAGTTTGTTATGATCACAGCTCTGTGCTTTTTGAAATGTGAGCTTGAAACTTGTACTAATATTGTATGTATTATTTTCATGTATCAGTCATGATATTAAGACACAAATAATTATAAAATTTTGAGTAACTATGGATAAATTGTACACAAATATATGGATGTTCCTTAAATCTGTATTCTATTCTAAATCATTTAGATAATAATAAAACAATGCACAGGAAATATGCTCCAATAATGTATATTTTAGATGATGAATTTTATTTAAAACAGATAAAACAATTAATATTAAAATGTGAGTGCAGTTCACTAGTAAACCACAACACTTACATGTGTTTTTCACGCTTCCAGAAATGGTAGCTAAATTTTAAAATTTGAGAATATATAACATATAAAATATTTTTTTCTTAAATGAATACTGGACTTTTAAATTGTTATGTTATCTGATAACTCAAGAAGTTTGCTACAAACCAAATACATAAGCATGTGCTGAAATATAGCTGCAGTCACTTATAAAAATGGGTTTAAACACCTTCTTCAAAACTTGTTAAAATATATGAATAGATATATGACTGATTTATCCTTATTTTCTACATTATGTTATTAAATGTTGAAACATACAACCTAAATACCTTTTAATATCAAGATAACTAATGTAATTTTTTTTCATAGTGATTGACATAACTTATTACTTAATGACTTTCAGTCTAATTGTTATTGCAATTTTGGTAATTACCTAATAAATTTTACACGCTGCTAGCTCTATTGACAGTATGACCAATTAACATACTTAAGTCTATTAGCAAAAACGTTTAAATGAATAATCAAATGTAAAATTTGATATGGATATGTGATAATGTAGAATAATTATTATAAGATGCTTTACAAACAAACCAAATGCTGACATCAAATGTTCCACTTGCAGATGAATTTTTGGAAACTGAGCACAAGTTTATGGGAAATATGGTAAGAGGTGTGTTTAACTCAGAATGGTTAGTCGACATAAAGGTCCTGAGGTAAGAGAATGCATAATATTCCAAAAAATAAAGATGCTTATCATATCAGAAATATAGCCTTTAAGGATAAAATAACTATAAATTGACTAAAAGAAAATTATATGCATGATCAAAAAGAATTTGCAAAACTTTTACATTTCAGATTAAAAGTGTAAGTATTTCTGAAATAAGATTATGTTATTATTAACTGTGATGATTTATGGAAGTGAGACTATTTAGACAAATTTTTAAAATATGAGTGTTTGGTGAAAAATTAATAGAATGTAAGAAGTTTCTTAATATTAAAAGGCTATCAGTCAATATTTCATAGGCTCTGCCACAGCTATCAGAAGTGACTAGATAAGCAGGCTGTCTTTACATACTTAAAGGATAGAAAATCTTTCCTGACATAACTGAGTCAAAAGAGAAATCAAAATCTATAAGATAAGATGTTAATTTTGTGTTGTGTCACCATTTCATAACTTCTTACTTGCTTAGTATTGTATTTCTGAGTGTTGAAATGGACATATAAAGAGAGAAATTGTGGTGGGATTCAGGTGTCAGCTGATAAGGTCCGAAGAAGCTCATCCAGGGTCCCGGACTCCTGAAGGGGGAGTGGCCAACCCCATTCATAAAAAGGCTGCTGGGATCTTGGGGTCTCGTTCTCTCTCTCTCTCTCTCTCTCTCTCTCTCTCTCTCTCTCTCTCTCTCTCTCTCTCTCTCTCTCTCTCTCTCTCTCTTTTTGACCAGGAATTGAACCAGGCTGCTATGGTGAGAGTGCAGAATCTTAACCACTAGACAGAGGTAGACGAACCCTAGTTACTGTAACAAGAAATAGCAAAATAATAATAATAATAATAATAATAATAATAATAATAATAATAAATAAAAAAGGAAATGGAAAGATAGAAGTAGAAGACAAATGTGTACAGAATTAATGAAATAATACATAAATTTTCTTAAAGTAAAAATATATTCCCAGCTCAAAGATCTGTCAGTAGTGTGATAGCTCTACAAAGAAAAGGGGGAAAATCATTAAATGTGAGTATTTGTAATTATAGCTCTGGAAAGCAAAGCTACACATATCTCTGGGCTCACTTGCTTTCAAGCTCAGCCTACTTAGTAAACTCCAGATTAGTGAGGGATTCCATCTCTAAAACTAATGTGGCTATCACATGACACATTCATGAAGTTGCCACTTGATTTTCAGATTAATACACAAGAGCATGTGCATCGCCAGCTTGAACAAAATAACACACATGTGCACCCATGAACAAAACTTGCATATATGTTCTCAGAAGATGAATATGATTTCTGCTTTCAGTTACTCTGTATTTTGTTGTTTTATTTTTCAGCCACTGGTATTCATTTGAAAATTTACATTTTTTTTTCCTAAAAAAATAAAGTGTTAAAGGAGACAAAAATTTATATAATTTAAAATGAAAAGATTTAGCAATATCAAATATTTTATTTACTATTACAGAAGAAGAAAATTAAAACATGAGTCAATCTCAGATACAAACAATAGGTAAATCTATCATCTATTTATCTATCTATCTGTATATCTATCTACATATATATCCACATATATAACTATGTGTCTAAAAATCTAAAAAATAAAATCTAAATATATGTTGCATACATATGTCACATATGGACCTCTAAATTTAATATAGTGAACTAATGTATCCATATTTGTAAAGCTATTATTAAAAATTATTCACATTACCATTATTTTAAAAGTATATGATTACAGAGCTAAATAATGTTTATGAAAATATAAATTGTACAACAAATAGTTGTGCTTGGAAAAATCCATAGACAACCATTATTTGGACAATAAAATAAGATTTAATGTAGAATATGTTCATAAAATTTTAATATCAATAAACAACTTAAAACTCAAAAGGAAATAGACTTAAAATATAATTACTCCATTACAAAAGATGAATTGGCAAAAGTATCGCCAATTTTCTATTATGTTTTTAAACATCAATATTATTATATATTTGTAATTTTGACTGTTAATACAGAAGTTTGTCTAAAATTTCCATATGTTGAAATTTAATTAAACAAACTATTCTACTCACTTCTGTCAAAGAGTTTTGGGTTCTTTGTTCATAAGAAAAAGAAAAAAAAAGTCTTTTAAGAAACATAGCTCAAATTTCAATGTTGTATTCAGATACATTTTATATAACATAAAATAAGTCAAAATACAAGAGAAACAAATGGAAAATAAAGAGCCAAATAAATAAACACAAGGAAAAAACATGCAGAGCTAAGACACACATATACACATTCATATAAAACCCATAAAAACAAAATTGATAATCAGAATATATAAGTAAAAAACTATAAGGATAAAAATATATTTTCATGTAAGAAAGACATAAAAATCTGTCATAGGGAAATAGTATCACAATCTAGTGTTATAAGCACAACCACATAAGAAAAAGTGAAGTCATATAACCTGTGCTAAATTACCTTACCAATAGTGTTTTGTTTTTCCTGTTATGGAAAACCCAATTTTTATACTTATCATTTGCTCTATATCCAAATGATTACCTAGTTGCATAGGGTCTGTTGTTCACATGAAATTAATTTCTTTGTGATACCTCAGTAAAAGTAACATGTTTACCTTTGTCTTTAACTCTTGGGGGAACACCCATATCATCTAAAGTCCATCTTACCACAACTTCACACTCTCTGTTCTAAATTATATAGAGAATCTGCTTGCTCGTTAGCTCACTGTTATACAGTAATTCACTGCCTTCTGACTTTTTAATGTTGTAACCCCGATTTCCTTCTTTCTTGGAAGACCATGTGGGAAAAAAATACCTCCAGTACTAGAAAAGTAGAAGACTCTTTTCTTTCTTTTAAAATGCCCGTTTTCATTAGTAGGAATAAAAGTGATTGGCAAAATGCCAGAAACCTGCGCTCCTTTTTTCTTCCTTCTGAAGATTTTTGGGCTCTTTTGCTACAATGCTTCACTTTCTTTCTCAAGATCAAATTAATTTAGCTTTCTTATTACTTATGTTACTACATAAAAATATTTGTTTTAAATCATCAATTTATATTCTACACATTTTAATTTTTCTGTGCAGCTTAAAAAAAATAGATCTAAACATACTTTAAAGCTATAGCCACTGACTCATAGTTACTGTGTGCTCGGAAGTCTGTCCTGCTGCAACTGGCTGCACCTGGTTACAGTTTATAATAGGTGCTCTTTAAAAGTGAGGCATCAAAACCCAATTCAAATTGTGATGAGTAGTATGTGCAAGAGCAGAAGGAAGTAATCACTGGGTGATTTTTAGAAACTCACATAGAACTAGAATGCAGCTGAGTGGTAGAGTAATCATCTAGAATATATGGGCCAAAGGGGCTAATTCTACGTATTTATAAAAATAAAATAAGAAACTGCGAAATTTCTTTCGTCTGCCAATTTTTAACATGCCATATATTTAAAGTCTTCTCACTTGATTCCCCAATCTCCAAGTCTCAAACTATTTGAGAATTTATTCAAAACCCTGAATTTCTCTTTCAAAAGTAGGCCAGTTGTATAGAGTGTTCTTTGAGTGTGGTCTGTTAAACATCTTCACTAACATTTCCTCCTGATTCATAAAACCATAGAATGAGGACAATAATTATGATTCCTGTACATTCAGCATAATCTTTTTTTCAAGACAAGGTTTCCTGCTTCTGCCTCCCAAGTGCTGGGATTAAAAGCATGCACCCTCACCATCTGGCTCCAGCATGAAGTTTTTAAAAATGCTTCAAGTTGAATCTTATGGACGTATATTCTCAACTGAGGCTCACTGTTCTCTAATGACACTAGCTTGTGTTGACCTGAAGAAAGAATAGCTAGTACAGTGTTTTGGACAGCAGAGTCATGGAGAACCAACACTCTTTTCATATAAGTCTTTCAACTTCTTTAGACCAGCTTAAAATGTTTAGAAGATATTCTCTCAAACATTGTGGTACTGATGGTTCTTCTCCATTTCTAATTAAGCCCCTTCTTGAACTCACTTGTACCTTGATATCCTTATGTGTTATTCTGATTTTCCTGCTCACAAATTCTTTTTACTTTCTTTATTAATTCAATTGCTACAGGTAGAAGCCTGTCTTTCTGGTCATGATGACCAATCCATTATCACTATGTCAACTTTTATAAAGGAAAGCATTTAATTGAGACTGGCCTACAGTTTGAGATGTTTAATCCATTATCAGAATAGTAGGAAGCATGGTTGTCTATAAGCAGGCATGAAGCCGATAAAGTAGCTGATAGTTATACAACTGGATCTAAAGGCAGGAGGAAATGTAGTCATAAATTTTTGTTTTCCACTAGAAACTTACAAATACTTGGAAGCACTTCCCAAATAATTGACTAAGAGGCTTAGTTTTTAGTACATCCTTGCCTAGTAGTTACACACATTACCTACTAGCTCTTATGCTCAAATTAACCCATGTTTCTATTTATGTTTAGCCACATGGCTTGGTACATTTACTTCAGTACAGCATTCTTATCTTACATTCTCTGTGTCTAGTCAGCATCTGCTCCTCTGCCTTTCCTCTTTCCAGAATTCTTCTAGTCTGATTGCCCCACTTCTACTTCCTGCCTAGCTTCCAGCCAGTGTTCTATTAAGTAACAGATATTTATAGTGTACGTGAGCATTATCAAACATTTCTCCCATTCATTTTCCAAACAAGAACCCATATCTAATCTTTTGTATAGCTTTTTCCCCCCTGATTATTATCCATAACAATTTGTAACTAACAAAGACAAACATTCATAATTTATTTGGGGGGAATGTGAGTATAGTTCTTTGGCGACTCAAAGAAAGTTTAGGTTATGGCTACTATGGAAAAGTCTGAAAGCCTGGGTCATCTCAGCCTTGAAGTTATTCTGGGTGCAAACTCAGAGGAGACAGAAACAGATGTGCTTGAAAAGTTAGATTATCTGGGCCATTTGTTCTCATCAGAGATTATTCAGGGGGTCTTCCTTGATCAAACCTTATTTTCTATCATTTTTCAAAAAGTAAAAATAAAACCTCTTCTCTAAAGTAAGATATCTTTTTTATTTAAATTTTGAAATCAAGACATTTTTAAAAATATATAGGTTGGATTAATCTAATAGCATTTATAGCCAAATTTGTCTTATCAGGTATTTGTTTTTGTAGTCAAAGAACTCAAATACAACATAATAACGTACATTATTGAGACTTTCTGCATAATTTCAATTTTTACATGACTTGCATTTTTACACTATTTCTTTTTAAAGGTCTCTGTATTCCTTTTCTGTGTTCTCCCAAGCCAACACATGTTTTTAAACACACTGTTAATCATTTATAGTTCTGTTTTCATTGTTGTATAATTATATTTGATCTGGATCAAAGAAGTCTTTAATCTGCTAAAAATAAAATGGTTGTAATTAGAGCCTTGTTGCTAGAATTAAAGTCTTAGTTATGGCAGCTGGTTGGCTTTACCCAGCTCTTTGGTCTGTGAGAGCTTAGGTTCAAAGCAGAGGTACTGGTAGAAACCACATTTACTACCCAACTCTAGGAACTTTTAGGTCTATACCCAGTAAAGAACCCCTGCCTATTGCTTATAAACCTCATTTAAGCTTTTGTTAACAGGACCTCTTAATAGAGCCTCAAGGTTTTTGGCATGAAGGCTGAGTCAGGAAGCCTCTCTTAAAGGCTCTCTGCCTCATCTTAACACTAGCAAATAGAGGCCACCCAAGAACATGCTGCTACCAATAAGCCATGTTTGATTGTTGTAGGGGGATTATGTTGTTCCATTGTAAATAATTGTCCCTGCCTATAAGTATAATAAAAAGCGCTGATTGGCCAAAGGCAGACAGGAAGGGTAGGTGGTGCTACCAGACGAAGAAGACTCTAGAAACAGGCAGAACAGAGCAGAATGCCAGAGAGAAGCCAGAGTAAGCAGAGGACAACTATGCTGCTCTGAGAAAAGGTACCAAGCCGCATGGCGGAACAGGATAAGAGTCATGGGTTAGATTAAGCGTAAAGAGTTAGCAAGTTATATGCTTGGACCTTAGGCCAATCAGCCTAAAATTATAGTAAACATCTGTGTGTCTTTGCGAGTCTCTGGGTCCATGGGCCTAAATCTTGAGCTAGGCCCAAAAGTCTGGGCCAGAAACCTCGTACAACAGACTGTCTTCCCCTTTGGTCTGTAAAAGTTTAAATCAGTCATATGCAGCTCCTCTTGTAACCAAGGTACCTGTGTTACTGTGGAAACTCACCATGTTGTAGCTCAATTCTGCATGCCACTCTGTACCATGGCCCACATGAGAAACACAACTAGAAAGCTGTTTTTTGGCTCATTTTATATGTTATAGAACATATTTCTAGCTTCCTCAGGCTTTATGCTGATGTATGTGTACCGCATTAGAACACCATTTGTAGATGGAGTTTTCAGAGCATTATCCCACAAGGAAGAGAGGGAAAATAGACATGGTTTGGGATTTTGAAAATTCAGAGTGTGCCCCAATGGCACACCTCCTCTAACAAAGCCAAACTTCATAATTGTTTTATATCCTATTGACTACACATTCAAATATATAAAACTACAGGATATAATTTTTATATAAATTATCATATCCATATTTCATATTTAGTACATGTTTATCTTTTTTAAAATTTTTTACTTTTTTGTGAACTTTTATTTTATGAGCATTGGTGTTATGCCTACATGTATGTCCTTGTGAGGGTGTCAGGTCCTCTGAAACTAAGGTTACAAATTGTTGTGAGCTTCCATGTAGTGCTGGGAATTGAACCCAGGTCCTCTGGAAGAGCAGCCAATGCTCTTAACCACGGATTCATCTCTCCAGCCTCTATTTTCATTCTTATTTGAAGGAATCTACTTTGTTTCTCTCTTTTTGTTATTGTAATTAGAATAGCAATGAACATGGTTGAGTAAGTTATCTGTAGAATAGGATGCCAAATTCTTTGTGTATATGCCAAGGAGACATATACATGGTTGAGGCATGAATTCTAGTTAGTATTTAATAAAAATTCTGAGCCAAATATTGTGGAAAAGCTGGAATATCAGAGAGAGGAAACAGACCACAGCCAATTCTCACCCTGCCGACTTCTCAGGGTAAAAGCTATCTTCCAGAGTACTCAGCCTGACTTGTGGCTTCTACAGAAACTTCAGTGTCATCCTATGTTTGTCTTAATTATCTTCTTCATCCAGTTGTTTCACTTCTAAGTTCAGCTATGCATAATAATCCTAGAGTTAGGATTAAAGGTGTGAACTACTACTGTTTGCTATTTAAGCCTTGAACTCACAGAAACACAGATCCCTGTCTCTGGAGTTAGGGGATTAAAGATGTAGGTTACCACTTGGTCTTTCCCGTGCTAGTATTAAAGGCATGAGTTACCACTCTTTGGCCCTTCTTACCTGACTATGGGTGAATCTATTCTCTGATATCCCAGGCTGATTTTATTGAATATAAAATATATCACCACAGCTGGATCATATGGTGTATTTATTGTTAGATTATTGAAAGTTCTCCAAATTAGTTTTTAGAGTGGCTACACCTGTTTCAACATGACGAGCAATCTCCTCATCCTTACTCTTCAGCAGTGATCTTACCCACTCTGATTCTGTTATAAGGCAATTTCCCAGTTGCCTTGATTTTCATTTTCCTAATTGATAATGATGATTTTTTTTAAACATTATGTCCATTTTAATTTTTTTCTCTGATGAACTTTCCATCCAGATCTCAAGCCCACTTTTTGAATAGTACTTCTGATATAAGAATGTATCTTTCTACAGAATCTGTATATGACTTCTCTGCCAGCTGTGGTATGGGCAAGGGTTCTCCATTTCTCTAGGCTTATTCTTCTGGTATATTATTTCCTTAGCTGTACAGAAGATTTACATGGTCCGACTTGTCAATTGCTGGCCTTAATTCTTAGGTAAATAAAGTCCTATTTAGTATTTCCTCATCCTATATCATGGAGAGTGAATGTGGTCAAATTGCATGCCTTTATGAAACCCATTGCTATGTACAAGATATATTTGCCAATAAAGAATGACTAAAAATAGCTCAGTGATTTCTTCAAATTCTACTCTTTTACACTTTTGAACAAATTCCACACTTGCAAGTAATCTTGAAGATTGTTTGTTTGGGGTGATCTGGTTGTTTAATTCCCTTGACTGTTGTTTTTGGGCATTTGAAAGCACTCTGTGAAACCCTGTTTCAACTCTAAGAATCTCTAATTAAGGTCTTATAATCACACTCTTAGCTTCTGTAGACAGCAGTTCTCAGGTAGTTTATAAAATAATATTTCTCCGGGCCATTTCTTAGTTTGGTTGGATCTTGTAGTCTGAAAAAAAAAAAAAAAACATAATTTCAAAATGTTTTGTTTATCCTTTCTTCAGTGCCCCCCCCCCCCGCCTCATGAAAACAAAACACATGTAACTACATTCAGCTTTGTTATAAGACCGTGGTGTGTTCTGACTGAAACATTCTCTCCAGAATTGGGACAGAGGTGCATGAGCCTCATGAAGTAAATAGAAGGTTAACTGTCTGAGAGGACAGAATTTTTAACACTCTCCTGGACTGTTCCTCCTGCACTATTAAAGGAAGTAAAGGACTTCTGGGAGAGAAGACCATGAATCCCAACTGCAGAGAGGAGAGTTATTCTGTCAAGTTTCTTTCAGAAAGCTCCAGGATTACAATTTGTGAATTATCCATGATAGGTGTGGCTTTTCAGTGACTAAGGTGCTTCTGAGCCATTCCTGCTCTTTATACATAGCCCTTACACTCCCATTAGTAATGGAGCTTTAAAAACTTATTGACTTAGCAAGATGGGCACTGGAAGAATTGTAATTTTAGTCTATCATAGGTTTCTTTTCTGAGTTAAAAAGACGTGAGTGTGTTGCATATCCTTAAAATAGTCTTTTACACAATAATATTTAATATTATTAACTGCTTCATTAGCTTATTATTACATTTCATTTTTATTTTGTGACTGACTCTTACCTTTACTAAGTCTATATCCACAGATGAAAGCTTAATCACCTTTGTGATGTAGCTAAATGTTAGACTGCTTGTAGAGCATAGAAAGACTCTGAGTTGGATTCTCATCGACACATCACACACACTCACATACAAACACCAAGCTCAAGTATCAAGAAAAGTTATGTTTTTATTCCTAATTTTATTCATAAGTAATTCATAAGATTAGTAAAAAGTTTCATGTTTATATTTTTCCAAATTATACTGATGAGTATATTTTATGTTTCAATTATTATGTTATTTATGTCACTGTATATTCATTTGACTTACATATTTGAATAAATATAAACTTGAGTAGGTGACTCTTTATCAGCTCTCTCTTTCTCCCTATGCTTTACTCTCTCTTCATGGGAGCCAACCTATGGTGTATATATAGAGGTCAGACACCTCGTGCCAATTGGTTCTTATTTACAATAATTGAACTCAGGTTGTCAATAGCCAGCACCGTTATCTGTTAAGTCATCTTGCCTACCCTAAAATCATGGGCTTAAAATACACATATGCAAAAAGGATTTTCTGTGCATGACGCTTTCTATATTATATCTATCATTCTCTGTGTATCAGCTAAGTATTTAAATTTCCTAGTGGTTTTGTTTGATTTTCTATATTTTTCTCACTTTATTTTTGCTTTTTTTTGTGCAGGCTCTATTTTAATACAGGCTTCTGTGATCATTGTAACCAACATCGTATTGAATCAGCTTCCTATATTTCTGCTCTAAAATGTCCCTTTCTATTTCTTATTACCAAATGTGTTTTACATGACTGCAATTGAGTTCAGTAAGATGAAAGTTTGTAATTGTTGGTAGCAGAAGAAAGATTGCACAGAGGTGTTGGGGACTTATAAAAATCAGTTTTTTTTTTTTAAATTTTAGAAGGACAGTTAAAGTCATTGGGAAATTTTTAAAAGAGAGTATTTTAATTTGCAAAAAATTACAGGAAAGGGGGCCTGGAAATGCAAACCTCTACTTGATTTTTTTTTTTTCAGAATTCTGAAACAAAATGTTCACCATTAACAGCCTTCTTGAAGAATAACAAAGTTTAAGACCAGACTGGGCAACCTAGTGAGACCATCTCAAAGTAACATTTTAAAGATGGTGAGGCATATATATGTGTAATAGCATTCTTGTCTAGCATGTGCAGGACCCTAAGTTGAATCCCCTAATCTCCTCTTGTAATAATAGTGAGAAATATAATAGGGAAAATAGATGAGTATTTATAAGTTTAACTATATAGCAATATGATTTGTAATGGGCACATTCCTGTACATATTCATAGAAAAAAATCGTGTGGTTATACATGGCATATTAAACAAAATCCTCTTACACTTTCAAAATTAAAAGAAAATCACTGATGTGAGTCTGCATACATTTTCCGGCAGAGATGTGGATGTGCCTGATTGCAAAGTGCAAAACTCTAAATTAAAAAAGTATTTACTTTTTCTCCAAAAGTCTTCACTAAGGCAGCATAAACCTACTCATGGATGTAAAACATATACATGAAGCCAGGAGGGAAAACTATTAAGGCTGGTTTACAGGAGAAGATGGATAGAAGACAGTGTAGAATTGACCAGAAAGCACATACTATAATTACGTATACTTTCTCACACAATACATTTTTAAAGGCTTATTTAAAGCAGAGCAAGAAACATTATATAGAGTCTAGTCACTCAGGCCTTTCCTGAGCATCAGCTACAGAATATCTTCCAACACATCGTTCCTGGCAGTGTCACATGGACTCCCTGTGTCTGATGGCAGGTTTCTGCTTTTCATAGGATGCATTGGAAGTGTGATGTTTTAGGGCTGCAAAAATGTCTCAGAGATTAAGATCACTTGCTTCTCTTTAATAGGACTCTTTAATAGGACTAAGTTGGGTTCTTACTGCCTATTTTTTAGCTACTTACAACCACCTGTAACTCTAGTTCCATTCTAGTTGGCCACCACTCTGGACCCTATAAGTGCTTGCACATATTTGATACTCATACAAACAGACATCATATAGGCACACACACATACATATACATAAGTATGATATTTAAAATAGTCTAATTGATGTGATGCAAAGGCAATAGGGATAGGAGTGTTGGTACAGTATCTATATGAACATGTCTATATTTATAAGGAATGCAGTGTATTGGCAATGTGCATACAGTGTCCATACAAAAATGTATTTATAATGGATACAATATAATTGAAGAATGGATACATATATATAGAGAATGTATTTAGTGAAGGGTGCCGTATGGTGGGAATATAGAGACAGTGTATTAAAGTGTCTATTTATAAAGAATACAGTATAATTGGAGTGAGGATATAGTACCTACATTACAGTGTCTGTATTTTAAAGTGTACAATATAATGAGAGTATAAACAGTATTTATATATATTTTATATATAAAAATTTTATTAATAAAAGATACAGTCTAATGAACACAAAATTTTGTCTCTCAAGGCACAGATGAGGACAGATGGATGATGGAGGTTTATTTTTCTGGTAACTCAGAATGAAACTAAAAAGAAGAAAGTCTTGAAATGAGAAAAAATATATACAGAAGTTGGTAGTTTTTACTTTGAAATGGCTACTTTATCAAAAATAAGTGTAAGTAATTAATAAAGTCACTTTAATTTTAATGCATACTTCCCACAGCATTAAAAAAGTGTCTTTAGTTTTACATTTAGAAAATGGTACAAAGTTATAGACAAAACTTGAAGAAATATTTAACATTTAGACCTCTTTTTAAATTACAGTCTATAATCAATCAAAATATATTTTCCTGTATATATTTATATATAAATTTACATAAGCTATCTATAATTACATTGATTATTTAAATAGATCTGGAAGAAAGTTTGAACCACACTAACAATCAGTATATTTGAGGAATTCAATGCTTAAAAAATTAAATTCTGTGCTCCAAATATCAATGTTACTGCATCATATTATGTATTTGCAACCCGTGAACATGTTTACTATTTTCTTTCATCTGACATATCTGTCATAATTTGGTATTGAATGAGAAATCACTCTTCAAAATTGCAGAAAACATAAACATATCTAGCTTCCATAGTTTCCATAAATTGTTTTTATTGCAGATGTTCTAAAATTCAGTGTTTTTTAAATCAAAATTTTAGCTTACTTATGAGCTGCTATTGAGACAAAATTGTTGTCAAGTACCAGTTCATGGGGTATAAGTGATTTTTCTATGTGATGGTTTAAAGCATCGGTTTCTACTGATGCTAGAATTTCTACCCTGTAGTTGTCCTGTAGGAAACCTGAGGGAAACTTCTAGCATGAAATAATGGAATCTACGAGGAAAATAACAAACAAACATAGCAATAGAAATGAATTTGAAAGGGAACCCTACCAGGAGAAAGACTCCACCTGGGATGGCACGACAACGTTAACAGCCACAGGTTAGTAAATAATCAGACAAGTTAGTTGAGAACAGGAGAATATAGATATTTGAGGGATCACACTGACTATAGACTATAATTTCTTGATAATTTTTAAAACTATTTACTTTCCTTAGTAACAATAACAAATTAAAATAACAGTATTGAGTTTTAAACCAAATAAGTCTAATCATATGTTTCTGGAAATTGATATTTACTGTATTAAAATAAATATAAAGTTAAAACTGGGTTTATACAGATACTCTAGCAGAAGACTGTGGTCTTCTCCCCACAAAAGGAGATATTGGCTTCTCATTTGACATTTACAAGTTTGTGATCCTTCTAATGCCATAATATCTTGTCTCTTTTATATAAGTAATATTATAACAAGTTTACTAGAATAAAAATGGTATAAATTCTTACCCCAAGGTCTTTACTTTAATCATATCACAATCATGGCTTTTGTATTATATATGATCTTAGAGAGAATATTATTAAGCTTATCACACAAATTCTAAGATGCATTATACAGTCATTTTTTAAAAAATTATACTTGGAACACTTTTTGCCTTTTGGCCAATTGGATTTGGGTTTTTATGAAACTCTTTTAGGTTATCAATCAAGTGACTAAGGAATGTAATTGAGACATCTGCTTATCGAAGCTATCATTGTGAAATCAGATGTGAAAAAGAAGTTGTTTTATTTATTCCATAACGATTTTCACATTTTTACTATAATATAAAACACAAAAAAGAAATAGTGAGAAGCTAGTCTTCCCAATATCGCATTAAAGAATATAATGTGTGTAATAAGTTTATAGTACAAAAGTAGATACGAAGAAGGGCTAAAGAGATTACTTATTTGGAAAGTATTTATTATAAAAGCATGAAGATCTCATTCTGTTCCTCAGAATCCACATAAAATTTAGACAGAAGCCATGTGCTTCTGTACTCCTAGCACTGGAGAGAGAAAGGCAGAAAGACTCATTCTATCCAAACAGATAAAAGACATCCAAAAAATAAGGTGAGGAGTAATTGAGACACTTGTGCTAACCTGCAGAGGAATCTACATGCCTCCACAGATTCATGCACAGAAATAAAAGCACGAATGAATGAAACTTATATAAGGAATGCTTTAGATATATGTACAACTTTAAAGCAAAGATGAAAAAGCTGATATAATCAAGTCTTTCCCTAAGAAACAATGCTAATAACTAATAATATATAAATAAGTACTTGACTTTATAACTAGAAATTCATGGATTAAACCTAAAATTAGTACTCTCTTGTGACTAATGTAAAACAATAGAGTGTTAGTAACAACTTAAAATACAGAAAATGCTAATATATATTTTTATAATTTGAAATTGATATTACCATTTTATTTAATATTATCAAATTGTAATTATCACTATATTATAATACAAGAGTATAGTAAACACTAAGAATGCATATTAAAGTACAAAAATTTATGCACAGATGTTGTGTAAGCTGAACAGACAGTTTACAAAACTAAGGAGTATCATTTCTTATAGATAATAAAAGTTTAAACTCAAATTTAACTAGAGGCAATATTTTCAGGCTCACACATGTGGTGAGTTATTTTGTTTCAGGAAAAATAAATTTTAAGCTATTTATTGGGGTGTTAATTTCAGGTATCAGAAATGTGCATGTTGTGAGTTGTCTTCTTCAGTGATATATATTATTTCAATAGGAATTACAGGTATAAATTCTCAGTTTCAGACTGATACTACTCACACTTTTGAAAGTGATCTCCTTCCCCACATTAGCTATGTTTTGCATTTCATGGGTCACATATGTCTTGTGGCTACTGAAGTGAGCAGAGCTTATTAGGAAAGTTGTAATCATTATTTCGAATAAATAATGAACCATACTACTTTGCTACATTATCTACTGGTATACTAAATAATTTTTATCTTAACATAAATTTTTCCATAAATAATTATTCATCAACTTTATAAACCATTGTTTAAATTCATATTTGTGCTATATTCCACAATGTAGATGAGAATTGTATACAACATATTTTTGCTTTATTTTATTTTGAATATATGGAATCAAATGCCTTAATAATAGAAGTTTTATAATAATTATAATGATACCTGATAGGCTAATAATTTAAACAAAATCAATGGCACTGATTGGATTTCTGCCATGTTGGAATCTAGAATTAAATATTTGATTTGTTCTAAATTATGAGGAATACAGATTGAAACAAATTGAAAGAAACAATAACAACTAAGATCATATTGATAATTAAACAAAGCCAGCACTCTGGATCTTTACATATGCCAGTACCTTCATCATTGTTCCACATAAACTAACTCAGGCATTTCTAAAAAAAGTATATTAATAGTTACTCATTCAGTTTTAGTTTTAAGGCAAGGGATACAAGACACAGTTGAATTATTTAAATAGCATATAATTAAACAGCTAGTAATTGTTAGAGCTGAGGGGAGATCCAGGTTTTATGGATATTGTCATCAAATGGTTAAAACTGAAAGTCATATATCAGCAGTTTTGCTTTGTATGTTTCCTTTGTGTGTGTGTGTGTGTGTGTGTGTGTGTGTGTATGTGTGCATTGTGCATGTCTGTACATACATACATATAGTCTCTGCAACATAAACACTAGTAAGGTTCATATGAACCATATATATATTTGGAAACAGAAACACAATATGATTTTAGAATAGTTTGTAGTAGCCACAATACTGATAGAAATGGCTATGAGGCAAGTTGAAATACATTGCGTCTTCAATTGCTTAAGGCAATGAATAATAATTTTTGTTTATAGGGAAAAATGCATCTTATCAGACAGCTGATGCAAACTATATTTTATCAGGTAAATAATTTGAACTGATAGGAGGTCATAGGCAAATTATAAAGGTACAAATGATGTAAGATTCTAAAGAAAATGACTTCAATGTAAAGTTGAGTTGATAACAGACGTTTTGATATACCTTTATCAAGTTGTTAACTGTGAGAATAATTGTGATACTAATGTGTTGTATTTACTGAAATAAGAATTTGGAGAAAAGTTCATCGTTATCTACCACAAATAATTTCCTCTATCTCTCTTTGTTATCTACCCTTGCATGACTGAAATGTTAAAAATTATATTGTTTTAGTAACTGCTTTATTTTAGAGAAATTACAGATTTAATTTGGAAACTCAAGCAAAAGTAACATTAAAAACCACATACTGTATAATCCATATTTATATATATATATTTAAATTTGCCTTTTTGAATTATTTTTGAGTATACATTCTTTTATATAATTTACACAAGAGCCCATATTTAAAATTTGATTTTGCTCTTTGAATGTGCTGAAATATAATATTCCTTAAAGTGACAAGCTTTCAACAAAATAAAATTTCAAAATAAAATATTCTACCTGGCAATCATTATTTGAATGAGAGTGGAACCCATAACCTCGTATTTTTGAATGATCTTGGTTAGTAGAATGGTTTTAGAAGGACCAGGAGGTGTGGCCTTTGAGTAGGTATGGCCTTCTTGAAAGGGGTGTGACAATGTGAGAGGGATGGGTCTTGCAGTTTCAAAAGTCCATTCCAGGCCCCCTCTCCTCCTGCCTGTGAATGAGGTTGTAGACTCTCAGCCCCATGCTTACCTGCACAGGGCCACAATTCCTGTCATGATGACTCTGTACTAGTTCTCTGAAACTGTAAGCCACCTCCAAATTAGATGCTTTCTATAGAAAAATTACCTTGGTAATGGTGTTTCTTCACAGGATTATCACAGTAACGAAGACACCTACATCCTCTGATCTTCATACAGCATGAAAAAAGCCGTTTCCCATATTTCTCACAGACCACTGCAGGTAATTACCATCAGGATGTAGATCTCACAACAAATTTTACCAGTAATAATGGAATCACACTATGTCTGCTTTTATGTCTTGCTTATGTTTAATGTTTTTCATTAAACATACTCATAATTCTGCACATAGCTTTCACTTGTAGCTTTCCTTAGTCATGTTATATAATGTGGACAAACTTATGACTGCTATCTGAGAAGAGGGAAGTTTAATCTCTATTGTTTACTTGTTTGACATCAAATAGGAAAGCCCTGTGTGTGTGATTATGAGGGAGCTTCTGGGTAGAAAAAAAAAAAAAAAAAAAAAAAAAAAAAAAAAAAAAAAAAAAAAAAAAAAAAAACCAGCTCTGCACATTTAGCAAAGGGAGGATAGACAACTGTAGAAAGCATTCTCATTTTTATCTTTTGTTTCTCCTCATGACATGAACTGTTCTGCCTCGTCACCACCTTTATACTATGATGTGTTGAATCCTTTGAAACTATAAGGAGGAATAAATATATATATACATATATATATGTATATATATAATTATAGTAGATTAATTACTGTGAAGGAGCAAATTCCAGTGGAGCAAGCACAGCATTCAGTCTGTCTGTGCCATGATTATTTACCTATATTTCTAAATTTCCTGTCATTTATACTGAACTAAGAGTCACACTGAGAATTAACAGCAAAAATCAAACGGGAAGGATGAGGCAATCAGGCAGTTTTGCTGGGGAAAGGTGCATATTTAAAGATGCAGGTAAGTTGTTGAGGAGCTTTCCCATGTAAAATCATCAAAGCATCTGGCTACATTGGGAGACGAGGAAACAGACAAGAGTCTAGATCTCATGGGTGCCAGGATATAAAATTGAAAGTTTATTGGAAAGTTTGTAACTAGAAAACAAAAAGGTCCTGAGATGACTGCCAGCTCAGGGCCGCTCGAGGAAGCTCTTGTCCAGGTGGTCAGAGGCTGACGGTAGTGATCTAAATATTTTTTGCTAGAGTTTGTACTAGTGATACCTCTTGAGAGCATCCACATAATGTTGACCTTATAGATATTCATATTAGAGACTATCGGGTTTATGGAATCATCTACACAGACTTAGGAGATCAGAGTACTGTGTACCAGGGTACATTTTCTGGAAAATGGCACTGAGAGACAGCATATGGAGCCATGAGGGTGAAAGATAGGCTGCAATCAAGACTTCAGAATGTCCAACGTGTTAAGAAAATGGATCTACTGAAAAACAACCCTAGAGGCTGAATCAATGGAGAGGCTTAGTGAGGAAACAACCAGCAAGATGATATTGGTTCAGATATCACTTCCTGGAATCCTCATTGTAGAAGAAAAGAAATGTTTCCCTAAGTTGTTCTCTGATCTCCACATTTACACCTGGACATATCCATTCATGTGTGTACATTTTCATTGACATAGGCAAAAAAAATTATGAATTAATGTAAATGCAATAAAATTAATTCAATGAATATAAAATACACGCATAAAATATCCAGCCTATAAAATTATCAAATAATTATATTCTAAAAGAAACTCAGCATATTTACTAAAATCATTGAGAATATATTAGCATTGGGAATGAAAACATAACCTTACCCATCAGTAGTGGTCAGAGCTTAAGGCTTAAGGCAGGAAGCTATGGTTTACCTTGTCTCAAGGATCATAGAATCATTTGGAGCATCATGAAGAATTAAGAGTTGGTTGGTGGGAAAGGATATCTGCATTATAGAAATTCTTTTATGCAAATGTAGATCAGCATTCCATCTTGGATGAGGAAGGGTCTATAGGGTCAGATTCCTATTTGAGAAGCTATTAGCAGTTGATGGCTTCTGGAGATGAAGGGACACCTGATTTAAGAGTGTGATCCATGATAGCTTGATTACACATCAGTTGATGGCCCCATACTTCTAAGTATGTGAAATTCATTGATTTGACTCAAAGTAGGTTATGGAATTGGAAAAGGTTTGTAGACAGTTGAAGGAATAATAGGGGTGAGTATGATAGGAGTACATTGCATAGGTAAAATTTTGAAAAAGTGCTTTAAGATATTTTTAATTTAGGAGGGAGTCTTTTCCACAAAACTTCCACAAAGCATTTATGTTTACAGATGTTTAATTTTATTCATGTATTTTTTTCATTTTATGCTTAACTCAGACTACAAAGTCTAGTTGATTTCAATGATCATCCATTATCTTATATAATTTTTATGTTCATTATTATTTTTAAACACTAAAACATTTGAAATATCTGGTTGTGTTTCAGTTGTTACAAGTGAAATAGTTTATCCTATTACAAACTTTAGAATCTACTGAACAAATTAACAAGAAAACATCTAAAAAATGAAAATAGCCATTACAGTGAATAAATGATGTCTGAATAATAAAATTTGAGAGTAGCTACATGGACTTAACTTGTAATATCTGAGGAGTATTTAATCATGTAATTGCTAAAGTATCTAAATAGAAATGAATGTGGTCAAATCACTTCCCCCCAAAGTTCAGGGAATCCTGTAGAAGAGAAGGCAGATAGAGTGGAAAGACCAGAAAGAACGAAGAATACCCCCCAAACAAGGCCATCTAAAGTAATAGACTAGACTAAGGCAGCAGATGTAGGGCCCACGGGGTCTGTACCAGGTCCTTTGCACATATATTATGGGATTTGAGGCTGAGTGAATTTCTTGGTCTCTAACTTTGGTGTCTTTTCTTGGCCTCTTTTCCCACTGGCTTTTTGTTGGCTTCCCCAGCTTTGATGTTATAGTATTTGTTTCATTCTATTATATTTAAAAAAATGAATACAAATGGATGAATGAAAGTCTAGCCACTGGGGTAAATAGTAACAACAGAACAGTCATTTATATAAGCTAGGAGAGCAAAAGCAGTTTTCTCCAATAGAGTCAAAGGGGTATATCCACCACTTTATTACAGGATTCATGTTCAAGAGTAGCTGACAAACGTATAACGGACTTCATAAATTTGGAGTGGGGGGAGCTGTGTTCTTTGATTTGTCTATAGTTTATTGACTATTTCTTTTATTCTTTTTAGTTACTGTTTTAATGGCATTGGTGGTTTTGTTGTATTGGGGTGTTTTTAGTATGTTTTTTGAAGAAAGAACTTAAGATTGGGTGAGTAGGGCGTGGAAGAGAGTCTTGAAAAACTTGAGAGAGGGAAGAAAGGGATCAAAGTTTATATAAATATTAAATATGATTTAATCAATAAAAATTAAAAATGTTACCAAGCAGGAAAAATAAAAATAATAAAAAAGAAATGAATGTGAAGGTTTTTTTAAAGTGATGAATACAATAAAAATTTTTTCAGTACTTAAAACCTAATTAAATCTAATTATATATATATGTATATGTATATATATATAAATGATTTATAACAGTTATACGATCTATTAAATGCTGTATTTACATTTGTGCACATGACATATGAATATGAAGTTTTTATTATTATTTTTATAAAGATATGTCTTTTTATCCATGTATTCCCCTGTTCCCCACTCCCCTTCCCTTCCTTCCTTCTAATCCCTCCCAGTCATCCTTCAGCTTCCCCACTCCCCATCCTTCATCCCCTCCCTGTAGGCGGATTTTCTCTTAAAATGCACCAATCCAAGATTAATATTTATTAAAATATAAGCCAACACTCAACAATACAGGTAACAGCTTGTAGTGGCACCTGAACAGGAGGACTGGAGTATCTGAGCGATCGATGGATGCCAAACCGGTCTCTCCAGCAGTCAGGAACCAGGAAACGGACCTGCCCAGGGTCCCAGAGGCCCCTTATCAATGGAGTTGGCCACTCCCCCTTCAGGAGCTCTGGACCCTGGATAAGCATCCTCGGATCTTATCAGCTGACACCTGAATCCCACCACACATCCCCCCAAAAGGGCATGAAGTCCTAAGGTGGGCCAGCCTAGACCGGCTCATCCACTCCAGGCAAGTCCAATTTCCTCATTCCAATATCCAGGCTGGATTAGGTGTTCCTCTACAGGGAATGGGCTCCAAGGTGTTCTTCTGGCCCATGAACAGGAACATAGTCTGATCCCACCCCTCGAGGTTACACAAACTGCCCATGCCAATGGACAGTTGCCTATCCTTGGAGGTTCTAGTTCCTTTTCCCAATGGATCTCCAGTGACTGTTCTTGATTCAGTGAGCTCTCCAAAGCTCCAGCCAGCCTGATGGTAACTAACAAAAAGACCCATAACTAGGTAACATGGAAAGAGTAAGAGACTTTGAAGTACTCAGCCCTAAGTGGGATGTGTTTATCAAACACTTCCCATGGATGCTCAGACATCTAATAGATTAATGATGACAAAATAATGAGAAAAAAGGTAGGAGATGACTCCAAAGAAACAAGCTTCTTTCATAAATAATAGGACTGATATGTATATCACCTCACAGGAATTATGAAAGCATGCACAGTTGTTACTCACTGTCAAAACAGACAAAAACCCAACATGTAGAAGGTGAAGTAGACACAAATTGCAATCCCTAGCCAAAAGTTTGTAATTGATGCCTGCTGGGAAAGGGAAACACATTTTTTAAATAGTGTGTCAATTCATATATTAACCACCTTCCAGGGAAGGTCCCATGCCCAGGAGTAGTCAACAAAAAATAGAGTCTGTCTCCCCCCCCCCCCCCGTGTATATGTGTGTGTGTGTGTGTGTGCGTGCTTGCAATGTTTTGTTTGGTTTGTATGTATGTGTTTTTTATTTGATTTTTTTTTTCTCTTACTGATTTTATTTTATTTTTTATTTTGTCATTTTCATGTTAAGGAGTTTTGTTGTATTTTTCGTGTGTGTATGTGTGTGTGTGTGTGTGTGTGTGTGTGTGTGTGTGTGTGTGAATGGGAGTGGCTTCCTTCAATGATGGACTGTAGCTTGTAAGCCAAATAACCACCACTCCCTAAGATGAATACAAACAAAATCTTCCTTTGAAAATAACACACGAACTGTCAAGTATAGAGTACATCAGAGAAACTATACTAAATTAAGGGCAAGTGTTAGATACCTTAATTATGTTAGCACAGAGATATAAGCGATTCATTCTGATACATAAAAGAAAGGTAGAGAAACATTTGGAGATAAATATATTTATTTATTATTGCATTATCTATTTCTATAATTCAATTGAAAATGTTTTATGTGCATTAGTTGTGTAAATAAAAAGCATCTTAAGAAAACAAAGGGATAAAATTATTTTCAAGACATATTATGGTTGATGGCTCCAAAATATTATTATTTTCTCATATTGAAAAAGTATTGACAATACAGATTCCAGGGATATAGGTGATTTAGTAGATTGGTTGTCTAACACGCTAACAGGCATGGGGGTCAGGGTCCATGTCCAGCAATGAAGAGAGAGAGAGAGAGAGAGAGAGAGAGAGAGAGAGAGAGAGAGAGAGAGAGAGAGAGAGAGAGAGAGAGAGAGAATGTGTGAAATAATGGCCACCATTCCACCATTGACCATAGCTCCTCAGCAAAGAATGGTCTGAGGAAACATATTTATAAAAATTTTAAACATGATATCACCACTTAATCATTTTCAATTTGTGTCTTAAAACAAATTATGTTTAAGCTGATATAAAATGTAAGTTTTAGACATTTATATCATCATTTCTAGATAGAAAGGAATGCATTTTTGAGGGCTTCATGAAGAAGATGACAGTAGGTTTATGTTAGGTATTTCAAATAACATGAGTAAAAACATAATTTCAAGCTTTAGTCTACTTCAGAGAGGACACTACTTCTCCAACTTTACATACTTCAATAATTATCTGGAAAACTCCCTAATATTTTCTTCATATACAAATTGTTGGGTCTATTCACAGGGACTCCAATATATCTGAGGTATAGGCTCATTAAATTAACATTTAATTAACTCTTGGGAAGTTATAATAATGCTAATTTGTGAGTCTCATTTAAGAAACGTGCTGGAATGTGCACAGCTTTGAGAATGGGAAAAACAAGAGCAAGATATTTACGGATACAAGAAGGTAATTGTAAAGTTTAACCAAAATTTTAGAAGTAGAGCTCATTGGTGATGGTTACTTGTCACACCCTGAACTTCTAGCCTCTGCCTACTGCTATGTTTAACTTCAAACCCAGCTTTGGATGTTCCCATGCATGCATCATCCCAAGTTTAAGTGAACAATAAACAGAGGATTTTAGATCTTAATTTTCCAAAATATATTGTGAAATACATATTTGTTTTCTAATTTGCCACATAAACTTTTATAGTCAATAATATCAAAAAAATTCCTCTTTCCTTTGACAGAACTTGACTTAGTTTGTTAACTTTGACCAGTTTGTTTCAAACATGTGAATTTACAGAGGCAATGAGCAAGTCCCAGGGGTGAAATGGTTTTATTTCTAAGATACACTATTGAGTGTTTCTCATATCATAAAGGTCTCTGTGTCAAAAATACAGTCCTGCGATGTAAAAACAGTAAAAATGCCTCCACATAGAGAAAGCATATTCTAACCATTAGAAAATACAAGAGATTAAGCATATCAAATATTAAAAGGCTATAAAAGAAAATGAACTAAGGAAAGGCATAAGATCAATAGGTGGGAAGGGCTTGCATTAGAATGAAAGACAAAGACTCACTGCATATCCAATAAGATTCATGCTCAGTGAACAGAAGTCAAAGTAAATTCTGTTTGACAAAGACACAGATTTCTGCTGCACACATTTTTATTATGATCTTAATGAATGACATAGATATTTAACCTGCTCTTTGTGACTGAAAATGCATGAACTTTCTACAGAAAAAAAAAAAAAACAACTGAGCTTATATGAGATGATCCTGTCCTTGATAGTACTGCATAAGATAGCAGCTATTTGCTTACCAGGACAAACTATAAGGATGTTCTACTCATTCTCTTGCAGGGTGGTTACTGGACATTTCTCTAAACCTGGATTCCAGAAAGGTACTTGGTAACCTTGTCAATGACTGATGACCAATATCTTCTCAAGAATGGAGTTCTTTGTGACTGGGGCTGTGTCGTAATGGGGAGTTTAAGGATGGTATCAATTGGTGTTTAAAGATCATGCAGTGTATCTCTCAGAAACAGCTGGTACCACATCTGTTATCTGTTTCTTTGTTTTTCTAAAAGGTTAGATCTTCTTTAGGAGGTATAATGGCCAATTTTATAAGCCTTAAGCCTCAAGATTTTCTTTCCCAATGACTATTTCCTCGATGTTTACCATATTGTAAATTACCAAAATTTAATGGCCTTCACAATATAGTAGTCCAAAAGATAAAAATATACACATCACAGCTTGGACCTACTAATAGAAAAATTTCTCCTATGGACCTCATTTTCATATGCTAGTCTGTTGCATTACATGGATGATCGTCTGCATCTATTATAAAGGCTAGCATATTTCCTTGATGGTCTACAATAACACAGCTTCTCACCGTAAGGTAGAAGAACATTACAATTTTGAAGAAATCTTAGCTTTCTTCTCAGTAGGAACCTTGGTTATTATGCGGCTCTGGTCTTTCTCCTGTCCTATTTTGATGGAAAAGATACACAGTTTTCCAATATATCTTCATAGTTTTCCAGATTGTAAGAAAATTTTCTAAGCAGTTACACTGGGGTTGTTATATTAAAAGAAGCACAGCTGTCCTAGACATTATCTCAACTTTCTTCTGGCACAATAATTCGTGATCTTATTTAATGAATGAATTGGCATTTTCAAAGCTATATGAATTATATTTAATGGATGGATCAGGCAGTACTTTTATTGCCTAACATGATCCATAATGATTCCTTTCTCTAAACATTTTACTTATGGCAGACTTATCAGATCATCACTAGAATACTGCACAAAACATGCCGTCTGACATAAGACTCTGTTTTTCATTTCTTCACTCTTGGAAGAAGCATCTAGTCTTAGCCAAAGATGAATGGAGGCCATATTCCATAAGAAAGAGGATGGAAACACCTACAAATCACTCTTTCGGGTGACAGTTACTTGCCACTTTTAGATAAACTCTCAGTTAGAAATACCTACTTAGGTGATCCATGTACAAATCCTTGATTCCTAGAAACTTTTACACAAATGTTTGATACTCTAAAACTCTGTGTTTGAGAATAATTTACTGAGGAACAATAATCAACTTATAAGTCATTTGAAGATGAAAGCCAGTGGATGCTACATTCAGATGGATTATCTGTAACATTTGCCCACATTTTTACTTAAGAGGACCTAGAACTGAGTAAGGCTCGTTATTGACACATCAAGCCATATTGACTATGAATGTTCCCAATAGTTCTGTGAGTTGTCATTGAGTTGCCATGTTTTTTAATTCACTAGAAACAAAAACTGGAATCAGTATACTAAGGTATTTAAAAAAAAACAAACAGAATACGACTATGTAGGAGTATACAAGAATTGCTTTTTAAACATTGAATTCTCAGCCTTAAAAGTACATTGAAGTTGATTTAAATCAGTTCCATTAAGAAATAATGAAAGGTAGTAAGGAAGGAAGGAAGGATGGAAGGAAGGATGGAAGGAAGGAAGGAAGGAAACCAGAAAGCAGGTATTGGAAAATAACTGACATAAAGCATTTGATGTGCTTTAGAACTTATAGGAAATGTGCTTTCTATGCAAGGCCTTCTACATGTGGATGGCAGTTGTATAGTTTAGAACAAGGACTCTTGGTTATAAACACTTACAAGTGAAGATGAACGGACTAAAAGGTAAACTGTGTCACTTAATGGGGGAAAGATTCTCTTTCTCTCTCTCTCTTTCTCCCTCTAATTATTTGTTTGGTTTTGTTTCAAAGTTTTATTTTAAATTTGTTTTTGGAGAAAAAACTTGCAAGGACAGAAGGCAGGGAAATAGGAAAGATGGGAATTTATGATGTGAAATCCACAAAGAATCAATAAAAGATTTTTTTTTAAAAAATAGAAAGAAGAACAAGAATGAGAAGCCAAAGCATTTAATCTAAGCAATCAGGAGGCAGAGGCAGGTATAGCTCTATGAATTCAAGATCAAATTCCAAGTTATCCAAGACTATACATTTAGAAATCTTGTCTCTAAGAAAAAACATAAATGAGAAAAAGAAGAAAGGGAAAAAAAGAAAGAAGAAAGAAAGAAAAGAAAAGAAAGAAAGAAAGAAAGAAAGAAAGAAAGAAAGAAAGAAAGAAAGAAAGAAAGAAAGAAAGAAAGAAAGAAAGGCAGAAAGGGGGCTGTAAAGATGGAAAGTTCACAAGCAAAAATATATGATAATGAGAAGTCAATGTCAATCACTACTCCCTTCTCTTGGGCTTCACAGCACAGTGTGTGTGAGATGATATGTCTCATTCATGTCCAGGAAAGTTGAGGCTTGAGGTTAGGAATGCATTTGACATTTTAATATTATTTTCCAAGATAAGAATCTCATTCATAATCACTTATTAGTGCTGAGTACGTTTTGAAAATATCTGAGATAGAATGAGAAAAAATAAAGTGTCTTTTTTCTTCTTTTATCTTCAATAAAATATATTTTATAGGAAAAAAAAAAAAACACCATGTCTGAAAAAGAGGAAAAGCCAAAATTTTAGTTGAACAGAATATAGATGAGAAGTTAAAAAGATCAAAATATTCAGATTTAGATGTGGGCAGAGATATCAGGCTTTATATCACTTTAATCATTCACTTATGACTTTAGCCCTCATTGGAAGTTCACTACTTCCAGCTATAGTGGTCTTCAAATTTTGCTACTTTTTTTTTTTTCGAGAAAGGCTTTCTCTGTGCAGCTCTCACTGTCCTGGAGCTCTTTCTAGAGACCAAGCTCGCCTCACATACAGATCTACTTTCCACTGCCTCCAAAATGCTGAGACAAAAGGCCTGCACCTGCACCACCACCATCATGCAACTCCAATTTCTTATATGCAGTGAAACCGAATGTTATCCTTACAACATATGTAGCAGAGAAAGGGTAGCTTGGTGGTGGTAGCATATGCTTTTAATTCCAGCACCGAGGAAGCAGAGACAGTCTAGTCTCTGTAAATTTGAAGTCAGGCTGGTTTACAGAGTAAGTTCTAAGACAGCCAGTTATATAAAGAAACCTGTCTTGAGAAAACAAGAAAAGAAGGGGTTGGGAAGAAAGAAAGATGAAGAGATGCTAATAGGAATCTAATAATGTACTATACATACATCCAACATAAAAAAAATAGATAATTTTAAAAACAGACCTTGGAAGACCTTTAGGGGAAACTGTTTGCTGTACACTAAACTTAATGCATGACTTGTGCAATCCAGTACCTGTAGTGTGATTATGTTACATTGTTAATAAATTCCCAGCCTACTGATTTAATAAAAATGTTTATTGGCTGAAGGCAGACAGGAAGTGTGGGCGGGGCTACCAGACTAAGAAAACTCTGGGAACAGGAAGAGCAGAGCAGAGATGCCAGAAAGATGCTGTGATGAGACTATGGTGAGACACCAGCAGACAGAGGAAAGAAGTTGAAAACTGCTCTGAGAAAGGGTACTGAGCAGCATGGCTGAACAAGATTGGTTAGTTTAAGAGTAATGAGTTAGTAAGTTGTATGCCTGGGCCCCAGGCCAATCAGTATAAAATTAATGTATCAGTGTGTCTCTGTGGGACTCTGGGTTTTTGGGTCTGGACCACAGGCCAGACAGACCAGAAACTTAATACTACAAGTACCTTGGCTGGGAATCAAAGTCCATGACATTTAAGTCAGCCATGCTCAAAAACTACTTGTCATTGCTAGGCTAATTATCTATATTCTGAGCTTCTCCTACAAAGATGTCTTAGCTAAAACCAGTGATTTTCTTCAACACCTTCCTTGGTTTTCTCAAGTCTGTAAAAAGAAAGGAGACTTTGCCCATGATCCCTAGGTAGTAAAATGATTCCTCTGACCTATTTTCAGTAAGAAAAAAAGACAGCTTACGATGAGAATGTGAAGGGTAACCGCAGAAAACCAACAGTGCATCAAATAGAAATTTTAAGTTTATGCCCATATGAGAATAATTACAAGAGGTGCTTATTAACACCCCCCACATACCTTGGTTCAGAAGCTGATGTATACCTTTCTGTGGGGAAGAAAGATGATGAGCATAATGATGAATGTAGACAGTTTATGGGAAATATTTTGAAGGGGGAATTCAGTGGCTTAGAGAAACATATATAAGTTTGAAACAATGTCTACTAAACCTGTAAGACAGATGATGGAGTAAATGATTATTTTTTCAACAAGGAAAATGGAAGATCATAGTGTCTGACCAGAGTCAATCCAGGTATATTGGAAAACTTTCCAGTTAGTGGTTATATAAAAAAAGAATAGTTTATAGAACTCTAAGAAGTAGACAGAGTTGCTGATTTTTCCTTGAAATTCCATATTTTTGGCAGACAGAAAATATCAAAGGAAAGCCTCTTCAGTTTCTGTAGTTCTTTAAACCCCATTAGCTTTACTTCACATAGGTTTGAGTTAGTTCAGAGATAAGAGCTTGCCCAGCAGAAGTCAGTCTTTGGTTTGAATCTTAAGCACAGGGATTTTGAAGTGTGAGTCCCTGAACTGCTCTTCTATGCTTTCTCTGACCCTCTTATTTGTTGAATTGCAGAAATTCATAATAGTGAGAACAGATGCTTCAGACTTTTTGTTTGTATTTTTACAGTAAGTGAAGATTAAATAGTTGAAGTATCTCAACATCCTGACGGCCAAGACCTGAACAAATTTGGATCTCATTAGATTCTCAGGGAAAAAAATAGTGTTTCTCATAAGTGTTATATTTGGTGGTTCTACTCAACCTTGGGTTGGATTTTTCAAGTAAGCCCATGAATGGTTTAGATGAAGCTTTTCTTTATTATAATGCACCCTGATTTTCAGGACGTTCTTTGATATTTGAGGACAAGCAAGTACAATAGAGCATATTGCAAGGACTATGTCTCTAACTAGAGACAAGGTGTCTATTTCAAGTGAAGAATGTGAACAAAACAAACAACTCTATACAGTTTTATTTATCTTATTTAGATAATAAAATCGCCCAGAGATAAAAATGACTATATTTTCCCTTTCTATCTAATACATAGAGTAACTAAAGGATATAAAGATTTATCTTTATTTTATGTCTATGAGAGTTTACCTGCTTTTATATAAAGTATTCCATATATTTTCCTAATGTCATGGGAGGTCAGAAGAGAGTACTCATTCTTTTCATACTGGAGATAAAGAATGGAATAAGTACCAGGTGGGAGCTGGAACTTACCTGAAGTTCTCTGAGAGAACAGTATGCTGTATGAAATACTGTGGCATCTCTCCAGTCCCTAACTGAAGATTGTTAAGAAGATTGTTAAGTGAATGATATAACTAATAAAGTTCTGGTCTACAAAATTCAATTTTTTAACTGTGCTATTCACTCCTATGCACTATGTGGTAATTTTGAAACCTTTTAGAATATCTTCATGTTGTAGTATCTAATTAAGCTAAGATACATTTTTTTTCTGTCTTATACTTAAAACTAATAAAGCACAATACATACTTATCTGTGTGTCACAATATTTCTAAACTTTATTTTTGGTTAATTATCACCATAGAACCATTGGTTTTGTGAGCAATAGTATGCACCCCCCATATATTTTTCTAAGGCATGCATGCAATCTATGGCAAGGGGCAAGTAACTCCTGCTCATATTGTCTAATAAATTATTCACTGAGATTATTGCTATTGGGTGCCTTAATTATCTTCAGAGTTACAGACTACCATTTTTTCTTTCCATATTTTGCTATATTTATTTGTATATTCCAAGTCCATATTGTGTGGCAGTAATATCTATCTGTTATCATTTACTTAAATATAACAATTTCTGCTACATTTCCTTATGTTCCTCTTTCTTGATCATCTGTAATGTAAAAAGCACACTATACAGATGACCAATAAAAGCCATCAACATTTGTATTAAAGAAAGGCATCTTGATTTAATCCACAGGGTCTGGGCTTAGTGTCAGATGCACAGTGATGCTAATCTGAGCTCCAGGCCTGAATTGCTGTGTGATTTTTCATAAAGGTATCTGAGTTATTATTTCCCTGTCTCTTCACTGACTAGTGGGATTAGTCTTACATTGCTGTTATTTTAGGGAAAAAATACATAGACAATGCATCAAAATGTCCAATGCACAGCCTTTGTCCCTTTGGTATAGTCCTCAGTTTGGAACAGGACCTACCCACAGGTTTGGGTTTAACCACATTTCTTTATTTTCTTAGGAAGGCATAAAAGTGGCTCCATTCCTGGTGGTTTTATTTAGAATAGAGACACAGTATATCATGCATCATCATTATTTTTTATGATGATGATGATCATTAATTTACTGCATATAACTTCTGAGCAACTTGGGTTCATTTAACAAATCTCCCTCAGAAACCCTCCTACTTTTTCACAGTTTGTTCCCTCCTGAATCAACAAGCATGTCAATTTCTAACTTTTTATTTTTTAAAAAGAAGTTGCATGCTTAAGAACAGCCATGATTTCTTTTCAAATTTTAAATACTGTCTAATTTTTCATTTACCAGAAGCTCACTGTAAACTTAGGCAATACATTTTATTAAATGTATTTAACTTTTATATCACTTCTTGAATTATATGATTTTAAAGAAAAAAATGTGTGACTAATTTATCTTACGCTATAGCTTTCATGAGTCAACAGCAATGAAGCATGAACTTATTTACCCACATGTATGATTATGTCCATATGTGTATTATGTATCTGCAGAGATAAAACCTACATTTTCAAATGTCAAATCTAGCATCACACATGATCTTAAGAGTGATTACAAATGACTTTTTCTTATAAATATTTATATCATTACTTGCAACTGATTCCATAATAAAAATAGCTATTAAAATTCAGATTATTTCTTGAAAGAAGAATGATAATATTCACAATTTTAATGAAGAGTTGAAAGAACAATTAGACTCACAGAATTTTAAACTTTTAAAGTAATTTTCATATGGAGAAAACAGCCAAACTCAGGAACATTTTTCATTTATAGTTTTTCAAGGGGTGTTTGGTAGCTATAAAAATTGAAACCCATTGAAGAGGTTGACAGTTTGCTAAAGATTTATCCACAGATAGGTAATAGACTCACAGAACTTTCTATTTTTGTTGTTATTTTGTTAGGTTTTGTTTTTTTTTTTTTTAAGGAAAAAAAAGTCCACAAGTAAATAATCAACATTAGGGTACAAAAGGCCAAGTGATCCCAGTAATTTGAGAATTATTTTTAGAATTTCTAGTTTGGAATCCGTATCATTAGGTATTACTTAAATTATTTAGCACTTTTAAAATATATTATGTGTAAAACATAATACTGAGAGCCAGTGATGTATCTTGTATAACTAGTTAAAGGTAATATTAGATGATTTAAAAGCATTTTGACAATTGGTTCACATTTTATGTTTCAGAGTTTAGTTTCAAAGAATATATAAGCAAAAATAAATATGGACATCTAGTATCCCTTCCATAAGTAAATTTAGATCCCTATAGAATTAGGAAGCCTTATTTGCATATAATTGTTAATCTAGAGTACTTGCTGACTGCATGCCAGGGAGAAATAATTTTTATTCAATTATTTTTGTTTGTAATTTGTCTGAAGCTGGGTCACCTCACCTGTAAAATGGAAATACTAAGATTGGGATATTGAATTTTATACTAATAACGAAACCTGTATATTATACTTGTTTATATGTTATTTGAAATCAAATACTGAAACATAGAATGTCCCGTCATAGTCAAGGTTTTTGATGCTTCATTGTGAAGCATTGACATCAGTGTATATTCATTATTACAGTTATGGATTGAAGAATGTGTTATGGTTTCCTTGTAAATCTCATTTAACATCATCTGAACTTTTATTTCAGTGATTAGCTGCAAATGAAGCAGAACCAAAGAGAAACTTATATGAAAACTTAGCATGCCAGTCTGTGCTGATTCGTTTTGCTCTTTTTCAAGGTAATATAGGTTACTAAATAAATAAGTAAATAAATAATAACATGCCATTTACATTTATAGAATTTCTATATTTTTCTGTGTGAAATTTATTTAGTTTATTTTCAGAAATGCTCTGAGTATAACTATACATCTGGCTGATAGGACATAGATAACAGTTTATATCCATAACATGTCAGCATACAAAATAAATTAGTAAATAAATGCAATACCTTTTAAAAGTTGGGTTATAGGGATAATAATATATATATTCTTCTACCTCTTGAATATAGTTTACTATGTAAACTTTGTTCTCTGTCTCCTAATATAATGTGAAATATTCTATACAATTCATTTTTATAGCGAAGCTGAGCTACCATTTTAGAAATATAATTTTAATTTGATTTTTAAACAACATATAAAGCAATTTGTGAAAGGTCAACTCAATAAATATTTCTTTTTAGAGTTTAGGTTTTAGAATGCAGAAGACTAAAGAACTAAAGAGGAAAATTCTGGATTATGGATGAAAAAATTAATGTTCCTCATTTTTGCTCCAGTGATTGCTACTAATTTTATAGCTCTTTAGTATTCACTGGATGTATTCTCAAAATATCACATTATTTGTGGTACTTTATTTTACTCAACCTTACAAAATAAACTAGACATTTTACAAATTATTTGAATAATATTAATTTTATTTGACATTCAAATTTTATTTTTATTTATTTATTGTGTGTGCGTGTGTGTCTGTGTTTCTGTGAGCATATGGCACATGTCTGAAGGTATAGGCTAGTATTATCTTAAAAAGGAGGTACAATTTGTGGCTAGCCTCCTGATCTTGGTGCTGGCAAATGAACTTGGATATTCATTTTTTATTTGTTTTACATACAATCCACAGATCCCCCATCTTATTCCTCCTCCTGCCTCCTGTAAACTTCCACTCACCCATCACCTCCTCCAAGAAGATAAGGCATCCCATGTACAGTCAGAAAAGCCTAGGACATTCATTTGAGACTTGTCCAAGCCCCTTCCCTCTGAATCAAGGCTGAACAAGGTGTCCCTTTATAAATAACAGATTCCATAAAACCAAATCATGCACCATGGATAGATCCTGATCCCATTGCCAGAGGCCCCTTAAACAGACCAACTTATACTACTGTCTCTTTGCTGTATGCAAAGTACTTAGTCCAGTCCCATGCAGGTTCTTCAGCTGTCAAACTAAAATTTGTGAGTTACCAATAGCTTGGTTCATTTTACCCATAATAATCTTGGCAAACCCCCCCTTCACCCATCTCTCTATGCTCAAGGAATTCTTCTTCCCTCTCCTCGACTTGTTGTTAGGGAGTTAGGAAAAACCTGATGCTAGGGAAGTTCCCAGGAGTCACAAGGATGTGACTTCATCTTCAGTCTTCAGCCAGTCATGGTGGAAGCTGATGCGAGATTCACAGGCAATAGCCTGGATACTCCTGAAGAACAACAAACACTCTTAACTATCGTGCTGTTTCCACAACCCTAGGGTACTTCTTTTAAAACAACGTAAAGTAAATATATATAATTGCATAGATCCACACAGCATCTCCAGCATTGGATTACTCAACCATGACATCTAGAAAAAAGAGAACAATCTTATTATGTTTAGGACCTGTAAAATGGGAGCATACAAACAATTATTTGAGTGATATAGGTTAATTATAATCTAAGAAAAATATTAGTTTATGATTATATACTATTTTAGGTTGTAATAAATGGGAGCTAACTGAAGGATACTTGATAGCTTTTCTATATAGCCTCCTATTGCATTGGTGTGGTTTGGTTTCTCTTTTTTGGCTCTCAATGATTTACTCTTATTTTCTTTTACACTAAAACTTGATTTTATATAAACTTTCAGATTCTTCTGAAAATATTTCAATATAAAGATTTTGGTAAATTATATTTACTTTGTATGCTTGATATATATTAATCTTTAGTTATTTTTTTCTTTATTGTACCTTTGTTATTAATTTACTATAACTAATGGCATAAAAATGTTCATAATTTAAATAGTTACTTTGCTTTCTATGACATATTTACATAAATTTTAATTTAAATTATTATAGACGCTTATTTATTTCACTCAGTTTGTTGACATTAGTATGCTGACTGTTTTACTAAATGGTCTTTTTTTTTCATCAATAGAGTTCTGACCCCCCCCCAAAAAAAAACTAAAAAAAAACCCCTCTTTTTGTGATGTTATTTAAGACCCAGTTCTACTATTATTAATCCCAATGGAGTTATTTATATCAACAAAATGATCCTGTATTATAACATGTGCCCAAAATTTTGTTGAGATGAGATATTGGTGGGTGACAGAGTCTGATACCTGCCTTGGACAAAGCTTGATTATTTTTAGCTCTCAAGAGATGGCAATCCATGCTTACAAGTAGTGAAGCAATCTTTACCCACAGGCAAAAGAATGTTCAGAAATCTTGGACTGGGGGCCTTTATTCTGTTTTACATACTAAAGAAGGGTCATTCCGTGTTGGCATTAGGGTTTATTAGTGGGTTATTTAGGATAGAAATACATTGATTCAGTATGTAGGAATTTAAAAAGTCACATTGATTCTGGATTGGTTAGTTCTCATATCAAAGACACTCGTTCATGACCTTTAGATAGCATCTAATGTTGAAAGAGACGATTCTTACTAGACCACAAGTTATGGCAAGTTGTCAAAGCATCATAAAACATAGGAGAAAAGCCCCACATATGCTCATGTGTAAAATACATTGTTTTAAGTTTTTTTAGCTGCTTAGAAAACAAAATGCTTCCGTGAAATCTTAGGCATGTCTTATTGAATTAGTTAAGTGCATGAGATGCACTTATAAGAGATAATTTAAGCAAATAACACAACCCTGATACCTTAAAACAACAAAATGTATTATCTAAACTACTAAACTTAGAGGTCCACAATTAAACGCTTGGCAGGCTACTGTTCACTCTGAAAACTTCTAGAGGCATCTGTTTGCCTCTGCCATGTTTCTGATGATTTTCTATCTTCTTGACTCATATATACTCCAATCTCTGGCTGCATCTTGTCAAAATCCCTGTGTCTCTGTCTCCTCTTCTTATAATGCGACAAGCCATGCAGGTTGAAGGGCCTAAAGTTTGAGCCAGACTTAGGAGTGGCTTTGAAGTTTGAGGACCCCTGTGGGGCGTGGCCAGCCCATTTTAAGATCTGTTTGCATGCTGCCTACCTGTTCCTGTCCTGGGGAGAGGATTGCCTCTGCCCCTGGGTGGGACAGTTCAGCTCTCCAGGAATTGCCTTAAGGTTCATTTTTCTATCAATGTGTGTTTATATAAACCCCTTAGTAAATATTCCTTTAGTAATCATTTGCCAGTGAATAATTCCTACAATAGCCCAAACTTCTCTGTAATGAGTGGGCTTTAACTTATTCCATATGTAATTAATTTATTTCAAGATATGATTATATCTGGAGATAGAGACAGCCTGAATACAATAAGGGTTTTTAGATAATACATTTTAGCCCCAAAAGAAGTATTATTCTATGTTTCCATTTTTTGCTGTTATAGGAAAATCATTTAAATTGCAAATAAAACATATTTTCATACTGTACAATGTGGAAGTTCTCAAAATAACACCAATAGCTGTGGTTATGAAAGAAAAAATTAGGTTATATCTAGTGACAAGTTGTTAATAGGGTAGACATCTACACTCAGAATAAATTGCCATATTCATAACTTCATTTCTCAGATTTTAGCACAGAGAAAAATGTTTTAAAACTTTATAGATCAAGAACTTCCTATTACCTGTTTGTTCTCAGGGTAGAAGCCATTAGGGTGTCTTAGTAAATAATCTTAAATGTGAGGATTTGATCCTCTATAATTAGATTTGTGAGTTTGACAGGTGATAGGAACATTGCACTGATATTATTAAGAAGGCATTCCAGATGTGTGTAAACTTCAAATTTTATGACATTATATTTTAAGGCATCAAGACAAATCAGCCACTGGAAGAAGAGAAATTCATTTCTTAGGAGGAAATAGGAAGTGGGGGCCCTTCCTTTCCCCATGAGTTCAAGAATGAAATCACCCCTCTTTTTCCCTCTCCAGTGATAAGCAAACAGAATGTCAATTGACTGAAGAAAGAATGCTAACTGGTTCCTTCTGTATCCCTTAATGGGGCCTTTCATAGTTCCTACTTTGTATAATAATTCTTTCCTCAAAGAATTATTTTTATTTCTGCCAAATATTTCATGGTTCAACAAGTATATTTTCCATAAAGTAAAAACAGAAATCCACCTAAGTGAGGGCCCTTGAATTTGATTACTCTACCATTTTATTGCAAATGTCATTTTATCTGTTCTCAAGTGCTCTGAACAAAGTGACTCCCAATAGCACAATGATTAAGTACTTACCAGCTGAGGAGAGCTCTGTTCTCAGTCTCAGGGAAAGCCGGGTCGCTTCTTCCTTTCCTTCTCCTGATTTCCTGTGTGACAACAGCAAGTCATATAACTTCAGGAGCTTGAATTTCAGCATCACTTAAAGGTCAACAAGGAAGATTACTGTAATCATCTCTATAATGTCACTATGATCTATGACTCTAGGCATTTTGATTGCTATCAATTTTAAGTATGGTTTTTATTTAACACGGTATCATAATCTTCAGGAAACGATTCTATTTTTTAAACTTTTAGCAGAGATTTTAACTTTGAACTATTTATGGAAAGCTTTTGTCTGTCTGTGGGGAGATGGAGATGAGAGAGTCCAAATGAAAAACAAAACAAAACAAAACAAAAAAAGCAAATAAACCTGCAGACTGTTGGTGCTTATAAAGAATTAGTTTCTATTTAGTGTTCTAAGGAAACAGACTAATTGACCACAGTGATATCTGCTGTATGGAAGTGCTGGGAACCCTACATGATGAATTTTAAGTATTAAAATAATAAGGTAATTCTTACATTTTTAAAAAGTGATCAAATCTAAACTATAGAGTTTATCTGGTTTGTTTGGCATCCCAAATCCACCAATATTTGAACAATGATATATAGACATCTTGGAAACATTTTTAAATCTCACTAATATTTAATGTCTTTTACCATCAATCTTTTAGATATAATTAAACTAATAACATTTAGCTAGATATTAAAACTAATTATAATACAAGTAGAAGTTTCACAATTTCATTTCACTTTAGACACAGAATATTTTTCTTCAATTCCACATATAAATTTCTGGGGGAGAATGATTCATTTCATTTGAAATTTAGGGCAACCTTATCTTTAGAAATCCCATCTCGGTCTAGGACATATACTGCTGTCCTTCTTTTACATGCCACTTCTCCCTGCTCATAACGAATGTGTTTAAACCTAAGTTAAAATTTTCTCTTTAAATTTAAAATTAGGAATGGCCATTCTGAAAACTTGACTTCAATTCTGGAAACCAACAGAATGATGGGTACTGTGATGGCTCACTTTTGTCCCAGCATACTTAGGATAAGATGAGAGGTGAAGACAGAAGAAATGTTTAGAAAACCATCAGACAGATAGTTTGGAGACGAAACTACCTAGCTTGTCAGAAACACAGGAAGAGTGACTAACAACATCGCTGAGAAACTTTTAAGCGTGTTGTCAGTCTGTATGATGTGGTAACGTTTTATATGAGTAATATATGTCAAAATGATGATATCAAATACTTTAAATGTGAATGACATGTTAGAAGTTATGAATGATCATTTTGGGAAGGATCTACTGTATTTTGTAGTTGATTTTATGGGTTATGCTTGACTAAACCTTAAGTTAAACCTATGCCTGGTTATTTTTTTCAAGATAGGTTTGTGTAGGTGGGGTTTTTGGGTTTTGCTTTTTGTTTGTTTTTTGCTTTTGTTTTTAAAGATATTGCCATTTAACACGGTGGACTAGATCAAGAAGATGGTTCTATCCAACTTTCTTACACCTGCTAAAATTCCGATAAAATTTGAAAATAACAAATGTAGAAGGCTTAGCTGAGACATGGATCTTTTTCTGCACCATGTGACTAAACTAGGAAGTACACTACCTTGTTTGTAGGCTTCCACACTACTTCACTGGCTTCCTTTTGTTCCCAGTTTGGAAGACTTAAAATTGTGTTGCACTTCTTAGCCTTTGCTTTGAATCACTGTCATATAATAAATTCCCTATTGGTTCTTTCTGGAAAGTTATGATTAATTTACTATATTGCTAAAAGATACAAACCTGTGCATAGCTCACTCTAAGGCAAACCACCCAGCAATTTTTCTAGTAGAACACAGTGCAAAGAAATGCTTGTATGGTACAAGTGGGGCACGTACATCCACATGAAGCCTGAGAAATCTTACAAAAAGGATTCAAGACACAAAGGAACAGAGTCAAGCACAGCTTCCTGGTAGCAACATTTTCTCAGGTGGGCTCTGGATGCTGGCAGCCAGGAAAGGCATGGCTCCATTAATAGAAGGCTTCCTGACTCAACTTTAGCAGAAAAAAAAGATGCAATTCTTTTAAGAGGCCTGGCTACCAAACACTCAAATGGAGTTTATTAGTCTCAGGAGGCGGTTCTCTACTTGGTGGTAGTATGGACTCTAACATTTCTGAGTCAAGAATTTCAGAAATTCCAGATGAGCTGGAACTACTCAGGCAGATTCTTTCTGCAGATTAGCACAGTAAGTTAAATTTTATGCCTGGTGATATATGGAGATATATATCCTCCTATAGTGCTCAGAAAAGGTTGTGGATCATCATGAAAATGAAGATATTTTCTTCCAAATGTCTCACTTTACTGTCTGGTATGTCATAGAGTGAGTTTTCTGAACTCCAGAAAAGAAACAGAAAGAGATTCAGGTCCTCAGTAGTATATCCCAGTGTTAGAAGCACATATCCATCTCATTTCCTGAGTGACATGAAATAAAATCTCTTTAGGGTAGCCATATTAGGAAATGCACTATATAGTAATCAATTTGGACTCAGATACAAAAATCATGTAAATTCTATTTTAATGTTAAGTGGTGGGATATGATTGATGTGGATTCACAGTTAATCCCATTAGAACAAAAGTGATGATTCATAGCACCTTGTAGCAAACTGATATTTTTGTTTTCAAGGAATATTGTTTTATTAACAACAGAATCAGTATAAAGAAGGATAAATAGTAACTCTAACTATATTAACCAAAGCCATGTGGATTGGTCCTGGAACTCAGCACATCAGACCCTGCTTGACCATCATACTAAATACAAAAGCAAAAGATAATATTAAACATATAATTATAGGGCATAAAATGAACCAGAGGGAGTTACAAGGTTGTCTGTTAAATGTGTTTTGGCAAAGCTGTAGCCTATTCTTAGGAAAGTCTGTAGTATGAGGTTTTTGACCCGGACTTTCAGGCTTAACCTCAAGGTCTAGGCCAGCAGACCCGAAGACCCAAAGACCCGCAGACCCGCAGTCCCACAGAGACACGCAGAGGCTTCTGGCCCAGACTTTCTGGCCTAACCTCAAGGTCTAGACCCACAGACCCGCAGTCCCACAGTCCCGCAGTCCCATTGAGACACACAGAAGCTTCCAATAGTTTTTGGCTGATCAGCCTCAGGCCCAGGCATATCACATGCTAGCTCTCTACCCTTATTCTAACCCATGTCTCTTGTTCAGCCATGGGGCTCGGTACCTTTTCTTAAGGCATCATAGTTGTCCTTGGCTTCTTCCGGGCCTCTCTCTGGAATTCCCTCTGGTGTTCTGTTCTGGCATTCTGTTCTCAGAGTTTTTAGTCTGGTAGCCCCGCCTATACTTCCTGCCTGCCTTTGGCCAATCAGCTCTTTTTATTAAACCAGTGGTTGGGACAATTATTTAAAATGAAACAACACAACCTCCTACAAAAGTCTCTAAAAGGAAGAGAGATAAGTAGGCATTGGAAGGATACAAGGTAAAGACAAGGCAGGAAAGGATGAAAACACATCCAAAAACTTAGGCTATTGTTCCATTGCACACATTTATGGTATGAGAATTTCTTGCCAATTGTTTAGCTAAACTTTTGCAAGAATAAAATTACAAATCTATTAAAACTGTCTGTCCTCTGTATATTAATATCTGGACTCATATGTAATCTCTCTCTTGGATTGAGAGTATGTAGGGAACAGTAAAGAACATTGTCTAAAAATTTTGACTTTACTGTTGTCATTTGGTTCCATAAATTACTTGACTAAATGTTCCTCCATTATGAGGATTAGATGGTGAATAAGGAAACATTTGATCTTCCACAGAAATCCTGTTTTAATTCATTTATTTGTAAAGTAAGAGCATCTTTTTAGAATATACATGTAAAAACCCGGATAACTAAGTCATGCTTAGCCAACATTAAAAGCAAAAGCAAACCTTAATAAAGAATAATTTGACAGAATATGTACTGAAAGTTTATTTTTAAGACCTAATTTCCATCCTACTGTGCTACTGGGATATTCTACTGGGAGACTGTAGAATCCATAGGAGATAGGGCCAAGGGAGAAAACGTTAAAGAATGGAGATGGGTCTTCAAAAGAGTTTGGGTACTTCTTTACTTTTCTTTCATTTTGCTTCTAGGATATCACAAGCTAATAAATTTCTTTGGCCATGTTTTCTACCATGACATCTCTCCATAATACCAAAGACAGCAGCAAGAAGGAACCAGAATCTCTGAAAAACTAAACCCAAAGTACATCTTTCCTCTCACTACATTATTATGAAATTTAAACAGAGATGAAATACTAGTGGGATTATAATGATATAAATGATAAAGATTAGTACTGTGCTGAATTTAAAAGTCTATGTCTTCATAATTAGATTCAGACAGAGATGATGATTGAACCCACGACACTTCTTGCAAGATCTCTGGTAAAGCCAATGATCATGTACCCTGCATAAATGTGCTATGTTCCAACACTATCAACAATATATCTCATAAAGAAATCATATTCATAGCGATATGTTTTGATTACTGCTTCTCCTAACCCTGCACTAACTGCATAAGCCTGTCATAGGTCCTTGTAAATGTACCTGAGCCACTGATTTTGAGTGGAGAAAAATCTCAACAATACTACTTTTGTAGCAGCTGGTTTAAAAGTATAAGCCTTTATATTTTACCCAAATTAAAAAGGAATCATATTAAGGAAGTTTTTAAATGTTTTGTGATATAGAAGATAGGAAATTATTCTCAAAAATAAAAACCTAATTACTAATCTCTTTTTTTTTCCTGTAACCAAGAAAGATACACTATGTCTATAGGTCTTCTTTAAAATTTGGAAGCATATTTCAAACATAGAAATACAGACACATCTTATTTACTAATTGCCATGAAAAAAAAATCTTATTCTTTCTGGCAATCGAATTAGACAAGGTACTGTAAAGTAATTGATTTGGAATCAATTCCAAAAATCATATAAATTACATTTAATGTTAAGTTATGTGAAAAGTTTTCATATGGATTCACAGGTAATTCCATTAGGACAGCAAAAGTGATGATTCATAAAATCTTGTAACAAACTGATATTCTTTGTTTTTATGAAATCCTGCTTTATAAACAACAGAAGCAGTCTGAGGAACAGAAAAATAACTCTTCCTCGACTAACCAAAGCCATGTGGATACATCATGGAACTAAGCACTTAAGACCCCTGCCTGACTATCATACCAAGTCTAAAAGCAAAAATAAACCACAAAGAGCTATATGGCTGTATGTGAAAGGTGTTCTGCCAATGCCAAAGCCTACAGTGAGGAAGTTCTCAGATATTTTGATAATGTAGACTTCTGGTTAATGTACATCTTTTAATAGTACTTTTGTCAGATTATATAAAAATACTAAATTTTGTTTTGCTATATTTAAATACATTGTTAAGGCACAGAAAATTTTATTGTTCTTTGGGAAAAAGGGATAATTAGCATGTACTCCTAAGACAGTATTTTCTAGAAAATATTTTTTTCATACTTTTGAGGCATTTCTTGGCTCATAGAAAAAATGATTTCATGCTATGGGCATATACATGCACTGGGAATTAATGTGTGGCAATGTAGGCAATTCAAATCCATTTTATGCCCTATTCTCTAAAACCCAAATTTAATTTCCTTAAAACTACAGACCATAATAATTGGAGGATTCCAAGTTCTAATATTAAATTTTTCAGTTGGTCAAGTGACCTGGACTTTGCAGTTACATCATTGAGATGATATTTGTTTAAAAAAGAAAGAAAGAAAGAAAAAGAAAGAAAGAAAGACAGGAAGGAAGGAAGGAAGGAAGGAAGGAGGAAGGAAAGAAAGAAGGAAAAGAAAAATGGAAGGTAAAAGAAGAAAATTTCAAAAGAAAAAACAAATTTGGTGGTTTATTTTCTTAAAGAAAATTGTGATCTTACACTAATAAATAAGTTCACCTTCTACATTTCTTAAAAGTCAGGGTGTGCTTTTGAGTAAGTTGTTAAACCTGCTTAGTAAGTAATATCATCCTTCACATCCTTCATTTCACTTTTCTGTTTGGAAAATGAAAAGAAGAGCATTGTATTTCACAGTGGCATTTTATTTCAGTATTCTACATGTGAAGGAAAACTGAAAGTTTTGTATAACTTCAATAGTTACATGACAATTCCCTTCTTGCAATTGCTTATGACAAATATATCTAGCAAAGTTGAATATATTTTGGCTTGAAATGAAACAAAAAATACATAATATGTGCTAGTGGCCACAAGTAGAGTCTGAGTCACTGTTAATATGACATATATTAACTATATAAACCCATGCTTGCTCTGTCTTCTGTGAGATTAAACTAATCACACATTTAAATAAGCCCAGGAACAGTGAGTTAGACAATTAAAGGAACAAGCTAAGATTAGAGATTAGCAAAGCTTGAGGTTTCAGCAAGCTGAAAACTAAAAATTTCTAGTACATCACAGATGATTCTATGGATCCTAATATGTCTGTAAGCTTTTCTGTGTAGATATTAGTTTTGAACACTTGATGAAAGAGGAAGTCCAACTGGGTCAGAGATGAGCTACTCAATATTCTGAGATAAGAAAAAATAGTGCGACCTCATTTAGAAAGATAGTTTTATGCACATGCATGAAAAATAATTATCTCACACAAAATTTTCACAGACACTTAGTATATAAAAAAGGTGAAAGTTATTCTTATTGATTGTAACTAGTAGTATAAGGAGTTGGCTAACTGAGAGTGACTCAATTTTTTCAAAAAGAATTGAAAAGCATGGGGTAAAGATAAGTGAACTTACTATATGGAAAACGAATTATATATGTATATATAGATAATATTAAAATCTAAAAGATAATTATTATAAATTATTATATATTAGTTAATTACTTGATAACTACTATGTGTGTGATAAAACTAAATTTGGACTCTTTGTAGAAGTAAAAATCACTCTTAAATTCTGAGTTATCACTCCATCTCTGAGGATATCAATTTTAAAACATAAACTTCTATGGCAGACATGGTCATTTTATAATTCAAAATATATTTAGCCTAATTTGAACATCCCCATAGTCTTTAACAATTCAAATACTATTCAACTAATGAATTCAGAGCCTCTGGAGACTTAGATAATTCTAAACATCAAAAATATATGCATATTTTTATCATGTAATAGCCTAAAATAAGTATCCCCATTCACAATAGAAGAAATATATGCCAAGAGAATAACAGATCAGATCAGACCCAAGACCAAGTAAGATAAACATCAAATCTTGCAATTCTAATTCTGTACTTGTGATCCTATGATTTTTAGTCCAAAATGGTTATGTAGCCTGTTCTTTTCAGCTCTGCTGCTTGCTTACACACAGCATTCTCTTATGTCAGCTACAATTTGTAAAATCAGTTTTCTTAGGAGAGACCACATGGTTCTTGCATCCCAATATTCTGGCAATTCACTAATATTTCTATTTTACCCTTATATCTTTATGCAATGACCTCCTATGACTCATTATTTTACCCTTGTAGCTTTATGCAATGACCTCATATGGCTCCTTGCCAGGATTCTGGTCCTGCTTCATATAGTTTGTCCTGAGTGGTTCTCTCTATGAACTTTTCAGTGTCAAACTCTTTATGCCTACAAAACTCATGCCAACTGGAGAAACTGCGAAGTCTGCCACACAACTGTCATGGAGAATGCTTCTTTTGGACTAGCTGAGTCAGCTTCTATGCTCAGCTACTTTCAAGGAAGGGAAACTTTGAGTGGAAGCTTCAATTTAAGTTCTGTACTTTCAGGTTTTGATATTCTCATAAGATGAAGGTATCACTGGACTTAGTCTTTCTATCCAAGCACCCTTTTTGTGGTTCTAATATAGATTGGAAGGATTCTCCTAAACATTGCTAACTCTTTTAATAGTTAAAGTTTTCAATATGTCTTGCCTATAATCTTAAACTCAACCATTCCCTTTGCTTAGCCACCCATTCATGTGTTTTTCTACTGTCTTCTTAAATCTCACTTTAAACTTAGATGAGAGCAGTAAGCAGTAGAAATATGACAGCTCTAATATTAACCTGCTATGAAATTTACCGTGCTAAAAGAATTAGTTCATTTTATTGGAAGCCAACTACATTGAAATTCTTAGTACGTAAGCAGAATTCAATCTTATTCTTTGTCAGAATATAATACAACTCAACAGTTATACCTGGGTCCCAAGAGAGTCCATGTCTGCCCTTCACCATTCACACTTCTTTCATACGCAGGCCTTCCAAACTCTCAGAAGAGGGGTTAAATAAATTCTGCCTACATACAGCATTGTGGGACTTTAGTCTACAGCTGGAAACCCAACATAATCCCCTATAAACAACTTTTTCAAGTCCAGGAACCACAAGGTCAGGTTTATCAAAATGACGCCCCCTCAAGACACTAAAATTTCATAAATTTTTTTTTGCCCCACATTTATGATACAAAATACCTAACAAAACCAGTTTAAGAAAGGACAGGTTTGATAGGGAGTGTTACTATTGACAAGTTGACTGTTCAATCCCTCATGGCAGGAAAATAATGACAGCTGGAATAAGATGAGATTGATTAAATTACATCTGCAATAAGGAAAAACAGACCACAAAGTTGGTACGTGGCCTTTTCCTCGTTCGTATTCACCCTGGAACCCTGGCTCACTGAACATTATTTCCTACATTTAGTGTAAATTCACTTATGTTAGTTAACATAATCTAGAAAATCGTACAGACATATTAGGCAAAGTTTCATTTGTATTTTTATACATTTCTACAATTTGTTACCAGGCATTAACCATGATAATTGGTATACAAGATTATCCAGTTATCACGACAGATAGGGACATTGTATAATCCCAACACACAGGCTTTCTCTCATTGTATTTCTATATTTGCATTTTTTGATTTCTACCTTAAGAAACATAAGCAAATAGGAGACATAAACCACAGCTAAAATTCTTTCCTTTCAGTAAAACGTAACAAAGTACAATCACAATACTGAATACCCTCACATGGGATTAATAACTAAAATAGGTTGTTTATACTTTATAACAAAGACTATGCATTGGGAATCAAAACATAGAATCCACATTGGAACTACATGTTCATAATCAGTCAAAATTTCAAGGAATGAGAAAAGCAATTTAAATAGACTTTGAAATATACAAACAAGGTATTGATCAGAGATAACACCATTTAAGATTGTAACACAATGATTTATATGCCAATATATCTTAAGTAAATTATCTTTTATTGCATATTTTAAAATCTACAGTGAATAAAGTAATTGTGTCCAGAAAACAAGGATACAAACAATAGGGTGAACCCACAGGTTTCAAACTGTGCCCCCCAAACCCACAACAGCTGCAGCTACAACTGCTTCCTGAGACACAGACTCTTGAGAGTTCCATTGCAAAATGTGAGTTTTCCTCCTTGCAACCAGCCAGTCAAGCTAGCCTCCAGGTTTGAGCAACTATGATCTCCAAACCTGTCAAAGCTCCACCAGCAGGTTAGCAAACAGGACCCTTGCATGCATGTTTGACTATCACCACCACTCAACACACCCTCTAGCCTATTAGTCCCAATCCATTCCCCAAACACACCCTTCCCCCCAACCTTAGCTGCTACCTAAAGATCTGCACCACTAGAGCCCCAGTTGCAGAGCTCCAAATGCACCAAGAGCATATACTGAACCAATAATAGCTTTTTGAAATACAGACAACACTTGCACCATTTGGAGGAAGAGATAGGTAAACTCCAGTGCAAAAATATATTCAACAAAATAAAGAACAATATGGTATTTCTTGAACCTAGTAATTTTACAATAACAAGAGCTGAAAGTTCCAATATAGAAAAGGCAGAGGAAAAGGATCTTAAAAATAGAAAATGGTAGCAGTCCTTAAAAAAGGAAATCAAGGAAAAATGAAAAATTCCATTAAAGAAATAGAGGAAAAGACAAAATATTGGGCAAAAATAATAAATCTCTTAAAGAAAGACTAGAGAACAAAGAAAAGGCAATCAAACAGGTATAGGAAGCAGTTCAAGATCTAAACACTGAAACAAAAGCCATAAGGAAGACACAAACTGAGGGAATATTTGAAAGGGGAAATCTGAGTAAACAAACAGGAACTATACATGCAAGCATAATTAACATAATGAACGAAATGAAAGAGAATTTTTGGCGTGGAAAATAAGAGTAAATAGATTCATCTGTCAAAGGAAACACTAAAGTCAGAAAAGTAACAACACAAAACATCCAGGAAATCTGGAACACCAAGACCAAACTTAAAAATACTAGGATTAGGAGAAGATACCAGCTTGAAGGCTCAGAAAATATGCTCAACAAAATGTAGAAGAAAGCTTTTCCATCCTAAAATAGGAACTGCCTATGCTGATACCAAAAGCTTACAGAATACCAAATAAAGACCACCTAAAAAAGTTTACTTGCCACATAGACCATTGATGCCAGCCCAGACTATTATACCCAACAAAACTCTAATCACCATAGAGTAAATAAACAAGATATTCTATGACAAAACTAAATTAAAACAATATATGCCCACACATCCAGCCCTACAGAAAGTGCTAGAAGAAAATCTCCAACCTAAGGAACTAGATAGACACAATAGCAGGAAACCCCAAGAAGGGAAACACACACACACACAAAACACCAAATAATATCAGGAATTAACAGTCATTGGTTATTAATAAAGTTTAATAATTTTTAATATCAATGGTCTCTATTGCCCTATAAAAAGACACAGGCTATCAGAATGAATATGAAATCAGGATCCATTTTTCTGCTGCATGCAAGAAAAACACCTCAAAGACAAAGACAGGCACAATTTCAGAGTAAAGGGTTGGTATAAGACTTTCCAATCCCATGGACTAAAGAATCAAGCTAGTACAACTATTCCAATATCTAACAAAATGGTCCTCAAACAAAATCAATAAAAAGAGATCAGGAAGGTCATTACGTATTCAGCTCAAAAAAAAAAAATGCAACAACATGAAATTTCAAACCTGACCATTTATATCCCAAATACAAGGGCTAACATACTTGTAAAAGAAGCACTAATAAGGTTAAATACCACATCAAGCACAACATACTAATAGTGGGAGACTTTAACACTCCATTCTCACCAATAAACAGGTCGACCAGACACAAACTTAACTGAGGAATACAGGATTTAACAGATATTATCAATCAAATGTACTTAATAATCATGTAGAGAACTTTCCACCCAACACAAAAGAATATACCATCTTCGAAGCACATCACAGAACCTTCTCTATAATTGACTACATATTTGGTCATAAATCAAATACAAATTGATTTTTTAAAAATGACAGTGACTCTTTGTATCTTATCTGTCCATCATGACCTAATGTTACAGTTCAACAACACCCCAAACTTCAGAAAGTCTTCAAACTCATGAAAATGGAACAACTCTCAACTGAACCACATCCAGGTCAAGGAAAAAAAAAAAAAAAGAAATGAAAGACGTTCTAGAGTTCAATGAAAATAAATCCACAAAATCTAAACTTAGGAGACAAAAGGAAAGCAGTGCTAGGAGGAAATTTCATAGCACTAAGTGTCTACACAAAGAATTTGAAGAAATTTCACACAAATGACTTAACATCACACCTGAAAACTCTAGAACAAAAGGAACTGATTCAAGTTGGTTACATTAAATTTTGTCCTACAGCCTGAGGGACAAAATAATAATAGTTTGAAGATGTTTTATGTCCTGATTCTTGGAATCAGGAGCATGTCTACCTGACTGTAAGGAGACTTTGTACCTAATATTTAATGAGTTTGAGAAGGGACAAATCTGATGTATTATCAAGTTGAACGCAATCTTATTTTAACATTCTTAAAGTGTCGAAGTTAAAGAGAGAGACAGTGCTTTTGGCCAGGCCAGCCTGAAGAATGAGGCCCTGTAGGCTCAAATTTCATTACTTACTTAAAGAAATAGAAGAAGTTCCCCACTGGAAGGACAAAGGGGGTCCCAGCAGTCAAGGACATTTCCAAGCCAACTTTGGAAATATCTGTGCTTCAAATGGGCACTTCCTCCTCAGGAAAACACCCCCAGCTGATTTAGACTGTGAGTCCCTCCCCAAAGCAAAAGAACAGTGTTAAAGAAACTTACCCTCCAGTGGTGAAGGGAAAGAAGGTATCCTTCAAAATGACTGCTGAATTGCCATCTGGGGTAGTGCTGTGGCAGTGAGGGGTGGTAATGGTTGTTACTGTTTCGTTGTGTGATCTGAAATGGGGTCTCTGCAGCTCAGGCTGTCGGAACTCAGTTATGTAGCCTATGCTAACCTTGACCTCACAGCAATCCTCTTTCTTCAGCCTTCTAAATGCCGAGGTTACAGACCCAGGTACTACATCGGGTTGCTCTTAAAGTCTTCTTATGGATGAGGACACTTAAGCATGGAGAGAATACCTCACTGAGTCAAAATCACAGCACTAAGAATGGTAGAATTTGGACAAAAGCACCGTCTCATGTCTCCTGCACACCGGTAAGAACAGCTTCTTCCTAGATAAGTGACGAAGTGTCTATGGCCACCCTTTCCCTGGTACAGAGGCAGAACTTCAAGATATCCCCCAGCCAGGCCACAGAGCTGGTATCCAAGACAGGAAGCAGGAAAGAGTCCTTAGATTAAGAGGAAGAGGGCGGAGGGGAGTCAATCTTCCCAGAACCTTCTAGCCCCAGTTGTGATTCCCATGATCCAGGCTTCCCTCAGAATCTCCTGAATGAGAAGAAAGACATTTCTAGGCGCAAGTTAAGACAGGTCTATGGACCATCTAGGGTTAGGGACATGATTCCAAGTTTCCACGAGATCCCTTTCCAGGGTTCAGGAAAGAAAAAAGCCTAGAGATTCCATACTACTAGAGACACAGGGTCTTCCCTACGAGAGCTAAATATGTAGCCAGGGCCAAAAGCAGGACAACCAGAATGTGTGGACACAGGAAGGGTCTAGCAGCTCCGATGTGAGAAGTGGAAAAAGTTTCTAGGAGGAGATACAGATTTGGGAAGAACCAGTCAAGGCCAAGACCAGCTAAGTTTACGAGCAGAACAGAGAAAGAGAGAGAGAGAGAGAGAGAGAGAGAGAGAGAGAGAGAGAGAGAGAGAGAGAGAGAGAGAGAGAGAGAGAGAGATGTGTAAACCCAGATACCCAGAAAGAAAGCACAAGGAGAAGGACTAATCTCAGAGCTACAGACTCTGAAGTAACAGACAAATTGCTGAAACCTAAGAAATTTGAGGATGAGGGAAGAAAAGGTAGTGTATTATTATCATTGTCTCTCAGAAATATACAGAATTTTTAGCATGTTGACTTTATCCCATTGGGACCCACTTCAGACTTATGAATACTAAAATATATGAAACTATAATGTGCTATTTAAGTTATCAAGTTTCTTGGTCATGTGTTATATAGCAACAATAGAAAATGCTTAAAGGATGATGGCATGAATATTTGTTTCCAGATTATCTTCTCTTAACTTCATAATAAAGTAAAGCATCAACAAAAACAAGCTTTGATCTCTTTACTCTTTCCCATAGTCAGATTAGTGATGTAATAATACAAGTTTTCTGGCACCATGAAAGCCAGATTTAGAGTATACAATATAAGTAGGTGAACAATTCTGTTGTATAATACAGTAATTTCAGTCATTTACCAAATAAATTTAATTGAGACCAAGAAAAGTACTACCATTTCATTATTCCTAGGCACTATAAACATATAAGTCTTTTAGAAAATTTAAAATCAGTGGGAAGAAGAGAAATAGTCAGATGAAAAAGAAATAATTTAGAATTATTATCTTATTATTATTAAAATGATAACTGGTATGTTCTAAATGCTCTCAGGGGAGTATAAATAAAATAAACCACAAGACATTCTTTTGGAGAAAATAGATGATACACACTGGATGACCCTTGTATTACTTCCATGTTAAACACACTGAAAAGCTAAGTAAAGCCTATTCATAAGGATTCAAATTGATTCACATAATATAGAAAAAAAGAAACGTCTATTCAAGATGTATCAAGTCTATTCTTTTCAAAGGAGAGAGCAAGATTAAAAGATGTGAAAAATGATGAAAGTGACCTTTTTCATTCTAATCACAGAAATCAGTGCAGTGGTGATGAATTCATTAGTTTTGATTAAATATGAAACTATGAAGTCATTTGAATTAATTCAGTAATCACTATAAAGAAAAAAAAGATGCTTTAGAACTTAAAATTGAGTGATTCCTCTAATTTGCTCTTTGGCTGAATCTTATGAAAATATGGATAGTGGTCTTAAAGGCAGCTGATTTTATACACAGAAGAGCCAAGTCATGAAGGTAGTAAAAGACCCATACCCAGTAATGTGGTGATACCTGTTCCTAGTGTGAGTGCAGCATCAACAATGCCTAGATTCTGATGAAAGTGGTGATATCTTATTGAAGCTAAAATCAGGTTTACAGGCTGTAATATTAGAAGAAATACTTTATAGTGCCTCAGATTAAGCCTGTCGGAAGAAAGAGATTTTAGAAATTCCCAATACCAGAACAACTTTAGAAACTATGAAAAGTCAGCTAAACTACAATTGCTCCTGGAATTCTTTTAGGCACTGAGTGACCAACTTTCTCCAGAATAGAGATTGTTCATTTTAAACATTTTATAAACATGCATTCCTATAAGTAACAAAAGAAACCAATGGTTATGTAAGCAAAGTATTTGGAGGGTAAAATAAAACTTCATTTCCAAGAATATGGATTGGAAAGTTTTGAAAGTCAGATGTCCTCATGCAGTGTGTGTGCCTGAGCTGATGTGAAAGATCCTCCTGATAGTACTTAATATAAAATTATGAAAATGAATCTTTTGTTTTAATTTTAGATTTTTAAATTTTCATCTTGAATAACAGAAAATAGAGGAGTATTTTTGAATGTTCATATGAAATAATTTACAAATTTCTTTATTTCCTTCTTTTCTTTTACCAATTTGTATATCATGTCATGCAACATAATTTTAAAATTTCTAGGTTGTTAATTTGCTTGTCAATTCTGCATCTTTCTCTCTCCAGCCTCCAACATCTACAGAGGTACTGGAATACAGCTGTACACAACCATACCCACCAACTGATAATTTTCTGAAGAGTAATTATTCAAAAATGATAATAGAAATTATCCTTCAGTTGTTTTTATAAGAAACCATAAAACATTATAGACAATATTTCATTTAATCCTTTATTCATTAACAAAGCACTCAATGGAAGTAGTTATAATGATATGTGCTACCTGACTCATAAGCAGGATATAATGAGACTAGAGTAATTCAAAATGATTGCTTATTTGAAAATGAATGTTTTCAGAGAAGGACAACTTGTAAAGTATGGCGGTGTTGTTAAAATAAAAAGGCTTTTTATTGCCTTCATTCTGAAAACCCAAATCTTGGCTGTGTTGACAAGTGTAGATGACACAAAGCAGGCAAAATTAAACCAGAGCACAAAGAACTTTTAAAGTCATGCTTTTAAATAAAGTTAAGTACGTTTCTTTAAAACACAGGCCTAATAGAAAATTTAACACTCAAAAATGATATTCAGCAGAATGGAAAATTACTTCAGTATAGAAAAATATACTTCAAGTCTTAGATTAGTGGCCACTTTAGACTTGGTGTTTATACAGACAAACCTACTTCTCTCATTATGCTAAAGGAACATAGCAATAAAATGATTCCTAATGGCATATTTCTATACCTATAGACCGGTGACATGTGTAACATTCATCAGAGTTTTTTATCAATAGATGGAAATTAACAGAGAATCACAACTGAATAATGTCTAGAGAGACTATGGACCACTTAACCTCTAGTGGAATGTCTTCATCAACTCCTACACCCCTCTGCAAGTGTCATATCTATGCAGTATTGAAGACAGAAAATTTCTAAGAGCCAAAGGTGGTGGGCAACTTCAAGAAAACAACAACTGCTGTGCACAACAGAGCTAATACATATATAAAATCACTGAGAGTGTGGCTGGGTGGCTGAGCGCTGGATGCCTGGGTGACTGGGTGGCTGCGTGGCTGGGTATGTGTATGGTTAGATAACTGGGTGGTGGGTGATGGGTGGCTGGATGACTGGGTGGCTGGGTGTCTGGTGCCTGGAATGCTGATCTCTTTCTTTTGTCTCCCCTCAATACCCTCTTCCCTAAATTTCTCCTCCAATTTATTCTCTATGCCTGGTAGCCCCACCTATTTCTCTCCTGTGTATCCATTGGCCGGTCAGCTCTTTATCAGACCAATCAGGTGTGTAGACAGGCAAAGTAACACAGCTTCACAGAGTTAAACAAATGCAAATGAAAGGATGCAGCACACTTTACATCACTAAACAAACATTTCACAGCCCAAGCAAATGTAGCACATCTTCAGCTAATATTCCTCAACACATGGCAGGAGTAGTTGGTCAACACAACAATGGGCCTTAAGGTTTATTTTCATTGCTGTTTACAGTGTTTTGGTTGTGATACGTTTAGTCTTTTGGGGGCTTTTCTGCTGTTTGTTCACTGTGATTTGGGGGTATTTTTTGTTTTGTCTGATGTTTTCTGTCTTTGGAAGAAATTAAAACATAAAGTTGGTTTGGGATGGGGAAGATTTTGGAGTAACTGAAGAAGAAGAATGAAAACATTAGTAACACAATGGAATGTTACTCAGTTTTTAAAAATCAAAATAACGAAATTTTCAAGTGAATGGATGCAGCTCAGAAAAAAACCCAAGCAAACAGAAAATGAAAAACAAAAAACAAACAACAACAAAAAAAAACATCATTCATAATGAGGTAACCCAGACCCATGAATAAAAATATGCTATGTTTGTACTTATATGTGAATATTAGCTGTTATAAATTTAATAAGTCGTCTACAATCTGTATAACCATAGAAGTTAAGTAAGGAATAAGGGATTAAGAGTAAGGAGTGGAGCTTTCAAGGGAATGGAATAGAACAGGTAGTTATGGATGGACAAAGACAGGGGAGGAGGACTGGAATGGAAGGGAAAATCAGGAAAGAGGAGTGAGGGAGAGGGAAGAAGGGAACGTGGGAGGGAATATGAGAAGGGACAACTAACTTTAAACACCAGCTTGGATTCATTTGGAAACCTAATGTGGCATCAATTTCCTAAATTATATACAAATATACATGCATACAGCATGTACATGAGGGTGATCTAAATGAGGCTGCCAAATATTGGCAAAGACAGATCCCGGCTGGACATCTCATGTCACTGAATTAAGCTTTAGTATCAGGAATGGTGTACATCTAATCAAGATGGTGGCCAAAGATATGGGAATCCTGAAACAACACTGTTGTCAGAAGCGTAGATTGCTGTGTACAAACTTACACACCTAAATGAACACAATGAACTTGAGCAGGGGCTTACCTAAACCTTCACGTTTATAGGATAGTGTTCATGGTACAGATAGGTACTCTGCACACTACCAAAAGAGAAAATAGACATCAACCAGCTACAGGCTATTTGAATTAGAATGATGAGCTATGTACAAGATGTTCATGGGCAATACTGGCACAAAGTTTGTAGAAGTAACCAGCAAATACCTGATTGGATTTCAGGCTCACTCCATGAGATGAAACCTAACCCCAAGAGTTCTTGAGTGACCAAAAACCTGAGACCAGATAAAGCAGAATCTTAGGGAAAAGCCAAATACTACTGTTCTGCTTGACATCAGTGTTTCTCGCCTGTGGTTTGCAAGCCCTATGGAAGGTCTCATATTAGACATCTTATATACAAGTTATTTACTCTATTACTCAAAATGAGGAAAGTTTTATGGTTGTGGGGCACCTCAACATGAAGAATTACATTAAAGTATCGCAGCATTAGAGAGGCTGGGTAGCAATGGACTAAAGAAGCACAACCACAAAATGATTCCTAAAGACGTTCTGCACTACACATAGATCTGCATTTGTTCAGTCATTATCAGATAAGCTTCCTCCTGTAGTAGATGGGGAAAAATACAGAGAGCCATAGCCAGACTATGTGCAAAGAATAATAAACTTTCACAGAAATACTTCCCACTCATTCTTCTCTAATATGCCTGATTCGTGATGCTCACTAATCTACGCATTTGTTTTGCTTCTTATTTAATACTTTGATACGCACATTAAGTTTGGCACTTTCTCTATATTTTACTATTAACTTCTTGCCTTGTCAACATTAGGATATATCTAAATCATTTTTCCTCCATTAACAATCATTCACTTCATTGAGTGCAGTTTAAAATCAGCCCCCCATTGTGAACCATTTTAATGCTTCCTTTGTACCTACTAACTTTCTCCTGACAGTAATTTCTAGGGCTTTATAATCCAGAAATAATGAGTCCAATATCTTCATTTGCAAATGGAATAAATGCTTTTTATTTCATGGTAAAATTATAACTACATATGTTTTATTTTTCAACTTAAAAAACCCGAATCACAATGAAGGAGGATGAATGTTGGGAACTGTAAATACTGAAGCATAAACAGGCAAGCAAGGTGGTTTTTTGTAAGATACATATATTAATATTTTCTCATATGAAATTTGTATCAGTTTTCTTGAATTATCACTGATTGTTTCAATTTCTTGATCATGATTTGGAACGAAATTCATTGTGACACCATCACAGAAAAAAAATCACTTCAACACTGATTATAATGGTGTAGACCAAAAAGAGAGATCCCAAATCCAGAATTATCTGAGAACTAAAGTAAATAAAGACCCGGTAAAATTTGTTCAGAATGTTCATTCAACATTATTTACTTTTTATTTTTCAGCAATACTGTTTTATTATTTACCTTTCCTCATACTGATTAAGTGGCATTAGCCTTCTCATCTATGAACATCTTGAAAATGCCTCACCCTCAAATACATTTTACTGTGTATCCTATTACTAAACTATCATGTTTCATAGTTTCCACATTTTTCCTTTGCTCTTGTTTGATATTTAAGCATTGTGACAGCTCCTGTATCAATTCAGTCTATAATGGTAAAATCTGTCTTAACATTTGTACCCTCTTCACAGCTTTCTGCTCATTTATATATCTAAAATGAATATGTGAAACATACACATTATAACATTATGTATTTTTACCTCTCCTATATTCTGTACAAGTAGTTTTATAGAAACCACATAAATTCTAAGGTATTCATATCAGATAATATGTTAAAATATTTAAATTTTAAAAGCCTCAGAATGTGGTAACACTAATGTGAAGGCAATATCTACTCCTAATTTTAACGCTTAGACAATCTTAACCTGAAATATAGCTGCAAACACGCTGTCTACTTATGACTCAAAAGCAAGGTAAAGGAAATAATATTTAGAAAGAATGTAAAAAAATAAGCTACACAGAAACATCTGCTTTGTAGGCAGATAGATTTAACGTATGCTAACAAGTATTTTGCTTTATGTTCTAAATTCAAGAAACATTACATAAAGTATTCTAGTAAAATTACAGATGCATCTTGACACCTCACATATATTATCCACCAATTACTCATTATCCAGTAAAGATATTTCAAGAAGTATGAGACAGACTTATGTGTATTATGTATTTATGTAGGAATCATTTCTTCTTTTAAAAAAACTATAGTCTCTAATAGAAAATAATACCACCTGAAATGAGAGAATGTTTTTTCCTTAAATTATTTAACTTTATAAATAAAATTGTATGAATCTTTATAACTTAAAATAAACACTATTACAAACAATATGAATTAAATAACCCCATGTATAATAAAGACATAAATTTTCTACTGTATGTGTAAAATAACTGGCTTTTGTTATCTTACATATTTATCCAAATTACTAAATCTAAGTATGCTGACAGTGGGCATTACCATATTAGATTCCTCTTGAATTGATTCCTATTCTTTGAGTGAATACTAAAAATATGTTTATATTTAAGTGTTTTAATACGTTTCTGAAAATTATTTTTAAATTATATAAGCCCATTCCTAAAAAAAATATAGTTACACATAAAAGAAATTACAAACCTTGCCTGAAACATTTACAAGTTCACCAAAGTACAATCAGAATATTGAGTGACTAAATAATTTGTTGTGCTCTTTGTTTATCATGTGGCAATTATATATGTTGTACAATATACATTATATATATATTATATATATATAATATATATATTCTTTGTTGTGGTTGGAGAGACAAGGTCTCACACAACCCAGGCTGACCTCAGGCTCACTACATAGGTGAGTGACTTTCTGCTTTTAATCATCTTGTTACAACTTCTCAAGTCCTGGAACTGCAAGCATGAGTCACCACATCTGACTATCTGGTTTGGTATTCTTAATATATACTACAGGTTCCTTACAAAATTATGGGACATTAGTAGAAAAATCATTCCATTAAACTATTTTTATATCATGATACCATTAGCGTATATAATTTTTTCTTAATTTGACAAGTAGTTTAAGTTGAGAATTATTATCTTTTATTATTTATTATTAAGTAGCTGACATTTTTTCTTCATTTTATTAATTTTAATATAAAATGTCTTTTTATCCATGTACTCCCTTGCTCCACCTCCCTTCTCTCTTCCCAATCCCTCCTAGTCAGCCTTCAGCCTCTCCCCTCTCCAGTCATCATCGCCTCCCCTAAAAGGGCAAGAAATCTCAAGGTGGGTCAACACAGCATGGCATATCCACTCCAGGCAAGTTCAATGTCCTCATCCCATAATATTAAAATTACATATAGGCTAATTTATAAACTGTTCCAATTAATTTAAATGTTCACTTTAAAATAGAGTTTAAGATTTTCTTTTGTCTAACTTGAACCATCAAGTAGATACCAAGATAAACTATTTTATTATCTTTCTTTATAAATTTACTGTATGTTTATATTTCAAATAGTAATATGACTGAAATTTACAATTTGGTATACATTATAACTATACATGTTATATGTTTATCGTAGCAAATATCTCCTCACCTGCTACTCAGATATTTCAGCCATTGTAATCAAATGTCAGGGGGAAAATACTATTTTGGGGAAAGACAAGTGAACAGCAAATCCCACCACATTTTGTTTCTCATATCTCTTTATTCTAAGAATATGTTAAAGGAGCTATGGCCAATTGATGTGGGAATGCATTTGTGTGTGCTGTATCTTTAAATAAAGGTGCTGTTTGATGGGTCATGGCGGGCACCATAGAAAAAGTGGGAGGAGAGTCAGTTCAGGTAGGAGAAGCAGGGCGGAGTCAAAGGCAGACTGAGCTGAAGCCGCCGAAAGAACAGCATGTAAGGAACACGGGTGAGCCACACGGGCCACGTGGCCCGCAGATTAATAGAAATGGGTTGATTTAAGATATAAGAGCTAGCTAGCAATGTGCCTGAGCCATAGGCCAAACAGCATGAAGTAAATAGAAGCGTCTGAGTCGTTTCTCGGGACCCGGGCGGCGGGCGGATAAACAGTTCCGGCGGCAGGTCTGTGGGTCCGGGACCTCTGGCATACGGGACCCGAGAGAACCCGCTACAACAGCCAATAACTGAAAATTTTATTGGTTCCAGTTTCAGTCCTTAGATGGGATCAGACCTCTCAATATAGAAAGAATCTAGTTATCTGGTAACTATTTCCCATTGTTTTTCTTTTTCTTTCCCTTCCTGCTTTTCACTTAGCAAAGTGTATCCACACCCCAAGGCCTTCCTATCCAGATTATATAAGAAGCCATTCATTACATGACCAAAATTTGTTTTTTGTTTTTCTGCCACTCCTGTTCTTTAAGATGATCTAGTTTGTTCATCATAGAATTTCTTAAATATTACACTAGTGAACTATATTGATAAATTTATTCATATTGACACTAATGCTGAGTAGTAAAAAATGGTTAGGTTTTCATTCTATCGAGTAGCTGTAAAAATAAAGGTGGTTGTTACTATGGAAACACTGGAGTTATAAGTCTCAGTGAGCTCACTAGAAGTATACAGGCCTAAACACTGCATGGTTCTCATCACACAGAAACATTTTTTTGATTGTATAGTAGCTTATTACAATATTTGTTTTTTACTTCGCTTGGAATTTTATTGAGATAAATTAATCAAAAAGAAATAAAAGATGATTAGGTGATCACATTTTTTACATTGTGTATGTACTCATTGAAGACTCAGATCCATAGAAATGAACTTACAATGTAACAAATCCCAACTATAACAGATCTCAACATGAAAACCTGTCAATTAAAAACAGAGTCAATTTTTCCTTTCCCTGAAATGTTTTCAAAATTTAAAGTTATCATTTTTGGTTACAGAAATTCTGATTTTCTCATAATAGTGATTTCTAAAAAGAAAACCTTATGTATGAAAGATAATACCTCTCACATTTGATCACAGTTTCTGATTCATTTAAGGTAACCCATTAATTTGATGTGTCTACTTTCATATGAAACTCAAGGGGAGAGACACCTGTTTTATGGAGCTAAGCACAGTTAGGAAATGTGTTAATAATAACTTAGACTTAACAAGTCAAGTAGCATAATTTCTTACAGCAAATAGTAAGGCTAATAGTAAGGCTACATAAAGCTTCTAGCAAGTTTAAATGGAAATTTGAGGTAACCCATGCTCTTCATTATACCATTGTTCTAATTCAGAATTTCTTAAATATTACACTATTTTAGAAACTTAATATTATTAATTATTAAATATTATTATTAAATATTATTCTAATTTAGAAACTCTTCCTACTTGGACTTTGGCTGTGATCCTCATCACATGATCAGATGATTTTAATTATTAGACACAACAAAAATATTTTTTAATTCTGTTGTATTGAACATCTTCCCTTAATCTGTATTTTCTTTTTTAAATTAATATTTTATTTATTAAAAATCTCTTTTATTCATGTATTCCCCTAGTACCCCTCCCTTTCCTCCTCCCAGTCCCCCCAGTCAGTCTTTAGCCTCCCTTCCCCCAAAAGGGCAGGAAGTCCAAAGGTAGGTCAGCTCAGTTTGGCCTATTCGCTCCAGGCAAGTCTCATAGGGATTGTTTGTGAAATAGGAACGCAAGAACTAAATACACAGGTGTGATTCATATTGGTTTGCATCCAGAAGTGGAGTGTTATATCACAGGAACATTAGGCAAACCAGAAATATCACATAAAAGACAAGGAAGATTATTCTCCATCATAGATTAGTATACCCAGATGCTTAGTTTATTGGTGCTATTGACTCATTATCTCTGAAAATCCACTATGACAAAAACAGAAAATTGAAAAACTTCAAATTACCTTGGCCAATGTAGCAATGCCAACTACTGTGCTTTGAGTGCTGATCTCTTGCTAGAAAATAGAGTTTCTCTCTCAAGATGAGACTCTTCTTAATTGGACTCTTCTTTCAAATATGATTATGGGTAATTAATGAGTACTGAAAAATGTGAAATATGCTTCATATTTGTATTAGATATATGTTTCATTACAAATGAAAACCTTACTAAATTAAAAATAAATAATAGTACATCAAACAAAAAAAATTCATGCAATTGTTTTTTCCTAAGCTTTGTTTGATGTTTACATTCCTCATACATATATAATTAATATTATTTTGACTTTCACAAAATTGAAATTTTGCAAAAGGTAAAAATAAACATTTTAAGTAAGACTATTCAGGGAAGAAAAGATAGGTGAACTACCTAATTTTGACACACGCTAATTATCTTAAACGGCTTCTTTTTACAAAGTATAACAGCATTTTTATAAATTTAAATGTGGAGAGAATTTTGTCTATTTTTTGGCGTTTATGTGTTTAAGTGGTTTGGAACCATTTCTATAGAGTTGAAACAGAAGGAAGTTTCCTAGCATGAGGATATTACAAGTTTGACACTCTGAAAGGCTGTGTGATGCTTTCATCATAATGCTATGATTTCCCATGTTTATTATCCCAAGATATTTATAATATTACATTTTCTTGCATATCAAACATTTAGATAGCAATAATAGCAAAACTTCAAAATAAGCTGGTTTGAGGTTCAGAATTTCAACTTAATACTGCATTGATTCAACAGATGAATCTGCTTGGGAATCTTCTGCATAATACACCCATCAGCAGTCAAACACAAAAGCATCACACATCACGGCCTAAAGTCTCACTTCTGGGCATGAGAAATATCTTTTTTCTTAGTTTCTTTCTTTATTCTAAGAATACTCATGTGTCTTCTATATTATACATTAATCTTTTCATATATTCTAAGTTTTTACTTTTCATATATTCTAAGTTTGAATAGACAATCCTATTTTAACCAATTCATTACTATTTCTTTACACCTAGCCTCTGATCACAAGGTTGTACTGGTATTTCATAATTTAACATTCTCATGTGTCTTAGTCAGTGTTATATTGCTGTCAAGAGAGACCATGACCATGCCACTTCTTATAAAAGAAAGCATTCTTGGTTACAGTTTCACAGGATTAGTCAGTTATTATCATGATGCAAGACACTGCATCATACAGGCAAACATGGTGCCAGAGAAGTAACTGAGAGTTGTATACCTGGATCTACAGGCAGTAGAAAGAAGAAGGACCCAGAGCCTATGCTTAGAAGGCCCAGCTCCTTTCCTCAATGGTTCCCCAGCAGCTATTCTTGACTCAGTGAGCTCCCCAGAGCTCCAGCCAGCCATCACTGTTTTTTTTTTTCAACACTTTATTTTTGGTAATAACAGAAAGTATAATATAATACTGACACCATCAATAAAAAGTAAGAGAAAAAAGTTTGTCTTTAAATTTCACTCACTTGTTTTAACCTGTTAGCTTGTTATAAAATATATCATTGTTAACGTAAAAATGTAAACTGTATATTGGATAACCAAAACTTTCTGATGGTTAATTACTTGTACCACACTTATGTTAGCCTCTCTTGATCATTGCCTTACTGTTTATATACAATCAGCTATTAACTAAAATGCCTCATTTTTCTGTATAATGAGATTTGATATCTTTTTCTTAGGATGATAAAAATGAATTTACTAAATAAAATTTCTAAATACAACAGATATCTATAGAATTTCAAAGTAGTGACTTTAAGAGTTAAAAAAAAAATTACGATTTTTAAAATTCCAAAATACTTGTATGTGGCATACATACAATTCTGACACCTTGAAACCCATTCCCTGCAGAGGAACACCTAACCCAACCCAGCATTGACTTTGGGATAAGAAAACCGGACTTGCCTGGAGTGGATGAGCCGCTCTGAGCTGACCCACCTTGGACTTCTTGCCCTTTTCGGAGAGGGGATGAGTAGATGGGGAGGAGTGAGGCTGGAGGCTGACTGGGAGGGATTGGGAGGAGAGAAGGGAAGGGGAGCAGGGGGGATACATAGATAAAAAGGCATCTTTTTAAATATAAACATAAAACAAAAAAAGAATAGTGGAAGCACAAAAAAGAAAAAAAAGTTATGACCATCTACATTAAACTGCAGAGTTCCTGATTTTTAAGACAAAGCTGAATGAAAAATATTGTCAGAACTGTTAGAATATTCTCCTTACATAAGTGATAATAACATTGCTGTGGTAATTAAAGATCTAGGGATAGAAGTAAATTATTTCAATTCTATGCACATTTTACATAATAATGAGCTACTTATATGTATGACTTATTACTCTGATACCCATATCAGGCAAAGACATTATAGGAAAATAATTATAGATAAACATAGATATTATATATATTCTAACAGTTTATGTAAATAATAGATTTTAAGGTAATATTTTCATAAATACATCGTTAATAATATTTACACCAATAATAAAATTCTGTAAAATTTATCACATTATATACAATAGAAAAAGTATTCTTAAAATAGATACAGAAAGATTTTTGCAAAATCAATATCTATTCCTAAATAAACTCTGAGTATAAGGAATCTTGTCAATGTTGATGAGTCTCATAAATAAAATATGTAGAGCTGATATTCATTGGTCACATAAAGTAGTTTAATTTCTGAAGATTCCTGAAACAAACTAATTCATACTAAGTCAAATAGGTTATGTGTCAAAGATCATTTGGCATTAGAAATATGTTCATGCCTTCAGAAATGTATTTATGAACTAAATGCAATTTCGCTAATATTTCCAGAAAGGGTTTATAGAAATAAAATACTGGTTCTAAATAAATGTTCTACAGAATCTGCACTGTAGAAGTCTTGAAAAAAGCATTTTCATAAATTTGGCTGTTTTGTGTTACTACTAAATACATTATAAAGGATATATTTTTCCTGTTCTCAATTTACAAATACTGATTATTTCAGTATAAAACACCCTATATGCTGTTATATATCAGTTTTGTATAGTATTATATTATGAACTATTATGAACCATCCTTACTGATACACTAATTATTATGATTTATTCTATAAACCATAGGAGGTAGACTACTCTGTAATGTGTATGTAAAAGCAAATTTACATCTTCTATTACCTCAAAGGATTTTTTTATCCATCCTCATTTCATGTAATTGAAGAGCTTAAATGTAAGTATATATGTGATGTGGGAATGTCTTTCTGTATGCTGTGAATCTCATTCTTTAAATAAAGGAGCTGTTTTGGTCCATGACAGGCACCAGAGAAAAAGTAGGAGGGGAAATCACAATATAGGTAGAAGAAACAGGGCGAAATCAGACAGACCCAGCCAGAAGCCCAAAGGAGCAACATGTAAGGAACACAGGTGAGCCACGGGCCACGTGGCAGACAGATTAACGAGAATGGGTTGATTTAAGATATAATAGCTAGCTAGCAATGTGCCTGAGCCATAGGCCAAACAGCATGAAGTTAATATAAGCATCTGAGTCATTTTTGGTGCCTAACCAGTGGCGGGTGGCTAAGGGGTCTGAGGCTGACTGCAGGTCTGTGGGTCTGGACCTCTGGCCGCTGGGACCAAGAAACTTCACTACTACATATATGTGTATGCACATATAAATGTATCGACATCTATATCTATTTTTTTCTAATTTCTCGCTGCCATTCTGTCTGTCTCTTTTACTTCCTCTGTCTCTCTATATATTTACAGTGTGTGTCTACACACACACACACACACATATATTTGTACATGTTTATCTCAAATCTCAAACTATTCCATGTAATTGTCACTCATCTTTAAAATTATTTTAATATTATACTTGTAAAACATAACTGCTAGTTTTGTAATGAGTCATTGATCAGTCTTTAAAAATAGGGACATTTTAAAACTGGATAAACGGCTCAGCCTTTAAATTTATTTGTTGCTTTTCAACAGGACCTGGGTTTTATTACTGATATCTACCTGGCAGCCAACAACTACTATCTCTAATGACAGTTTTATGAAATCTCATTCCATGTTCTTGTATCTGAAAGAACTGTAAATATGTGGTACACAGACCTACATGAGGCAAAACACACATACATATGAAATAAAAGTTAATAAATATTTTTAAATTACGACAATTTGTAGAAGGAGGTTTTTGGATAATCTAGCTGGCATTTTAGACCTATAGACTATTAGTCTTAGACTGACTAGCCTTAAATAAGCACATAATGGCTTATATTATTTTTACGTTGTTTAGCCTATGGGTTTATGGGTGGTTGGATCCTGTCTCCCTCTCTCTCTGACTCTACCCTCCTTCCCTTATCTCTGCTCCAATTTTCCACCTACTTCTAAGGTGCCTGCCAACAAAGAGACTATTTTGGTCTATACCAGGCACCTTAAAAGTGGGAAAAAAAAAAAAAAACTTAAAGCATAGATTAAAAAAAAAAAAAAGCAGACTCAAGAGACATACCATCCAGCCACTTGTGAAATAAAATATAACAAAATAAGTACAACACTGGCCACATGGCAAGGCAAATTAATAAAAAAAAAATACTTTAAATTAAGGTAAAACCCTAGCTCACAATATGCCTAAGTCATAAGTCAAACAATTTAAAATTAGTATAAGCATTTAAATCATTTTTAAGGGTTTAAACAACAGGTGGCTAGGCAATCTAAAACTGCAAGTCTGTGAGTCTAAACCACAAGCCTGACAAACCAAAAACCTCATTCTACACCAATTCTAGTAACCAAAATTTTAATCATGTGGTATATATTCTGAAAAATCTCAGAGAATGCTGAAAATATACAACAGTTTGTAAGAACACCGTAGGCAATGCTTTAATACGTGGTAACAGCTGTGTACAGGGTGGTTAAAAACATCTCTGTCTTCACAGGGGGAGATTGTAGAAGCTTGAACCTGGTTTCTTCTGGATTTAGTAGTTTGTAGCTATTCAGTTTGGTGTCTTTGTATTTCTTTGCAATATATCTAACCACAAATAAAATGTATGTGTAGTTCTGTGGGTTCTATTAAGAGACTATAAAGCATCATTTCTGAATAATTACATTATAAATGACCATAGAACCACAGGTGGGAAATATTTCTCTGGACTATAGGCCCAGACAGGTAAGAAACTTCAGGCTATCTACAACAATGTTGAGCTCAATGACACTTGTGTCATAAAAGACATAAAGTTCAAAGGAACTGTGGTCTCAGGGCTTCTATTACTGCAATGAAATCTCATTAAAAAAATCAAACAACAACAAAAAACAGTTGAGAATCGAAGGATTATTTTTTGAGTTTATGCTTCCACGTTGCTGTTTACCACAAAGGAAATCAGGGCAGGAACTCAAGCAAAAGAGATACCTGGAGACAGGAGGTGATGCAACGGCCATGGAGGAGTGCTGCTTACTTGCTTGCTTCAGCTGTCTTTCTATAAGATCAAAGACCAATAGTCCAGGATCGCACTTTCCAAACTTGGCTGCATCCTAAACCAATTAATCATTAATCAAGAAAATTTCTTGAAGTCAGAATTTACAGAGGCCTTTTCTAAACTGAGGTGCCTTCCTTTCTGATGAATCCAGCTTCTATAAAATGACAGAAAACCAGCAAAATAGCTTATTTGTTTTAGGATAAAATTTATAATTTATCCCTAAAATAAACCATTAGGTTAGATAATAAGAATATCAGTAATTCCGTTGCTGGTTATGGGACAATGGAATCTGTCATCAGATGGTCCCCCATGAGTGATACAAAAAATAATTTCCATCTTGTTAACATTCTTTAGACATTAATTCTTTTGTGGCAGACGATCTGATGACCGATTCTATTATAGGGGTAAGAAGATTCAGGAATCAAATAAACTATTTTATTAAAGTATAATAGGGATATTTCATGTTTTATTGAACTATATCATAGAGAGAAGGCCTCTCATAGAGAATCAACAAAGTCTGGCTTATCAAGTTAAGAGAGAACTAGGCCCTCCGCCCTGTATCAAGGCTGAGCAAGGTACTCCTGTATAGGAAATGGGCTCCAGACAGCTAGTATATGTGCTGGTCCCGCTGCTAAAGGCCCCATAAACTGCTCAAGCCACAAAACAGTCATCCACATTTAAAAGTCCTAGTTAGGTGCCATGCAGGTTTCCCAGTTGTCAGTGAGGTCCCGGTACCTGGAGTCAGCTGTCTCTGTGGGTTTATGCATTATGATATTGACCCCTTTGCTCACGTAATCCATCCTCCCTCTCTTCGCCTGAACTGAAAGCTCTGCCTAGTGCTTAGCTGTGGATCTCTGCATCTGCCTCCATCAGTTGCTAGATGAAGTTTTTATAATGTCAATTAGAGTGGTCATCAATTTGATTATAGGAGAAGGCCAGTTCAGGTACCCTCTTTACTATTGCTTGAAGTCTTAGCTGGAGTCATCCTTGTAGATTCCTGAGAGTTTCCCTATCAGTAGACTTCTACCTAACCCCAGAATTGCTCACTCTCTCAAGATCTCAGTCTCTCTCCCTCTCCCTCCCTCTCTCTCTCCCTCTCCCCCCTCTCCCTCTCTCTCTTCCTCTCTCTGTTTCTCTCTCTCTCCTTCTCCAACTCCTGTTCCCTCCTGTTTTCTTCCCACTTTACCTTATCCCAAACATCCCTCATGCTCCCAATTTACTCAGGAGATCTTATTTACTTCCCCTTCCCATGAGTATCCATGAATGTCTCCCTTAGGGTCTTAGTTGTTAAGTAGCTTCTTTGTTGTGGAATGTAGTCTGGTTGTCCTTTGCTTTATGTTTAATATTTACTTATGTGTGAGGATATTCCTTCCATGTCTTTCTGGATTACCTCACTCAGAATGTGTTTTTTTTTCCCTAGTTCCATCCATTTGTCTGCAAATTTCAAAATGTCAATTACTTAAAAGCGATGAGTAATATTCCATTGTATAAATGTACCACATTGTTTTTTAGCCAGTCTTCAGTTAAGGGGCATCTACTTGTTTTTGCTTGTTTGTTTTTCAGATTTAGACTATTATAAATAATGCTGCTATGAACATAGTTGAACAAATGTCCTTGTGGAATGAATGTGTACATTTTGGGTATATTCCCAGGAGTGATCTTGCTGGATAGAGAGGTAAATTGATTCATGTTTTCTAAATACATCCATACTGATTTCAAAAGTGGTTATACAAGTTTACACTTTCACCAGCAGTGGAGAAGTGTTCCCCTTGCTCCACATCCCTTTCTAGCATAGGCTGTCATCAGTGTTTTTGATCTTAGCCATTCTGACAGGTGTAAACTGGTATCTCAGAGTTGTTTTGATTTGCATTTCCATGATGACAAGGGTCATGATCAATTCTCTTTTAAATTAAATTATTTTATTATTATTATTTTTATTAAAAATGTCATTTTTAATCTATGTATCCCCCCTGCTCCCCCTCCCTTCCCTTCTCCCAATCCCTTCGATTTAACCTTCAGCCTAGCCCCTTCCCATCCACCCATCCCCTCCCCCAAAAGGACAAAAAGTCCCTAGGTGAGTCAGCACAGCATGGCACATCTACTCCAGGCAAGTCTGATTAACTCATCCCAAAGTCAAGACTGGGTTAGGTGTTCCTCTGCAGGGAATGGGCTCCAAAGTACCAGCCCATACACAGGAACATAGTCTGATCCCACCCCTAGAGGCTTCTCAAATTGGTCATTCTGCTTGACAGTTTCCTACACTTGGAGGGCCTTGCTCATTTTCCTGATGGATCTCTAGTGGCTATTCTTGATTCAGTAAGCTCCCCAGAGCTCCAACTAGCCATCATTGTGAGAATTTTCCTCACAATCCCAATTCCCTTGCTCATACAAACTCTCCTCCCCTGCTCTTAGCAGGGCCAGGAGCTCTGTCTCCACCACTCCTCTTTGTTGGGTATAGGTTCTGTGATGACACTTAGTGTGGTTACTCATTTGATTACAGGGGAAGTACAGTTTAGGGACCACATACACTATTGCTTAGAGACTTGGCCAGAGACATCCTGCGAGTTTTTGGAGGTTTTCCTAGCACTCAGTCTTTTTTCCAACCCCACATTGGCTTCCTCTATTGAGATATCCATCTCTTTCTATCCCCCTCTTTGCTCCTCTCACTCAACCATCTCCATCTTTCAAGATTTGTTCCCAATTCTTCTTGGTTGCAACCTGTTATGACCCCAATTTATTAAGGTGATCTTCTCTATTTTCTCTTCTTAAGTAAGTCTCTGGATGTCTCTCTTAAGTTCCTTCTGGACCCAAGATGTTCAGGGATTGTGTATTGCAGCTTGCGTATTCTTTGCTTTTTGTCTAAAATCCACTTATGAGTGAGTACATCCCATGACTATCTTTCTGGGATTGTGATACCTCGCTCAAGAGGATATTCTCCAAACCCATCCATTTGCCTACAAATTTCTTTAAGCATCTTTCAGTTATTTGAATCTACAGTTGGGAATTTCTTTATTTGATGTGTACACCATTTTTAATTGGATTATTTGGAATTTTAATGTTTAGCTTCTTGAGTTCTTTGTGTATTTTAGATATATCAACCCTCTGTCAGATGTAGGGTTTGTAAGGATATTTTTTCCACCCAATAGGCTCTCATTTTGTCTTATTAATCATGTTCTTTTCCTTACATAAGCTTCTCAGTTTCAGGAGGTGCCATTTATTAATTGATGTTCTCAAAGTCTGGTTACTGATGTTATATTTATGAAGTGGTCTTCTGTGCAAATGCAGTCAAAGCTATTTCCCACTTTTTCTTCTGTCAAATATAGTATAACTGGATTCATATTGAGGTCTTGGATCTACTTGGACTTGAGTTTTGTGCAGTGTGGTAGATATGGATCTAATTCCACTCTTCTACATGCTACTATACAGTTATGTCAGCACCATTTGTTGAAAAATATTTCCTTTTTTATATATTGTATATATTTGTTTTTTTGTCAAAAATCAGGTGTTCATAGCTGTGAGGTTCAATGTCAGGATAATAAAATTGATTTCATTCTTCCACATATCTGCTTCTATGCCAATACCAAGTAGTTTTGGTTACTTTAGCTTTATAGAAGAGCTTCAACTCAGGCATAGTGATGTTTCCAGAAGTTCCTTATTGTAAAGGATTGCTTTGGTTTTTTGTTTTGTATTAATTTTTTCATATGAATTTGAGTAGTTTTCTCAAGGTAGATAAAGAATCGTGTTGGGATTTTGATTGGAAATTGCATTGAATCTGCAGATTGCTTTTGGTAAAATTGTCATTTTTACTATGTTGGCTCTACCTATCCAAGAGCATAGAAGATATGTCCATTTTCTGATATCTTTTTCTCTTTTTCTTCAAAGACATAAATTTTTTGTCATACAGATCTTTTATTTCCTGTTTGGAGTTACCAGAAGATATTTTATGTTATTTGTAGCTATTGTAAAAGGTGATGTATCCTAGATTTCTTTTTTATTCTGTTATCATTTATATATTGGAAGGATATTGATTTTTTTAGTTTAATCTTGTATTTTACCACATTGCTGAAGTTATTTATCAGCTGTAAGAGTTACCTGGTAGAAATTTTGGAGTCATTTGTGTATATTAATTAATATCCATTAATATGAATCAACTCAATTCCCCTATAAAAATACACAAGCTAACATAACAAATATAAAACATGATCCTTTCTTATGCTGCATACAAGAAGCATGTGGTAGTGAGGTTTCTTGGTCCTGGGCGGCCAGAGGCCCAGACCCTGCCATGCCAGACCCCTTAGCTGCCCACATGCCCGCTGCTCAGGCCCTCAGAAATGACTCAGACGCTTATATTAAGTTCATGCTGTTTGCCCTATGGCTCAGGCACATTGCTAGCTAGCTCTTAAATCTTAAATCTACCCATTTTTATTAATCTGTCTGCCCTGTGGCCCATGGATCACTTGTGTTCTTTACATGTTGCTCCTTGGGTGTCTTGCTCGATCTGCCTGACTCTGCCCTTCCTTTCCTACCTATTCTGATTCCTCCTCCTACTTCTATGGTGCCTGTCATGGCCCAAAACAGCTCCTTTATTTAAAGATTGATATTCACAGCATACAGAAAGGCATTCCCACATCAGAAGCACATCTCAACTTCAAAGATGAACACTATCTCTATGTAAAGGATTTAGAAAAAAAAAAAAACTTTTCAATCAAATGGACTTAAGAAGTAAGCTAGTTTAGCTATCCTAATATCTAATATTCACTTCAAACCAAAATCAACAAAAGGAGGTCCAGAAGGACTTTGCATATGCATCGCAGTAAAAAATCAAGATGAAGTCTCAGTTAGGAACTATTTTAATGAAATAAGTTATTTATTATCAATTTATTCTTTCATTTGTATAAATATATCACATAAGAAATTCTAGTGTTAATATTTATGTCTCATCCTAAGTAAAATCATTGTCTACATTAATATAATTAATAACCTGAAAATTTAAAAAATTAAGTTATTTATATTCTATAAAATTTAATATAAGAGGCAGTCATGAATCCTGGAAAATAAATTATTGAATTTATTTTGAAATAACAATAAAGTGTGATATAAACATAAATGTATTTAATCTGCTTTTAAAATTTAAATAATTATTTAAAAGTATATCTCTATAATTTGAGAACATTGTTTTTGAAAACTTTTACTAGAAGTATCTTTTTTGTTTTAAGAAACTACATTTTCTTTATTTCCAAAAGGAGAAAGATGATTGGATTTCTGTTAAGTAACAGTCACATAATTTTCCCAATATTAGCAAATTGAACATGATTACTTAGACACAATGTATTTTAAAATAACATCTCATATTTCATAATTTTAGTATTTCTCATTTATATAGTTTGAGCTTATGTCATTGACCTTCTTAACATTATTGTGGATAAATATTGTTTGATTCATCTATAATGATTTTCCCAGTTAATAATCAGAAAAATAGATTTTCAGACATTTTTCAAAAGCTGCACTCTTTTAACTGCCTCACCAATGGAAACAGAAAAGTGAAACTGAACTCTTGATAGACTACATTACAACAATAAACCAATATATTTACAGAAGGGCAAGTTTTAAAATTATTCTGTATTACTTATTGTGTCCCTGAGAGATACTTTTTACCCTATAATGTAAGTTATATTGTGACATAATTTTATCCTAAGTCTCTTACAAGTATCTAATCTTCAAACAGTTTCTAATCTCTCAAAAATTAAACACAGTTTTCTCAGAAACTCAGCACTAAAATCTTGTTAATTAGCCTCTCATTTCTTCCCTGAAGATTTTCTGATTTCTTTTATAACAAAGTGATTGATATTTATGATACTCAACTCTGATTAATTACTCTGACAATTCTAACTTATAAAAGTGTGTGTCTTTTATTTTCAAATGTAGTTGCAATGTAATACACAAAGTGTTTTCCTGACAAGGTTCAAGATAAAGATGCAAAATTATCTGCATATATCTTCTATTGCCAATTTTAGAGTGTTTAATAAGGGGAAATAACAGTTGTAATCTTTCTTACTTTCCAATTCATATTTTCATTTTACTAAATTAGCATACATTGGATTCTGTTCTCCAACAAGCAGCTTACTACACTTCGAAAGCACATCCCTCCATGAACACATCACAAGTTACACATCTGTGTTTTCTCTCAGTTCATTGTCCAATCATAAAATTTAGCCCTGATGCTATCACTGCCAGGACACAAGGGCCAAATGAATGCAAATTGTTTTAGTACTGATGCAAAATATCCTTGAAAACAATCCACAGGGTTTCTTTTAATGGATTCTCTTTCCATTGTTAAAATAGCCCTTAGGATGTGACACCAAATAGAAAAGAGGGCACTCTAATTTGATTAAGCATACTACTCATAAATATTAGCAATATTAATAGTAGATATGATTACTGTATAGCAGTTTTGTAAGAACCTGTGTTTATGTTCATCAGTGCATAACAACCAAAGAACCATCTTTGAACAGGACAGCAAAGAATTATTGTTCACTGTTTTCCAGTAAATTTTTTGAAATCCAACTTCTGTCTAAACCTGTAATAAGCCTTGAAGAGAAGACAATATCTGTTTAATTTTCCAATAAGTTTTGCTGTTTCTCTTCCCTCAGGAAGGTATAATACAGTATATTTTTTTTAAAAGTGTATAGTAGATATGACATTTTTATATAAAATCTGAAAATTCATAGGGAGTTGAACAACAACTGTTGGAACTTAATGGTACAATATGAAACATATGGCATTTCTCTGGATTTGGGCTTTGGCAAGTGATCTGTAGCATTTTGCCTTCTTTGCAAGTCTAATTAAAATGTTTATGAGGAATGAGAAAATGTGAATAAAAATTTGCTATGTTACTGGCACTACAAAAATACACATGAATAAACAGGATGAGTGTTAAGCAAGGTTCTTGTTTAAACACTCATTTTAGTATTTAAGAAAAAGGTTATATGTGAAATAAAGCAATGAATATTATTATTGTGACTGGAGATATGACAGTGGTGGCTTGTTCTCAATTGTAGCTCAATGCTGTCAATCTTCGGCAGATCCAACATGTTCAAGGGCTTTTAATCCTTATTTTCATGGACTCAAAAAAAATAAATCAATAAGAGAAAGCAGCAATGGCTTATTTATGCTTTTCATAGTTAAAGGTTGATGTATTCATTCTGTATTATTTTAGCAGAGATTGAGATACTGTACTTCAAACCCTCAAAAACCTTATTAAAGTTTTAATTAAAAGGTGCATGCAATTCAGCAGGTACCTTGACATGAGCAGATCATTCATGCTGAACTGAACAGGATGGACAAGAAACATGCTGAACTTAAAAGAAATTCAAAGGATTATGTTTCAGAGGTTTTAATGAATGGCAAGTGCTGATAGGAAACTATAAAAGATCTGAAGATCACTGTGAATGAAACAGTGAAGAAATGTCACAAAATGCCGGAGACAAAAGGCAAAAGGCAAAACCTGGCAAGTCAGTGGAAATCTTATATGGGACTGCAGTTTCTGTAATCATTTTTTTCAACAACAGACACCATAATTGAGTATCTGTTTTGTTGTAATCAGTTCCAACCAATCTAGTACTGATGCATTCATATCTGCTTGCCCAAAGATTGTGATATAACTGTTTATGCCTCAAGCTTTTCTGTTTTGTTTTTTTTTTTCCTATTGTAAATTATTCAAGGATAAGATGATAATTTGACAAAACGATTTCTGAGGCTCTATTTCACTTGGCATTTAGAATTCCACATAGAAAAGAAGTAGGCACGTTTCTCTCTCCTCTTTTTTGTGCATTTAAAATTGTCTTTAAAAAGATCTCTTCACTCTGTGTATGTCTCTCTGTGTCTAAGTCTCTTTCATGTGTATGCATGTGGGCCACTGGAGAAAAAGAGTCTCTTATCTCAAAGGGACTCAGTAACAGTGGCTCTAAGTCATCTGTGTGGATGTGGAGAGCAGAGCAGATGCTGACAAGAGTACCAAAGGCTTATTTTTTCCCCTTCATAATTTTCTTATAAAAAAATGTCTTTTTATCCATATATACCCTTCTCCCCATTTGTCCTCCCAATCCCTCCCAGTCAGCTTTCAGTCTCCCCTCATCATGCTCTCATCCCCTCCCCCAAAAGGGCAAAAGTCCCAGGGTGGGTAAGCTCAGCTTGACACATCCATTCCAGGCAATTCTGATTTCCACATCCCAAAGTCAAGGCTGGGTTAGGTGTTCCTCTGTAGGGAATGCCCAGGATGTGAAGGTGCCAGCCCATGCACAGGAAGACAATCTGATCCCACTCCTTGAGGCTCCGTATACTGCCCATGCCAATTGGCATTTGCCTACCAATGGAGTGTCTTTTCCTGATGGATCTCCAGTGGTTATTCTTAATTCAATGAGCTCCCTAGAGCTCCAGCCATCCATCACTGTGAAAATTTTCCTCATAATCCCTATTCACTTGTTCATACAGACTCTTCTCCCCTGCTCTCAGCTGAACCAGGAGCTCGGCCCAAAGCTCAGCCATGGATCTCTGTCTCCACCTCTATTCATTATTAGTTGTAGGTTCTATGATGACACTTAGGGTAAGTGTTCAAAGACTCTTAAGTGCTAAGCCATTTTTCTAGGCCCCAAGAATTTCTAGTAATATGTCACAGCTGATTTTCACAAATTGTAAAATGCCTCTCTGTAAGATTTAGATCATTTTAAAGATAGTGAGGTTGCCATTGAGCTTGATAACATGAGTTGGATCCCTAAAGTCATGCAATAAAAAGAGAAATAGAGTAGAAATTTAATGGTCATACGACCCAGTTCTGGCATTTTTTGGAACATACCTGAGGGAGTCTACATTGTATCACAGTGATTGTACACTCATATTCATTACTGCTGCATTTACAATAAAAATGCTTTCAGCTTATCTATCCATCAACAAACAGATTCCTACAAGTTTCCCTATGATCTGTACAAGCATATTGTGTCATGTGCATAACCTACAGAGCAAAACATGTAAACATCTAAGTAAAAGAAAAATCATTAATTGAGTAAAAAAAGAAATCTACAGAGCAAGAAAAATACCTTGGCCAACTATATAACTGATAAAGGACTGATATCTAATGTCTGAAGTACATAAAGTACTCAGTGTTCCACAGCTCAGCCACTGGAAAAGTCCAGATGAAGACTACTTTAACTCCCTATACCATTCCTGTCAAAATGGCCGTCATTGGAAAGACAAATGACAGGAAATGCTGATGTGGATCCCGAAAGAGGAGATCTCTAATGCACTGTTGCCAGAAATGTAAACCTGTGAAGCTATCTCTGAAATTGACATGATCATATCTCAAACACAGAATGTAGAAATGCAGCTTTTATATTATCCAGAGTACCACTCCTAAGCATGTACCCAAAGGACTCCATATACTATTGCAGCAATGTCTGCCTTGAGATTCATTTCTGGTCCACTCAAAATAGTTAGGAATTAGAGTCAGCTTATATGTCCATCAAGAGATGTATTGATAGTGAAAATGTGATACATGTAAAAAGTGCTATTGTTACAACTGTAAATAAAAGTAAAATTATGCAATTTGAAAGAAAATGAATGGAACCAGAAAAAATATATTGATCATATTTAGACACACTCATAACACTAAATAGTATATGTTCTCTTTCACATATGGATTATAGCTTCAAAATTATTTTATTGCTTAAATTGAAATATATATGTATGTGTGTATATATGTGTATATACACATATATGTGTGTGTATATATATACACACACATACACACACAAATACACACACACACACAAACATTTAGAAGTGATAAATGGCCATAGCATATAAAATAGAGATGTGTAGGAGAATGTAGATGGAAATACACATATGTTATAAAAAGTCAAACAGGAAATAATGAGAGGAGCAAGGCTTAAGCATGGATGAGAGAAACTGGAGGGGGAGGACCTAAGGTACAGAGAAGGGGTTTATTAAAACTATTCATTAAGAAGTCACATGGTGACTCATACATTTACAAGGCAATTAAAACAGAGTGGTTAACTACTTTAGGCCAAAGTCATCTGACAAAGGATAATGTTAATACCAGACCCCATGTATGGGTCATTATATGAAAGCTCCAGTGTCCAGTAGATAACCCATGAGTTGTTGGCTGAAGAGATCTCTGAGTCCCACAAAACAAAACAAGGCATGAACATTGCCAGTTGTAGACAGCTGTAACTAGATTGTAGACCACATTGCTGAAGATGCCATACACTTCTCTTGCAGAATATAGAGAAACCACGTATGAACTGAGCTGGAAGTTTCCTTCTTGCTTGCCAACACTCACACAGCTAGAAGTTACCCTGTAGGAATCTGAGGAAGAAAAGTCAACATTGACCCTCTGCAGTTTTAGGCCCCAGATATTGTAATTCCAGCTTTCTAGAAAATAGGTGCTCGATGATGCCACTGTGACATGACATTTATAGGGATAACTGAAGCCTACTCCTTTGACAAGAGTAGATGCCTATTACTTTGCCTGATAACAAAATCCAGTGATAATGCATATGTCATGGGCACTAGAGTGGTGCCGCTACTATTGTTTTGCTAAATATATGCATCATTACCTTGCCCTTTAAATACTTATGCTTACTTCTATAAGTGAAAGTTTTCTTGGAGCTTTGAAAAAAAAGTTAATGGTAATAAATACACTACATTGGGAGGGCTAAGTGATAAGAATAAGTGGCCACTAAATGTGCAACTATTAATTAAATGGGACACCAAATCATAGAGCATTGTGGAAGGTGATGGAAAGAATGTAATTGCCAAATTACAAGGATAAGTGCCATGAAGCCCTTATTAATCATGTCGGAGTCACCAAGGCACTCAAGCACACATAGCAACTGTGGTTGACTATACACAACTTGAAAAAAAATATTTCCATACTTATGTTTATAGCAGTCATGTCAAGCAAAATATGACTATATAAGATATTATTGAAAGTAATAAAAGTCAATGTTGGATGATGAGGAAAATAAAAACCATCAGAGGAACAGAAAAGGCAATAATTTCTTTTTCTTTCTTTTGTCCCAATTGACCATTCCCACATCTCTAAAGTAAACTTTTCCCTCATTCACTCACAGTAGCTTACTTTTAATTATTTAATTTATTAACTAAGTTTCACTCATTTTAAAATTTTCACACCTACCTCTCTGATGGTATACAATAATTTTTGGATAAATATTGATTATATAGACATAAATGCACAAAGACTTTCTAAACAAATTTTGTTTCTCCTAAGTAGCACACCGTTAAAATCATTTTTGCAAATGTAAATTATAAAAAGAGCATTATTTAAACAAAAGCTCAAGTATGAAGCATTACCTATTAAATGATGGTAAAGAACTTCTGAAGCAGAAAACTCTCTAAATTGTGGGGGAGATATTAAACTATTGATTCTGATTGTGTTAACACTGAGAAAAGGGAAAGAAAACAAGTGTTAGAGATAAATGATTTCCAGACAGGAGAAATTATTAAAGTGTTGATTAGAGACAAAAAGATAAAATCAAAGCAAGAATTTTCCATGTTAGTATGCACGTATACAGGAGGCAAAAGAAAGTCGTTCAAATATCTACCAGAATTTGTGTCTACACACACAAGAAATTTTAAAATAAGGTGGTGGATACCTAACAAAGTCATCAAAGGTGGCATAACTTCATTGTCTTTTATAAAAACTTTATTAACAGAAAACACAAGTATACCATCAGTCTAACTGAATCTTATCTCATACGTAGAAATATTATGCAGATTTTTAGCTAAATAGTAAAAGTAGGTAGGGATTGAAACAAAAAATAAATGTTAAGAAAAAAATAAAGAAAATGTAATGAGATAGTGTTGTAAAAGAAATCCATAGAGTTTAAAATGAGTGTGCCGTAAGCCTTGTTTCAGTAGAATTATGTTTCTATCTACTTGGTTTTACATTTGGTTAAAAAAAACAAATCATAATATATATTACAGATTCAGTAAAGCTGATTAAATCTAACTCCAAGTTTTTCTATAATATCTGAAGAATTAAGGGATTAAAAAAATTTAATGGAATTTAAAGAATAGGAAAAGATTTAATCCTATAATTAAATTGTTTGAAATGTTAAACTGAGGATCAGGCATGTTTTGATATTAATTTGTTTTTTCAACTGTCATCCTTACAAAGGTAGTCTAAAATATGTTTGGTGAAAGCTTAGGTATATTCATGACTGACAAAGTACTCTTGTGGGAAATATCAGGGCCGTTTTTTTTTTTGTTGTTGTTGTTGTTGTTTTTAAATTAGGTGTGTGGATAACCCTTAAAACAAAGACAAATTAACAGCTTATGCAGAAAATGCTATTGGTTTAAAAATACATGACTCTGCAACAATACATTCAGACATTTGTAACAAAATACCGTAAATGGACTGGTTTATAAGCAAACAAAACTTAAGCTTATATTCCTGGAGGCTGGCAAATAACATCAAGGTGCTAGTGGACTCAGTATCATCAGAGTTGCTTCCTGGTGCCTCATTGTGTTCTTATGTTGTAGAGGAACCCACCACATTTTTCCTTCAGAAGGGAATGAATCACACTCAGCAATATATTTTTTCTCAATGCTTAATATCTATTATTTTGTACTTAATACTATCACATTCACAGTTAAACTTGTAAAGGAATCAGAATATATCCTATACATATTAGTGCACCCCCCACTAGCAAAAGCTGAATTATGAAATTTACCTAATTATAACCAGAAGTTTTCTGACCAATCCAGGCCTGGGGTCCAGACAAATCTCTCCTACCCATGGTTCCACAGCATCTTATAAAATAATTATTTAGAGCCTTATATTATTTACAAATTGTTTGGCTTATGGCTCAGACTCATTACCAATTAGCTTTTATGACTTAACAGAGTTCTATGAATATATATGTTGTCACATGTTCTGTGGCTTTACTGCGCTCAATTAAATGTTGCTTCCTTGGTGGTAGCCTGTAGCTTCTTCCTGACTCTACCATTCTCCTTTATCTCTGTTTGGATTTTTAGCCTCCCTCTAAACTGCTTTGCAACAGGCAAAAACGTCTTTGTTAACCAAGGGCAATAAAGCAAATTCACACTGTCACACTGTACAGAAAGACATCCCACATAACCTAGCTGTGAAACAAGAAATGACTGGATAAAGAAAGTGTGTATGTTCACAACAGAATTTTATTGTCACATAAGTGACATAAGAATGTAGATTCAAGGGAAAATTGATATGAATATACTTTTTCTATTAAGCTAAATAAATGAGATCTATTGGTAAATTCTCATTTTCTCATGTACATATATGTTAATGGAATATATATATATACACACACATATATAAAGATAACTTATAGAATCTACCTGCTTATTCAAAGACTGTGGCTATGGAAGTAGATATTGGTTCTAGGTTCTCTTCTTACAGAGTAAATGGAAGTGTAAGGAGGCCCATTGGAGCAGCTGAAGAGGAATAATGATAATGGAGAAGAAAAGAAGACTAGATCAGGAAGGAATGAGATTCAGTGCACTATCTATCTCAACAGACACCTCATTATGAAATCTATCACTTTGTACAATTAATGTATGCTATTAAACAGCTTCCGAAAAAGACAGAGGAAACAGTAATGTGTTAATTATGCATCATGCACACATGGCATTTTCAGCAAGCAGCAACTCAAATAGGTAGTTTTGGCATGTACATTTTAGTTTGTAAACAACAGAGCTATAATTTTTTAAAGATGTAGGAAAAGGACAAGAGACTTAACTTCTTGACTGAGCAGCTGTGGGAAGGCTAATATGCGGGTAAGCTAATAATAGACAGGGTCTAGTCTCCAAAATCTATTTGCGGAGGTTTTCAGCCAGTCTGAGTGGTTGAGGTTGCTATTTCCTCTCTTGTGTTAGAAGGGATAAAGAAATACATTCACAAGGAGAGTTTATATTGTTTTCAGTTAAACAGCTGGAGTGTAGAAAGCTTTCTATACATGTATTTTTTTCAAATGTTTTCAGCTTACAATGATCAATGTATTAACCTTATATAATTTGAATTTGGTCTGACTCCCTTAAGTGCATTAATAGTGACTGCAAAATGTCAAATGGCCATGGAAAGCTTAAGCTTGTCTTGATTAACAATAGGTTTTGTTAATAAAATGATGGCTACAGCTTTTGAGAATGATCTATTTACCTATTTGGAGATGACAATTGAAATAGTCAATATTGGCCTCTGGGTTCTCCTTGTATTCTGAATACCTGAGGACAGATGGGTACCTATGTGATTTCCTTTCATTACTCAGAACTGATTTCAAAATGGAAATTGTGAGAGGCTTCATCAATCTTTGAACACTATTGCTGTAAAATAAAATGTCATAACCATGCTTGTGATGTAGCATGCAGATCCCATGACCATAAAATAGAAATACAAAGATAACTTGGAATTCTAAATTCACACTCAGGAGACACTTTTTTTTTTCAGTGAAAATTTAGAAATGTCTATGGTAAAAGATGCAATTGGAGAGATGTATCTGAAATCTCCTACAATGAGAAATGCTTAACTACATGTTATTTTCCTTAATAAATCACAAGTCGAGACAAAGTAGCTGATTATAATCACTGTTTCTGCTTGTAGAGGAACAAGGAATTCCTTTTACCTGGGTGATAAGTCAAAGGTGTTCGGAATTTACAGGACTAATATTTAAGGAGTAATTCAAAAGTGTTAATATAAGATCATAAAATATTGAAACATTTGCTATAAGCTGTTGTAAGTAATAACTGAAGGCTCTGAAGGACCCAATGTTTATGTGACACAATGTTACTTTCTTGGAACAGAAGGATGGTAAGATATGAAGGAAATGCTTTTCCAGGAATAATCAGTCAAGGTTGTGTTTGCTTTGAATAGTGCTTTAGAATTTTAGATAAATAAATGTTATTCTTTGTATCATTTTTTTTCTACAAAAAATACTTTAAATAATGTGATGTACTAGCTTTGATCATTAAAAGACAGTTGGTAAATATAAAAATAGATGACATCACTTGCAGAACATTCAAGAAAATGATCTAGAGACCTGATTACACAAAGAAAAAATTGGAATAATTGACCCTATATTTATATAGTTTCTTACCTTTTGGTAAGTATTGATGTTAAAATAGCAGCTAGTCTCAAGTACTGTGAAACTTGAAGCTAAATTGCTGAGGAGTTAAATATTGATTTTAGACAGTTTGTAGAATTGAGAAAAACTGTCTTAGAGTGTCAGATGAATAGGAACCCATGACACCTGATATTTCTGTTTTGTACCTGAATAACCCCATGTTTTGTAAATTGAAACAGTTCATAAATATATCAGCTCTCTGGGAGATCTGACACAGCTCGAGGTCTTCTTAACCTTGAATTATAATGTTTGTTCTCCCTGAGATAAAATGTCTTGGTGAACTAAAAGAAAGATTTCCTGGAGAAAATAATACACCAAAATAATAATTAAAAGTTCTTATCCACATGTATGCTATCCAAACTTAGTTTATTAAAAAGAGATTGAACCAACACACACAAACACACATTTTACAAGAAGGGTACAGATAATTATATTTTATAAAAGAAAATAGTTGCAATTACAGTCTAGACAATCAAATATACTGTATAATGAGCAAAATGACAGTTAATCTGAAATTCTTTAATTCTTATCTTTTAAAAATAACTGTTGTAAATCTGGAAAAATTTTGAGAAACATCTTTGAAGAAATAAAAATAGATGATTAGATTGTCAAAACTGAATAAATTCTTTTGAATAATAGAGAAAATTAGGCAATAATTATTTAAAATGCTGAAGAAAATTGGATGAAGTTTACAAAATGTTCTGTTGTATGTACAATTAAGTCAATGATACTTTCAGAATGCAGCTTCTTATTTGTTAAGTACTCACATGCCCAGATGAGTCAAAAGGGGGACACAAATGAAGCATCAAGAATTTTCACAGAATTTGGGGAAGAATATAGTTTTATAGTTAACATGAGGCACAGTCAAATATTAATCAATAAATACATACTACATCTTTTGTTGGTAAGTAGATGAAATTGAAGATTTTAATGGTAAGTGTAATAAATTTAGAAATAAAATAATCATCATAGTCCATTTCAAAAGCTGAAATGTTTCACCATAAATTACTTTACATAAAGTAAAGAATTTACTTTCTGGCTTTGTTTAAGAGAATTTTGACAACTCCTGACTTAGGAAAACTGTCTTCTATTATATATAATACATACATACATACATACATACATACATACATACATACATATGTAAGTATACACACACACACATGCATGTATATGTCAATCTGAGCTTCTGTCTTTTCCTCTTTACTTTCTAAATTTTTCTCCTTGAAAAGTGAGAGACACTGCTAGACTTGGTGCCTTCCGTGCCTCTGTTCCAAATAGTGACAATTCTGTTCCTTGTGTTCCTTCATTTGTGGTGAATCATTTGATCCAAAAATGAGGAATGGAGATAATAACAAAGATATTTTCTACAATTCTTCATCTTCAGTTTATTGTGAGTTATTGAACATTATACTGACATTTTTAAAGCCAAAGTTAGAAAACCCATTTTATCTGTCATACTTTACATTTATTAACTGAAAAAATAAACAGCTAGTGCATACACAGATATGCACACACTCAAGAATCTGATTATACATTATCAACTCTGAAAAGTCAGTAGAAAAGATTACTTGAATTTGCAGAAGTTAAAGCAAAAATCAAAACTAAAACATATTGTTCTGCTAAAAATGTACACAATTTTGTAAGACCTAAATATTCATCTCCTCATACAAGGATTCGTGTTTCTTCACAGGAGTGTAGTACATCATTTGTTTATCTATGCCACCATTAATTCCATTCTTACCTATTGTGTATATTGCTCTGCTTAAGAGTATTTAACTATACCGGATAATAAAATCAGCTATGATTTGGATTTGTTTAAAACAATAAAAAGGTAGATTCAACCTTTTGCCCTAATGGACACCATGTATATTTAAGGCCCTTTTCAAAGATGCCAAGACAATTAATGCGAAATAAAACCTAAAGCATCCCTTCCAGCAACATCACACATATGATTCTGCTGCACAAGTAGTTGCTAGGTTTTCTGCAGTAACAGACAGAGAAGGAGAAATTGAGAAAAAATTCCCCACTCTAAAGTGAAAAATGCAACTTCATTTCATAACAAAGTTGGAATGTTCCTAAGAAGGCATTCAAACAACTAGAAAATTAACAATTGTTCCATTCAGATTGAACCAGTCTACATCAAAGAAAACACAAATTCTAACAATTATCCACTAGTAAAATATGAAACTAAGTCCCCTCCTTATTGTTTTCAGAAAGATCTTAAGATACCAGAGATAAAAGTCCTGCTTTTGAAATAGATCAAGAATTTAGTCTGTAGGGAGCCAGCCGCACCCTAAAGATGGCGCTTGTATCGGGCCTATGACTAAGCGGTTTAAGGAAGCTCCTTAGTAAACAAGTCACTGCGCATGACACCTTGTAATTTTCCAGCAAGAAGCCTGGCCCCCAGACAGATACATCATATCGGGTGAGGGTGTGCTGACCAATGGGAAAGGCCCACGTCAGGGATAAACAATGTTGCCTATAAAAGCGGCTTGCCTGGGAGGCTTGGGGTCTTCCGTTCTTTGCCCTAGTGTGTGAAGCTTCAATAAACCTGCTGCAGAAGGATCCTGTTGTACTGCGTCTTGTTTGCGGGCAAAAAAGGCACGGGACAAGTGGTGCTGAAACCCAGGAAAGACAACATCAGCTGCACCAACGGAGACCCCTCGGTGACGAGGAGGATTCAGAACTGCAGAGTGTTCGCTCGGAGAGGTATGGTCCCTGACTGAGGTTTGGTTTTTAGTGCTTACTGGCAGGAGGTTTTGGCAGGATTAGGTTTGGTTCTAGTCACCCTGATCATCTTTCTTGTGGTTGCCTTTCTTTTTCATTGATTTCGGTGCTGAGTGCCTAAGACCGACGTAGGTAAGCGGCAGCGCTCTTTGGTTTCGTTTTGCAGATAAGCCAGACGCGGATAAGCCGCGCTGCTAACGGTATCATGGGTACTTCGCAGTCGATGATCTCAGATTTAAGGATGGGCACCAAAGCTATATGGAAGATGATCAAAAATTGTTTAAAGGATGAGTCCTGCTTGCCAGTGGTCATGGAGGGACAGATAATGTTGAGAGAGGTTCAGGATAGCCTATCAGAAACCGAGCGGGATGAGAGATTGGGAGCGCACCCCAAGGAAACTGTACATAAAGAAAAAGCACCTCCCGGTACTGATATGGGGGAGAAAAAGGAAAAAGGACCCCCCGGTACTGGTATGGGGGAGAAAAAGGAAAAAGGACCCCCAGGTACTGGTATGGGGGAGAAAAAGGAAAAAGGACCCCCCGGTACTGGTATGGGGGAGAAAAGTTTCGAGAAAAATTATGAGAAAAATTCCGAGAAAAATTCAGAGAAAAATTCAGAGGTTAGAAGAAAGAAAGAGACCAAACTTACCTACCCCTGGAAAGAATTGGCTAATTTAGAGATCAGGGATGAAATAGAATCTTCCATTTCTTCCTCTAAATCCAGCCATGTAGATGAGGAAGACCCACTAGACCCAGGAGATGAATTTGATTTGGAAGAGGAGGCAGCCAAATATGAGGCAGAGAGATACTACCCTGATGATCCTCCTCGTAACCAAATCAGAAAGAACAGGCACAAGGCAGAAAGCCAGCGAATGCACAGACCTCTGCCTACAGCTCCTCCTCCTTATGGTGTGAGCGGTGCTACAAACTTTTCTTTCCTGCCGGAGGCCACGAGGTGACAACTTAGTTTAGCATTTCCGGTATATGAGGGCCAAAATAATGATCGGGTTTATGCCCCAGTAGAATTTAGTCAGATTAAAGAGCTTGCAGAATCTGTCTGCAAGTTTGGTGTAAATGCCAACTTCACTGTTACACAACTTGATCGGCTTGCCTTATGGAACCTGACTCCATCAGACTGGCAGACGGTGGCTAAAGCTTCCCTGTCAAGCATGGGTCAGTATCTAGAGTGGAAGGCTCTATGGCATGAGGTAGCTCAAGAACAGGCTAGAGTAAATGCTGCGGCCATAACCCCTGAACAGAGGGAATGGATCTTTGAGATGTTGACTGGGCAAGGACAGTATGCTACACAGCAGACCCAATTTCCTTGGGGGATTTACCCTCAAATTTCAGCCACAGCCATTCGTGCTTGGAAAGCACTCTCTAAAAAAGGAGAGGGTAGCAATCAGCTTACTAAGATTATCCAGGGACCAAATGAACCATTTGCAGACTTTGTGGCACGCATGACGGAGGCAGCAGAAAGGATCTTTAGAGACCCTGACTCTGTCGCTCCTTTTATAGAACAACTTGTCTTTGAACAAGCAATATTGGCTGCCCCCGTGTGTGTATGGCCATCCTTTATTTATATTGTAAGTAATGTTTCTATAGATAAAGATGTTTTAGAGTGTGTCCAGAGCACCTGCTTTTATACCCTTTGTTGGGATGCTCAGAAGTATTCCTTTGCGATGGTGACTCGCATGCCACGATTTGTGCCTGTGCCGGTTGAGGCTCCTAGCAGCATGAGTTTGTTTCGACCTAAAAGAGATTTTGGCATTTCTGCTATAATTGTTGGGATTGTTACGGTCACGGCTGTAGGGGCCACAGCAACCGCTTCAGCCCTCGCCCTTTCCAACACTGTACAAACTGCTCGGGCTGTTAATAATTTATCGGCCTCCATAACCATGGCCCTAGATAGGCAAGCATCCGCTAATACCCAAATTCAAGGAGGACTTATGCTGGTTAACCAGCGTATTGATTTGGTACAAGAACAATTAGACATTTTATGGCAAATGGCCCAATTGAGATGTGAACAAAAGCTTCCTGGACTTTGTGTTACCTCCATTCAGTATGAAAAATTTTCTAGGGCAGCTAACTTGTCGAAAAGCCTTTCTCAGTTTATCTTACAGAATTCGTCTTCAGAGTTTGAGCAGACGCTACAAGAGCTCCGCGTTGCCATCGTTCAGATTAATTCCACCCGTCTGGACCTGTCCTTAACAGAGGGCCTTTCCACCTGGATTTCCTCAGCCGTTTCGTACCTGAAGGAATGGGCTGGCATGGGAACCCTTGGGATCCTCATGGTCGTGGGATTCGGAGGCAGTCTTTGGCTGATTTGCCAGATGCGAGCGTCCAGAAAGAGAAAAAGGACAATTTTAACCCAAGCCTTAATGGCTATTGAAGATGGACAATCCCCTACAATTTGGCTGGCAGCTCTGAATGAGCAAAAATTTTAAGTTTGACTGATTGTGGTCACCTAACCTTGCGGAAGGTATGCCTCTCCCTGATTGGTGAGGAAGTTTGGGCAGGCTTTGGCCTATTGCTTGGAATTGAGCAGGGTTGATTGTGTATACTGTATAGGTATGGCTCTTGCACTGAGAGGCTTAATTGCCATTGCACCTCATTAGAGCATACCTGTTATAGTTTCCATGTGGATTGTAAGGCTAAGCACTACAATGGTTCCACCTTAGAGTTTGAGGGGATCCATGGAACATGTTTGTCTGCATATGGGGAAGGCACACAAATCCCATCTCCCACAAAGGTGCCGGGCTGGTCGGGAGGTGTACCTGGTGGACGCATCAGGAATGTCTCCTTTGTACATAGTTCCCAGAAGTTTTGGGAGGACAAACCTCTGTTTCCATCCACTGGATAGCCTCCCTCATTTTAAATATAAGAAAAGGGGGAGATGTAGGGAGCCAGCCGCACCCTAAAGATGGCGCTTGTATCGGGCCTATGACTAAGCGGTTTAAGGAAGCTCCTTAGTAAACAAGTCACTGCGCATGACACCTTGTAATTTTCCAGCAAGAAGCCTGGCCCCCAGACAGATACATCATATCGGGTGAGGGTGTGCTGACCAATGGGAAAGGCCCACGTCAGAGACAAACAATGTTGCCTATAAAAGCGGCTTGCCTGGGAGGCTTGGGGTCTTCCGTTCTTTGCCCTAGTGTGTGAAGCTTCAATAAACATGCTGCAGAAGGATCCTGTTGTACTGCGTCTTGTTTGCGGGCAAAAAAGGCGCAGGACATTAGTCCATAAACAAACAAGTATGGAAAAGGAGAAAAGAAGTAAGTAATTTCTCATAAAGTGTAACCAGACTTCCTTAAATCGACTTTTCTCAGGAGTACCTCTGAACACCTGTGGGCATCAGGTTGACAAGCTTGCTAACTTTACAAAGCATCTAGTTGATGTCAACCTCTCATACTGAATGATCAGAGGGACATATATTTTTGTGGTTTATGAACATAATAAAAACAGGAAATTTTAACCAATACCAATGCTAAGATTAATTATAATAAGCAATGAAATGAACCCCTCTAGTAAAATGATTGCCTACATATTAGGAATTTGGAGTTCAATGTGTAGCAGAATGTTCACTGTTGACATAAAAACGTCTTAAAGCATTTAATGCACTGTAGCATCTGTAAATGAATCTCATCAAACATACATTCAGAGCATATAAAGGAGCAGCAGTGAGATTGTACTGTGAGAGCTGGTGATACAGGTCACAATATAGTGTCATTTTTATAAAAGGTAACATCAGCAAGACCATGGCAAGGTGAAAAGTTTGAGACTGTAATGAAATGCATAATGAGTGCTGTCTCTATCTTCACATCACAAAGTAAAACCCATCATTTAAATATAATGAGAGAAATTAGAAATCTATCAATAGAATTGGTGTTTAAATTTCACTCTCAGTTAATGCTCTCTCTTATCATATCCTATTATTTTATAGACAATTTTGAAGGCCTTATGACTTTTGAAATGTTAAATCAATTGATATATAAAATTGGGAAATAAATGATAGAGAAAAAATTATAATCACTCTCTCTAAAAGGAGCAGCAAATTTTATGTGTGCTAATACATTATACAAAACATTTTTTCTTTCCTTTAATGTATGACAATTTTAATAAAATTTAATTAAAATTACATTCCTCTTTGAAATTATATTAACATTAACAAACTAAATACAATCATAATTAAACTTATTTAAGGAAATATGTTATTTTCAGAATTTACATTATTTTCCAATTTCAGTTTCATAGATGCCAACACCAGAATCAGTGACATTCATTGTTTTTCTTCATATTAGACTTTTAGAACATTATTATTTTTATTATAATTAAGGATACTAAAACAGTATAACCTTCAAAGAACAAGACTGTTAGATCTCTAGTTCCACTAACATTTTAAATCACAAAACTTGCAGAAATCCTTGCAGGAAAAACCCATATCTGTTTTTAAGGAAAGACTTCTGTCTTAATTCTGCATATAAATAATTGGTGATTGCTAATTTGCATATATAACAAGCAATCTCAAATAGTATAAAAGGGATCAAGGTTTGTTAGACCTATAGTAGAGGCTTGATCTGGGGTCCTTAATTCTTTTATCATTCCATTAGTCAAAATATATACTGTGGCTTAGACCAATTCTCTGAAATAAAATAAACATAATTACTAGAAACATTGTAAAGACAGTAACAAAAAATCTTACAATATTGAATATGAGCATTTTGAACAAAATTCAAAAATTGAGTATTTAGAGAAATGCTACAAATGGTATGAAATTTATTTTATTAAAATTATCTTTTTACATAAAATTCCCATCTATTATTATATTATATTATGAGTTTTGGCTTGTGAAATTTGAAGTTGCATGAAGAAGTATTAAAGTTTCTTTTTTTTTTTTTTTTGGCAGTCTCTTCAGATAGAGCCACTGTGAGAAATTTTAAAGTCTACCTGCCTTTTGGCTTTCAGAGACAGAACTCAGATAAGCTATACCTTGTCCATCCTCCTCTCTCTCTCTCTCTCTCTCTCTCTCTCTCTCTCTCTCTCTCCCTCCCTCCCTCCCTCCCTCCCTCCCTCCCTCTCCCCCTCTCTCTCCCTGTTTATCTCTCAGTGCCCCTGTACTTCCCCATGCCCCTAGATGCACCCATGCTCCCACTGTTCCCTTGGGGCGGATGTACAGGCCTATCAGGCATATCAAGTCAGAATGACAGAAAGACTAGGCACAAAGCCTCATTATCTAGGCAGACTCAGATCAATTCAGATCACAGCTATTCTGAACCTACTAAAAGTTATTAATGTACATGTAATCAATCAATTAGAGGCAAAATAAGTAAAAGTATTATTTCTAGGTGCAAGACTGTCTCAAAGTAATATTGAAAGGCACTAGAACAACTAGCTCTCTGATTCTATGTCATACTTTGAAGTACCTATAATTCTCTAACATTTTACCAAATGCTTTTGTAAAGATGGAAGCAATTAAGTAATTTAGCTTATTACTAAAAAGTAAATATATACAAATGTTTAAGATTAAGCCATTTATTATCAAAGAAAACATATATACAAATAAATATAATAATCTAGTAAAAGTTTAAGTATCCATTTAATATATACTTGTATCAATACATTCTAGCTTGAAAATTTAAGCGAAATTTTGAGTACCTTGGTCGTATTCTCTGTCTTTATAATCAAGATGGTTTGAGTGAATTCAAGATTTTATAATACAGAACAAGCTGAAATAGCCTCAAAATGTCATTTTTGATTAACCAGGTAAATATGGTATTATATTTAATTCTTTTATAGAGATTTACCTAAGCTCATCAGAGAAATCCAAGAGAACCAAGACATATGATGTGATACTGTCTCTACATATGATAGGAAATTTGTACCCATGAAACCTGAACTGTATGGTTACCTAATGCAGATCAGACAGGGACAGAAATTGACATGCTTGTGTTGATGAGAGAAATCTTAGCAGGCTCACCCTGGTGAGGAACCACAAGCAATTAATCATTGTTCACAAAGGGAGACTCATTCTGTTGTAGAATAGAGACACTTAGTAAATTTTCCAATCCCAAGTGATTAGGTCTAAGCCCGTATACACATGAGCTATGCTAAGTGAACTCAGAAGGTTGTTGTTATAAATAAATGTATGATAATAGATCATAAATTTGAGACATGGGAGGACAAGGAAAGAGTGAAAAGGAACAGAAGGAAAGGAGGGAAGGCCAAGGTGATGTACAAGTAGGAGACATACAAAATTCTACACAAATAATAAAATCATTGTTTAAATTAAGACTACAAACTTTATTTCTAAATAAAATAAGAAATATTATATTTTATACTAATATAAAATTATGTATATCTGAAGTTTAAATCTTTGGAAGGATCTATACGCATCGCATATTAGATAAAACAGAATTAATATAATTTTTAAGTTTGAGCCATTTATTTTTATATATGTCTTTTCATTTTATAAATTATTTTCTGCATCATTCCACTAATATTTGTGCATACAATATGATCCTGTCCTTGTACACACACATACACACACACACATGCACACACACCTGCGCACGCACACACACACACGTACACACGAATGATTTTCTTTTAAAGTCACTCAAGAATTTCTTTATTGGACATTCAGACTTTGATAGTCTTTTACCTGTCATCTCTATTATACTGACATTCCCAACTCTCAAAACACACAGTTAATTCATTAATCAAGATATTATGTGAACTTTACCATTCGCCTTGTGTGTTTTGATTTCTATACCAAGAATCATCCTCTTCTCATGTAAAGCACACACACACACACACACACACACACACACACACACACACACATGCACACATGCACACATGCACACAAACACACACATATATCAGGTGTTTTTGAACCATTTAAAGATTGTAATGACAACATTAAAATATTTTTCAACACACTTATAAATGAAAAGGAGAATAATGTAAATTCCAAGTTAGCATCTCAAGTATTCTCAAGTCATAATGGTGAATTATGTCTGCAGCCTAATAATATTGCTCTATTAAACATAGAAAGCCCCATATTATCTAAATTTGGAATATGGCTTCTAAGTACAGCAAATAATTTTTCTTTAGAATGACATAAACTCACTATGTGCTTGTGTTTAATGATTCTGCTTCCCTGTTTCCATGGTTATCTAGTTTCCCAGTTAATGAACTTAAGTGCTCATTTCTAGAGATATATTTGCATGGAAGTTTTCACTCTTCACTGCCCATATGTTGGTAGAATGTGAGGAAATTGTTCAGTTAATATCAAATAGAGACTTGTTATAAATGGTCAGAGCAAAATTTGTAACTTTGTTTTTGGAGTAACATTTTATAACTCAAAACATCTATGTAAAAGATGAGATTTTAATGAGACTGAAAGATATTTGAATTGTAAAGATTGGATTTTTCAAAGAAATGAAAACATATACTGCAAATAGGAGAAAACTATCACTTGCTGTGGGATTATGTTCTTGTACACTGTAAATATTTGTCATTATAAATGCCAGTTTAATAAAATGCTCATTGGCCAGAGGCTAGAAAGGAAATAGAGGAGGGGCAACCAGACTGGGAGAATTCTGGGAAGAGGAAAACAGAGCTTCAGATGCCAGGTAGCTGCAGAGGAAGTACAATGAGAACGTTGCACTGAGCAAAGATAACAAGCCATGTGGCTAAATAGAAATAGGAGTTAGCTTAAAGTTTAAGAGTTAAAAAGCTTAAGCTATTGACCAAACAGTTTACAATTAATATAATCTGTATGTTTCTTTGGGACTAAGTAGCAGCTAGACAAGCTGAGAAGGACAGAGAAACTTCTGACTACAATCACTCAACTCATATTTCACAGAGTATCTCAAAAGATAAATCAGAATACTTCAACTATTTTCAAAGCCTTAATATAAGCTGGCACCCAGTTAGGAGAACTTGTTTTTAACAAAAGTGCATATAAAATGAACATATGATAATAATTTATTTATTACATGATGATGGTACTAGTCATATGTTATGCTAATTAAAATTTTCTTTTGTATAAATATTCAAATAGATGAGCACATTAATTTTTTACACAGCAGCTGTTTATCCCCAGTCACCAGACTTTTCAAATATACTTGTAATATGCAACAGAGGTAAAAGTAAAGAGTCCTAGTTAATGAAGTGTTCAAGCTGCAGGTCTGTTTCTGGGGTTATTCAAAACTTTGGAAAAAAGAACAAGAAACACTCCAGAACGAGTGACTTTAAATTCCGTCTTCCCATAAATCTGTTTAACACAGGACCAAATATCAATAGATTTATTTTATGAAAGTTTGCTTCTGTGAATAATCAACAAAACTCTTTGAATGGGTAATTAACCATTTAGCACTAAAATATTCCACTATTTCCTCTTGTTCCGTTTTGCTCACTTCATTATGCAAATCGAACTAAAGTAGAATTCAGTGTTCCAATGCAATACTGTATGAGGGTGTAAGACAGTGGAATTTTGTTACTTAAGAGAAGCTGCATCATGATTTTAAATGTATGTGACTGAGGATTTGTGTGAGCAGGAGCCTTTTTACATTGTGCCACTACAGTTATAAAGTGTCTTTAAGGGAGTACTTTGAACACATCGTACTTGCAGAACTAAAGCTTGAAGGACTGAGGCATCATACTCTAAGTAAGTTTCATCGAATCTAACTCCAAATTCATTTTTGTGCTATATACATGTAAATGAGTTAGTGACTGTACTGTAAATAAATTACACCCTGGAAATAATTTCATTTGGCTTTTGACTTCTTTTCTCCCTGCAAAAGATAAATAGTGATACTGGACACTGCAGCACCTATCACAGGTTAAATAAAAAGGAAGAGCTTTCATGATTTAAAACTACTTAAATTCAGTAAAATTTTGCTACTGAACAATATTCTTTACTCCTTGATACACTCTTGATCTTTAGGATTTGTTACATTATATTCTTAATGAGGGATACTAGAGAAGAAAACATAGCAAAGTTTTAAATAGGGATTAGTTGAATACATACGACAAGATGTTAAGAAGCTCTATCGAAACACAATTAATCTATAGTTTCTTCACTCCAAGGCCCCAACATGTTATATTAATAGATAAACAGGTAAGAAGTAAACTTCAATATCTGGTTATGGCTGTGATAATATTTCTAACATTGGACCCAGTGCTGCAAAATCAGTGAAAGTTAAACCCATTCACAAGGACTTCGGTCAACCTCTCTGCCTTGTTCTGTCTCTCTCTGTCTTTCTGTGTGTGTGTGTGTGTGTGTGTGTGTGTGTGTGTGTGTGTGTGTGTGTGTGTGTGTGTGTGTGTGTGCACGCGCGCATGCGCGCGCGTGCCTGTCTGTATGTCTGTTTTGTCTGTCCATTCTTCCCTCCTTCCTTTTAGCCCCTCTCTCCATCACCTCCTAATCCCTTTTCTTCCTGCCTTACTTCACTTTCATTGTTAGGATATACTTTTTATTTATTTTACTCATCAACCACAGATCACCTTCTCATCTCTTCTCTTGCTCAATACCAGACTTTCTCCCCGACTTATCCCCCATCTCCTCGTCCTTAGGTAGGGCCTTAGCATGGGGAGTCAGAAAAGCCTAGTGCATTCACTTGAGGCAAGCCCAGGTCCTTCTTTGATATTTCAAGGCTGTGTAAAGTGTGACACCATAGGTAATGGGCTTCAAAAAGCCAGCTAATGCACCAGCAGTAGATCCTGATCCCTCTGCCAACAACCCCTTAAAGAGATCAAGCTACACAATTGTCTTCTGTATGCAGAGGGCCAAAGTCTGGTCCCATGCAGGCTTTACAGATGTTGGTCTAAAGATTGTGAGTTCCCCTAACTTGGTTCAGTTGAGTCTGCAGATTTCCCCTCATGATTTGACTACCCCTGCTCTATAATTCCTTCTCTCTCTCTTTGACTGGACTGTTGGGGCATACTTTTACCCTTGCTTATCACAACTAAGAACAAGTACCTTCATTTTCATACTGAGACTTTTCTTTTTGACTGGAACTTAGAGTCAAGGCAACCCCAAACTCACAGTCATTGTATTTGTATTAACTTAAGGTACCAAGTTCTAGTTTGAAGACAGCCATTGTAGAAACTTCTTAGCTTCTATACTTATGTGAGCTATTTTGCCTGGCAAATGCCGCCCTCCCCCGTGTGTGTGTGTGTGTGTGTGTGTGTGTGTGTGTGTGTGTGTGTGTGTGTGTGTGTATCTGTCTGTCAACTATCATCTACCCACATATATATCTCCTAACATTCATCTCTCTGCTCTCTTGGTGTTGGCTTTTCAGAGATTTAATTTTAGCACTCTGCTTTCCTGTAATAATAAATAATGAGAAGTATTAACAGATTCATTTTCTATAATATGCAAAGATATTTTATTACTCTCTTTTTTCTTTTTTCATCTTTTTGTGTTGAGTGATTTAGGGAACTATGTAAGGTCTGTTTAACTGGTTGCATTTAATAAACATAGGACTGAAAGACATTCACTAAACTTTCTCTTCATCTGAAATTTTATATTCATATCAGGACTGTCCAATTTATAAAGCAGGTTGCAGACTTCATCTTCCAACAGTAATTCTTAAGTGATTATTATCCTAAGAGTGATCGTATGGAAATTAATTTGAGTGAATATAATGAGATAAGTACTGAAGTGTATAATTTTGTTCAGTAGTAATTTGTTAACAGTCTTTAACTGTTCAAATTATTCAATTTAATTCAATAAAAATACCATTCCATTAATTTTATTTCCTGAATACCAATTGATATAATACAAGTTTTCTCTTGCTTTTTTTCCTTAGGTTCATTATAAATATTTCAAAATCATGAAAAAAATAAATATGAAGTTCTCCGAGTTCAGAATCAACTATGAATTATGTTACCCCACTTAGGGTTCCATACACAATTTCTAAAGAGTAAAAAATATGTTAATGTTTAAACAACTAGGATTTAATTATTTAAAGGAATTTTTGTTTGCTGTGTGTTGTTTCTTTACTATTTCATTTGGCAGGGGGGGGGGGTGTACGAGGAGGGTGAATGATGTCTTTCTGCATTCTACTTTTGAATGGAACATTGGATAGCCCAGGCAAGCTATAAAATTATGACTTCCTTCAGTTCTAGATTTCCAAACAGTAGAAATACAAGTATTAATGTATACACCTGTGGGAGGTTGTGTTGTTTCATTTTAAATAATTGTCTCATCCACTGGTTTAATAAAAAAAAAAGCTGATTGGCCAAAGGCAGGCAGGAAGTGTAGGCGGGGCTACCAGACTGGGAAAAATCTCTGAGAGCAGTGTGCCAGAGGAAGCACCAGAGAGAAGCCACCGGAGGCAGAGGACAACCATGCTGCTCTAAAGAAAGGTACCGAGCCGCATGGCTGAACAAGAGACATGGGATAGAGAAGGGTAGAGGGCTAGCAAGTGATATGCATGGGCCTGAGGCTGATCAGCCAAAAACTAATGAAAGCATCTGTGTGTCTCTGTGGGACTGTGGGACAGTGGGTCTGTGGGTCTGTGGGCCTAGACCTTGAGGTTAGGCCCGAAAGTCTGAGCCAGAAACCTCATACTACATACACCCAATTTTACTTTTTTCCTGTTAAAAATTAATACCCTGAACTACTTCATTTTCTTATGTGTTTACAATTAAAACATCTCTTTTATTTTTTTTTCCTAAATCACCCATGAAGTAGGACTTTTTAAAGGAATTCAACAGCTGTGGATAGTAGTGATTCTTAAAAATGATATCTTCAGAATATTCTGAATGTGTAGTAGTGTTACTTATAATGAAAAGGAATATTTGAGTCATCTTTACATGTTGAGAAACAAATATACTTAAATAAAAATAAAGATGAAGGTACCAAATTACCTACATAATTCTACTAACTGTCAGTAAAAGTTATTTTTGTGATTGTGTCTAAATTTCTAGATAGTAGGAGAAAATATAATTTGTCTTTTTATACTTAGAAACTCAGTGTATGAACTGATGTCTATGAGCCCATTCCCACAGAGGAACACCTAATACTTAATACTTAACACCTAACACCTAATACTTAACCAGCCTTAATACTTGAATGAGGGACTCGGACCTATCTCATGTGTATATGCCAGACTGAACTGACTCACCTTGGGACTACTTCCCCTCCTTAGGGAATGGATGGGGGATGGGGTGGGGGAAGGGAGGGAGGACTGGGAGGGACCAGGAGGAGGGAAGAGCAAGGGAGAAGTGGTATATATGTAAAATACAGTATTTAAATAAGTAAAAAATGTTTTCAGTAGTCAAATTAAAACCAAAGGATAATGAAAAACAAAACAAAACAGACAGTATATTCAATTTTTAAGCTTAGTTAAAAGCAAACTTTATTAGATAGTAAATTATTATTATTATAGTATGGAATCTATAGTAAAAGTCAGGTGTCAAAAAGTATTCAAAATGCACATCTGTATCAATCCTGTGTAATTTGTGCAGCTACATACCAAAGACAGTTTATTTTTCTTTGTTTATTTCTTGAGAATGAGTTTCTCTCTGTAAGCCTGCTCGTCCTAGAACTCATTCTGTAGGTCAAGCTGTCCTTGAACTCACAGAGATCTACCTACCTCCACCTCCTAAATAGTGGGACAAAGGCATGCACCACCATCACACAATCTGCATGCCAAAAGGAAATGGCTAAGGCAGTTGTCTATTTGGATGTAAAAAGATGTAGCCACTTTTTATTAGTAATGTTTTGTTAATGGGCAATTTTACTTTTTATGGATGTTATATAAGATTAAGTATCTATAATCATGAATGATATTCAATTTAAATGACAGATACATATTAGTAAGATCAAATATATATTTCTTGGCATATTATCTTTTTTTCCTTTGGTAGAAATACATGGCCCTAGATCCTATTTTTGTTTTAACACTTTAAATAGTGAAGGAAATTATTTTTATTGTTTTGTAAATTATTGTTGATTCAACTATCTGAAGATGAAGAGGATAGAGATCTTATATATTATGACATGTATGCAAATCTTGACAGACCTGACACACACACATACATATCTGATATATGTGTTGATCTTGAGTTGTTATATCTATACCCAATGATTTTCTGTTATCCTTTAAAAGTAATACCTTGAGTATTAGTATATTTGCTTAACTATAAAACATAACTTTTTCAGTAATATATAGTATTCTGTTGTGTAATTGTAAGTAATTAATTAATGTTTTCCTAATGGATATATATGATTTTTGGAAACTCTTAAACAGTCACTGAAAAAGATTATTGCATACATGTCATATATATACACACACACACAAACATATGTGTGTATGCATATCTGTCTATGAAATTCTACGCTTTAATGCCAAAAAATCATCTTAAAAAATGATGTTCTACTTTCTTGACATCAAGGTACATGCTTTCTTCATTGTTACTAATATTAAGTTATATCATTTAACACTGTAGTCTTCTATGGAAATGTATCCTGTGCTATTAAATATGATTAAAGCTATAACAATGCATTTTGATCTATTTTAATATGTAGAATTATATAAATATATGTTTCTGTGCTAAGTATCCTTTGCTCATTTTGATGTTGGGATTTATTACACTAATTGCCTTTCTTTAAAATCAACTCTTGTAATGTACAGTTTATAATATTTAATTCTTTTATACAGTGAAATAGTAAATGTGCCAGCAAACCTATCAAAAAGTAGACTATTAATTTTATTCAATTTATTGTAAAAATTTTCAAGTCTGTTAATATGCAGAGAGTATTTGAAAATGTAGAAGCATAGTAAGCAGTATAATTATATTAATGCCATGCTCATCTAACATTAATAATTATCCAGAATTAATCAATCAGAATTTTGGGTTTTTTAAATCTTTATCTGAAAATTTAATCACATTTTCTAGATATGTTTGGTAATTGTGTGATATATTTTGTAGTGGAAAATATAGTCATTGTTTAATTCTGTATGAAATGAGTTAGTATTCTTAATAAACACATTAAAATTAGCTAGTATCCTATAAATAATATTTAACAGCATCTTTTCACACAGTTTGATTTTTCAGTTATTTTAATGATATTTTATTTTGATTCATGAATTTTTCAATCTAGAAACCAAAAAGTATTTTTATCATGTATATTTCAGTATGACATATAATTATGCTTTATTTTCTATCAATTTCCCACTTTATATTTATACTACCCTGCTAGATATACTTTTCCAATAAACACATGCAAATTAAATTATTTTGGGTTGTGTAGGGCTTCAATAAATCTATCTAAGCTAATCTCAAATTCTGTAACTTCCTATCTGGGCTTCTTGTATGCTAGAGTTATAGGTATACACCTTTCACATCCATATCAAAATAGCTTTTTAAAATTTAGTCTTAGCTGACTAATTACTATGATCATAATTTTAAATTGTACTAAGCATAATGTAAATTTTATCAGAGATCTTTAGAAAGGATTCTTTATTTCAGTCTTCCAAATTCAACAATTTAAAATGACATTTTCTCCTTTTATTTTACTTAAGGTCTTTTCATTTTACATATGACCCACAGTTCCCCCTCCCTCCCTACTCCCACAAACTTCCATCCACTGCTTTGAAAGGTTAAGGCGAATGACTCCATGGGGAGCCAACATTGTCTGGCATATCAAGTTAAGGCAGGACCAAGTCCCCCTTGTATAAGACTCAGCATGAGGCACGATATTCCTCTATAGTGAAGGGCTCCAAGAAAAATACTTTATGCACTAGGGATAAGTCCTGGTCCCATTTCCAGATGCCCATAAACTTACCGAGCCACACAACTGTCTTCCACATTCACTGGGCCTAGTCCAGTCATATACAGGTTCCGCAGCTGTCAGTTCAGTGTCAGTGAGCTCCCAGTAGCTCCTGTCAGCTGTCTCTGTGGGTTTCTCCATCATGTTCCTGACCACTTTGCTGGATCTTTGTGATGAACTGGACTAAATCAAGTTGGATGATTTTTCTTTTGACATGGTCTTTGATTCTATTTTCCAGTTTTTTATTAAGTATTTTTACAGCCATGTTCATGAGAGAGATTGTTCTGTAATTCTGTTTCTTTGCTGCATCTTAGTGTGGCTTTGGGTATTGGGGGGACTGTAGCCTCATAAAAAGAGTTGGGCAACATTGTTTCTGCTCCTATTGTGTGGAACAATTAAAGGAGTGTTGATCTTATTTCTTCTTTGATATTCTGCTAGAATTCTGTGTTGAAACCCTGTCTCTGGGCTGTTCTTGGTTGGGAGACTTAATAACTGCTTTATTTCTTTAGAGGTTATAGATCTATTTAAATTGTTGATTTAGTCTTGATTTAACTTTGGTTTTGTTTTAAAACTGACCAATTATTTTATGTTTTCCAATTCTGTGGAGAACAGGCTTTTAAGGTATGAATTAATGATTCTCTGAATTCCCATGGTGTTTTTTGATATGATCCCCTTTGCATTCCTCTCTCTGCCTATTGGTTAGTTTGGATAATGGTTTGTCTATTTTGTTTATTTTCTCAAATAATCAACTCTTTCTTTCATTGATTCTTTGTATTGTTGTTCTCTTGATATCAATTTTATTGATTTTGTCCTGAGTTTCATAAATTACTGCCTTCTACTCCTCGTGGGTGAGTTTGCTTCTTTTTGTTCTAGAGCTTTCAGGTGTATTATTCAGCTGCTTTTGTGAAATTTCTCTATTTTTTTACATAGACACTCAGTGCTATGAATTTTCCTCTTATCAATGCTTTCACGGTGTCCCATAATTTTGGGTAAGTAGTGGATTCTTTACCACTGAATTTGAGAATGACTTTAATTTCTTCCTTGACCTAGAGGTGATTTAGTTGACAGTTGTTCAGTTTCCAAGAGTTTGTAGGCTTTCTGTACTTCGTGTTGTTTAAATCTGTTTTTAGATCATGGTGGTCAGATAGGATACAAGGGGGTAATCCAATATGTTTAATCAATTAATAATTTGCTTTATGGTTTAGTAAATAAAATGTTTTATTGCTATCTATTAAGTCCATTGTGTCATAACATCGGTAGTTCCTTTGTTTCTCTGTTAAGTTTCTGTCTAGCAGACCTGTCCATTGGTGAGCATGAGATGTTGAAGCCTCCCATATTAAAATGTAGGGTTTGATGTGTTGTTTAAGCTTTAGTAATGTCTCTCTTACTATGTGGTTGTTCTTGTATTGAAGCATTGATGGCTAACATTAAGACTTCATTTTGATAAATCTTTTCTTTGATGAATATAAAATGTCCTTTTCTATCTCTCCTAACTAACTTCAGCTTAAAAATCTATTTTGTTAGATATAAGGATTGCTACACTGCCTTGCTTTTTAGGTCCATTTGATCGGAAAATCTGTTCCCAACCCTTTACTCTGAGGTCATGTGTGTATTTGAAGTTGAGGCATGTTTCTTGTAGGCAGCAGAAGGATAAATTCTATATTTGTATCTATCCTTTTAGCCTCTATCATTTTATTGGCAAATGGAGTCTGTTGACATTAAGAGATGTTTTTGATCGGTGATTGTTACTTCCTATTATTGATCTTTTTTTAGTGGTGGCAGTAATAGTAGTGTGTAGTAACTAGTTTTAGGCCTGGTCTTGCTGCAAGATCTGGACCAGCAGTCTCAAAGTTCCAAAGAAACACACAGAAACTTGTATTAATTTTATATTGATCAGCCTTTTCTCAATCATATAATTTGCTAACTCTTAATTCTTAAACTAACACATGATTCTTACCTTATTTAGCCGTGCAGCTTGGTACCTTTTCTCAGAGCAGCATGGTTATCCTTCCTCTGCATCTGCTGGTGTCTACCCTGGCATCTCACTGGTGTCTCTCTGGCATCTTTGCTCCGTTCTTCTTGTTCCCATTGTTTACTTAGTCTGGGAGTCCCACCCACACTTCCTGTCTGCCTTCTGGCCTATCAGCTTTTTATTAAACCAGTAGGAGGGACAAACATTAACAACATACCAGAACATATTCACACAGCAGTAGTGTGTGTGTGTTTCCCTTCCTTAGGTTTTGCTGTAGCGAAATTGTCTATTGCCTATAATTTTTGGATATAACTGAGTTCCTTGGGTTGGAGTTTACCCCCTAGTACTTTCTGTAGGGCTTTATTTATGGATAGATATCCTTTAAAACTGGTTTGTCATGAAATGTCTTGTTTACATAACCTATGTTGATTGAAAGTTTTGCTGGGTATAGTAGTTTGGGATTTTATCCATGATTTCTTAATGTCTATGATGTGTGTCCAGACCTTCTGGATTTTAGAGTCTGCAATAAGAAGGGGGTATAATTTTGATAAGCTTGCCCTTATATATTACTTGGCCTTTTTTTTTCATCACAGCTCTGAATGTTCTTTTTATTCTGCAAGTTCGGTGTTTTGATTAATATGTGGTAAGTGTGGCAAGGAGACTTGACATTTTCTTTGACAGATGAATCTATTTCCTCAGTCATATTTTTTGTCACCAGAGATTCTCTTCCATCTTGTATTCTGGTGTTATGCTTGCTCTGCAGTTCCCATTTATCTTTCCAGTGTGTCCAATTCCAGAATCCCCTCAGTTTCTGTTTTATTCTGTTTATACTTCAGTTTTCAACTCTTGAATATATTTCTTCACCCATTTAATTGTTTTTTTGGCTTTCTTTGCTTTCTTTGCGGGATTTATTGATATCTTCCATTTGTTTTTTGGATTTTTCTTGTACTTTACTTAAGATATTAAGAAAATTATTTATTTTCCTCTTAGGAACCTCTCTTATCTTCATGAAATAATATTTAAGTTCATCTTTTTGTGTTTAAGCTGCATTGGAAAGTTCAGGTATTAGTAATGTAAGATCATTGGGTCCTGGTGGTGCCTTATTGCTCTGTTGGTTGTTTAATGTATTTTTTTTTAATTTAAAAAAGGTGGGTTTTTCCCATGTATCCCCCTGTTTGCTCTCCCTTCCCTCCTTCCAATCCCTCCCAGTCCTCCCTCAGTCTCCTTCTACCCCATCCATTCATTCCCTACTCCAAAAGGGCAAGAAGTCCCATTTACTCATCTTTTCTCCCATTGATGTGGCTTGTGCCTGTAACTGTTATTTGAACTGTCATGTGGTGATATATTTTATATATAATAAATTCAGTCTGAAATATCCCACAATCAATAGGAGGGTCAGAGAGGTAACTCATGCCTTTAATCCCAGTATGGGAAAGACCAAGTGGTGTCTTACACCTTTAATCCCATAACTTCAGAGACAAAGATCTTTCTGTGTTTCTGGGAGTTCAAGGCCTAACTACTAAACAGTAGTAGCTCACATCTTTAATCTTAACTCTAAAGTTATGATGCAGAGTTGAACACAGAAGCAAAAGAAGTGGGTGAAGAAGATATTTAAGGAGACATAGGCAGATGGTGTGGTATTCTATAGAAGTGAGGAAGAGCCAGGCCGTGGAAGGGAAGATACCTTTTACCTGAGAAGTTGGTTGGGTGAAAATAGACTGTGATCTATTTCCTCTCTCTGATATTCTAGCCTTTCCCCTATTATTTGGCTTTGAGTTATTATGTAATAACAACTGCAATTTGTGTTTTACTATTGTGGTTTGAACCTGTGCCTGTTTATTCAACTGTTGTGGTATAAAACTTTGCCTCTATAGTCTTCTGGGATTGCTGAGAAGGACAAGCCATAGGGAAGGTGTTCAGGTTCTTGAATTGGGCTGGGTGTGGGTCACAAAGATAAACAGTGTCCAATTGATGTTAGGGGTGAGGTTGCAGCCTAGAGGTAGCTGTCTCATCTGCTTGCAAGCTGGTGGTGACTGCACCAGTTAGTGGGGTACCACAAAAGCAAAATAACATTTTTTTCAATAAACATAAATATGGGAGTGAAAAACAGTAAATACAGCTGCAATAGAACACTTGAAAATTTAAAGTAGAAAGATTAGGAAATTTTCAAGGAATTTCTTGAAGGGATAGTTTGATATAGGCTTCCCTGTTTGTTGTGGGTAGCACCATGCCCTAAACAGGGGTTCCTGAATATCCTGAATAGCCTTAAATAGAATATATATATATATATTTTCTCTCTCTCTCTCTATATATATATAGATATAGATAGAGATAGAGATAGAGATAGAGAGATAAATATATAATATATTCTCTCTCTATATATATATATATATATAGATATAGATATAGATAGAGAGATAAATATATAATATATATTCTCTATATCTATATCTATCTATCTATCTATCTATATATATATATAAATGTTGTACTCCCCATATTCCTTTATTGCCACATGCTACATTATTTTTATTTATTTATTTTATTATTTTTGGCAATATTTGTTACAGCAACAGAAATGAAAGTAGAACAGCACCACTCAACTTGTAAAGTTGATCTTACACTCAAGAGAATAAAAAAAAGGTATAAATAATTCCAGCCCAGAAAATAAATACAAAGAAAACACCCCCCCACACACACACAAATACACATACACACACACACACACACACACACACACACACACACACACACACACACACACACACAGAGTAAAATAGCAGGTTTCAAGAAACACTGCTCATTATTGTTTCTTAACATCAGTGGTCTCAGTTTCCCAATAAAAAGATATAGATTAACAGAGTGGTTGTCAAGACCCAATTCTTTCTTCTGTTGTATCCATGAAACACACCTTTATCTCCTGGACAGATATCACCCCCAGTAAACAAACAGAAAAGACATCACAAGCAAATAAACTTAAGAAAAGTAGTATTGTATTTTATTATGTAACAAATAGAATTCAAACCAAAACCAATAAAAAGGATGGAGAAAGACACTCGCCCAATGAAAAATCTACCAAGAAGACATTATAATTCTCGTCTCTTCACCAAACACAAAGCACTAAGTTCTAAAAGAAACACTACTGCAGCCTAAATTATGTATTGACCCCACACACCAATACCGAGAGGCAGCAATAACACGTTCTCACCAAAGAAGTAATCCACACAAAGCAAATGGAAATGCTGGAGCTAATTGGTATCATAAACCATATGGACTTAATATGTATTACAGAATATTTCAGGCAAACACAAAAGAAATAACTTCTTTACAGCAGCATCTGGAGCTTTCACCAAAAATCGGCCACATTCTCAGTTACAAAAAAATAATCACAACAGATAGAAAAAAGTTGAAATAACTCCGCACATTCTATTTAACCACCAAAAATTAAAGCATGATGGTAATGACAGCAGAAAGTTTATGAAAACTGAACAACTTAATACTGAATGAACTATTGGTCAAAAAAATTAAGAAAGAATACTGAAAGCCTTCATGAATGGAATGAAAATAAACACGACATACCCAGATAAGATACACACACACACACACACACACACACACACACACACACAGAGAGAGGGGGGGGGAGAGAGACAGACAGAGGGAGGGAGGGAGGGAGAGGGGGAGGGAGGGAGAGAAGGGGAAGAGATCTCATATTAGTAACTTAAAAGCAAACATGAAAGTTCTAGAACAAAGAAGAAATGCCATCCATAAGGAATAAAAATAGTCAAATTTAGTGATGAAATAAATTATATACATAAAAGAAAAGCAACAAATGAGGCCTCACTAATCTGAGAAGCTCCTACACAGAAAGGATATCATCATTTAGATAAAACAGAAGCTTAAAGAATGAGAAAAAGTTTTTAACCCACTGTCCAATAGAGGGTTAATATCCAGAATACATAAAGAACTAAAAACAGTAGATAGCAAGGACACAAATAACCCAATTTAAAAATGAGGTGCATATCTATGCAAAGAATTATTAAAATGATTAAGAAACCCTTGAAGAAATGCTCAGTATCCTTAGTCATTAGGGAAATTGCAAATCACAATTCTTTGAGATTTAATCTGATACATATTTGTTTATGTTCTTGAGAATAAGAAATAAGGGAGACACTCATTCATATTCATTCATTGCTGGTAGGAGTCAAAACAAATACAGTCACTATGGGAATCATGCAGCAGATATTTTAGGAAAACGGGAAATCAATCAATCTATTTCTAAATCCAGCTATATAACTCTTGTATATATACCCAAAAGCTGCTACATCCAACTTCATAGATACTTGTTCAGTCGTGTTCATAGTTTCTTAATTCATAATAGCCAGAAATTTGAAACAACCTATGTGTCCTTCTATAATGTGAGGTTTCTGGCCTGACTAGCACCACAGTTCGGACCCGCCTGTCTCAGACGCTTATATTAATTACATCATGTTCAGCCCATGGCTTACGCACATTGCTAGCTAACTCTTTTTATCTTAATTCAACCCATTGCCATTAATCTGTCCTATCAAGTGTCCCGTGGTTCACCTGTGCTACTCAGATGTTGTTTCCTTGGGCAGCTTGGTTGCTCTCTCTGACTCTGCCTTCCTTCTCCTACCTATGCACCAGTTCCTGCATACTGCTATGGTGCCTGTCATGGGCCATAACAGTCCTTTATTCAGAGCATATAGAAAGACATTCCCACATCATCTGTCAACAGATTAACAGATAAAGAAATGTCATGCATTTATACTATGGAATGTTACTCAGCTCTTAAAAATCAAATGATGATAATTACAGATAAATGGATAGAACTAGAAAATAATGAGCCATCCCAAGTAAAGTTATATTAAAAAAGAAATATAATATTTATTTATATGTGAATATCAGTTGTTAAGCCAATGACAACCAATTTATAGAGCATTAGAGAGTAGTTCAGAGGAATAGACTAAAGATAATAGATCTTGTTAAGAAATAAAAATTAAATAGACAATTATGGATGGATGGGGGAGATGAAATGGGAGGATCAAATGGGAAATAGAATGGGAAAGAGGACCAACCAAAAATATGGGAAGAAATATTTGGTGTTAAGGATTATTTGAGATGCAGTATGAAAGTCTAATACAGTAGAAGTTTGGTAAAATACATATGAAAGCAATCTAAGTGAAATCACCAAGTAACAGGAGAGACAAAACCACAACTGGTAATTTTCTGTTAATAAATGAAACTTGCAGTACTGGCATTGGGTTACATTTAATTAAGTTGTTGGCTAAAGGATCCCACGGGAACCCTCAAATAATCTAAGCTGTTGTGAAAACCATAGTTTTCTCTCCAAAACCTGACAACAAAGCTCATCACTAAAGACAATACCTACATAATTAATTGATCATCATGAAGTCAAGCTGGTGCCTACATACAACCTTCACCCTTCCATGCTAGTGTCTTTGGTACTGGAATGTATTCTGCAGAAGAGAAATGTAAACACTAACCCATCTATAAAACCTTTGATCCACAATAGTGCCATGTCAGCAAGATATGCTAGTGCAACGGTGGTAGAATACTTATGGAAGTAACCAACCAATACCAAGTAACAAACCCATTCTACAAGATGAAACTCATACCTGACACTGCTTGGGTGAGCAAGAAACCGAGAGTAACTCAGAAAACAAAGTGTGAAAAAAAGCAAGAAAATGAATCCTTGTGACATTTATTTTGACATTTTCGAAGATCATTGACTTACCTTACTTAGCCATTATCAGAGAGGCTTCCTCCTACAGCAGATGAGAACCAACTAGAGACCCACAAACAGACATTATGTAGAGAAAAAGAGACCTTGGACACTCAGCCCCAAATAAGATGTCTTCATCAATGAAAGCCCTCTTGTGGGGGCTCTGGGAAGGTCACAGAAAAGGAGGCAGAAAGTTTGGAATAGCAAGAGGGGATAGACACACAACAGGATAGTTGCAAAAATGAATTTACAGAGACTGGGGCACAGTGACTGCACACGTCTTTATCTGTGGGAGTTTCAGAGGCTGAAGGAAAAGGCCTTCTATTCCTATCCTAACCCAGTAGCTATCTTCATTTCATAACTATTTGCAACTGAAAATATAGTTTACCTTAAGGGAATATCACTTGGGAAATAAGCTACTATCAAGCATAGGGTAAATTTCCAGTGCTAGGTGATCAATATAAAATAAACTCAGTGGCATGAATGGAAATCATTGCTTCATAGTATTGTCATGTTTTTTTTTAAATTATATTATGTATTATTTTTGTATTGTTTTATTTATATTGTTATTTGAAACCTATTAAATAAATTTGTGTTGTTTCTTCATGCTAAAAAAATTAAGCCCTTTGGGTTTATGCAAAATTTATCAGTTGAATGATGAAGCCCTGCTCAATGAGACATAATTTTCCAGGTGGTAATTTTGAACAAATTATGTTTGACATAAAAATATTTTCCCAATGAGAACAATGAATTTTTCCAAGACTAAGAAAACAGATTTCACAGGTAACAGACCAGAAACGTACATAATCTGTCAACAGTGAGAATGATATTAATCAGGAGCTCTGGGACCATTATTAGCTCAGGAAGTTTTCCATCAGCAGGTGATGAAGAAACATGGAGCATCAGCACAATGAGGCACATTGTTCATGGGGGCTGGGCAACAGGCAGCATGAAACAAGTCATAAATAAATAATGAGGGACACAGATATGTGCGTAGTTATCTAACCTAACAATGACATTGACTGAAGCAGTTAAAATGATCCTTAAGGTTTTCTAGAATGTTACATGTTTGCCTTTGAGTTAGTCATTATCTAAATATATAAATATTTTCTGTGAAATCCTTCATCAGTTTTAAGATGCCACATTAAGGATCATTATTGCTCTACTTTTCTATTTTCTACCTTAGTTTATTCCCTTCATCCCTTAAATTTCATAGATGCTCATTGAATGTGATAGATATTTTGTAATGTTGATTGAATCAATGTCTTCTAATATTCTAGATTATCTGAACATGTACTCCACCATTGAACACCACCAAGTTGTACTGTATCATTTCATGTCTTTTGTTTATCTGGCTGCTTTATTTGTTTGTTAGTTTTAAGACAGGGATTCTCTTTGTAGCCCTGGCTTCCTGGAACTCACTCTGTAGACCAGGTTGTCATTAAACTCACAGAGACCCTCTGCCACTGCCTCCAGAGTGCTTGCATTAAAGACTTTACCACCACATTAAAGGCTTTGGAGAACTGTATGGTTTTGTAAAGACAGAGTGTGGTATAGAAAGTGGGCAACATTAGTGTGTAATAATGTGAATATCATGAAAGTGTGAGAGTTCACAATGGCCATAGGAGATTCACTCGTGCTTATAAAATGTATGAATCTAAATCCTCTAAGAATTCTGCATTGAAGCTTTGAAACTAAACTCTCTTACAGAGGGAGAAAGTAAAAGAAGACAAGAGAGTGGAAACCAGTGTGAGAGAAAACACACTTATGGACAGAAAAATGAGCAGCAGTCGGAGACTGGAGACCTTTATGGATTCCCCACTTTCACAAGAAGAGTGTTGCAGTAGCCAGAGAAACTATGGGTTTCCATTGTACTTTTTCAAAATCTGTTAAAGAGTCATTATTTCTATTATTATTATTATTATTATTATTATTATTAATTTATTTTAAAATGTCATTTTAATCTATGTATCCATGCTCCCCCTCCCTTCCCTCTTCCCAATTCCTCCCAGTCAGTCTTCAGCCTCACCCCTCTTCCATCTCCTCCCCTCAAAGGGCAAGATGTCCCAATATGGGTCAGCTCAGAGTGGCACATTCACTCCAGGCAAGCCTGATTTTCTCATCTGAAAGTCAAGACTGGATTAGGTATTCCTCTTCAGGGAATGGGCTCCAAGGTGCCAGCCCACGCACAGGAACACAGTCTGATCCCATCCTCGAGGCTCTACACACTGCTCATGCCAGTCAAGAGTTGCCTACCCTTGGAGGGCCTATCTCCTTTACCCAATGGGAAAAAGTCATTATTTCTTGAGAATGTTTTTCTTAAAGGTTAATAACAGACTCATTTGAATTTACTGATCAGGAAGAGATAAGGAATTTTTTTTTTCTTAACAAGAGAATATTCTGGCAGTTAATAATTTTATGATCTTTGGGCAGTTTCAAATGTCATATTTCCATTTATGACAAGACGTGTGAGTCAGGTGCTTGGGTTTTCATTTTGTTTTGTTTTGGCCAAAGTCATGTGACACAATAATGAGAAGAAACTAGGTGAATGGAATTACTGTATAAAAATACGCTTGTTTGAGTGAAGAAATAGTCTTTCTTTGACTGTATTCTACAGATCCCTTCTGCCTAACTCTTCATCCATTTATACAATATATGAAGCTTTCCAAATAACTTATGATATTTCTCCCTGTTATCATGAAGAATCTGAGGCTCTTCAGCAGCTGAGTTCTCATCTTTAAGGGGGAACACCATAGAATTAGGAGAGGCCTCCCTGAGGTCAGTTTAGTAAGAGGAATGTTGATCTTTTGGAACTATGTGTGAGAAGTTAGTCTTAGATTCATAAGAAATTTTAGAATGATTTCAGATGCCTTCAAATATTCCTTCCCTAGTCACTAATATGATTATGATTTCTTCTTCGAATTGTAGATGTGATATGCTCCCATCTTTTATAAATGTTACACTAGTCTTACATACTTCCAATAAATCATAATGGGTTGTGGTTTATAATTGTTCATTCTTAAAATTGATCAGCATAATTTTATGGAATTTCTTAAATCTGTGTCTCATGAGTGAGTTACATGGATTTGTACCTCATGTGTCCTATAAGTCACTGAATAGTTTTGATATGGATTCTTGCAGTCCCACTGCTGCTTAGCACCAAATAATCACACAAAAGGCTTACATTGATTTCATGCTGCTTGGCCTATGGCTCAGACATATTGCTAGCTCTTTCATCTTCACTCAACCCATCAGCCTTGTGGCTTAGTACCTTTTCTCAGAGCAGCATCCTGGCCTCCTTTGCTCTGGGTCTGCTGGTGTCTCTGCCTGACTCTTCCTTTTCCCAGAACTTTCTAAGTCTGGTAGCCCCTCCTACACTTCCTGTCTGCCTTCTGGCCTATCAGTATTTTTTTAAATCAGTAGGAAGGACAAATATTTACAATGTACTAGAACATGATCTGACAGCAGCAGACCTCACCGCCTTGTCGCCAATGCTCTGTCTCAGTTTTGGCCACTGTGATGATCACTACCTTGTCACTTGAATACTCAGTTCATGTTAGTACCATTACCATAGAACATAGAAGCACTGCTCAGGATAACAGAGTTCAAGATCAATCTGAGATGCATAGTTAGCTACAAATCAATCTCATTTACATAGTGAGATCTTAAAAGTACAAAAAAGCCAGCTATATTAACAATAGAGCAATAAATAATAGAACATAATAAGTATTGACAAAATCAGATTTTTATTGCTTCCTTAGCTGATCTCTAATTGGAATGCTTAGAAGTGTTTCACATTAATATTTTCTTCTTATTCTGCCTTTACTGTTGCTTGGGGTAAGATGCGGTTAGGACACAGCCATAGATACCACAAAATGTACCAGGCTATGACTACATTGTTCCCAGGCTTCTGAGTTTAATTCAGATTATGCATCTCTCTCTTTGAGAGAAGACACATGGATTAATAATTCTAGTGCTTATCTGTGAAAACAAAACCTCTGTATCTTCCACAAAATACTTAACTTTCTTCCAGAAAATTCATGTCTCAATAGTAAGAATACTCATTAATCTTTATGATATTCCTATTTTTAAATTATTTTATCATATTAATAAAAATATAACATCACTTACATTTAAAGGTGTTGACTGAATATAAACATTATAGCAAGCACTTTTAGTTAATATAATGTTTCTGCTTAATCCAACTCAAAATATTATGGTTTCCTCATAGGGTCATAAGGCCAATGTTCCTGATGGAAATAATGGCTGTGTTTGCCACCATCTTAGTTTATTCAAACTGTTACTTTTCCCTCCTTGTACTCAAGCTTGTGGGAATGCATTTGTGTGTGCTGTATCTTTAAATAAAGGTGCTGTGTTGGGTCATGGCGGGCACCATAGAAGAAATGGGAGGAGTTTGGGGAGGAGAAGCAGGGCGGAGTTAGAGGCAGATCGAGAAGCAGGGCGGAGTTAGAAGCAGATCAAGCGAGCAGCGAAAAGAACAACATGTAAAGAACACGGGTGAGCTACGGGCCGGGCCCACGTGGGCCACAGATTAATAGAAATGGGTTGATTTAAGATGTAAGAGCTAGCTAACAATGTGCCTGAGCCATAGGCCAAACAGCATAAAGTAAATAGAAGCGTCTGAGTCTTTTTAGAGACCCGGGCGGCGGGCGGATAAGCGATCCGGACAACAGATCTGTGGGTCCGGGACCTCTGGCATACAGGACCCGAGAGAAACTGCTACAACACAAGCTTAACACCATTCATTATTTATCTTACTTCATGTGTACATTGTTATTAACATTTACCAATAAATCTTATAGTATTTCTCTTGAAATAATTAATTTGGATACAATTAGCTTATATTTAATTCAAACATTCATTAATATAAAATGTTTAATCCTAAAAGGTATGTTAATTACAACACAGATTAAAATGTAAATATTTCATTTTTTTTCCAGTGTAACAGTCTAACATTTTGAGAAAGGTTATTTAAAACCTGTTTTGTTTGTTTGTCTTTATTGTTTGCTTATGTAAGTGTCTCCTGTAACTGAGACTGTTCAGGAACACACTCTGTAGCTGAAGATGCCTCTGTCTTTCAAAGGTTAGGATTACAAACACATATATAATGCTCCTGTCCTTAATTTAAAATATTTTGTGACATATGGCAAAGAGACATCTAGAAGTGCCATAGGAAACTTCATCTCCAACTGTGTTTAGCTTGGACTCCTTGGAATGCTTCTAACACAAGCAAACAAGCAAACAAACCCTTCTTTCCAAAGTATTAATTTAGTTTTTAAGTCCTTTCCTTTGGGGACCTTTTTAAATTGTTTTGTAAAATACAGGATATTTCTTTTTCCTTTGGTTCCATCATCTATAACATTCTTTTATTTATAGTATAACTCAGTAATAAATTTTGTAACTTCTTCTTTTAGATAAATATTCACACTGTTTTCATTTTCAAGGAAATATAATAAAACCTAGGACTTCATCTTAGTAGAATTGTGAAATATATTTTTCTAAATCTACTTGGAAAAGATTGATTAAATTTAAAGCATATGGAAAGAAAAACATTAACAATTTTAATAACTTATGAGCCTTATAAATAAAAAGTAAAAGATAATAAATTTGAAAAGAAAACAATCCTCATTTTTTAACAAAATAGTTCATATTTAAAAGGTTTACATTAATGGGAAAGAAATAAAGAAACCAGGGGTGAAAGGAGAATTACAGTGTGTTCATGTGTATAATAAATATTCCTTAAATTGTTCACCATTATAATGAATAAAAATACCCTCCTCTTCATTTTCTCAAAATAAATTAATTTACAAGCTAGAAGATTGTCATTTTCTGATTTATAATCATTTTTGTTCTGGTTTTCTTTCCATGGCTGTGATAATGTTAATGATCAAAGCAACTTGGAAAGGAAGGAAATTTTATTTCCACCTAGAACTGTAGGCAACCGCAAAGGGAAACCAGGGTTAAAGTTCATGGTAGGAACTTGGAGGCAGGAGGTTAAGTGGAAGCCATGGAGGAATATGAGTAATGGTGTGCACTCATGACTTACTCAACCTGCTTTCATGCACAAACCAGGACCACATTTCCCGGAGTGACATTGCTCCTATTAGTATAACCCTCCTCTATCAATTAACATTTAAGAAGATGTGACAAAAGAGAAAAAATATTATGTACACCAATAGTTTTATAAAAGAACAAGAGAAAAAATAAAACAAGCATTAGAAAACAGAATTTACAATCAGAGCTATTCATAATCTCATTAAGTTCAACTATTAAAAGAAAAAATTATAAAGTTCCATATAAACATAAAGTAAAGATCAATATAAAGCAAATAACAGAAAATAAATATCCAAGAAATGAAATAATTAACAACAATTAATCACAAATAAAGGAATCTGCTGTCCTCATCCTATTGCTAAATTGGCTGAAGTTGAGTTCAGTTGAGGATAGAGTAGAGAGACACACTTGATAAGACTTTCTTCATGGAAGTAATAGAAAATAAAAACACTGGATTATGTTGACATAACATAAATTATATACATATAATGAAAATGTATAAGGCTTTTATACAAATAAATAAGACATTTCTTCTCATAGACTAACTGGAAAATATACAATTTTGGTTAGCAAAGATCTAACCAACTATTCTAAATTTTGGTGATTTATGAGCTCAGGAATTGGGCCAATCTAAAACTATAGCTTTAAAATAACACATACTGATGCCCTGGGATTAGCAACCAATACTAACTTATATGATAGTGAAGTATGTGTGTCATTTCTTTTGAGGGCCAAGAAGAGAATGGCTCATCTAAAACACTAACCAAATACAGGGCAGCTTCAATAAACAAAGGCTCTCTGTCTTTAACAATTACCTTTTATATGTCGGATTTTAAGTCCCATGGTCTTATACTTAAAACCTCTAAAAGCTGCATGTTCTGCTACTCAAACTAAAAACTTCAGAAGACTTTTTATCAGAATTTTAGATATGCCACCACAGAATTTCACCAAAGTAAATAGATAACTTCTGAGTGGGTTTTTTTTTTAAAGCTTTCAGAAGTTTTTATTAGTTCAAACAAAAACTTGTAATAGCTTTAAAATTTCTAACATCCTTTTTTTTGTATTTTAAGTTACAGTTATGTCATGATGTATATGTAAATTTGTGCAGATGATGAATAAATACAGAAAGGAAATGTTTGGGTTTTAGGAAAATAGCCCACCAAGCAAAATGTCCAGACAAATGCCCACTTCATAACTCTCCCTTTTCTGTCCCCTCCCCTTCTCTACTTTCCCCTTCTCCCTCCTCTTAGGCCACTATTTCTGTTTTGCTGTCCTTTGATTATTAATAATATGAAAGTTTTACATCCCTCCTTTGTAGTTAGAGGTAAAAATCTGTCAAATTCTTGCTAAGGTTATTGAAAGAATTTTGTGGGACAACATGTTTTTTTTTCTATCATTTTTTTTTATTTTATATTTGGAATTGTTTTTTGTTTTTCTTTTTGTTTTTTTTTACCAAACTTACCATTGTTCCTTCTCCAGCCCCTCCTCTCATTCCTTTTCTGCATCTCTCCCTTTCTATCTCCCCATTAATACCTGAGGGAGAATAAGAATTCCCAAGGTGAGTCAATTCTGTTTGGTTCATCCAGTTGAGGTAGGACCAAGTCCCTCCTCTGAGTAACAAGGCTGAGTGAGGTGTTTCTCTGTAGGGAAGAAGCTATGAGAAGTCAGTTCATGCACCAGGAACAAACTCTGGTCTGACTGCAAGAGGTCCCACAAACTGCCCATGCCGTTCAGCTGTCATCTACATTGCGAAGGTTTAGTTCCATTCAATTAAGGTCCCTCAGCTGACATTTCAGAGTCAGCGAGCTTCCAATAGCTTGAGTCAGCCATCTCTGTAGGTCTCCTCCTCATGATCCCCACACCTTGGCTCATTTAGTCTCTCCTCCCTCTCTTCAGCTGGACCAGTAGCTCCACCCAGTGCTTACCTGTGGATTTCTGCATCTGCTTCCATCAGTTGCTGAATGAAGGGTCTGTGATGGCAATTAGAGCAGTCATTCCTTTTAATTATATGACTATAATTATTGGTCATATACTAGCTTGGAGCCCAAGCTGGGGTCATGCTGTGCGTTTTTGGGAGTTTCCCTAGCACCAGATTTGTCTCTAACCCCACAATGGCTCCCTCTATCAAGATAACCATTTCTTTGTTCTCCATCTCTGTTGTTCCACCCACTCAACCATCCCAGTCTCTCATGATCCCTTCTCATCTCTTCTTGCTCCCTCCCTTCTCCAGGATCCCAATTTACTCAGATCTTTTCTGTTTCCTCTTCCCAGAGGGACCTATGGATAGTAAGTCAGCATCTTGACATTTTGATTAAAATATCAAAAGTATGATTGTATGACTCACCACCAGACTCTGCTTTTTACTTTTTATGTTAAAGTTTGAGGGCAGGAGAGATGGCTCAGCCAACGAAGAGCTTCTCACTGGTGTGTGAGAGACTGATAGTGAAACCTGACATCCAAGGAAAAAGCAGGGTGAGTTATGCAATGCTAGTCTTAGGAAACGTGAATAGATGGGACTCTTAGAGCTGGCAGTCTGCTAGCCTTGATGAATAGGTAGGTTCATAATGCTCCAGTCACACTCGCATAAATGACCAGTACTAGTCAGACAGAGTGGTATCTTTCACAAAGATTCACCTGTATTAGGAACCTACCTGTGACTACACAAACAAATAAAAGTGACTCTTTCTTTACCTGTAAATAGTTTCTTAGCTAAGGTTGAGAAACTGAATCCATATTAATTGTCTTGATGTTGCATAGCTCTTGTGTAGGTAAAGAGAATGACTGAGTTGTGTTACAGACTATACGTGTTACTATGTCCTGATGACGGCACTCATAACACTTGGCCCTACCCTCCAGTTCTCATATTCTCTCTGTCCTCTTCCATGATATTCCCTGGGGCTTGTTGGGGGTGGAAAATGCAGCTAAGTCCTCACATTTGCTTATCTTTGGTACTTGAATGGTATTGGCATTGCATTGGTCACTATGATCCATTGCAATAAAAGGTGCCCTTTCCACCTGCCAATGGCAGTTGCTATCTTCCCACACCAGATTAAACACACAGAAGATTCAAAACAAAGTTTTACATATGAGAGTGTATATGAGGCATTTGTCTTTTTTAAATCCCCATCTGTGACACTCCTTTATTTAAAACTCTATAATGAATTCTAGTTGCTCTTGTGACAACTTTTTAACAGGATTTCTAAATATAGCCTGATTTGTGTTTATTTCTCTCCTTTAGTTTTGCGTTCTCCTAACTCCCCAATCTAAAGTCATGTTAACTGCTTTTCAATCTCTCACAATTATCTTCCATGGACTTAGACTATGCACTTTTAAAACAAACTTGAAATATTAACTTCTAAGGGATATTCTATGTGGCTGTATCTGTAATATTTTAAGACACACAAACTCAGAAAGAGAAGCTGTCCCAAAACTCCACTAACTCAATTATTCCTTGAGTATATGCCAAACAGTACAGAGGATTCTGGAGTTTGGATATCTTATGAGATTGACTTTCAGTGGGATCAGGAGGTTACACTTGTATATCATTCCACTAACCAGTGACTGACTCTGAGCTGATATCTTGAGAGTGCTATGAGATTATTTAGAAGACAAATTTCTCTCCTGTTTGTAATCCTCATGTGCATGTCATTTTAACAGTTTCTATTTCCAACAAGTGATATAAATGTGTTTCCAATGAAAAGATTTCAGAAGAGCATCGCAATATTGTTTTTTGTTTGTTTGTTTACTACACTGTTAATTATATCTACTTAAACAGAAATCATACCAAATATTACTTATTTTCTGCTACAAAATGTGTTTTTGAGATCTCAGGGTAATAATTATTTTAGTTTATTTCTGCAAGTTTCTGATTCTTTTTTTCTGATGCACTCTAATTGCTCACATTTATTAAACTGTATAATTTTGAAACCCCATATTTCAAAACCTATATATTTTTCCCATAATATTTTCAGTGTAGTAAGTGTTGATAGGGAACTTTCTCACTTCATAATGCTTCCTTCTGTTATACATAATCCTCTTATCCAGAACATATAAAATGACATAGTATTGATTATTTACCTGTCTTTGTTTAAACGGAAATTGTCTTTTACACGTGCATGTTTCCAAGTAACCAAATATTAACTGACAATGATTTGGTGCAAAATGAATACTTGTTGGATAAGTAATTGAATTTTAAACAGAGTTTTAAACATTCTTTTATATTTTGCTGAGCTTCAGCTACTTCTGAATATAATCACTTTAATTGAGAAGTAGATTTAATAAAGCCATGCATGGATGTTGCACTCAGTTTTTCCATGCTTCATTTATTATAAAAATTACCCATTTAGATACCACTTTACTAATTATACTGAAGAATATTTATAATTGAAACAAAGTTTGTGTGTCTGAAGTCCATTGTAAAATCAAAATACATATTCTTAAACTCATATAAAGTACAAGACCTCTTTCTTAAATGTGGAGAGAAATATAAATATTGCAGGGAATGTTAAAAATGAGAAATTTAGGATGCACAAGTCGAAGTGTGTTTCTCTACATCTACTTATGTTTAGATAGCTTTAATTTTCTGTGATTTATGATTCTATAGACAGAGATTTTGTAATTGCAGCTGAAATAAAATATATATAGTAACTGCATATATGAATCCTGCTAATTTTCAGAACCATTAATACCAGGATTAGTAGCCTACTCATCCATATGCATCAGGTGATGTTATCACTAAAAAAAAAAAAAATCAGTTTGTTAACTTGAATTTTAAGGCTAAAGAAAGCAACATTAGTTTAATAATTACCGATTACATGAAAATCAAAGAATTTGTATTAGTTAATGATTGCCAAATACAAATATGACTTTTTACCATTCTATTTCTATTTTAAAAATTACACATTTCATTTTAGAGAATACAATTCAGAAATTACTTTTAAAAAAATGCTTCAACATATTCTGAAGAAGCAAAAGGTGTGTTGTACTCTGTGTGGGTGTTGGATTGTCCAGCTAAGCAACACGTAACCCCAGGTGAAAACAAGCTTTATTTCTTGTGAGATTTACATAGCTCTCCTATAAATTATGCTCTAATAAGAAATATGATCATTTTAACTTGTTCCTTGAGTCTTCAATTTGTTAGCATACTTTTCCTTAATTTCCTTGACCCACTCACTGCTGAAGTTTCTCAAAGGAGAGCTAATCAGATGCTTGAATAATTTCAAATTTAATTCCTATGAACTACCCATGGAAATGACTACTTATTTTATCTTGCCTCAAGGTAATAAGATTATGAAAGTTCACTTCCGATGGTTCTTGAATAACAACCTTATTATTCATAACTAGTGTGCTGTCCAAGAGAACAGAGTGTAATTCAGTAAGTCTATACAGCATTTTATTAATGGCACATTTTCAATGCAAAGTGAAATATGACAGCATTGTAGAACCATTTCAAGGGTGTTTATGTCCTTTAAAGATCAAGTTTTGAAAGTTTAAGTTCAGCACAAGTTTATCCACCTAACACTATATTCTCTGCCACTTAGGTTTATATAATTAATATTAAATATTGGTTTGTAGAAATCAATATATTCTTACGTTTTCCTGGAATTTTGCAAGTTACGTGCATGTGCACGTGTATGTGTATACTATTGTATACTATGTTAGAGCACAATGTGTCTTATCTAGCTACTCCTAAAAGCAAAGATTCATAATAGTGTCTAAAATGAAGGTGATCTCCATCTATATGTTATTGACTGAAATTCTTTTTGAATAGGTTTTTTGAGTCATACCAAGTAATAAGTGACTTCCTATCAATTGCTCATACATTTTTCTTTAGCCATTATAAAATATTAAATAATTTTAAATCATAATCTTTAGATAATGAAACTTTTTATGATTGTTATAATGCAATTATGAAAACTAGTCTTCCTTGTATGACGGATTTGAAGATTACATTATCAAGGCTAGTGAATGAGGCTGGTACAGCTCAGTTCAGAATCATCTGGGCCTATTAAGATACTATGCTTTTTAAACTGATTCTTGATTTTCATAGTATTTACATATTAAATTATAGTTTTCTTACGGATGTTCTCATGTATTTTTTTAAGCAGGATATAAAATTCTTAGGTATCTAGTGAAAGATATGATACTAAACTCCATCTGCATAAGTTTGATTTTCAGTTGAATTTTCTTAAATATTTACTTTTTATTGTGTTTATTTGACTTTTGCAATATACATACAGATTAGTAGGGAGAAGTGTGGTTTCTCTTTTTAAAACACACACACACACACACACACACACACACACACACACACACACACACACACAGAGTGTGCCTTAATGATCAAATTCCTAATGATTCTCCTGACCTTCTGCTCATATCTTTATGTTGAGACTTTTTGTGTGTCCTAGGTCTTCATAAATTACGTGATATCTTACCCATTTCTTTTGTCACTCCACCATGCTTCAGAGCATCAAAACTACTTTCTATTGAAGTGCTTTGTTACCACCTACATAATCTTCATTTAAACCAATGACACAACAAAATACTTAAAATATGTCAAGTGTTTTGAATAGGATTTTTCTCAAAACTCTCAGGCTATGACACACTTAACATTAAAAAAATTCACTCATTACATATCCATAATGACCTTATTGTGATAATGCAATATTATCATCTATTTATAGAAATCCAAGGCCTGATGAACACAGTTATTCTTGGTTTTATTTTGTTGGTCATAAGTAACCTGAATGCAGTCTAATTAAAATGCTACTGTGAAGTTTTTGCTTACATAAAAATTAAAATGACAATTATTTATCCATGTTTTGTCTTAATGTGAATGTCATTGAATATCTTAGATCTGGAGTCACAGGTGATCGTTAAAAGCCTGATGAGTAGGGGAACCAAATATACATCTTTTTCAATAACAGAAACCATTCTTAACCATTGAGCCATCTCTTCAAACCCTAGTTAAAATTATTTACACTTAACATATAAATGTTTTGATTCTATCTAGAGAAAAAGGAGAACAACATATTTTAGACTAGAATGGTAAAACCAAGATGATTTATTGTGTTATAAATAAATTCATTCAGGTGATTTAAAAGTAATGTTTTCAATATGCTGTCTGTCTTAAACTACCTTCTAATTCCCTAAGTTTATCTCCCATAGTTAACTGTTCTGAACAAAAAATAGATATTTAGTGATAGTAATTAATAATATTTATTTAGAGAGTGATAACGATTTATTTCCTTTGATATATTATTGACAAATTTTACCTTGTTAAACTTACCTCAGAGGATGCATACAATGCATGGGATAAATATAAAACATTAACCCATCTTTACATTAATCATAACCATTTTAATTACTTTTATTGTGGAATGCTAAAGAGAAATAGCTTGCACAATCTCTTACCTTTGTCTTTCACTTTTTAACTGGAATGTAGAAATATTGAACCATTTAGGGGCTTTTAAAATAAATAAATATGTAACTAATACAACAGATGATTTCTAGCGATTAACTACAATGACGACAGGAGAGCTTGTCACTGTTTAAACACAAATAAGGACAAAATATAAAAGGAAATGACATTTAATATAATTATATTGAAAACATTGAGGAGGATTAAAGATAACCTCTGGAAAATCCCGGATGGATAGTGGCTGACATGTTATAAATAGAATCTTGGCACTTGTCATGTTTGAGCATGCAAACGTATTTTTTTCTATTTCTCTTATCTCAAAATTATTATACTATGTACAAAGCTAAAAGTAATTTCTAGCCTGAAATTAATTAGTGATAGGGATACATTTATAACAGGTTTAATTCTTCAAGATACAAAAAAACCCACAATATATTTTCACTTTAAAAAAACAAAATTTCTAAATATAGTTGCAAAAGCATATAGAAAAACATAATATGAAATAATCACATTAGAACTAGAAATGTAGACAAAGGATAATAGGATTCATGTTGGTAAAATAATCAAATGGGAAGCAGCATTTTTTCTTTTTTTGATTTATTGTAAGCAAAATAAAAAGTCTGTCTGTTAAAGTAAAAAAAGTAATTTGAAACTTATGTTAAAATATAACTATATAACAGCTTACATTCCTGCAAATAAAAGGCATATTAGCATATTCCCTAATAAAAATGATTATCCACTCTTATTGATGAACCATCTCATGACTTTGTAATTGTACAAGCAACAATGAATGTACTTAGACTCTGTATGGTGTAACTTATTACCCAGCCATACAATATGAGATTATGTCATACATGCTGTTATTGAGCAAAGAAAGTATTATTGTATAGTACATAACAGTTCCCAAATACACAGTGAACTCATGTTTGGTAAATGATATGTTTGCATCCAAGATAGCTAATAGCCACGGAGTTCACAAATGAGAAAGATAAAGAGAAAGGGAGAGGGAAAGAAAGACACACACACACACACACACACACACACACACACACACACAGAGAGAGAGAGAGAGAGAGAGAGAGAGAGAGAGAGAGAGAGAGAGAGAGAGAGAGAGAGAGAGGATGAATGAATGAATGAATGACTTATAATTAAGAGAGTCCTACACTTTAGTTGCAGCTATAATTCTGATTTTAAAATTGTAGAAGGTCTGGCAGGTATTTGGACCTAATAAACTTTAATTTTATGATTAGAGAATGTTATAACGATTTTGACCTAAAACTTGAATTGCATGAGATTATACATAACTATTTATTACATTCATCATTTATAAAAAAATATAAGATAATATTTTAATTGATATTGGGAGGTTATCTGTTGTTTTGTGTTTGCTTTGATGTTGTTACCCATAGCTGACTCCATCATATCTCTAGTTTGTCTTCAAACATGTCTTGAGCTGGAATCCTTGGGGATGATGGTTATTTCCTTTTTTCATTACCTTAACCAACAGATAATGCTATATTTTGATTTTTGTTCAAATAAGAAATGGAAATTTGAATAAAGAATGTAGTACATGTCATAATACCTAAAAATTTGGATATTGTTTATTCAAATGTAGTATTTTGCATGTAAACATAAAACAGGCTTTGCCAACATTACTAAATTGAGAATTTGAAGATGAGAAGACATTGTAGTCCTATTGGTAACCACGGCAGAATAACAAAATTACCCTAAGGATAAGAACTAAACGTGAGTGGTAACACAAGTGACAATATGAGCTAAGAGCTGTAGTGACAAAAAAGATGGAATGATGAATAAAGACTATAGGTGGCTTACAAGAGCCAGCACAGTGAAGGAAAAAAAAAGACTCAGCACGGATTCCAAAGCAGAAACTGTCTCTGTTCACCTCAGTAAAAGGATTTTAGATTTCCTCCTTCTAGAATTATAAGATAAAACAAAAGTATGCTATGCCTTTTGATAATAAATTTGTTCTAACTTATTAAAATGGCCTTGTTGCACTCTTATGAAAAATACGCGAAGGAATAGGGGAGAAAAGAGGAAACCAAAAAGACGATGGGAGGTATAGGTGGTAGAGTACCTAGCAAACACACAGCCTTTAACAGCATGGCAGAAAAGGAGGGATAAACAAGAACAGATAGTTATAGTAACCCCAAATTCAAGAGTTATAAGAATCCATATAACATCCACAGAAATTAAATGTAACAATGTTTTGAGTTCCTTGTACCATTCCAAGAGGACATAGTAAAGCCCACTTTATTGCATTTAAGAGCTTTTCAAGTTCTAGCTTGATGGAATGGTTTCTATGGAAACAGATTTCAAACTCCAACATAAAGGAGAATAAAACAGTATTTCCAGAAAGCAAATTAAAATGATGTACTGTAGCCTTTAAAATTCATTCAAATTCAAATGTCAATTTAAGAACAAGAATGAAAACTAAATAAATTTTTATATAATAAATTTTCTTTGATTTATGAGCCTTTAATAAAAAGTGTAAAAATATTGACATTATGTATGACTACTATTGGTTTGTCAACATTAGTATATATTATATTTTTAATAGATTTTATTACTTTTAATGTACCAACCTGCCTCCATTTTAGTCTTAAAAGGCTTCTTATAATAAAGGAAAATTGGGCTCATTCATTTTTATGATTAAACATCTGTTTCACAAGGATTGGTCTATGTACCACCCATAACTTTAACAACAAATGGTTTCGCACGCTTGTGCCTGGAAATGTCAACCATGACCTTGCTTTAAAAAACTATATCTCCCACATAGCAGCTCACAACTGTCTATAACTCCAGTTTGTCACACAGATATACATGCAGGCAAAATCCAAATGTACATAAAAATAAATATTTTTGAAAGATTATAACCATCTTAGAACCTTAACTTTAGTTTCAAAAGAGTATATGACTACATGGTATTATAACTATCTTATAATCACTTTGAAATTATGTTTAGGAAGTCATCATTACTAATTTGTTGTGCTTATATTCTATTCCTGTAACATCACTTATTTGTCAGACAAATCCCTCATTTGGAAACTCCTTACCCATGAGCTATAAAAACCTTGTCTTTCTCACATCCACTGTGGTCTCTTTATCTCCGCTTTTAATGATTGATAACTCATGTACATGAATAAAAAGCTATACTTAATTTTGTCATGATGAGCTGGGCAGTTGAGGGGTCTTTATTCTTATAACTTTGGGATTAACACTTCTTTGACAACTATATTATCTTTGTGTTTGTATGTCTACTCAAGGTACACTTTGATTTTAAAATTCACAATTAATTATGTTTAAATCTCCAAAAGCCTTATAGTTAGAATGAATTGAACACTAAAAGTCAGCTTTGTTATAAAATTTATCAATTTATACAATTTAAAGCATTTTCTTATTATTTTACATTTTTAGTATTATATCCTTCTACCTAGACACTCTAGCTTGCCTTGAGAACTTTGGGATTCTACTATCAAAGCAAGAAGTACTTAAATCCATGTCCCTTTAAAGCACTAGATTCACAGTGACCACAGTAGAACAGGTTAATGTTGCTATATAGCAGGGCAATAGAATGCAATGATCTTTAGCTCATAGATAAGGATAAAGTTTCTGCACCCCTAGAACACTGCTCCCATAATTAGACTAACTTAATTAAAACCTCACTAAGCTCTTTATCTCTGATTACCTATATAACATTATTTAGTCTTTATTTCTTATAATAGTAAAGAAGATTCTGAGCTAAAATCAGTATAAAGTGATTTTTATCTTAATCTTTTGTAATTTATTTTACCATTTTATCCTTCCCAAGGAATTAAGGCCAATACTTTACAACCGTTTGATTTATCAAAGATGTCAATTTTTGTCTATAAATAGGTCACTATTACCTCAGCCATCTTTCATTGCAATTAATTATGTGTCAAATAACTTCCTCCAAGATTTCAATGTGTAAGTTGCCAAAATATAAAGACTTTTATTCTTTTATTACTAACCAGAATATGGACACTGAGAAATTTGTTGTCATGCCATGGTTACATGATCAGTAAATAACAGATAAGCTTTATCTTAGTGCCCTGACTGATGACAGTTGCATCAACTGTCAATCTCTATCCTCTGCAGTTTTTTTTAACATACCTAATGTAGGCAGAAGGAAAGGAAAACTAAGAATATTAAATATCTGAGACATTAGGTAATATAAAAAGAGATCTAAAGAAATTACAGTAGATACAGCTCCCAAGAGACAAGTAGTCACCTAGCAAAGGTGGAACAGCAAAGATTCTTTAAACACAAAGCCAAACACAACACACTCCAACAGCTTCCATTCACACATCATCCATATATGTTCCTTCGAACCATTCACCATAAACTATTTTCTCAGCCATCCATTAGATCTCATCTTTCACATACTTGTAAAAAGCACACTCAACCAACTTTCCTCCAGTCACATTATCCACATATAACTGATAGCCAAAACTCTGCTCTGAACTATTTCTTCAGAGAAGGGGTTGGAATGTTTGCAGGAAAAACAGAGGTGGAGGACACCATGAGAACACAGCCCATAGAGTCAAAGGAGCAGGCTGAGCAGGGGCACAGAGACAAGTGACAGTCTTCTTATGCGATGCAAAACAGTGGGAGAGACGGTTGTCTCTGAGTCTTTTGCCTGCTTTGAGGACCCCTTTCCTCCTACTGGGTTGCCTGAGTCAGTTCTTTGAGTGATTTTTATCTAATCTATCATAACTTGTTTTGCTGTTTTGGTTGACATCCCTGGGAGGCCTATGAGGAATGATTCAGGGGGAAAGAAGCAGAGGGGGAGGAGAGCTGGGAAGGGGGAGGGGAAACAGCAAGCAGATATGATGTATGAGTGAAGAATAAAATTAAAAACATATTTAAAAATAAAAATGATTCACTCGATACCCAAGTATGTTTGCTATAGTTTTTAAGCAATGGGTACTTAATGTACCTGTATATTAGAAAACTCATGTTAGTGATTAATACTTTTCCGAAGAAGCTTTTATATTAACATCTACTTAAAAGCAGAGTGACTATTTGGGAGAAAATTGCACAAACAAGACTTAGTAGTAAAGCAGAGGATGTTTTAATATATGTTATTTTTATATTTCTATAAATGTTTATATGATATTTTATTTTTCATGTTTCTAACTATAGTTCCATGACTTAAGAAATAGTATTTAGATATATTTTGTCTGTACTTACATTGTTTAGACAATCTTTCATAGCTGTCAGCAATTTGTGTTATACAAAGGTTGTCTGAGAAACATTAAATTTGCATAAAATAATTGTTCAAGAATAAAACTAACATGAACATATATCACTTGTTTCATTGTATATTTAGAAATTTATTGAGTCAATTAAGTAATATTATTCATTTATTTTCATAGCATGAACAATGACATATATACATATATGAGGTATATATAGAGAAAGAGACAGCAAGCAGATTAGACAACAATTATCCGAGTGATGCATTATTGCATTATTTTGTTAATAGGCCTGAAGAAAATACTTTCTGAAAAGCACAGCTATGACAAAGATCAGAAAATTGTAAGCAAAACTGGTGGAAATTTACAAATCCCCATATAAACTAAAAGCATTAAAATAAAGCTATATTATTAACCCAACATATATAAACTTCAATAATAGAAATTCCTGATTTTTTTAGAAATTCTTAATTTTTTTTAAAGTTTTTAATATCATAAGGATCCTTCAGATTCTCTAGAATTTGGCACATGAAAGTGTTTAAATTCCTCTGTACTACAAAATCTAAAACCTTAAGTGGTTGTCTAAATGATCCCACAGGTAGAGCTGGGTCTTCACGTTTCTAGCCCCTGAGGATCTAGGCCAGTGGTCTCATTCTTCCTAATGCTTGGCCTTTCATTATAGTTTCTCACATTGTGATGACCTCCAATTATAAAATTATTTTCATTGCTGCTTTACAACTTGCTATGATTGTGAACTATAATGTAAATATTTGCCATGCAAGATATATGATATGCAACCCATGTGATAGAGGCATTAAACCCTCAAGGGGGTAGGTCACTAACCACAGGTTGAGAACCACTAATCTAGGCACTGACTTGTGACTGCACCTGTAAGTCTATCTTAAGGATCATTGAGGCCCTAATCCTCTGTTGATCTCACCACTAAAGCTCCACTGTGCTACTATTGCATGACACCAACAAGAGAGGCTATTAGGCCTTTTGTCAGAACTCATTCAGATTATAAGTCACTTCTTAAAACATCTCAGCTGTTAAATGATATGTGAAATGACTTCATATTATACTGTGAGTCTTACTTAAAATTAAAAACTTAAAATTAAAAAAGATCCATGTATCCACTGATTAAAATGCCAAAATTATAACACATAGAGATTTGGAATTATTATTAAGTGCAGTCTCAAGTAAAAACTTTTACCCTCCATGTTAATGAATCCACTTTCAAAAATATTCCATTTTCCAAAACAGTTTAACATTCCAAATGCCTGGACACCTAGTTTGGGTGAAAGATATGAAGTGTAAATCACAACTTTCATGTTCACTTTAAAGAATTTACATTAAGACAAGCAGAACAGGAGGAGGCTAACCCCAGAAAATTGGTCCCCCGGTAGCAATACCTCATTATAAACTGAAGATTCTAAAAACAAACTCTTTCAATATTGGAAGGAAATACTCAAAGAATGTGTGTGTCAGGCACATCTCAGAATCATTAACATGTCCAATTGGAGCTTCTGTACTTTGCACCACTTAATTTTTATTTGCTTGTTGAATAACAAATCACATTAAGACCATTTATAATTAATGTCACCTGAGTTTGAATTGCATCTTCTTTTAAGCTGTTGTTATAATCTTTATATTAAATATTATTTTAAAATGAATATGAATTGTAAACTGGAATTATAGATATATATAACATAAAATCTTCATCCAAACCATAGATAAGAGGTAGAATAAAAAAATATTAAGATATTAACAGTTGATTCAATTCTAGCACATATTATAATGTTTTATGTTGATTTTACAAAACTTCGTAAACAAAACAAAAGCTTACCAGCATTATTTTTTTAAATTTTCCATTTGTACATTCTCATAATGATTTTGATTTCAGTTTGATTAGAGCAAATTGCTAGCAAGGATGACATTAAAATTTTCCACTTTAGTGGTTTCTTTTGACATCCATGTTACATTACATCTATACAAAAATCTGTTTCCTTGGCAACAGGAAGCAAACTGTTCATTTCCAGAAAACCAGTAGCAAGAAAAGGAGACATTTAATAAAATGCTAAGTCTCCCTATGGGTATTATAATAATATAAAATATAGTGTGATTCAAATAACTCTAAATCATCCTTAAATAGAAAGTAAATTATTATTTTTTTTCAAGTTATATCCATTAAAATCTTTCTTGAGGGCTAAATACAATATGTTCCAATATGCATGGTATACCATAGACAGAAACATTATTGCTCACAGTTTACCAGTAACTACATATATCCTTGAACCAGGAAGTTACTTTAACATTCTCAAACTCTGTTTCTCCTCAATGAACTAGACAGCAATGATAACCATTTGCCTACAGTTACTATAAAACTGACAATCTGAAGTCTATGGATTTACAAGTTCACTAATGATTATTTTGTTAAACTGGAAATTTGTGACAGTACATCAATCTTACTAACCCATAAAATGAATTAGGCCATGCATTTATGTGCTACAAAGGAGGAAGATTTGAATATGCGATAAACATTTTCTATGCTCAGGCACTTACTAATGGTTAGCTGGTGGTGATCAAGATGATCTGTCTGTATCAATGAAAAACAACAAAATGCATTAATATATGCAGTTTATTTTTAAAAATATTAATAGCTTCAATTTAGCCAAGCATCAGTTTGGATAAATGTCTGACTTCTCAAAATTCTCAAAAGTCTAGAGTTTAGTACTGGTATGGACACTGATATTCTGAAAATCATTTATAAATGTTTTCCCTTGACTTATATCCAGAGATATGAAGAATGTTCTATACATCTTTGCATTCTACATGTGTATTGCTTTCTTTTGTATCTTACTATGATTAATTTTTTTGTTGTTCCATGTTTTCATAAAAATGGTACCTAAGGCTGCCATGCCTTTTTGAAAAATTCTTTGTCTCTTCCAGGTATGAAGTTCTTTATAAAATTTTGGCTTCTTCAGTAATAAATAATTTCATCCAAACTATATATAAGAGGAAGAATAAAGAAATATTAAGCTAACAGTTGATTCAATACAAGAATGGTTTTGCATGCTAGGTATACTTTTTCCTAAACTTGGCTTATAAAGTATATCCATCAAATATATGAGCTGTAATTTTCAGTTAGAAGCAAAATCCAGCTGGTTAAAATACTATGAATGCTTCTATAATGAAAGGTTCTACATCAAATAAGCAGCAGGAAACTTTTTTAAATTCATAAGGCTGTCATAAGCATCAAATACACAATACCTAATACCTAATTAACATAATGTGTAGTTTTTAGCTTCATTCATTTCAGGTTAGCTATCATTATTTTTATTATACCCACATTAATCCAGTGATAATCACCAAAAACATTCACCTAAACAAAGAATATTTTACCTTTGTGAATTGGCTGACAGTAGCTTTGATAGACAAGTGGCCTCAGAATTAAAAAGTCTACTTCAAAGTTAGACTTGGAAATCAATGAATCTAAGAACATCTATTAATTTGTCATAATTTCGGAGTGTACCTTTCTATGTACACCATACTATTGTTAAATCCTATCTCAATAACCCTAGAAATATATGAATGAGTTTTTAAAGATTTAAGAAAAGCATGAGAACATTGTTTGTCATATGCTAAGAAATGCCAACCAGGCTTTCAGAAACAATATTAACTAATATGAATCATAAACAAACATAAGGTTAAGAAAATGTCTTAATCTTCTAAAGACCTAGGACATAATAACCACAAAGAAAAATTTGTTCCTGAGAAACAATGACATTAAGACAGAGAGAATTGTGTATAAAGATTCAGTTTTCTCTACTTTTGATATATCTCCCTTTAAAAACTATGGACTTCAACTGTTAGGAAACATACTTTTTCAGTTTCAGAGAAAAAATCCTCAGGAATTAAGGTCTTTCCTTGTTTGGGATTCAAATGTTCCCTGTCCATTAGATGACTCCATGGTAACCTTTAAGAAAGCAGGGTTGCTCTAGAAACAAAATAAAATGGAAAGCCTCTATAAGGTCAGAAAAGAATTGAGAAGTACTGAGGTCTCTGAAGTTATTTATTAATAAACATTCATTTATTAAGCCATGGTTAGATATTTTCTCTGATAATAGATACATAAGACAAAATTTGTAGTAATGACATCAAAATACAAAATAGGCAAGTTACAGATGGAGAGATGTATACATGGCTAAGAGCACTGGTTGCTAATCCATAGGGTACACATTTGAATCTTAGCACACATATGACAGCTCAGATCCATTTGTAATTTCAGTTCATGAAGGGATATGGCATGTCCTTTTAGCCTCTTAAGGCACTGGGCATGCAAAAGTAACCCAAATGTATATGTATGCAAGCCAACTATACACATACAATAAAGTGATTTTTTTAAAAGCTGGATTATGAAGGTTTATGATAGTACCACAAAATACAAATAAAATGAATAAATTGAAATTTGGAGTATATTAAAATAAAATTTCCCTTACTGAAATATATTTGAGGTTCTAAGTATTGAGTAAAATCATATACTAATAAAATTGATGCATGATATAATTTTAATCAAGTCTGGTAGATTTCACTATGTAAACATATAAACCTTATTTTACTAGTGTTATTTTTAACTTTATACTACTTTTACATAGATTTCGTCTTTAGTTTGGCCTTTCTGGACTTCTAGCTATAATTATATGTGAAATATTAGCTAAAAAGAACTGGTCTAAAAGTCCTGGTATAAAGCTTTTCACTATTCAAGAAAGCAGGGCATGGTTGTTACAGCAGCTACAGATAACAAAATGGGTGTTCTAATGTAGGGGGATTATGTTGTTCCATTGTAAATAATTGTCCCACACACTGGTTTAGTAAAAAGCACTGACTGGCCAAAGGCAGACAGAAAGTGTGGGCAGGGCTACTAGACTAAGAAAACTCTGGGAACAGAAAGAACAGAGCAAAATGAAAGAGAGAAGCCAGAAGAAGCAGAGGACAACTATGCTGCTCTGAGAGAAGGTACTGAGCCTCATGGCTGAACAAGATAAGAGACATGGGTTAGATTAAGAGTAAAAAGTTAGCAAGTTATATGCCTTGGCCTTAGGCCGACCAGCCTAAAACTATTGTAAGTATCTGTGTGTCTCTGTGGGTCTGTGTGGCTGTGGGCCTAAACCTTGAGGCTAGGCCAGAAAGTCCAGGCCAGAAACATCCTACTACATTCTAACATGTGGTTAATGAAGATACAGATGGTATATAGGTCAGTTGCAGATCTACCTGTAGAAGCTTTCCTTAATCAGTAATTATATTACGTTTCTGAAGCTTCTCAAAATCCCCATTGTTCTGAATGCAAGGTAATCATGGCCATCTGTGACACCAGTTATCTGTGACAATGTTAAAGATTCATGTATAGCTATGAAGTTTCTAACTTTTATCTTAGAAATAAAAAAACTTTGTCATTTTCCTTTTCCTAAATTGTACTTAGCTAGCAGCAGGAAATTTTTAAAACTTCAATTTATTATAAACATCCTTTTAGTATAACTTTTTATTAAATTTGTTGTTTGGCAATTCTGTGCATGTGTATGGTACAATTTCATCACTGTTATTCTTTCCCTGTCCAAACTCACCCTCAGTGGACAGGGAATCTTCCTTCCCTAACAACACTAGTGATGGCATGCCCTGAGGACAGTACTTTATAGCTCTTTCTCCTAGTTTCCAGTTTTTATATTATGTTGGCCACTTTAAAAACATATTTCTAACCTTGAAGGTATGATAAAAATGTTCTGTTTAGTGCTAATCTCTAGATAGTCACTTATTTTTAATACTTTTAATAACTATGCATTTTTGTGTTTAGAACTGTTTATTGGAGAGAGATGCTTCTCTGGTTAAGCTGAAAGAAGCCATTGACAATGGATATAGACAGATATTTAGAAGACAACTCTGAACCTTAGACTTAGCAACGTTGACAGGAGTGTCAATGTTGCATAAGTGAAATTATCTTGCTTTCCAGGTTTATATTATAGTTTGTAGGGCAGTGGGCTAGCTTAGGTGATCAAACTTGCCTGGAGTGGATGTGCCATGCTAAACTGACCCACCTTGGGATTTCTTGCTTTTTGGGGGAGGGGATGGGTGGATGGGGAGAGGAGAGGCTGAAGGCTGACTCGGAGGAATTGGGAGGGGGTAAGGGAGGGGAAAGAGTAGGACACATGGATTAAAAAAAGACCTTTTATAAAAAAAAAATAAAATGAACATAGAAAATAAAGAATCCTATATAGTTTACTCTTACTTTTATATTTCTTTTTGGCTTTGAAACTCATCACTAACCTTTAGAATATGCACTGGAGATATACAGTAAGGCTTTACTATGTACCGTTAATAAGGGAAAAATCAGCATAAAAACAAATGCTGCTGAACTAAAAAATAATCACAACTCACAAACTCACATGACTGAATAATAAGTTTCTCTATAAACAGCTATTGTACCCCCAACTTAAGTTCTGACAAACTTAATGAGAGTAAAGGCAATAGATTTGAGAGAGTAAGAAAGAGTCTATTGGAGGGCTTGAAGAGAGAAAATGGAAAGGAGAAATGTAAGTAAATCATAGTCTCAAAAATAAAAATATAAAATCAATCATGTATAGATATTTTGATGTGTAATAGCTTCAAAGTACAAACTATCCATATGCCTTAAATATTCAGCATGTCAGTTTCTAAATAGTAATTTACCTTAACCACAGAATATTACTTTCCATTAATATAAGTTTCTGAGGTTCTGATAAAAAATTCCAGAATGATCTCAAAAATTATTATAAAAATTCATACTCATAAGACAGTAAAATATATTCATAAGACAGTAAAATAACAAATTAATAAAATTGGGAAAGGAGTGATTTGGTATAACCTTATAATAAGTAACTTCAAAAGTAACAAAATGTTGCAAAGACATATATTTTTAATGATATATTGGTCTAATAATATGAACATCATGTTTTAACATTTTATTATAATACCATCATTACTTTACTGTGAGACCCATTAAAGGGTCTTGTTACCTTTTTTTTCAAAATAATATGAACCTTTAATTATTTCAAAATATGAAAGTAAATAATATTTAATAAATTCCTTCTTACTGCCATTATTTTAATATTCTGTAAATTATGTGCAAGTTCACTAAAATATACATGAAATTTTAAATGATTCAGTGAATCCAGATGGTAAGTCACAAAGACCATTTTCATAATATATTGAGAAAATAATGAAAATAACATATGTGATCTGAGGCAGCCTACAATGTAAGTATTTCATAAGCAGATCTTAGTAACTTGAAAAGATAGCTTGTTTCAAGTTCTCTGAAGTTATTAATTCAAGCTTTTATATTTTGCATGTATGAAATTTTTTTCATAAATACAAATCCAGCTATGAGTTTTTAGTACTGTAAATGAAGCCTATAAAGTTTTCTAAATAAAAATCTACAAATAGGAAGCTATGCAACATTATGAATTATAAATAAAAATCCTCATATCAATCACTTACAAGGGTGTTATTTGGATATAGCCTTTTAGAATATTAAATTCCTGTCTGCTGTGCATTTGTCGCACAGAGGGCATATGAATAACAGATTCTATGCATAACTTAGTGTATGCTAATTCTTTTTAGAGCACATGAGATATTATATTCCCTAGTCATAAAACTGCCTTCAGGCTTCAGGTCAATTATCTTGTATGGAAATTTTTCTTGTGATTTGAAGAAAGTATTGCTCTGTTTCTTAGCCTACAACTTAAGAAGAAATGGCTTTATTAAAAAAAGAAAATGTATTTGCATTCGTGAATGCTAGACAATTCTTCATTGCTAGAATTTGAAGAAGCTGAAATGTTTTTATATTTTTTACATTTCTTATCTAACTGTGAACTTTTTATAAAGTTTGATTATGTCTATAGAGTTATGGGATCTATTCTTGCCACCACAGGATGCAGAAGGTCATAGATGTTTAATAATATGAAGCAAATAAGGAATAAATTTCACACCCATATCTCAGAGGCAGGGAAGTAGAGGGTGCAGCTTTAAATAACATGCCAAAATCTTAAAGATGGTGGAATATGGTAAAATATGTAGTAAACTAGAGTTAAAGGAAGTAAGTTATTAAAAACACTAATTGTGTGCATTGCAAACTCTTCTTGTAGTTTTATGCCATTAAAGTAGCTATTGTAAAAAGAATCTTGTTGATTATAATTACATTATCAATTTAAATTTAATTATAGTCGTAATGATTACCTAGAATCTATAAAAGCATATTAAATACTGATGAGATTTTGTGGGATACTTAAGTGGAAATCTAGTAAATAAAACAGAAATTTTTAAGAAGCTTTTTTTTTCAGCTTTGTTATCTTCATTAAATGGATCATTGAGAGAGATTGTGGAAACTAAAGGCCGATTAAGCAATAAAAGGATATATTTTAAACATCATCACTAATAGAACAATGGGTACACATTCTGTGGAGAAGTAGCTTAAGATAATCTTGTAAACATAGACTGATAACTGGAAGTCCACTGTGCAGTCCATTTATTGTTGCAAGAAGTTTCTTGGTCCCGGGCAGCCAGAGGCCCAGACCCTGCCGTGCCAGACCCCTTAGCAGTCTGCTGACTGCTGCTCAGGCCCCCAGAAATGACTCAGACACTTATATTAACTTTATGCTGTTTGGCCTATGGCTCAGGACATTGCTAGCTAGCTCTTACATCTTAACTCAACCCATTCTCATTAATCTGTCTGCCACGTGGCCCGTGGCTCACCTGTGCTCCTTACATGTTGCTCCTTGAGTGACTTGCTTGATCTGCCTGACTCCGCCCTGCTTCTCCTACCTATGCTCTGATTTCTCCTCCTACTTCTTCTATGGTGCCTCTCATGGCCCAAAATAGCTCCTTTATTTAAAGATTGATATTCACAGCATACAGAAAGGCATTCCCACATCAATTTATTTTACTGATCTGCAAAAAGATTAGAGGAAAACTCAGCAATATGCTGAAAAATGTGTAAAAAAAACTACACTGCAGAGACTTATACTTACTTTAACTTGAAAACCTGTAAACTAAGTGTAAAGGGTTCAACATGTTCTAATTGTTAGAGTAATGCAGTATGTGCTTGATGTTTTCAATGCATACCTCTATATGGACTTAAAAACTGAGTCATCAACATTGTTTGTCTTTATTTTTTAAATTAAACACAATTATATCATATAAAATAATTAGTAACATTTTTTATTATTTAACACATTCTACCTGAGAATTACTTGAGGCCAGAGAACTATGTAAATTTTCTATGTTTATTTTCATAGAGCAAAGAATAAACTCTATGGTAAAGAAGTCATTTGTGTTATTTGCCAAATAAAAATGTTAGAAGGTGAAAATTATTAAAAGGCATACACTATATTGCTTATTGTATGCAATCAATATTTTCTTTTGAAGTTTAGCATGAAATTGCTAACAGACTAGGTTTTTATAGTGATGTTCTATTTAGGAGTAAATGCAAGACTGAAACATGTCATAAGATCTGCATTACTATTTTGATATCATCCTTTATTCTAATTATGAGAAAATAAGGATAATGTAAAAATTTAATAAGACAATTGTACTGTGTTTCTAATCGTATCCTTTTCTCTAACCTACAGTGAATATACATAAAGCCTCTACATGTCCATGGTGGCATAACAATTTACAGGCCTTGACTCAAATAGTTTTCTCAATAGTTAATGCAACACTATACTTTCATTAAAAATAGACAATTCAGTGTGCAGAATGTGAAACATGAACTGTCATGTTGGGAATTACTGTCCTAGAGTGTGAAGAGTGTTAGTGAGGATGAGGTACAAATAACAAATCATCACATAGAGTCTAAATATACTGAATATTTATTAATTCAATTTTTTTTTAAATATTCACATATGCGGTTCAATTCTGTACCAAAGAATGTACAGAAACACATTTACACATTCTTCATAATCTGAAACCTTGACTCTTGTTCATGGAAGATCAGAAAACCATAGAAGTGGCATAAAAATTGTGATTATAAAGGGGTCCATTCATAGAGAAAAAGTAAATATTTCTACAACCCGATTTGAAGATGTGGTGATTTTCCACAGAGTGGGACCTCTGGCTCAGAACTGTATTTTAGAAAAAAAAATCTGCAAAAGAGGCTGTGTTGTGTGCTTAATGGAATTGTGTTTATAAACAAAGGCCAGGCAATAAGGATAAGAGATGTTATAAATTCAGTACATCCTACATAAAACAGGTAACTTAATTTTTTAAAAAACTTTAGTACAGATATGATATTGAAGACAATATATTATAAATTATATGATAATATAATATATTATACAAAGAAAAATAAAGCAATAAATATTTTCCTACCCCTTGATTTTAAAATGTAGATAATACTATTTGTGATATAATTAATTTGGTGAAGTTAGTGCAAAGGCATATGGAACAGAGCTTAGCACAATTGATTATATTGTATATATATTATTACAATGATCCTTATTGACAAGTCATATTAATAGCAATATCAAGACAGAGTAAATCTATCATGAAATTTAATTAGCCCTCCACAGATTGACAAACTTTGAGAATATGTGTACAATAATATATTTAATATTATAAATTAATATGCTTATATTTCTGTAAAACTTTGAGAAATGACCACAAATAATGATAACAAATGCAATATGACTAAACAGTAATTGTATTAGAAAAAACTAATTTTACTTCCCCCACACCATTAAAAGAGCTTGTTGATGAAAGTTAAATGAAGATTTATACTTCAGAATTTCTAGAACTCAAAGGTAACCTTATTGACATCAAATCATAGTTTATTATATAAACCTGAGTAAATACTGTGTGACGATTTGTTATAATTAAATCACGGTACCAATAAAATTAAGGAACATCATCTACAAGCCGATAACTTTCCCCCTATGGCCATTAGTCCTAGAGAAGCCAATTACAACCTAACATGGATAAGACTATCAAGCCTTCTGTTTTGTGCTGTAGCTATCATTGATAAATATATAATTTCTTCTCCACAAAGTTCTTTCTCCAAGTTTCCAGTTGCTCTAGTTTTGAATTATTTCTCATACTATATACCCATCTGCAACTCTCCACCAGCTCTCTGTGACATATACTTGTAATCTGATGCCTCCTATGCCCAATGCTGCTACCCTTTTGTTCATTTCTATTTAAACTTTCCCCAAAGACACACATGCTGAAGACTTAATTACCAGTGTGGTTTTATTAGGTAAGAGCCAGGAAATCTTAAGAAAATGTGGTATATAAAAGCAATTCAGATAAATCAGGGTGTGTCCTGAAAGAAATATAGGGAGCCTGGTTTCTTCTTTTCCTCGTTTGCTTCCTAGGAATAATGGCAGCTTTGACTGGCCAGGTTTTACTTCACTGTGATGTTTTAAGCTGCCACCGGCACATATATGGTGATTATTATATATTTAATAAATCAGTCTGGAATAATATCACCATACATACATACAAGATAATGTCAACCAGCCATGAACTGAGTCCTTCATAATCATGGCTAAAACAAATCTTTCTTCCCTTTCTTTCAAATTATGATTATGAAGGATTCAGTTTGGCTTCTCATCTCTTTTTGTCATGTCTTGGTCCCTTAATAACTTTCCATTTCTTGTTTCTGTTGTGCATTGTCTTTATAAATACCTACTTTACTTTCCAGTCTTCAGTCATCAGTCACCTTTACTGTGAGCACATTCCTGGCAAGTCAACTGAATGCAGCACTTTCCTGATACTTCATATTGTTCTCTGCTCTATTTATCTCTAGTATTTCTTTTTAAAGTAGGTTGATTGCTAATCATTTCTGACACTGAAACATATACTCCCTGACATTTGTGGACCATTGTCATCTTCACTTCTGAATCCCATGTTTTTCAACTATTTCATCTGAGTTTTTAAACATAGCATTTTATTGCCATTGTGTACATGTTCAGGCAGTTAATATGTATCTCATAAATATATGAATTTATGATGATTTAACAAAATATAAAGGTATATAGTTATGATAATGTGAAATATCATAATTTTGTCACTTCTGTATGTGCATAAATAATTATTTTTTATGTCTAAAAATCTAAAAGTAGGTATGTCAAATAAAAACGCTTTAATATGTGAGAAAGCATTTTGTCCGAAAATGTTTCTTAAATATCACTTAAAATTTTAAGTTAGATGGACATGGTGGCATATGCCTTTAATTCTAGCGGTCAGGAGAGAGAAATAGATAGAACCCTGTGAGTTCGGGGCCATCCTGGTCTACAAAGCAAGTTCTGTTATAGAGAGGAATCTTGTCTCAAAAGACTAAAAAATCAAGTAAACAAACAAAAACAAAATTAAACCTTTAGTTGTATCACTACATTTTTGATCATTTAATCAGCTTTCCATTAACATTCTTTATCATTTAGTTTTAAATATTTATTATAACAGATGAAACATAGACATAAAATACATACAAAAAGAGCATATGTTGAATGAAAAAGTAAATACATTTCAGGTACAAAGAAAAAACAAGTAAAACCATTTTTCACTCATGGATGATAGAGAGTATTGCTTACATATCAAGTGTAAAATTCAGGCTTTGGCTACTAAGTAGATAAAACTAAATCACAAGGCTTTCCTACTTCTCTTTTATTAGGTTCAAGATATCAGGCCTTATGTTAGCGTTCTTATATATTTGGAATTGAATATTTACTTGAGTTATAGATATGGATCGGTTTTCAGTTCTCTACATGGAGCCATCCAGTTTAATCAACATCATTTGCTGTATATTTTGTCTTTACTGAACAGAATATTTTTCGCTTGTTTCTCAAAAAGAAAAATGCCTGTAATTATGTGAAATTGTGTCTGGAACTTCATTTTTATTGTATTTATCTACATGTAAATATTTATGCCGATAACATACTGTCTTATTTAGGATAATTTTGTACCTAAATCTTAAATAGCAGTACACCAGGTGTTAATTTATTGTTCATGATAGTTTTATCTATTTTAATGTTGTCATAAGGTTAATATTTCAGTTTCTTTAAGGAACTGTGTTGGAATATTCATGGATATTCAATGAAATCATACATTGATTTGGAAAGGTGGGTATTTTCATAATCAGAACAAATAGCTATTTTAGTCCTAACAACTAATGAACATGATAGTTCTCTCCATTTCTGCTATTGTCTTAAATTTATTCAATGTGTTTCAAATATTTTAATAAATATCTCCCTATTCATTGGTTAGAGTTATACTTAAGTTCTATTTCAAGGCTATTGTAAAAATATTGTATCTGATTTCTATATCAGTATGTTTATCAATTTTGTATAGAAGTTTATTAATTTTTATGTGTTAAATTTGTATTTTACTGCACTGAAAAACTTTTTCAGTAGTAGGAATATTATCGTAGAGATTTTAGGGTCTTTTATTTCTAAAATCTTATCTGAAAATAAGGAAGGCATACGTGTATGTATGTATATGTATACATATGCAAAAAAGACAAAAATGATACCAATTAAAGAGAAAATTAGCATGTGTTAATGCTACAAAATAAATGTGTTTAGTTATTTACTAAATAATCACACTTGTAATGTGAAGTTTCTGGCCCAGCCTTTCCAGCCTAGTCCCTAGATTTAGACATGCTCACAGCCCCACTGCCACTTAGGCCTAAATAATCACACAAAACTTATATTAATTTCATGTTGATCAGCATATGGCTCATTAATATAACTTGCTAACTCTTAATTCATAGACTAACTAATGATTAGCCATGTGGCTTAGAACCTTTTCTCAGAGCAGCATTATGGTCTCCTTTCCTTTGTGTCTGCTGGCATCTCTGACATGCTCTTCCTGTTCCCAGAGTATTCTTAGTCTGATAGCCTCACCCATACATCCTATCTGCCTTCTGACTAATCAGCATTTTATTGAACCAGTAGGGGAGACAAATATTTACAATGTAGCAGAAAATAACCCAATACACACACTTCATAATGAAATTTTCTACTCTGAAAAACCACTGAAGGCAAATAATTTAGACCTGTGATTTTTTTTCTGATGCAGTTCAATTTAATATTTTATAAAATAATTTAAAATGATAAGTCTACAAATGTTTACTAATAGTACAATGAGATTTTGTTCATATCTATGAATGCTTGTTTCTTATATAATTCACCACTCAATAAGCATAAAGATATTTTATGGCCTGATTTATGCAAATTTCTTCACATAGTTTTAATTAATTTTCCATAGCATGTTAACTGGATAATTTGATTATCTAAAGCTATTTTCCCTACCTGGAATTTATGAAAATGTTAGCTTATTTTCCCATTGTAAATTACTTTCCTTTCAAAACTCATGATCTATTTCTTTAACACATTTAATCTTCGGTGTGATTCAAAATCAGTCTATAGATTATATAGTTGAACTATTATTATGGTCATGTACTGCTTCCAATAACTGTGAAAGTTATAAATATGATAAAAATTCCTTACCTCAACAGTTTTTAAAATATTTTTGAGAACTTCATACCTGAGCATCATATCTATAACACTAACTATCCCTTCGTTTTATCCACCACTCCCATGTTTTTATCTCAAATTCATGATTTTTGTCTATAATTATTGTTACATGTCTTTCTGGCTATCTATCTGTCTACCTCTATCTATCCATCATCTATCTATCAATCTATCTATCTATCTATCTACCCACCACCTCTCAATATTTCCATTTACATATATTTATATATAACCTACTGAGTTCATTTAATTTTGCTGTATATACTAATGTCCTAGACTAACCAGTTATAATTGGAGACTCTATAGAGAACTTATCCCTGTAAGAAACTAGTGCTCTCTCAAAAAAAAAAAAAAACCCAAAAAACCTGTAACTCCTCATCTATGTGTGAAACATGTGGTATTTTCCAATATTGGCATATCAACTAGTATCATTATGTAAGTATTGTCCAGGTAACTACATTGTAGATAGTTCATGAGGGCATTTTCTCTGCCATAATAAAGGGGCACAAACATCAGATGCCCTGGCCTATTTTTAAAAACGTCTTTATTGTCCACTGCTGTGATTTTCCTTGAGCCTTATATGTATCAGTTGCAAAGCAGATGGATCAATTTAGGGTGAGCACTTAGCATAATGCCTGTACTTTCACCAGCTGTAAATCTCTATGATAATATATATCTATTGAAAACAGAAGTGTATTTGATGAGTGATGAAAGCTATCCTTACTTATTGGTTTAAGGATAAGTACTAAGAACATAATGGCAGTACTAATTTCTCATCTCCACTGGGTTGTAGAGGAGATATATAGTAGCAGGAACAAGGTTGTTTCTGTTAAGCATGTCTTAAGTCTAATTATACAATGTTGTTTACCCTAAAGATAAAACTATCTCTAATGCACCATTATGGATATCATGCTGGTTCAGTCATTGTTTTGGTTTCTGGCTTTATAGCTAGATAAACCAATGATTGTTCCTTTCCCTCCAAATATTCCATACTCCATCCTGATGCTATGAGAGCTATATCTCTGAGAGGCTTGGTCACCTCTAGGATTATCCTTTTATGTACTGTGTACTGTCTGTATAAATAGAGCCTAACTTTCCAATTCTGTGAGACAACCAAAGAAAACAGCTAAGCCTATACTGTTTTGAAGAACCCTTAGACTTATCTGTTCAACAACTTGATATGTTTTCTATACCTGATCCTAGCTTGGGTTTATTTTTTTGTTTGTTTGTTTGTTTGTTTTTTTCTTGAAATGTATGTTTCTGGAGGGGAGCATTATCACACCAGGTGTCCTAATTTCATTTAAAGTATATGTCTATATATATACATATATATAGTGTATATCTCTGTGTGTATACATATACATATATATTCTGTGTAATTTTAGGTGAATATAAAATAATGCTTTTGTCATTTTCTAAACCTTTAGTGTTATCTTTTACTTCTGTAATTTTCTTCTACATAATTTCACTCCTTTTTTTCCTATTTTATTTTCCTTTTAAAAATTTTTATCTTACACTATACTATACTACATGCGTGCACACACACACACACACACACACACACACACACACACACACACACACTGTACTAGATAAATAACTATGTCAAGTTCCTTGTTAATAATATTCCCTTTCTTACTGTATCTGTAAGTGCACATACAGCTGATATATGGAGAGCAAAGAATAAATTGTAAAAGTCCTTCCCTTTTACTTTGATGGTTCTGTCAATGTAACGAAAGCCAATGGCATTGAATGCAGTATCTTAAGACACTGACTCATGTCACTATCACCAACATTACTCTTTCATTTAATGTGAAAAAAAACCCTCGACAAAATCCAGAAAATACAAAACCTATGTATTTTTTATTGGATAATATAAAAAAATGCCTGTCACATAATTTTTTGATCAATACTTTTTAGCTAAAAGTTGCCTCTTGTTCTTCAAATATATGAAGATAATAGAGTGTAGAAGGCTTGTATCATCTTTATAACTTAAAGCCTGAAAATAATTCCAAATTAAGCTCTCTCCTACAAAAAAATTTGTAAAATCACTTTAACTATTTATTTCAAAATAATTTTCAATTTCTACTCTCTTGTGTTTCATTTCTATTTATTTTGTGATTAAGTCATGAAAGGCACTGAGTTAAAGAACTTTGCCATCACACTCATCAGAGACTAACTTTATTTCACCATTTCCTTAATTAAATATGAGATCTGCACAAATGAGAATTTACAAATCACTAAGATTTAAAGGACAAAAAAGATAAAGGCTTTAAATGAATCAACAGGACATAAATCAGTGGAAAATGTCTCATATTGGAAAATTACTAAGCTTTTTTGATAGCCTATCCTTGGGAGACAGTGATTTACTCACTTATCCCAGGAGCTTAGATTTCTGATAAATACAAACTACATAGCGTGTTAAAGAAAGCATGGGAAGCTGCCTGGTGGTGCTTTGACAGAGCTTAGAAGGTAAATACACAAACATATTCATTGATTCATTAATCATTGCACCACAAGGTAATAATGAGCTTATTCAAAGTAACATTTCCAAATGTCACTCAAATCATTTGTCTAATTTCAAATTATATTTTTATATTTTTCACATAAATCTCTCTAGCTATGTATCTGTTAATAATTCTAATGTAAGTTATACTTAATTCATATAGAAGTGACTCTGTTCCTAGTCATTTATGTTTTTGTTCTGTGTTGTTTTAGAGTATTACTGTAATTGTTTGACAAAATTAAATATACCATAAATTATATAACCATTTTAAACTCAATATTATTTGATAATTTAAAAAGTATGCATTCATGTTATCAACATATAGTGATTTTGATTCTAATTGTCATCATATTGCTTTCCTTGTCTTTGTTTTATTAAGTAATCATTCTTTCTACTAACCATTCATCCTATAGAAGCTTATAGACATACCTGTATCTCAGCTTTGAACTAGTAACCTTTGCATTTTTGTTTATAATTTGTTCTGTATACTTGTATAGGTGTTCATACATATATACATGTATATATCAATTCATTGATTAATTCATATATGTGTATATATCTATACCTATATATCTATATATATATCTAGTAAGTCAATTCAATTGCAGGTGCTTTCAGCGTTGATAATGTTATACAGTATGAATTAATGAAAAAAATACTCTGATGAATATAGCAGTTAATACTTACCAAATATAATTTGGGAAGTGTGTGTGTGTGTGTGTGGGTGGGTGGGTGGGTGGGTGGGTGTGTGTGTGATTTAATACTTATTCTAGGTTTACATTCAATACTTTCACACTTAAACAATGTGACTCTGAAGATACTGTCATGTGGATTTATAATTCATTTTCTTTTCCTTTATTTCTGCTGTGATTTTTGTCTTATGCATTATCAAATACAGTGAAAGAAAAGTAATACTGTTATAGTCATAACTTAAGTCTCAAATGAGTTTTACTACTTCTGGTGACTATAGAAAAGTTGATAGTCACATGTTAAATGTCCTTTCGACATAGTGGACAATAACAGCCTCCATAAAATGATTCCAAGGAGCCCCCATAAAGCAGCAAACTCTAATAACACTATTGTCGTGATGAAACACTCAATGAATCTTATTATATTGTATATTGCTCACAAAATTTTACATGATATCAAATTATGAGACAGAAATTCACTTAATGAATTTAAGCACTAACTTTTGAAGCAGTATGTGATTGATGAAATATTCAGGTGATTGTCTCAAGACATAGATGATGATTGAATAAAAGATTGACAGGTGTTTTTCTATCCCTGAGTCTCCATAAATGCTCTTTCAGTGCAAGAACTCTTATCTTTAATATCCTTTTATTGCTTTGCAAGAAGTGTTCTTTAGCCTCCATTTTGTTTAGAGATAAACCATTTGATTAAGTTTTCAAAATTATACAAAAAGAAAAAAATTAAAGAAAGTCTTATAAAAATTCATCTTTAATGGAAGATTTTAAGGAGAAAAATATTGAGACCCACAACTGGACCGTGTGCAGAGAATGAGAGACCCTGAAGCACTCAGTCTGAAATAGAATATCTCCATCAAATGTTTAACCTCAGAAGGCAAGGAACCATGTGTAAGAGGAGGCGGGAAAAATCTAAGAGCCAGAAGGTATAGTCTGCTCACCAAGAAAAATTAGTTTTCTCCAGTGGTACCTAACTGACTATACATACCACACTCAGGAGCAGGCCCCATGTCCTGTAAGAGATGACCAAAAAAACCAAAAACCAAAAATGTAAATAGCATTTTTAGACATTCTTTGCCTCATGACACTTTGTTGGGTGTTCCCCCCACAAACACTTTTTTTTTTTTAGCTTTATATGTCATTTGCACTTATATCATGATTACTGGTCTTGTGTTTTTATACACTTTCCATGTGTACAAATGTTCTAGTCTGCATTTACATATGCTTCTTGTGTTTTATATTTGGCTCCTTCTCTTCTGTTTGTTTTATGTTATTACATCATTTTATTTTATTATTGCTTTTTAGTTTCATGTGTTCTAATCAGAGAGAGAAAGAAAGAGTGAGGTGTAGATTTGAGGGAGAGGAAAATTGGTGAGGTTATGGGAGGAGTTGGGGAGGAGGAAACTGTAGTAAGAATATATTGTATCAAAAGCTATTTTCAATAAAAAGTAAATAAGCAAAATATAAAGATTTTACATTTCTTCATCTCTAATGTTTAAATTTACTTTGTAAACTATAATTCTAGTAGATGTCTTGAACCAAGAAAAATGCCCCTAATGTTCAAACTTATGTGTTGGAAAAAAAAGGAATACATAGGCCACCATATTTATTATTTTATATAAAAGGAATCATTATTCTCAATCAATTTCAGGTTTCTTTAAAAATTTGAAGTTAATCTATGGTTTAATTAAACCATAATTAAATCTCTTATGCAAATAATTTTAAATCTAATAAATATTTTAATGACTTGTAATCACTATTTATACCAAATAATAGAGGAATGACTTACAAATGAACAATTGAAATATGGGAAATGTAATGGAAAATTTCATTAAAATCTATTTGTAACATAGGGATAGATAGACCATGAACAGAAAATTAAAAAGTAATAATCAGGTTAATCTATAACTTCCTGTCTAACAGTTTTACTTATATTAAGCTTGGTACCTGTCTGTTTAGTATGTGTATGTTTTTAATCATGTGTTCTGCAACAAACCTGTACAAGACATTTAGGCAAGTCACTATTGTATTCTGCATGGTAGAGACATTCATGAAGCCCCACAAATATCTGAGGAGGCTGGGGAGCCAATGACTGTGAAGAAAGGAAATGCCCTTTCATTCAGGGTTATAGCCATGTTAATTCTTTATGTTCCAATAAATACCCATCACACTCATGCTCACACAAGCAACCATGGGTAATCACAATGAGTGAAATTATGAAAACATATAATGCATTAAAATAGGAGGGGCTTTGAGAAGATGAAAAAGTTTCAGCTGGTGAGATGAACATAGAAGAAGGTAATGTAGGTGAAAATGACGAAAAGTTAGTACAAACATGCCTGAGAATGTCAAAAAATTAAATAACAATATATTGACTAAAATATAGAAAATAGATTTTTACCTCATTAAAATTTTGGAACTTTGAGCAGCAGGAAATATCAGTTCAGCCTCATTAGATTAGTGAGTTCTTTGATTGCATAATGTGAAATGCTGTTGAGACTATATAATAAGCAAAGTCCTCATAGACTCATAGAGAGATTGTAAAGCTATTTTGGTTAATAGTTTGACAATACCTAATTAATTTAATTATTCATCCCCCCCGACTCTATAATTCTACTCATTAGAACATATGACAATAGAATATCTTCTGGCTTTTAACAATAAATTCTACTTATTAAAATTTTATTTTCATCAAAGTACAGCAGTTATGCCTTGTGATTTTGATACAAGAAAAAGAAAACTCATTCAAAACATCCACATATGAAAATAGGGTATTTTATTTTTATTTTTATTTGCAAAAAGTCCTGATATATGGCAACTGACCAAAAGAGCTCAAAGTGGCCAAATATACAACTTCAGCAATAATCATAATGTAATTATAAATGAGGCTGTCAAAAATATACATTAGTCAATATTAATAAAGCTTATTGCCTGAGTGAAAGGGTAGTAGAAAAACTATAGATTGTCCTTTTATAAGAATTATATTGATAAAAAACTAATGTGCTGTTTAAAATTGAAAATCACCACTAGGAAACCTTTGCAGTAATTATTGCTGCAAGATTCACCACTAAGCAGTAAAATTAATATATAAGAATTTGGAAAGAAATATAATACTAACATAGTCTAAAAAATATCTTCTCTAGGAAATTTATTGCCAGAAGAATGGTATAATGTTATAGGTGAGAGACTTGTTAAACACTATTTTAAACAAGATATCAAGCTAGCGTCACCATTAGTAAGACAAATTGACCTGATTTAAAATGCAGAGAAAGGACAAACTCTTTAACAGTTTTCAGGCCAAATACACAGTCTCAATTTAATTATGAAGAAACATCACAAAGTCCATTAACTTGGGACATCCTACTGAATTACTGGCAAGTAATCAAAAAAATGTTTCAAGGTCTTGAAAGACAAAAAACAACTAAGTAACTATTAAAATCAAAGAACAATGATGTATGAATATTCAATGTCAATGCCGGATTACAACTTGGAAACTTTGGTGGGGATGCAGTGTATAAGAGAAGAATCTATTTTCAATAAAAAGTAAACAATAATAATGAAATAAGCTAGAAAGTAATTTGCATTGCCAAAAATTACCATACAGTAATGTTGGGAGGCAAAATTTTAAAAAATAAATTGAAAAACAGTTGGTCTATTCATTTTGTAAATTAATTCCATGTTACATCATGTAATTGTCCCACTATATGTTACACAAATGTAGAATGATATTTTTAGTGTCTAAATGCTTAAGTGGGCTCAGAGTGGTTTTGTTTTTAAATATTTGAATCTGTGTTTAAAATGAAAAGAAATATAAAACTGGCAATATATCTTTACATTTACAATAAACAAATTTCTACATAAATATAAATATATACAGTAACACATATTAATTTAAAATTATTGTGCAATGAATAAAAAATTCAGATACAGAACAAATCCATGTTATATTTAATATTTCATTTTCTATTTTATTTTTATTGCAAATTTTACACATTCATGTTCTGATCAAATATTCTTCACATTTCCTCCTCTAACTTTTATCTTTTGACTTTATGTGCTCTTTTAAAAATGACTGAGTCTTATTAGTGTTATGTGTATGTGCATTGAAATAGCATTATGTACTCGTACATAAGTAGACTTTCAAGAACACACGCCTGAAGTAAACTCTTCTCACAAGTAAACATTAGTTTCCAATAACTTTTCATCTAAGTATGATACTTCAAGAACCATTTTTTATTACATTGCTTAGTCTTGTACTGATAATGTGTATGCACTCATAGCCACAATGAATTCATATGTCCAATGGTCCTGTAATTTCATCAAATTGGGTTTACTGCAGATGTACATTGACAATGGCTTTTATGATCTTTCTGACACCTCATCAATACTTGCCTCTGGGTCTTTTTATATCACTCTTCCCTTTAAAGCTAGTATTCCACAGTCTCTTGCTCTCTACACTTTGACTAGTTATAAGTTTTTATGTTAATCATTGTCTACTATAAAATAAAATTCCTAAAATGAAGGTGAGAGGTACACAAAGCTATAGATTAAAGAACTTATATAGGAGACTAATACTATATCCACTTAACAAAAAATAGTACTAGATTTCCCTCTAGGACCTAGGAACTAATTAGTAATTGAGTTTGGGCATGATGATGACAACAATTCATAAGTTCAGTCTTTTAAAGCTAAATTTAAATTAAATGATAAAGTAGTTGGTTATTTCCAAGCATCTCCATCACCATTGCACCAGGGCATGTAGGAACTCTCATGATATACTGGGTAAGATTAGTAAATATAGTTTTGTTTTGTTTTGTTTTGTTTTGTTTTTTTCCATTAGCATCAGTAGAAACTTCCAGCACTGTGAAAGCTACTCAGTACAGATGATGCTTCCCAGTAATTAATAGATTCTTTTCTCTGTGTTCTATGACTCAAGTGGATGTTGTCATCTATTATATAGTCTTACATTTCTTACAGCTCTACAGGTTAACAAAAATTAGTTTGAGTAGACTGCAATATCTGAGGAAATCATTAAGGCCACAGTTATCAATATCTCACAAAGAGGTAACCCATACATAGATGTTGGAATTTTTTTTTTTTTGCTAGCCTGATATGTCTATCAGGAGTATTGTTACTATATTATAGGTTAACTCCATCTAATTCTCTTTTATATATGAATACGCAAATATTTTAGAATGCTTCTTGCTTTCTTATAATGCAATTTCAAGGTTTGTTCCTTTTAAAATATTGAACCTAAAGATAAAGGCAACCAACCTAAAGATATAGAAAATAATATCTCTAGATCAATAATTACCTGGCATGGGAGTTTACAGGGATGATGTTTATCTCCTGCATTCTTTTTCAGTACTAACTACAATGTACATATGTCCTTGTCAGAACTTATCTGTACTATTAATAGTTTCACTTTCTTTCACATCCACGTTGACCTCATAGGAGGATATAAAATACAGAAACTCTCTTGTCTTACCATAGGTCATCTCACTTTTCAAGATGTGGCCTCTGGAGGAGAGAGAGCTAAGTAAGTAAACTGCTTGGCTTGTACGTTCAAAAATCTGAGTTTGTTCACTAGAATTCAGATAAAAAATATAGAAGTAGTGATTCAATCTTGCAGTCCCCATGGAGCAGAAAGAGAACTCACTGGTGAACTCACTGGTCAGCCGTACTAGCCTACTTGCCAGTTGGAGACTGTCTCCAAAGCTAAGGGGGGCAGAACCTGAGAAATAGCACCTGACATTGACCTCCTGCCTGCAAAGAGCCATGTACACACACACTGGAAGACTCTACCAGCATATCCTCCAATAGAGCTAAAATAATAAAATTTATTAGTTAATGAAATGTGCATGGATCTTCCTCATTATTTTGCAACATGTATAACTAATCATATGTATTATATAGCTGTTTTATTAGGATAATTTTTCCAAACCCAGCTATCAAGAATTGTTTTCAAACCTTACAGATGAAAATAGAAAGTGATTAAACATTCTAAAAGACAGGATGCAATAATGTGTATGAAAATGTTTCACAAATGCCATTAGAAACAGAAATTAAAAAATATGATTACTGTAGCAATAATCATTGTTACCTAGACAAGAAAAAAAGAATATTATATATTCTTGAGCTTAATTTTAAAAAGTAGAATTCTGTTTGGTTTAGAGTTATGAAACATATTATTTTCTTTGAGCCATCACTATCAGTACCAAAAATGTATTCTATGATATAGTATTTCAGTTATCTTTGACTAGTTACAAAGAATTCTTACATGCAGTTTTAAGATTTCCAGTATGGGATATTTGACTAACTAGAAATTAAATATTTTATTATGAAAATTGTCCAAAATGTAGTTTTTTATATAGAGACGACACACTCTGCACATTGTTTTCTGAACCTCTGACGTGATATGAAAGCTACAGAATTATGAGGAAGACACTATCTGTTTTTTTTTTTTTTGAAAAGTGGCAAGACATATTTAGAAAATCATTTGACAACAGTATGACATGTACTACAAAAAGAATTAGAAGAAACAATAATGCCTCCAGCCAGAGTATCAGGGGAGAGTTTACACTAAAGTAATGGAAAGCACTAAAGATTCTGGGTCAGTGTTGGCTGTGTGCATTAGTTCACTTCTATTTACTCAAAAGGAAGCAATGATGAGGGCAAAGTCTGAGAGACGGTTATCCCCCATGGAAAAAGGCATAAAGTGCTTTTTAATAGTAGTGTGTTGAGTCAGTGCTAAATCTTAGTGGAAGCAGAATAAAACTACTATTTTACATTATGTTATGTATACCTTGATTCAAAATATTATGATGTTTCCCTATAAACAAAAGTAATTAAAAGAGTTAAGTAACTGGAAGGCAGATGGTGCTATGAGGCAATAGAGCTCATCTATGCTTCAAATGCATGCATCAGGCTTGTGTTTCTATAGTGACAGCTCCTATGAATTTATCTGTGATAACTTAAGGATAAGAACAAACAACAAGATTATTTTAAAATTGTTATTATATACATAGTCATAAGTAGAAATTAAGTTATTTTTTACTCATTATTATATATTTATTACCTCAGCTAGGCGTATGTAAGAATTTAAACTGAGCCCTATACTTGGAAAATTAAAATTCTACCTTTCCACTGTGTAAATTATCTTTGACTTACTCCATAAAATCAGTGAGGTTTCTTTGTTTCTGTGACTGAGTTTTTCTCATTCCTAGGACAGAATGTAAAACATAGTCTTTATAAGAATCACTGAAATGTTTCATAAGTGAACAACTCTTTATTTTTTAACTTTTCCAAGATGAGCAATATTAAACATGGCACACACTAGGCTAGCACTATGTCAAAGACCCCTTTAAACAATTTCTTGATGAGTACCAAATACATAATATAATTTATGCCATGAAATCTTGGATTTCTTGAGTAATTCTTCAAAGTTGGAGTACAGTATATTAAAAAGATTGTTATATATGCAAAACAATACTGATTAACCTGAAAATAGACCCAATTATAAATCTAAGAGCCAATATTGAGCAGCATGCATCTTTGGAAACATAAGTTAAAACCTGTCCCTTACTATTAGCTAATTGTGAAGCTACACATGGCTCAACTTCTTAATCTGCCATTGAACTAATAAAGAGCTAAATCTAAGTAATACTGTGTAAAATAAATGGTGAAATACATCCAAATTCCCATATCTAAAATTTTGCATATAGTGAATCAGAAATCTTCTTTCATATACCCAATTCATTTTCACAAAATTATTTTTCATTTAGACAGTTATATATTTATTATTAATTTTTTAATAAAATAATAATTATTAAAAATGAGCAATCTCTATTGAAATCATAAATGTGATCTTAAATTGCTGAACATATATTCATAATTAATTATTAGAAAGCAAGATGTTATTAGTTCTAATAATTAGATCCAAGACTTTTGAAACCTAGAACCATACTTATTTTACCATAACTATATAAAATTGTTTTATTTGTTTTAACTGTGTTTGAAAACAGAGATATATCAGTTCATGTATTGACTCTGTCCCATTAATTTTTATTACATGAAGTGTTAGTAGTTTAAATCTTGCTATTAGCCGCAACACAAAGATTTTTCCCCTGTATGCTTAGATGTAAAAGGTTGCCAACAACATTGGACAAAATTAGGACTTGTTTGTGGTTATTTACAGACTTCTAAATTCAGTGTGATTGTCAGAAATGTTCTTTTCTTTTTGACCTGTGTATTGAATGGTCCTCTAGTTTTAATATTTATGTCTATACAAATCGCATTTTGGATCTAATTACGAATATGCTAATGTGAAAAATGCAATCTTCAAAGGTGATCTGGTTATAATATGGTAACTTCAGAAATGAGTACAATGCTCTTACAAAATGGGATCGAGAATTAACTAATTATTTCATCTACAAATATATTGAGAAACACTGAGAATGTGTAGCTTGGCTAGGAAGTAGACACAATTATCTAGTCTCTTAGTTTTGAAGTCTATAATGTCCCCATAATTGTGACAAATACATCACTGCAGTTTATAAGACATATGGTTTATATAATTCATTTTAGTAATCAAAATAGCCTGAGATAAATTATGATTAACTTTTGTATAATTGGCTGAAATTTGGCAACAAATATGTCTTTGGTTTTCTATATGCCTTTAAAATTATAACTTGGTCTAAATGCATTAAAAGCAGTAAGAAAGAAACAATAAAATTTAACAAATATTCTTTTATAAGAATGCAAGGTGGTAGACTACTTTAAATGGACAATTTTATATGTTCTTATATCCTTCATATTAGTAAGTGAGCATATGGGTAGTGATGCATAGTTTATACAGGTTTATATAATTCACATGTGATTGAAGTTTCAATATAAAAATGTCCTTTTAGCCTCATATGTTTGAAAGTTAGTTTTTACCTTTTGGCAGTTGGAAAGCTGGGAAACCTTTGTGTAATGGGATTCTCACTGGAGGAGGCAGTTCACTGGGCACAGGCTTTGAAGTGTGTGGCTTAACTCCTCTTTTTGTCCACACTCGACATCCTGGCAGTCAGTGCTTGTGACCATCCAGCCTCTTGCTTCTGCAATCATGTTTTCTCTGTCTTGTCCCATATTTGTCTCCAAGATGGACTATATATTCCTGGAACTGTAAGTCAAAATGAACTATTCTTCACTTTCTTTTTTAGAGCGTTTTATCAAAAATATAGACAGTACCAAAGATACGTTATGTCTGTGGTAAACATTACTATTTTGTTCTACAGGTGAGAAAATCACACTTTTTTCTATGGGGGTGATAAAAGCTAATATGTTGTTAATAATATAATAAAGACAAAATATTGAATCTTAGTAAGTGTGATGCTCCATAAAAACATTACATTCTAAAGAAACTCATTACCTAAATAATCAGAAGTTATAACTAATGGTATTTATTTTGGAGAAGAAATCTATAAATACAAAATTTAAGAGATCTAGTATTTTGTTTTCACTTTTCCATTGTTTACTATAATATTTTAATACCTAAATATTGTTGGACTCAAAGTGTCAGTGTTTTGAAATAAACTACCTTCAATACAACTTGATTAAGCAGTATATAAGGAAAGAAACTTATTTGGGTAGCTCTGGAATTACAAGGCAAACTTTTGATCCTATTTCTAATGCTCATTCATTTGGTGGGACTCCATTTAAACTCCTTTCTTGGGTTAGATGAATTATTTATTCTCAAGTATACCTTTATTTAATCATAAACATTTACCAGCTGTTTCTTGTATAAGAAGATTTTAAGCTAATCCATTCATATAACAATAATCTTGGATATTATGCTTATAGGATTTTATATGTCTTGAAACAGCCCATGTCCGCAAACTCATAGAATTGTTTGCATCACATTGCTAAGAGATAAATAGCATCAAACTTCTGATACACTTAAATTGGCTTTATGGTACTAGTACAGCCACCTGTGTCTGTACTATGATGTGATATGAAACACAATTGGTGGTATATTAGTCAATGTTCTATTGCTGTGAAGAGACAACATAATCACAGCAACTCTTATAAGGAACAAAGTTAATTGGGGCTGGCTAATGTTTGCAGAGGTTTAGTCCATTATCATTATGGCAAAAAGTATGGTAAGGCCATGGCAGACACGGTGCTGGAAAGATAGGTTAGAGTTCTACATCCATATTGGCAGGAAGTAGAGAAAGAGAGACACTTTGCTTTGTTGGAGCATGTGAAGGCTCCAAGCCCAGTGCCAGTGACATACTTTGTAGGGGTATTGTGTTGTTTCATTGTAAATAATTGTCCCACCCACTGGTTTAATAAAAAGCACTGATGGGCCAAAGGCAGGCAGGAAGTGTGGGCGGGGCTACCAGACTAAAAACTCTGAGAACAGGAAGCACAGAGCAGAATGTCAGAGAGAAGCCAGAAAAAGCAGAGGACAACTATGCTGCTCTAAGCAAAGGTACCGAGCCACATGGCTGAACAGGAAGAATCATGGGTTAGATGAAGGGTAGAGAGCTAGCAAGTGATATGCCTGGGCCTTAGGCCAATCAGCCAAAAACTATTGAAAGCATCTGTGTGTCTCTGCGGGACTGCGGGTCTGTGGGTCTGTGGGCCTAAACCTTAAGGCTAGGCCCGAAAGTCGGGACAGAAACCTCATACTACAATACTTCCTCCAACATGGCCACTTCTACTCTAGCAAGGTCACACGTCCAAATCCCTCTCATTTACTCCCTAATGACTTTGGTTTTACTCCCTAATGACTCTTTAAAACTATGAGACTAGGGGGACCATTTTTATTCAAAACCTGGCAGGGAGTGTTTTAAGCTTTGTAAACTTTATCTTATGAAGGAAAAAGAATTTTTAATCTTCTGCTGAAAATAAAATGTCTAGTTTAAGAATAAGAAATTCAGATGCATACATATATAGTATATTTCTTTGCAGAAATGAATTCATCTGAGATAATTTTATTGCTTATCCAATTACATGAAATGGTAATACAGATGTGTACATAGTAAATCATGAACTCAGAAAACTGTTGCCTTAGCCAGTCTTTTGCTCCTGTTATTTAGTTGTCTCTGACTGTTGTCACATCTCCCCTGTATTGATGGACTGTAACCTCCTGAAACTCATAGCCAAATAAAGCATTCCTACCTTAAATTTTCTCAGGATATTTTATCTCAATAACAGAAAAGTAAATATGACAGTACATCTCTGAAGTAGACATTATTATTCTCTTTGACAGGTAAGAAAACTCCTGACAAAATCTAAATAATGGTTGAGATGCCATTTAAATTGTAAAGTTCTGACTAAAGCTCTTGCTGTGACTTGACATGTGATGTTTTCCTTCTCACTCAGTGCTCTTTTACTTCTTATCTCTATACATCTCTGGAGAGAAATTAATGCATTACATTGATGTGCATCGATAACCTTCATATATTGGGAGAATAGTAGAACGTAGGAACTGTTAATGTGTGAAAACTGGATAGCATAAAAACAGATACTAATATTTTAGCTTTCCTCTTCATATAAATCAGTTCAAAATTTTAAATGCATATGCACACACACATACTCCATGGGAAAACAAGAAATTGTATTATAAGTAATTTAAAATGGGTATATGTAAGTTCTTCCCCAAAGGATAATAGTGGAGGACTGGGTCACAGTGGCATATGCCTTCAATCTCAGGATTTAGGAAGCAGAGACAGGTGGATCTCTATAAGTCTGAGTCTAGTCTGGTCAGTAGAAAAAGTTCTAGGCCAATCTAACAGGATAAAATTATAGGACATTAAGCCCCTCGTTGTGGAAGCAGGATCAATCCCTAATCTTCTTGTTGGCTTCCAGGAGCCTTTTCCCCACACTGGGTTACCTTTTGCAGCCTTAACACAAGAGAAGATTTTAGGAGTTAACTCCTACCTCAATGTTATATGCCATGCTTTGTTGACATCCGTGGGAGACCTGTCCCTTTCTGTGAAGACAAAAAACAGATGTGGGTTGGGTTGAGGTAATGGAAGGACAAGAGAGGGAAGATGGGGTCAGAAGGCAAAATAAGTGAATAAGTTTAATAAATAAAAAGTATCAAGGTTAATCGTCTAAAAGCAACCAGTCTATGGTTCTTAAAACAAAATAAAACATTTCCTACAGCAATTCAGCTTAACATATGACACAATGAATATAATGTTCTTTAGCCATACCTTGTGTATAATAAAGGCTCAATAATTGTTAGCAACTTTTTACTGTTAATTACATTATTCATCTTTAGAGCACATATGTTGCTGTTGTTTTGCTTTTTTTTCTCTCTTTTGAAGATTGTACTTGGATCGTTTGTAATTCTATTCAATTTTGGATGATCCATTATGTATTTCTCTCATTGGCTGATAATAAAAACTGTTTTGGCTTATAGAAAGGCAGGATTTTGGGGCAGTAGAATAAAAAATGAGGTTTTAGAGGAAGAAGGATGGAGTCAGGAGATGTCAGACAGCTGTACATGGAGCAAGATGCCCGAAAATCAGTGGGCCACAGGCCACATAATGATGTATAGATTAATAAAAATTGGCTAATTTAAATGTCAGAGCCAGTTAGTAATAAGCCTGAGCCAAGCATTTATAATTAATATCAGTCTCTGAGTGACCATTTGAAAATGGCTGTAAGATGGGCTGGACAGAGAAACTCTATTTACATCTTTCTTCTAAAGGCAAAGTGACGATAGGCAACACTTAATGTAACCTCCAAGCTACAAACTAGACACAGGGAAAGCAAGTGTTCACTGAAATTTCAGATTGGTAGGACACAAGATAAATTTCATCTCCTTACTGGTGTGGTTTCTATTGCTGTAAAGTTTAGTAAAAAGGCCCAGTTTTCCCCTCAATTATCTCCCTTCTTTCTAGGTAAATGGCCAAATGAAGAAATCTTTACTATATGTGTATATGAAGTGATACATAGAAGCAGGAAATACACAGATGCCAGTTCCTGCCTCTTTTCTACTACAATTATTCTTACAAAATGTTATCATATTCACAATAACCATGCACAGTGAAAAAAGTATATGATAAATGTCAACAGATAAAAATCTCTCGGTGGTTCAGGCTCCAGAAAACTGCTAATAAAATATAAATAGTAAAAATGCCAAGAGTCACCCATGGTAATAGCAAAAATTAGAACAGATTTAATAAAAGCAGTATGAAATACGAAATACTGAAAGCATGTTCTTAAAGTTTGGATAGAATTGATGGTATTGCGATTTGGAAAGCTGATTCTCATACTGAAAATCAGAAGAAAATCACATGTTAAGATATCATGTCCATATCTTAACAACTTTAAGTCTTTTTATTTTGACTGACTGCATTATGTAACTCTGATTATAAATTTTGTCAAAGTGTCTTTCAGAGTCTCCAGGCATCCTCCTAAACTCTTGTTTGTTCTCTAGTTCCTTCTGTTCTTGTTTGCTTGAAATAAATGGTTTCACTAATTTTGTTACACAGGAAACAAAAACTTAATAATATTCATTCACTCATAAAATAAAGGCATTAGAAGAACACAGGGTCAACTTGTCATGGAAAGTTATAAGTAAACAGGCATCATACAGATTGAATTCTGATTTCAGGGAACCATTTAAGGCTCTGGAGGCTCCAATAACATCAACTCCAGGATGGAGTTATATACTCCAATCTTGCTTAACTTCTATTTACATGAAATAAAATTGTAAATCCTCTTAGTAAATGTTCAATGAATTATTTCTGCTAGTGCTACCATAATGGAATGGTTTCTTTAAGATTCTGATATGTCTTTCTGTGGTTCAGTGGTGGTGATGTTGACGATGATTGATAGAGATTGTGAGAGTGATGACTTTCTTACGGCCATTCTCACTATTCAGTTCTGAAGGCCTTAGCACCTACCATTCTATTTCTAAGAAAGTTTCTCTGTTATCGGGTTAAAAAAAAAATTATCACTTGTAGTCTCATCTAATGTTTGCTTAAGGGTATTTCCATTGTGATAGAACTGCAATTAATACTACCTAAAGACCCCATGAAGTTGGATTATTAAAAAAATAATCAACAGATGTGCTACTGTAGAATAATCTAGAAAAGTACACATAAAGAATCTATCAAAAATTCTTAAATAACAAGGCATTGGATGTTTCTCTCATATAAATGCAGTTGATGTATCACTGCAGATGTCTTGGATTCATGGGTGTTCTGTCAGCACCATGGACAGAACTTGCACATGATGTGAGAATTTTTGAAAGTATTTCACCACTCCTTGGAGCAGCATGGACATACCATTTCTTACCTATATGAGAAAATAAAGCAAGAGTTTCTCTCTGTTCTACTGGCTAAAAAACTTTTTCTGTTTTTTAAATAACTTTATGGCTTAGAATCTTGAAGGGAAATATAATATTTGAAGGAAATTTGTCAGAGAAATGAAAACTAAAAGTGAAGGTTTGAGGTTTTTTTTCCCTTTAAGAGACCTGCATTATTTATATTCACTGACAATCTCCTTTAGGCAAAAATTATTTGTTTCTTGTTTTCTAGGTTCTACTACAAGAGCACTGTACTCAGCAGGGTAAACTTATAAGAGCTTTAACTCTGCCCAGTGTCATCTAGGTAATATATGCTATAAAAACTAACATAGCTGTACACATAATTTCCAACAGAACAACATTAGCATATCAAACATTATGGTGAAGGTTTGATGGAAAGAGAATAAGCTACACTGGATGTGCACAATATAATCCAGGAAGATTTACATAAGGAGACCCTAAGCTCTGATTCAAGGACTGTCCTGTAGACAAAATTATGGATGACACCATCTGGAGCCAGGAAAACAGCACTGCTACTATATTTTCTCAAATCATTTGAATTCAGTAATTGACCACTTATAAACTTTATGTTTTAATTTTAAAAATATTTTGTTAGCAAATAAAAATTGTGTGTATATATATATATTTAACATATATAGTTATATATATGTAATAGAGATGTACAATATCAATATCTGTTATTCACATCTACAAACACTGTTTATGGAGTAGCAATTTTTCTGAATTCTATAATCAAAAAATGTATATGTGCCTACATGATCTGTATATTATGACAGAAGTTAAACAGGGATGCAAAATAACCATAGTTAATGCCTCATAAAAAGTTTGAACTATGTTCAAATAAAAGTCAATGTAGAGAGCTGCAGAGCCGCACCTTAAAGATGGCACTGGCTTCTGCCTCCCACCTTCCTGATGGTGAGCACTCTCTGGGGTAAACAACTCCTTATTTGGCTAAGGCTGAGCGCTTGGTTTGCTTCCTCGTATGTGGACCTATTGGCAAGGCCCACGTGGTGCTTGGTGATTGGTTATCCTGAAGGCATATAGCTGAGTGGGGTTTCCCCCAGGAGAGAGAAACAGAAAGAAATAGAGAGAAGATCCATGTACAAGGTCCTGAATAAATCGCTGAAAGAAGAGCCTGGTGTTGTGTCTTCCTTGCTGACAAGATTAGACATGACAAGTGGTGCCGAAAACCGGGAATGTTCGGCTGTTGGAGGCCCAGAACTTTCAGTGATCAGGGAGCGCGCTAGTAAAGTCCTCAGGTAAAGTGGGGATCTGTGTCAAGAACAGGTAAAGGTCCGCGACAGGAGCGGAGGTTTTTAGCTTCACTCTGTAGATAGAGAGGAAGCAGTCTCATGGACGAGTGAGAAAGTGAAACTAAGAATTTGCAGAGCTAAGGCTGTTTGGCTGTGGCTCAGAACAAGCCTTGAAATTAGAGAGAAAAGGGTATAAGAGACTAGAGGAGAAGGAGGAAGAGATGGGCGCCTCTAACTGGCACCCAATTTTTTTGGCCCTGCAAGAGCTGCTGCACTCTAAGAACTTAAGGTTAAAAAGGAGTACATTAGAAAGATTTTTGGAAAAAATGTGATATGGTGGCTCCTTGGTTCTCTGTTCCTGGGAGCCTCACAGTCCCTTCTTGGGATAAGTTAGGAAGAGATCCTATCCAAGCCCAGCAGAGAAAACCTCGACAGGGACTGGGTTTTTTCCTAGAGGCCACTGGGGAAAGCATTTCCATTACATGGAAAACCGGGGAGCCTGTATGGGTTCCTCAGTGGCCACTTTCCTCTGAAAAACTAGAAGCAGCCCAAACTTTAGTTAAAGAACAATTACAATTGGGCCACATAAAACCTTCTGTATCACCATGGAATACGCCTATTTTTGTTATAAAGAAAAAATCAGGGAAGTAGAGACTTTTACATGATCTCAGAGCAATAAATAATCAGATGCAAATCATGGGCCCTGTGCAATGTGGGCTCCCCCTTTTATCCACCCTCCCATCAGGATGGAGCATTATAGTGATAGACATTAAAGATTGCTTTTTCTCCATCCCCCTGTATTGCGGGGACACAGAGAGGTTTGCCTTTATTGTGCCATCCTGCAATCATGAACAACCAGACCAGAGATATGAATGGATAGTCTTGCCCCAGGGTATGGCTAATAGCCCTACCATGTGTCACCTTTTTGTAGGTCAGGCGCTTGACCCCATAAAACAAAAGTTTCCCAAAGTGAGGTGCATCCATTATATGGATGACGTGCTGTTGGCTGCTAAGAACAAAGATGACTTAGAAAAGGCCTATATATGTCTTATTAAGGCTTTAGAGAATAGAGGGTTGTTTGTTGCTCCAGAAAAGGTACAAATGAGTAAGATAGTAGATTATTTAGGAGCAAAGATTACCCCAGAAGAAATTTATGCACAAAAATTAGAAATAAGAAAAGATAATTTGAATACACTTAATGATTTCCAGAAATTGTTGGGAGATGTTAATTGGATAAGGGGATATTTAAAGTTAGCTAATTATGAATTTAGGCCTCTTTATAATATTTTGCAAGGAGATTCAGCCCTAGACTCCCCCCGGAGTCTTAATGAAGAGGCACGAAAAGCCCTCGATTTAGTTGAGAGTAGGTTGCAAAGTCCCAACCTAAAAAGAATAAATGAGAATCAAGAGTTTGTTTTATGTATTCTCCCCACCAAATGTCAACCCACAGGGCTGTTATGGCAGGATGGGCCGCTTTTGTGGATACATACTAAAATATCCCCAGCCAAGTCAATAGAATATTTTCCTACTGCTGTTGCCAGTTTATCCCTAAATGGGATTCAGCAGTCCCAGCAATTTTTTGGAAGATTAGCTGCCTCCATTATTGTACCCTATTCTGCTAATCAAGTTTTTAACTTTGTGTACAGTTGTGGATGATTGGGCAGTTTTGCGCTGCACATTTGCTGGAAAGATAGATAATCACTATCCTCAGCACCCACTTATGACCTTTTTTAAAGAAAATTCTGTGGTTTTTCCAAAAGTGACTAAATCTCAGCCCATTGCCAGAGCGGTCAATGTGTTTACAGATGGTTCTAAAACAGGGTGTGGGGTGTATATGGTAGAAGGTCAAAAGCCTGTACAATGTCAGTTTCATCCAGGCTTGCCACAAGTGGTAGAACTACAAATTGTATGCAAAGTGTTTGAAGATTGTTCCTTTCCTTTTAATTTGATTTCTGATTCTGCCTATGTAGTAAATGCCCTTAAGGTGTTAGAAACAGCAGACCCATTGCGACCATCTAGCACTGTTAATGCCCTCTTTCGTCAACTGCAGGCACTGATTTTGAGTTGCACTAATGGATTCTTTCCTCAACATATTTGGGCCCATACAGGATTACCTGGTCCTTTAAGCAGTGGCAATAACATTGTAGATCTTTTTACAAGGCAAGATTGGGCTTTTGCAGCTACTGCCATTGAACGTGCAATAGAATTTCATAAAAATTTTCATGTTAATGCTAAGGCTTTGCAACAAAAGTTTTCTTTGTCACATGCTGACGCACGCCAAGTTATTTTAAATTGCCCTAAATGTGCTGTTTATAAGTTTCCTCAAAGGCTTGGAGTAAATCCTTGAGGATTATATCCTCTAAAAATTTGACAGATGGATGTTACTCATATTTCAGAGTTTGGAACACTTAAATATGTATATGTGTCCATAGATACTTGTTCTGGCATTATGTATGCCTCTGCAATGACTAGAAAAATAAACAAAAAATGTTATAGCCCACTGCCTTGAAGCGTGGGCAGCTTAGGGAAAACCCCTATAACTAAAGACTGATAATGGCCCTGCTTATACTAGACAACAAGTAACCTCCTTTTGTCAGCATATGGAGGTTCAATTACTTCATGGATTACCTTACAACCCTCAAGGTCAAGACATTGTTGAGCACGCACATCGCACTCTTAAAAAATGTTTATTTAAACAAAAAGGGGGAGTTGGCTACGGCTGCACCCCTAAAGATACGGCTGCACCCCTAAAGAGAGACTTTCCTTAGCCTTATTTACCATTAATTTTTAAAATTTGGATTCAAATGGATTATCCGCTGCTGACAGGCATTGCACACCTCGGAGTGGCTGTCAAGGCATGGTAAAATGGAAAGATATCTTGACAGGAGTCTGGAATGGTCCAGATCCAGTGCTAACTTGGGCGAGAGGGTCTGTTTGTGTTTTCCCTCAGGACCGACAGGACCCAATCTGGGTACCCGAGCGGCTGATCAGGAGAGTCCCGTCTTCGGACTCGAAAGATGGCAATGATCAAGAACCCATTGCTGCTGAGCCTGACCAGCCTGCTAATACTGCAAGGAGCAGGAGAGCTATGCTGGGGGATTCTATCCATATTCCTGAGACCGATGCCAATTCATCATGATGCCAGATTGTTTCCACACTTAATTGGACTGGACAGTTTGACAGCTTAATAGAAGAACTTAGAGTGGCTGTCGTAACTATTAATTCCACCAGGATGGATGCTGGCTTAGCTGAAGGATTAGCCACCTGGCTTGCCACTGCCATGGATTATTTGAAAGAGTGGGCTGAATTAGGAGCTATGACCTGTCTGATGGTGCTAGCCGCCAGGGTCTGCCTGTGGTGCCTTTGCCGCATTAGGCTCCAGCAACGCCAAGATGTAGCCATGATTGCCCAAGCCTTTATAGCCATTGATGCTGGACAGTCTCCCAATGTTTGGCTTGCTGCCTTAAAAGATTAATGTTTTTTGCAGGTTGCAAGGCTAGCACACTGCAGTTGAGCACCTCAGCTATGTTTTGGAGGGCTCAAGGAGAGCATGTCTGCTTGCATGTGGGTTTCTCACCCTAATGTCCCACCTCTGTGAAAAAAGGGTGTCGAACGAGTCCCATAATCCCTGGGGGGACGCCCCAGAAGGAGTCTTGGGATAATGTTCCTTGCACAACAGAGAGTAGACCTCTGCACTCACCTGCTGTAATTTTAATTTTAACAAAAAGGGGGAACTGTAGAGAGCTGCAGAGCCACACCTTAAAGATGGCACTGGCTTCCGCCTTCCACCTTCCTGATGGTGAGTGCTCTCTGGGTTAAACAACTCCTTATTTAGCTAAGGCTGAGTGCTTGGTTTGCTTCCTCATATGTGGACCTATTGGCAAGGCCCATGTGGCGCTTGGTGATTGGTTATCCTGAAGGCAGATAGCTGGGCGGGATTCCCCCCAGAGAAGGGAGAAACAGAGAAACAGAGAGAGAAGATCCATGTACAAGGTCCTGAATTAATTGCTGAAAGAAGAGCCTGGTGTTGTGTCTTCCTTGCTGGCGAGGTTAGACGTGACAAGTCAATTTTTCCATTCTTGTACGAACAATACAAGTTACAAAACCTGGAATTATTAGGTTTTATTACATAAATAGTAATTGATATTAAATTCAGATTTTCAGAAAACCTTACTGAAATAGCCTCAAAAGTTACACTTGGAAGCAAATTGCTTTTAGATATACTAAAATTGTTATTTGAAAATATTTTCACATGTATATATGCGTGAATGTGTGCATGTGTATACATGTGTGTGTCTGTGTGTCTGTGTGTGTGTTCATGTTAGTGGATGCATAAGAAGGTTGGAGGTTGATCTGATCTTCTTCTGTGGTCTTCAGAGTAATTCTTTCCTCCATCTCTCACTAAGCCTGCATATCAACTTTTCAGCTATAATGGATGGATACATTCCAAAGGATCTTCCTGTCTCTAGTCCCCCAATGCTGGATTGTATGCCCTTACTGCCATTCTTGGCTCTTTTTATATGAGCACTTTGAATCCAAACTCACTTCTTCATATACTCAGCAGCCATTTTCTAACTGAATCATCTCTGTTTCCACATATATTTTAAAATAATTTATCATCAATTTAGTTGGCTGATTTTAAATAATTTGTCACAAGCTAGAGTCATCCTGAAGAGGAAACTTAGTTGAAAAATTTTTTCCATCAGACTATCCTGGAGGTAAGTCTTTGAGCCATTTATTTGATTAATAATTAGTATTGGGGGACCCAACACATTGCCTGTTTTGTCAAAGATATACAGGTGGTCCAGGGTTGTATAACAATAAGCTGAGAAAGCCATGGTGGGGAAGCCAGTGAATAGGATGGTTAAAGTTGGTAGAGAGACAGAGAAGGAGAAGAAGAAAATAGATATCTTGACAGAGGAAGGCATTTGGGGGTTAGGAAGAAACTTAGTGCTAGGGAAATATTGAACAATCCTCAAACATGACCCCTTTTAGGACTCTAAAAAATAGTGAAGAGGGTGCCGGGACTGGCCTTTCCCTGTAATCAAATTGATGAGCACCCTAATTGTCATTATAGAATCTCCATCTAGAAACTGATGGAAGCAGATGCAGAGATCCACTGCTAAGCACTGGGTAGAGCTCCCAGTCCAGCTGAAGAGAGGGAGGAGGGATTATATGAGCAATGTGGTTAAGAACATGATGGGGAGACTCACAGAGACAACTGATCTGAACTATTGAGAGTTCACTGACTCTGAATTGATACCTGGGAAATCTGCATGGAACCAAAGTAGGCTCTCTGAATGTAGATGACAGTTGCATGGCTTGGGCAGTTTGTGGGGTCTCTGACAGTGGGACCAGGATTTATCCCTAGTGTATAAACTGGCTTTGTGGAGCTCATTCCTTATACAGGGACACCTTGTTCAGCCTTGATACTCGGGGGAGGGACTTGATCTTGCCTCAACTTGATATGCCAGATGGTATTGACTTTCTTGTAGTGGCTGGTATTAAAAAGAACTTTTAAATTAAAAAAAAAATATTCCTCCACAGTTTCTACATGCAGTTTTCTACAGTGCTTTTGCTCTGCCCTTAGCTCTCACAATAATGATGTTGGAATGTGATGAGGACATGTAACTAAAATAAATTGTTTTTTACTTTCCAGACTAGTTTTAAAGCAGTGGTTTTATTACAACAACAGAAAGTAATGAGGATACTATATTTTCAGTGTGCAAAATATTCTTAAGAGTTCTATTAACATTTGCATCATTTCAACAAGGTAAAAATAAACAAAAAACAAATCTTTGATCTTACACATACCAAAATAAGGTATAATGTAGATGTTTTCCTGTTTGGAATTGAACAATTCACAGTCACTTAATCACTGCATTTTTCCCACTTTTAATATTTCTGATAATCAAAGCTAATCACAAAAAAAAATTTCTGACGAAGGTTAAAAGCTATACCAATCTAAGGATAAATGTTTAGAAGAAATTTTATGTGTACACTTACAGCAAAATAATAGTATTAGATTCTCCTCTAAGGCCTTTTACCTATTCAGTCAAGGATTCCTGGTCTCATTTTAAAAGCTACACAAGTGTTATGTCTAGGGAGGAGATTTTAAATTAGATAAGAAAGTAGCTGGCTATCTTCATAACATTTTTACCATTATTATGACATAGGATGTAGATTGTTAGGTTGTATTATTGTGGTTTCCAGTGTTCACAGCTAGCAACTTTTGACAAATTCTGCAGTCAATAACATTATTAATGTCTTATAATCTAATTTATCAACACGAAATTTTGGAAAAAAAGAATGCTTTTGTTGAAAAGTTAAGACTCCTTTTTTATTCTTAATAGTGAGGCAGCATACATTTAAGGATGCATATTCTCAAATGATATTAGTGTTTCCATAAAACTTTGTGGCTTGAATACAATATTTGATGAGGTTTCTGAACAATACTCTAAAGCAGAACTAAGAGGAATCTAGTTTATCACTAAGTTCTTCATCATGAAAAAAAGATGCTTTCCTGTAACCATGGTTTGGGTAGGGGTTATGCAGCAGTGATACAGGAATGAGAAAACACTTGTAAGTAAAATTCCTGAGGGTTGAGCTAGACACCTGGAGATTCAAGCTTACAAGTATAACAAAGAAATGTACTTAGGATTCTAGCAATTTAACAAATAACCATTTAATCTCATTTTAGCATAATTTCCCATTCACATCTATGATACCAATTTCAATCATATAAATATAGGAAATAAAGGGATTTCTATTCTCAAGGCATCAGAACTCCTTATCTAGACCTTTGGTGATGTAAATGAGGTCTTTTAGACTGTCATACTGTGGAGTGATGTTCGCTCTGCATTGTATGAAATCTGAGCTCTACATTTTTGATATTTATGATGCAAATTCTAGCAGGCAAAGTGCAACTGAAATCAATATGATTTTGTTTAGTATTCAGGCAACAGGCTCCATCTGTACAATATTCCCCAAGATGATATTTTACAGAACTAGAGAAACTAATGACTGCTCAGATATAAATGACACTTGATTTTAACTGAAAAGCAATCCTACAACACCAAAGAAATGCCAGTCATTTTTATTCTAAAGAATGCCCTGTGTATTTAAAGTGCCAAAAGGCCTGGAGAAACTCAGTTCGCCCACATATGCTTATGAGAAGCATGAGTCATCACTGTGTGATAAACTGTCAGGTTTTTGAACCCCCACAATAGTACACAAGGGGCTGACTGTGTCTACGTGAGGACTCTGTAATGTTTTCTAATGGTGCCAACATACATCTGCTGTTCTACTTCTAATGCATCAATGTTGAACATTACACTACAGAGACTAACTAACACCTTGCTGCTAAGGCTATCACTAAGGAGCTGCTAAACTCCAGTGGATAGTTCAGCGTTCATGGTCACACTTTGTTCAAACACATTGTATAACAAAACAGCAAAATTTATAAACATGGCGATAAAGGAGCGATGACAGGATGGAAAGGACATAAAAGCATGAGAAACATTTACTTTTCAGCATGCATCACATAAATGTATAAAATTGCCAAGGACAAACAATTAATTTAAAAAGAAAAATAACATTCTCTGAGAAAAGTAAAATGTGAGTTTAACGAAAATGCTTTGTTGAATGTCTTACATGCAGGTATTATTAAATTAATTTGCAAAAAATTAGCAATATCTAATTCAATAATGTTTGTGCATTTTCTTGTGAGTTTACTTTAATATCTTGAAATAGGTGGACATTTTGCAGGAAATAGTTTACCTTCTAATCCCGTTGATTCTGTAGGAGGTTGATGTCATCCTGATTATAACTAAGTCCCTCACAATGTACCCCTTATACTTTTCAAAGTTTTAATTTATTTTTGGTAGGATGCTATATTGTTTCCTCATTCATTTCGACAGGTCAATGCAAGTATCAGTTTTGGATGGGCACACCATACTGAGTGTGTCACACAACATTTTTTCCAATGGTAGATATCTGTAATAGTCTTCCTCTATTGTAAAATGAAGTACCTTTGAGAATGAGCAAAGGGTGAAATTTTCTCTTTGTAAAAGCTTACACTTCAGAATAGAGTTAGAAATTGTTCTGGTTTGTGTAAATGGCAATGGTAGGTTGTCTTCTTGGTTCCAAGAACTAATTATCAATGAGTAATTGGCTAGGGTGCAGTATCAAGCATAAATTCACTCCCATGGCTTGAATCTTAGGTACAATTAGATAGATGTTAGTTACCTTGAAGATATGCATCTCTACTATACCATTGGTACTACCTTGGCAGTAGGTCATTAGGGTTTGTTATCTTAACAGATCTCCTGCTTGCATATGCAGCTTGCATATCAACTTCAGGTACTATGATAGACATACCTTAGCATAGAGACTTACAGGTCAATTTCAACTGAGTTCTTCCAAATTCTGGGGCCAAATGGGATTGTATCTTTATTAATGTGGGATTACATAGTCCAGAAGTAACAAAGAGCTTGAGTTGTTTTAGATACTCTGTTGCTCTTGGAGAAAATTATTAACACAATTAAAACTTCATTAAAATATAAATAATATACATATATGTCCATATACATGTTATATATTATGTTTATTATATATGTACTTTTATGTAAACATAATACTTTATGTTTCCAACATATTAACTATTCTACACTCCGCTTACTTTGGAAACTCTTCTATAATTAAGACACTCCATTATTCAAAACACCTTTGCCTTATTATCATCATGTCTAAAATTCCTTTTTTCTACCCAACATGCTTTCTCTTTACTTATATGAATTTATTTTAGTTTTTCCAGGTTATATACTCACACCTAAAAATTTGGAGCTGAGATTCACAAACAGAAAAGAAAATGTATCCTTTGTCTGTCTGAGTCTATATTACCTCACTCACTATATTTTCCAATTTCATCCATTCATCTGCAGCTTTATGATTTAATTATTTTTACAGCTGAATAGGAATTCTACCATGTAAAAATATTTTTAAATCTATAGAAGGACAATTGGGTGTTTTTATTTCCTAGTATTTTTGATAAAGCAGCATGAATACAGATAAGTATATATGGAGAAGGATATTCAGTTTTAGGGGCATTATTATTTTCATTCAATATATGTTATTCATTTTGTTTCCTCTGACAACTCCTCTTGGGTTCTTACCCATCATTAAATTTTATGATTGGTGTTTGTGTGTGTGTGTGTGTGTTTTTAAAAACAAACCACAGACCACAAAAATGACAAACAAAATTAAAAACAAAACAACAAAAACCCAATAAGAAAAAAGCAAAACAAACCAACAACAAAAACCCCACAGATTTCACTTCTTGTTGACCAACTACTCCTGGACATGGGTTCTTTCCTGAAGCGTGGTTGATACAGCTAGAGATATTTCATTTGAGAAACCAGTTGTCCCTTTTAGAGCAGTTCTCAATTGTAAATAATTTCTTGATTAGTTAAGAGATTCTGTCTCTGTTTCCAACTCTCCATGCTGAGACCCTCATTGCTTTAACATGTTCAGGCTCTTTGAATGGTGAGTTTACATATGCATAAGTTTATTTTGTCTGGAAGATATTGTTTCTATGGATTCAGCCCTCATGTTTAGATTTTACAATCTCTCTGCCACCTCTCTAGCATTAATCTCTAAGCCTTCATGGCAGGTGTCTGATAAATATATCTCCTTTAGGATTGTGCTCAAAGGTATCTCATTCTTGACACATTGTCCTGTTGAGGGTCTCTGTTCTTTACCATCTACAGCAAGTAGCTTCTCTGTTGATGGATGAACAAGGCACCGGTCAGTTAGACATCTCTTTGTATCTTTTTGAGAATTCTCCACAATGATCTCCACAGTGATGACATCAATTTGCAATTCCACCAGCAGTGAATATAGCTCACATTTCCCTCTACCCCAGCATTTGTTGTCTTGACCTTGAATAGCCTTACCAAAAAAAAAAAAGTAAAATCTCAAAGTAATTATAATATGAATTGCTATAATTGATAGGATCTAGAAGAGTTTTTAAGATATTTCTTAGCATTTTATCTTTTTCCTTGAGAATTTTATGGGACAGTAAAAAAAATAATTACTTGGAAGTTAAATATACAAAAACCCCCTACATGATAAAAGCACTATACCTAGCTAAGGTTCTACTGGCATGTGATAGATGTTGGCCATTGAATATATAGAAAAAGGCATTCAAGGAGCTACCCATTCAAAGAAGTGAGTTCTTATTAATTGAATGTATGCCACTGGAAGTTTAATTTAAAACCAGCCCATTATTTCTTATCTCTAATTCTTTAGAGTTTTGTGAAGAAATTTCCAGGTTGTACCATGTGCTCCAAGCAATATGCTGTCTCCACCCAAGCACAAAATTCGTAAGTCAAAACATATCTATAACAGTGAGCCAAAAACATTTTATCTATTTAAATATATTCTTGGGTATTTGTCATAATGGCATGTCCATGTGACACATAACAGCTACATTCTGCCACTATGTATCATTCTTTTTAAAAATTCTAAATTAAAATGTAGTTACATCTTTTGCTCTCTCCTGCTTTTCCCACCTCTTCCATATTTGTCTGCTGCCACAGCTTCTTCCTAATATTTGTTCTATTCATTTTTTTAAATCATGATTCTTGCATATACATCTGAATGAAGAGCCACATAAATACAACCAGGTAATTTTGTTAAGAATTCTCTGAATGTATTTATTCCAGTGGCTGAACAATTGGTATTAAAAAACTAACCAGGGCCTAATCTCTGAGGTAAAGTAATTTTCTTCTTATAGTTGTTAACAGCTCACAACTATTTATGTAGAGATGGAATCCCTTGAGTTTTATCAATATACCTTGGGATGTCAGTGGTTGTTCAAACTGTACAGGTTTTATTGGGGAAGACACATAGTCGGTATTTCACATGTGCTGTTTCCTTCTAATAGCTAAAAGCACTTTCATACTATAAAGTTCCTGGTCACTTTTAGTAACAGATTATCTGGAAGAGAATGCTGAGTAACATATTCATATAACCACAGCAATTGTATTTGATGTCTCATATAAGCTTATTATTTCAGTTCAATACTAATTGTTCTCTATTTTCATGCTCTAAAAAAAATCCTTAAATATAAGTTTTCTAGTGCAGAAACAATTGAAACAGTATATATTAGAACATCTTGCATATTTTTCCTCATCAAAGTCGACTACACTTTGGCCTCTGCTATTTGTTCTGCTCCATTGGCTGCTTTTAAGATCATTTGCATTATTTGCACTTATTTGCTGACATGTAAGATGCAAGAGAATGACTCCTAAACTACGTATAGTAATAAACACTGATTAAAAACATTTATCCCTGGTTTGATTTATATTTATTTAGGAAAAAACATGAAAAGGCAAATAAAATCTTAGAAATAGAACCCTGGATGAAAAATTTTTATAATTACCTCCTACCTCTAGGAGTATAAAAGCCCATGTACATTTCCAAATAGTAAGTTCAACAACAAAAAATAGGTTTCTTTACATAAGTTCCAATACTAGGATTTCCTCACTTTTTGACAGTAAAGACACCAAAGAGAGAACAATTATATAAAGATACTGGCATGAATGTTAGATAAAAGCTTCTATGTTTAGTTTTGATTATTTAGAAAATTGACATGCTAGAAATCAAAAGAGTTTTAACAGTTAAGTTTTTGTCATTTCCAGCACAGTGTCTAACATAATATGTTATAACAAATTTGCTAGGATTGAAGTTATAATTACTGAAGACCCATAGCCCATCTCCTAAGCTGCCTTACAGAGAGTTATGTTAAGAATCACTTCCCTATGCTCATGAGAACTAGAATTCATTGAGCACAACAAACTTCTCAAATACAACCTCCATCAAAGAATCAAGGCTGATAAAATACTCATGTATTTTTGGCTTTCTTAAATGTAAACATACTGAACCATACTTCAGTGCATACTATACTCAAAAGTCATTATTATTTAGTCTGGATTTACTTTTAGACTAAGACACCTAGCAGATATAGTTATAAATTATCTTTTATGGAGGTATATAATATTATTTCTAAACAACATATAGTGACAAAATTATATAATAATGCAAAATAATGTGTTTAAAATACCGCTATGTATCATTTAGTAAAACAGGGATTTTTATCTTTATTATTCATGTGAAATTGGGTCCAGAACATGAAATTTAATAAAAATCAATTGATTTTTAATTCTTTCATGTTAATAACTGACACACAAACCTGTACAATTTAGATAATATCAGAACTCCACATAATATGTGATACAATAAAAACATCAAAGGATATAACAAACACTTGCTATGCCATAGTTAAATTGGAGAAGTGTTCATTAAAATGTTTTCATAAACCCATTTGATTTAAAGTTTTTGTTATCTATATGTATAAAACCAATTATGAAGTACATTGTTTATTTCCTTTCTGTCTTTTTCTTTTTTTATTTTAAATCTTCATATTTATTTTTACTTAATTGACTATCCACATATGCTTGGGATTGATATTATGGCTTACTTTTATTTTCTTATGTTATACAATGTACATTTTCCTTAGCTTAAATTTCCTCTCAGACATTTTGTGATCATGAACACCATTTATAAAAAGTGAGTTTTAATTTTTGCTTCTAAGAATACAGTTGTGTTTGGGAAGTAAAGTAAGAATCAACTCATGGTACATTTTTCTGAAACAACTTACTCATTTGTAACCTTATTATCCATCTGATTCTGGATAAAACTTTCTGAGGTTAAGGCATTTAGAATTATGTGAATAATTAACATTTTTAGCAAATAATTGTTTAATATTTGATTATTAGTGAAGTTTTTAATTCATAAATCAGATTGGCTCTAGAAAACTCGACATTTAGTTTGAGTACTAGAGCAAAGTAAATTTGTATATTAGTTTCTATGACTATAAAACAAGACACTACAATGTTTGTTCCTAAAAACTTCTTTGATAATGTCTAAGAATAAGAACAAAACTTTGGTTCTTTCCTACCCTTTGTCTAAAGTTTTACCTGAGGTGTTCCATGTATTTTTCTATATAACAATTAATTAATTTCCCAGTATTTTTCAGTCTTATCATTATTGTTAGTTCTGTGATGGAAATTGGGAATTTGTACTTTTGCAAGTTTTAGATGAACTTCAGAGAAATATTCACTTGAGCAAAATTCTTCAGATATTAGGAAGTAGAGTTGGCAAAGATCCTCAGCTGTCTGAACCTTTCTAGTAATTTGATATGACATATAACAAGCGTAGTAGCTATGTAAATAATGCCTCAGTATCTTTCTCACAGTACCTGTGAGGTTGCTATAGAATTCCCAGTTTCCCAGACAGGAATATCAGTGAACTGTGTTATATTCATAGAAAGCAAAATGAGTTAGATGTCTCAAAGACAGTGCGAAATAAATTTAACTTAGGTGGCATAAGGTTATACAATTATGAGATCACTGTTATCTTGCTTCTCTATCAGTAAAAAATACAAGAGCATTTCCCTGCTGTAATGTCTAGATACTGACACTCTGCAGAATATCTAATGAGACCTCTGTATTGAGTTCCTTCCCAGGAGCTATTTACCAAAGATAAAGTTAAAGTCTTACAAATTATCAGACTTTCAAGTCTTGAGACTTAAATAAAGACATTGTTAAATCTTCTCCTGCCACAAAGCACAGCACCAACTCTGGAACTGTCTGAGCTATCACAGAGTTGGAGAGACAAGTTCTAGACTAACAAATATTGGATAAGGCAGAGAAACAGAACACATCCATCTTGTGGTGGTTTCAATAAGAATGACAATATATATATATATACTTAAATACCTGGTCTGTAGAGGATAAAATTTATTTTAGAAAACATTCAGAGATGTAGTCTTGTAAAAGGAAGTGTGTCACTGGAGGTATGCCTTGAGGTTATATATATATATTATAATATATAATATATATATAATACTGTCATTTCCAGTTAATTCTTTATCTTTTCTCTGCCTACAACTTACTGATAAAATGAAAACTCTCATCTGCTGCTCCAGTGCTATGCCTGCCTGCCTGTTGCTATGCACCCTGCCATGGATATATCCTCTAAAACTGTAAAAATAGTAAATGTTTACTTTAATAAGTTTTCTTATTCATGCTGTTTCTTTGTAGCAATACAAAAAGTGTCCGGTGTTATAAATGAGGTTTCTTGGTCCTGGGTGGCCAGAGGTCTAGACCCACAGACCTGTAGTCAGTCCCAGACCCCTTAGTTGTCTGCAGCTGCTCAGGTCCCAGAAATGACTCAGACACTTATATTAACTTCATGCTCTTTTGTCTATGGCTCAGGCACCTTGTTAGCTAGCTTTTACATCTTAACTCAACCCATCCTCATTAATCTATCCTGCCACATGGCCCATGGCTCACCTGTGTTCCTTACATGCTTCTTCTTAGGCGGCTGGCTTAGTCTGTCTGACTCCGCCCTACTTCTCCTACCTATGCTCTGATTTCTCCTCCTACTTTCTCTATGGTGCCTGTCATGGGCCAAAGCAGCTCCTTTATTTAAAGACTGATATTCACTGTATACAGAAAGGCATTCCCACATCAGTCCGGAGCACATTCCTTATCACTAATGTCTGAGGAACTCCAGTTTCTGGTAGGTGAACCATCTTATCATTGCTCACCTTATTTAATTTTTTAAAAGTTTTTGTGAGGACCAAAGTTGAGACTATGAAACAAGATTTTAAAAATGATAGGTGAAAAAAATTGTCATTGCAAAGGTAAAACACATTTTAACAGTATTATAGTAAATATAGCAATTCACTAAAATATTTTTTATTTGGAAAAGAATATACCTTCAAAAGGGTAGGAATGAAGATCAAAAGCGTACATACTATGCAAGTGTTGACTACCACAATACTAAAAAGTAATATCTATTTGAAAACAAGTTGTTTACCAAATTACTTATTTATGAACCAAAAGATATGGCACTGCATATTAACATATGAGATAGATAGTCTGAGAAGGAGATGTTCAGGTATATTGAATCATAAAAGATTTTCTTTGAGAGGTAGTGCTTAAGAAATGTGGGTAGTAATATTAGACAGAGGGCATGTTTAACTGCCAGGAAAATATAGTAGGGTATTCAGTAGCCCACAGGATGGTCTGGATTGAAAATTACCTGCTGTGAAAACCATGTGTTGAGCAAATTTACTTCGTTTTAGTGCTCTACTCTGCTCATTAACTGGCTTAGGGCGTCTCACGACAAGAGGAACTGCAGAATGAAAGAATTAAGAGCCAGAGGCTGTCAACTAACTGTGATTGTTGCCACTGAATTGAAAACCATTCATGTCAGCACTGAAAACTGTACATTTCCCCAGTTGCTACCAATCCTCTTTCTAAAAAACATAGACCAGAAAATTCTGACGATGTCAAATTCAAATAACTAGGTCTAATCAGTCTCTTAACAAACTTTGTTGTGTGTGAGAGCAAGTGCGAGTATGGATATTAGTGCGTATGTATGTGTATATGTATATTTGTGAGTGTGTTGGTATGTGCATGTATGTGTGTGTGTGTGTGTGTGTGTGTGTGTGTGTGTGTGTATGAGTTTTCTTTCCAATTCTTTCAACAGTATCTGGCAGTTATTATTCCTGAAGTTTGACAGTTTTGAAGAGACTCATAATCACCTCACTCTTACTATGTGGTCTGCAGAGGGAGAATGAAGTGATGATGGCCTGAGATAACTCTGAACACCTTCCACAATCATCTAAATCTACAAAGACATCTCAAAGCACAGTGTGTGATGTTTTGCCTTTAAGAAAGGAAAAGATTGTGTACCATTTGACATAGAAGTTGGATCTAGAAAAGGTGTAAAAGCAAGTAACACAAGAATGGCACATATTGTATTAGAAATATACATGGCCCCCTATCTTTCTGAAGAGTACCAGACCCTGAGAGATTTTGAATTATAGAGATTTCTATAATTATAGAGTTCGTTCCATTATACATACAGCTCTAGACAAATCTCCAGCTTTGGTTTCTGGACTGAAGAAGATGGCTGAGTGTTTGCCACAGGTTAGCTCTTACTTGCCACAGGTTAGCTCTTACTTGCCACAGGTTAGCTCTTACTATTTAGAATTTTATTGCTGATGAATCACTTCTGGCTTGGCTCAGTGGGAAAATGAAAATGCCAACTATAAAACACAATTACTTAAGAGAATTAGGCTACTTTTGTGAGAATTTCCTAAGTGTCTGACTTTGACATTTTAACATGAACCACACCTTCTTACAGAATATGAAGCAGTGTTGTTTAAATATACTGTGCTCTCTATTGAGGAGAGCCAAGCCTAAATGGTGTGATTTACCATGGTTTGGAAGTAAACACGAGTCAGTGGATAGAAAACAAGATGACTAATGCAGAGGACATGTAACAATTTTATAATCTTTCACATAGAATGTCTTTTTAAATTAAAGTTTCTTTATAATAACAGACATCAGGACACAACTGTGCTGCAAGACATGGTTTGTCTTCTGTTAGAACAATACTGTAATAGTTGAGAAAATGAAAATTACAGAATGAAATTTCAAATCTAACACAAGCTAATACTAATCCTTAGCCATACGTTCACTCTTCTTAGACTTTAAGTAATCATGAATCAAACAAATATGAACTTTTTTATCTTTTGAGAGAGCCTTTCATTGCTTAAGTAAAATACATAGGTCAGGAGTTCCAGAAATTTCAAGCTACTAAAATTGACCCATTTCTTATTTTAGTTTTTGGGAGTTTTCTTTAGGGGGAGATATTGTTTACGTTTGGCTTTGATTTCTATTTTTCTCTGCTAAGCCTAAATTTTTACTTGAGTTGAGTTATTACAGATAAGAAGAGGTCTAGCTATATCTAAGTATATATCCTTGTTTGAGAACATTAACAGAAAATACATTCACAGAAGAGTAGATTCCAAGGAATTTACTCAGTTAAATTTACTGACAAATAAATTTATACAGGATTTTACAGTTTGAGGAAAAATATGCTTTAGAATTAGATGCACAAATTATGGAAAAAAAACATAACCTATCTTAAATGATAGTTCTGGATGCAGAGGAATGAAATACAATGATCTACCTTGAAGTACCTGAAATTTATGGATCCCATTGCATAGCTCATTTGGCATCTTAAAGTTTATTGCTGTAAAGAGACACCATTCATAACATTTCTTTTAAAGGTTTATCATTTAATGGGGATGGCTTACAGTTTCAGAAGTCTAGTCCATTCTCATCATGGGCAAGAAATATAGCAGTATGCAGGCAGAAATGGTGCTACAGAATGAGTTGAGAGTTCTCACTCTTGATCTGTAGGCAGTGGAAAAAGACTGTCACACTAGGCCTGGATTAAGCATATAAGATCTCAAATGATGACACATGTCCTCCAACAAGGCTAAGCCTACACAAAACAGCCATGCCTCATGCTGTTTCCATTCTCTATGGGAAAACTAATCAGACACATGAATCTATTCAAACCATCATATTCCACTTCCTGTTCCCCATAGACCTGTAGGCACACCACAGTGCAGAAACACATCCAGTCTAACTTCAAGTGTTCACATAGTCTATGACAGTCTCAGACTTGTTCAAAAGTCCAAAATTCAAACTCTCTGAGATTCATGAAATTTCTTAACTGTAATCTGCTATGAAGTCAAAACCCAAAAGCAGATCACATACTTGCACAGTATATATTACCTACCAAATGTAGGAATGGGAACACACTGTGAAAATACTGTACTGAAGCAAGAAACCAGCTGGACAAACTCTAAAGTCTGTATTTCCATGTTTGATATCAAAATTCTCTTCAATATCCAACTCCTTTCAGCTTTGCTGGCCACAGCACACTTCTGCCTCTCAGGCTGATTCTCTTATCTATTAGCAGCTTTCCTCTGCAGGTATCTCATAACCGGCATCTCCAGCATCTTTTAGATCTCCAAGGAAACCCAGGCTTCCCTTAACATCTTCATATCATGGCTTCTCTAGGCCTCCATTTGGGGATACCCCTGACACATGCCTGGCCGCAGTGACTTTTCTTAATCATGGGGGGTGGGCGGGTGGGGAGCGATTCCATAACGTCTCCCTTCTATCCTAGACTCTAAAGCCAGAACAATGTGTCCAAAGCTGCCAAGTTCTGTTGCTTACTGGAACATGCCATCTTGTTCAGTTACTTCTCACTCTCTTTTAAAATTCTTAAATAACATTATATTTTTTATATTTATCATAATTTCTTTCTTGAATATTTTGGAATTCACATCACACAGCCCCAATTTCATTCACCTCCAGTCTCTCCATATCCTCCCCTCACTCTGCAGCTGCCCATCAAAAAAAAAAAAAATTAACCCAACCTAAACAAAACAAGCAACCAAATAAACAGCAAACTAAAAATAAAAACAAAAGAACAAAAAAAAAACAAAGTAAATAATAACAACAAACAGACAGACAAACCCCCTTACTCCATCTTTTCTTCATCTCCAATGCCTCTTCATTTGTCTTTGCTCATTAGCTTTATATTTTTTCTGGTTTCCTTCAGTGCCTAAGCTTGGCTGTCCTGGCTGTCAAGACCAGGGTGGCCTTGAAATCAGAGATGCATTGCCTATGTTGTGTGCTGGGATTAAAGAAGCATTAGCCCCCCCCCCCCCCCCCCCCCCGCTCTGAGCCAGATTGGAAGTTCAACAAAATGGGATTTTGTTCTGAGGTTCTCATTCCCTTTGTTCCATTTAACACGAGGAGTTCCTTTTTCTGTTCATCTCCTTGAATGTAAGACATAACTCCATTCTACATCCTGGTGCACCTTTTCTCCTTGAACTGGACATTTTGTATTTTTCCTTGCTAAGCTTGCCTCCTTTTCATTATAAATCTTCTTAACAGTGAACACTAATCACCCTCAGCACCATCATCTTCAGTGTTCCTACTAGGATGTCCCATTAAGCTCCTTTTAAGTGCTCAAAAATGTTTCTTACAATGGAAATGTCCATATTCTTCCAAACATAAACACTGTCTGGTCTATCTCAAAAATTTCCTAGTCCCTAGTGCCAACTTCTGTCTTAGAGTTTATATTGCTGTGAAGATACCATCACCGCAACAACTCATATAAATGACAATATTTAATTAGGGTTGGTTTAGAGTTTTAGAGGATTGGTTCACCAGGGCGAGAAGCATGGCAACATCCAAACAGATATGGTGCTTGAGGAACTGGGAGTTCCACATCTGGAGCCACAGGCAAGAGAAAGGAAACTCTTATGTTAGTCCCAGATTGAGGATTTAAGACCTCAAACGTGCTGTCACAGGGACACACTTCCTCCAACAATACCACACCTATCCTAACAAGGCCATACCGTCTAATAATGCCATCCCCTATAGGCAAAGAATACAAACACTCGGGGGACATTTTTATTCAAAGCTGCACACATGGAAAACAAAACACAAAGTTCATCTCTGGTTCTATGAAGGAAAACTGTATATTTCTCATAGACAAGAACTCGAGTTGGTACCACAGTGACCGACATTCATTTTGGAAAGAAGTCTCAGCTTCATCTAAGCAAGCCCATGTGGAGAGGCCCTTTTCTCTCTGCACTGCCACTCATCTCTTGACCCCTTTGACTCAGTGTACAAAGTACTCAAGGCTAAGCATCTCTCTCTAGGTTTATAGCTACAATCCCTTTTCTTGGAAGAACACTTCCAGATAGCTCTGAATATACTGTTCTTAGAAAAATGTGGGAGCAGTGACAAAGGATGCTGTAGTCTCAGATTTAAAACTCCCTGTCAAATGTCTGGAACAAAATATTCCCTTGTATCACAGTCTTCTGTATTCATTGATTCTGCCTCACTCCCATGGTGGTTTGTATTATGAGGATAAATCAGCATATGTAATATTTGCACATGGAACTTATCTCTTTCATCCATACTTTCAAAATTGGCAGGAACATTGTGTTTCATGTCAAGGGATGCTTTCATTAAGAGTATAAAGGCATAATTAGTTGGCACATGTATCCTATTTCTGACTATCCTAGTAATTACAACAATATATATATATATATATATATATATATATATATATATATATATATATATCATGAGCTGAGTAACTTGAACACAGGGAGACTGAAACCAGTAATTTTTAATTTTTAAATTTGTCATGTAAAAAATACTGTTTAGAGGAAGGTCTGAGCCTTAGATTATCAGAATAATACAAGTGTTTAGCCAACCCTCATAATGAAAATATTTAGGCATCCATCCCTGTTTTAATCCCTGATATGTTATGTTTAAAGTTTTGCATCTGTATGATTTTGATGCATTTCCTCTCATGTCATGTTTGGTTGCCCAGATATGACATAAAATGTTTCTCTTCCAATTTCAACTTTTGAAGTACCCTGTGTTTTTCTCACTGGAAAAGGGGTTTCCCTCCACTAGCTTGTCCTCAGCAAAAGAATGTCCCTATAAAAAAAGACAAAATGTGCTCATTTATCTTATTCTGCTCAGAGTCCACATGTTTCACAGATGGGCAATGATAATCAATGGCTTGTATGCATCTTGAACCAGAGAGTACTTTCATATTCAAAAATCTATCACCACTAAGTCCCTGTTGGTGAAATAAATTTCTATGTATGCAGGTCTGTTTTTGCCTGAGTGTTTTATATAAATTGTTATATTTAATTGTAAATTGGACCTTGCACAATCTAGACAATGCTCTACATGCCCATCACCTTGGAAAACCTCAGTCTAAGTTTCTATTGAAATTAATGCAAAGCAATAACTTGAGCAGAAGCTAGGGAAAATAAACCTTTGCTTGAAAACTTAGGTGGTAAAAGTAATGGTGTAGATCATAAGTGTGGCAGCATTCAGTATAGAACTGTCGTAGTTGTACCATGAATATGACAAAAGGATTTAAGAACAATATTGATCATACTTTCCATATTCTCTTATAGAAAATGGTTAATGCATACATTCATTCTTACTATGGAATTATCTCCCTGTTTCTGACAAATGTACTCCCTACAAGGAAGTTTATCTTAGACCTCATCTATCACAAGGTCCTAAATTATATATTATAGAACACAGATGATAGATTTTTATCATCTGAAGAGCATACAGAGCATGACAAGTATTTATGTACAAACAGTACAGTCTTTTTTTGTCTCTCCATAGTTAGAAAATAAACTGAGCTAAGAAAGAAAGGAAATATACAGAAAATGACTTCACTAGGTTTCTGTGATGTTAGATCTTGAAACATTAGATGAAGATAATTAAAGTTTCTATTAATTTAATTTTCTCATGCAGCATGTAATCTACACATTTTTATATCCAGAAAACATCAGAGAAAATTATGTCAGAAGTATGGATTATAGCCCTCAAATTATTTTTGATTCACAAATTATCTCCATAACAATTAGACAAATGTGATATTTAGGAATCTTTATATTTGTATTGAATTTTATTAACTTTGTTTTAAACTTTAGCACTTTGATTAAATAGGTTCCTGAGTTCCTTGGTTAAAAAAAAATAAGCTATCCAAAGATACTTCTGAACTCTTTTAAAATAAAGTATAATATAATAAATTCATAAATTAAAAGCATAAAAATTGCCATCAATCTCTTTTAACTGACATTAGAAATGTCCCCACATTAAGAGTTTTGACACCAATGTGAAACAGATTTTGAGAAACCACTTTAAAAGACATGCTCATTCATTCGTACAGCTATACCATCCAGTTTTTAATAGAACTGCAGAGTACATCAAACTTAGTGGGCAAAGGAATCCTCAAAAGACTCTGGGACATAAGATTTATTCAAACATTTAACAACTTGGAATGGCAAACTTTGGCTTTCTGCATCTCCTGCAAGAAATATAACCTCACAAAGTAAATTACTGTAGCACTTTGATTAGTAAGCAACCAGCAAAGCAGAGAAGGAGGCATGGAAGAAATAGTAAGACCAAAATCTTATATCTAAGATAAAATCTCGTATCCAAAGAGTTTGATTGTATAGCTCATAGAAACTTTATAGCAACTATTTAACCCTTTCCTCTAAATATTTCAATATGATAAGCTAAATAAACTAATAGAAAACAAAGTGTAAGATCTGGAGAGAGATGTTCAGAAGGATGTTATAAACAAAAGAATGCACAGTGTTTAGTACTATAAAAGATTATTACATTTGAGGTCAACAGAGAAGACATATTATGTAGGGTGAATTGACTAAGGAGAATTATCTTGGATTGAACTCGTTTGGCCCATATAGAATTTTAAAAGTAAGGAAAATGTCCTGTCAAATGAGAACCACAGGAAAATCAACAATTAAAATTACAAGTCTATTTTATTAATTAATTTATGCTAACTCATTATCAGCGCCACCTCATAAAATGCTGAACTATATGATTGTGGTGAAATTCAGGTGTTAGCTGACAAGACTGGGAGGCATGTCTCTGGAGTTCTGGGAGCTTGAAAGGGCTGTAGCCAGCCCAGTTGAAAAGACTGCCGGGGTCTGGAGTGGCCCCTGTTTTGTTCCTGCATTCTCAGAGAGCCAGAGTAGCAACCCCATCACGGGGCAATCCTAACTTCAATATTTCTTCTTTAGTAGTCTGGCTCAATCTCTCTGACTCCATCCTGTTTCTCATATGAATGCTCTAATTCCTCCACCTACCTCCATTGTGTCTGCCATGCCCAAAACAGTCCTTTATTCACAACATATAGAAAGACTTCCAGCATTATATGATATGAGTCCTGTGTCTCTCTTCTTCAATAAAACAAAAAGAGGGGAGATGAGGATTAATAATTTCTAAAAATACAGGGAAAAATCATTGTTAATTCCATTGACAATTAAGCCATTGATATTTTCTGCAGCATATAATACAACTTTTACATTTGATGATTAATTTTCACATTTTTGTTGATTCTATCCTTTTACCTGGTATTAGTATAATATAAAATTCAGATACTCAAAATCATATAAATTTACAATAAAACATAATTAATAAGCCATCAAAAACTTAAAGCCTCATAAATATTTCAATATGTTGATAAGATTGATATTACTTAATTAGCCTAATAAATCACACCCAAACAACACCTTAATAATTATGTTATCACTAACCAACAAAAATAATTCAACTGTTTAATCTAACACTGAACAAGAATATACACTCCTTAAATAGATGGAAAACAAACAAATAATGGTGATATTGATGAAATGATTCTGGTATAATTCTGGTCTGGTTGTTTTACCCATTCAGAAAGACATTTTTTCCTATGATCAAATAAATGATGCAGATAAACATATTTATAATGAAAGAGCTTGCATGATTTGAGCTTTATTAGAACTATTTGTTGAATTAAAAAGCAACATATATGTGAGAAAGAACACAAAAGATAGGGTATGGAGTAGTTGGGAGAAGGAGAAACAATAAACTGAAGAAATTTTTCAAATTAGTGCCTATTTATATAGATCATTCTACTTCATCTTACAGAATAACAATAGGTATATAAATTTTTATTAATGGAGACAAAAAATTGGATACAGTAAAATATATGATTTCTGTCATAAGATCTAGGTGTTTGTGATGCAAAAGTTGAGAAACCGTTTTGCATGGTGAAGATTTTTAAAACTTGAAAGAAGAAATGTATGATATGGAGAAAATGTGCGATACATACCCCGTGATATTTTATGACCTGACACTTTAAAGAACATCATTGCCAGAAAAGCAATGTGCAAGTTTATTCACCTCTTTCTGGAGTGTGCTAGTATAGACCAAGAAATGGGTAATGGTTGTTACTCATGAGTCTGTAGGCCGCTATGTCTCTTCTGGCATCTTGTGATCAGCAGCAATGCTTAGTGTTCTTTGCCTTACAGGATATTATACCACTAGACAGAGTAGTATTTATCCTAAATTCTTATAAAAATATCTTAGTTTCTTTAAACTTCCAGAATTAGTTTTAATGAGGTATACAGAATGGCTTTTGCACGCACGCGCACACACACACACACACACACACACACACACACACACACACACACACACAATTATATTGTGAGGTTCTAAGCTTACAGCACACTTAGTAAGGTGTCTGATCCATGTTAGTAAGTACAGATATCTTAAGTTTTGGCATTTGGAAAGTATACAGAAGTCTAAAACACTTCCTAGTACCTGTTCAACAATGAAACCAGCTGAAAATTTGTACCCTAATTTTGTCATAAAGTATTCTCTAGATCCTAAAATTTGTCTTAATTCACATTTTACTGAGAAGTCCTCCCTGAGAAGCCATGCCATAACCATCACATCATGTGAGATACTCAATGTCTAAAGGTTATTTATCTGAGGTTGTTGTTTACATCATAACCTGCATTAGAAAGTCACAACTGGAGAGACTGACACCTTCATTATGGCTACATCATCACCAAACCACCCATACTCATGTTTAATGAAACTTTATTGATTTGTGCTCACTTCAGTAAGAAGAAAAATCATCTCACATATCACTAAAATACTTACTTTTGAAAAATTCCTCCTTATGGTGGCAATTTGTAGATAATGTGAAGTATCATGAGGAATCATGCAATTACATAAATAGAAAAATGTCTGCTTTTCTACAATAAACAATGATAATTAGTAACTATATCTCAATTAATCATTTGTAATTATAAAATCCACTGAAAGTGAGGGAGTTATGAATAAAACACGACTTCAGTTACAATAAGTTGCTCCAGAGACCTATTTTAGACCTGTATAAAGCAAATATCAGCATCATGAAAGGTTGAAGATAAGAAAAACTAGAAATTAAAAGTCACTTTTAATTAGAAGTCTCTTAATTTAAAAGTCTTTTTTTAACAGTATAATGTTGTATGTAAGTTATCTGTACTTAAATAATTATTTAATATATTCATTGTGGAATATTCTGCTAGCATCTTTCAAATATGAAATTTAGAGCACACACCATGCAGTATAAGTCTTATGTATTTTTCACCAAAACACTAAGGATAGAATCTAGTTTTCCTGATTTTTATAGATTACTCCTTAAATTTTCTAAGTGACTCTACTGTTTTCAAAACCCGAGTCCACCATGTACAGTACAGAGAGCTAATCAGAATTAAAATTATGAGACTTAATTTTCAGACTTTTAATAAGAAAAGATTATCCATTGAGTTTGCTTAAATATCTGCTTTAGAAAATACAAATCTAAATTATTCCTCCTTTTAAGAATGTGTAAAAATTTGTTTTGTTGCTTTTCGTTAGTTAAACTGTTCCCAGCCATTAAGCCAGTGATTATACTTCTGAAGGATCTAGAAACCCTCTGAAACACTGTGGAAGTTTATTCCTGGTGCATTAACTGGTTTCTTGGAACACACTCCGTATAGAGGAACATCTTGCTCAGCCTTGATAATGGTGAAAGTGGCTGCATACTGAATAGGCCAGACCGAATTGACTCACCCTGGGAGTCCTTACCCTCTCTGAAGAATGGACAGAGAAATGGTGTGTGCAGAAGCTGGGGAAGGACTGGGAAGAGAGAAGGGAGGGGGAGCAATGGAAGGGATGATTTAAAAAAAAAAACTAAAAATAGCAAAATATAACAATTTATAAACTAGTTTTAATGAAGTATATAGAATGGTTGGGTAATGCTCCTGTCAGAAATCATGGATTGTAAAATGAAAATTCCATTGCTATATTTGCAATACTTTCCCATAAGATACTTGGTAAGAACGTTCCAGAAGCTCCCAAACAGTTCAGGATACTGTCCTTGCTCTTGCTTTCCCAGGAGACTAAATAGTAATCAATACAGCTGAAGAGATCCCCCACTCTGGATAAAGCACTGGACTTTATCTGGAAGCTTCTTTCTCACTGGAAAGTGTAAATCAACTGCCATATTGATACTGGGCCTTCACTGGATCTCCTCCTGGATATTGTGGTGTTGTCCTGTGTCATGGAATTACGGCAGTTTACTGTAGTTTTAGATCTACAGATCCATCCCCTTCACATACTCCCACAGTTTGCAGATGAGATGCACATTGGGGTGAGCTAACACACAGCCCTGTTTCTTTACCTGGGGGAGGATGAACTGGTCGTCCCAACAGCCTTCTCTCATCTTCACAGGATGGTAAGCTCTCCAGCATTGCTCCAGCTAACTCACCCAGTGTCACAGGAAGCAAAGTATGGCTATTTCTTCCCCTCTGAAGCCCAAAGTCTGGCTCTTCCAAGGATGCATTGTATAAAACACAATTAAATACAGTAAATACGTATGGGCTAAAGAATATATCGTGTGACTCACTGGGCCACACTACAGCTTTCATGCTGAGATTTTTGTGTTTAGTTATGTTTTGGGCTATACCTTTAAAATTTGTTTTATTTTATTTTTTTATTGGAGGGGTGATTCACAAAGGCGGAGGCCAGGATATCTAGAGATGAGTGGGATTGAAATACATGATGTGAAATACACAAAGAAATAATAAAAATTTATATATATATTTATATATATATTTATATGGGAGAGGAAATGCCTAACCTTAAAAACACAGTCAGCAAATACATACCTACCACTGGGAAGATATATTCTTCTTCCTGTGAATTATCAACTGACGAATGTGAATATAGCATGCACAATATGTAAAATGTGGTTTTGTAATCTCATGAGGAGCCATCACTGTGCATCTTAACATGAATGTAATCAGTTATGTTTACATAACCACACAACAAGGTAAGTATTTGTTCTTGTGATCTGTTAGCAAATTGCCTAGGAATCATAACAAGTTTCATGTAAACTTACTCGTTTTGTAGAAAGTTGTTTTTTTTTTGTACCAGGGGGAAATTTTGTTCATAGTCACAGCTTCTAAATATAGAAAATAGTTAGCATTGCATATACTGTGAGTTATCAACCAATTACAAACAATGCCTACTTTCTTACATCTACCACATTAATAGATTTACTGCTCAGACATTTCTAATGAATAATAATTAGAAACCAAGTCATTTTCTGAAGTCTTATTTTTGTGATTATGTAAAAAAATAAATCCATAATATTATATTAAGATTTCATATTTTATAGTTAAAAATACTTAAGCATATTTCTAATTTTTGTGTTTATTTGCAGTATGTTATCTCATTATTGACACTAAAGTGTCTTACTAGATTATATAACCTTTAGCATACTACACACTTTTGATTGTTTGCTATTTCACATATGAAGCACTCAGCACTCAGGTGATCAAACATACAGCAACAAATTCTGATTACTAAAAGCCCAGTGACTAAAAGTCTGCTAAGGAGTGAAATGCCAAAAGTAATTATCTTACTGTTGGCACCACAAAGATCAATGTGAATATTGCCCTAAATGACATACACAGTTGCTTTGACTCCATCATGAGAAAAATGAAGTTTCTTTCACCATTATTAGGGTTTCAGAGGATCCCAGACTGTGCTCCTCAAGTCTCAGTGAAATTACTGTCACTGTGAAGCCCTTGTTCTCCTAAAAACTCCAGATGAAATAAGCAATATTTTATTTAAATAACTGCCAACTTCTTTTGCATCCATGATCTTTTTCTGAGCTACCAGTGTGACTTATTCTAGAATACAGATTCATTAGAAGCTGTTTTAGACTTACTGAAAAATGTTCCGTCAATCAAGTGCAGATTAAGTCACTATTCTGGCATTAACTAAGTGTGTTAACTAGGACAAGGTTCCTCATTTCCCCTCCCATATTTCTCTGCAGCAGTACAAAAAGCATAACAATGGCTGTGTCATTTACTTAAGGTAATAATATGATAAGTTAGTTCATTTTAAACGGCTAATTGAAAAAGTCTAGTACAGGATGTTACTAGAAATATTAGACATTTTTATTTTACATTAAAGAGAAGAAACTTAAAAGATAATACCCCAGTGTCTGTTGACTCCTATATGAATTTTCTCTATGTTATTACTTTATCTATATATTCAAAATATGAACTGATATGTAGAATACTAGAGAAAACTATGTAGAATACTACAACAAATTCTCTTCCTCTAGTATCTAAAGGCAGCTAAAGAATTCTGAGACTAGGAGAAGTAACCTTCCTCAGGGAAGAGCACACACAATTCTAAATGGTTAGTCCTGAAAACATATACATAGGGGCAACATTATATATACTGAACAAGTTTGATGTGGGAATGCCTTTCTGTGTGCTGTGAATATCAGTCTTTAAATAAAGGAACTGTTTTGGCCCATGACAGACACCATAGAAAAAGTAGGAGGGGAAATAACAGCATAGGTAGGAGCAGAGCAGAGTCAGAAAGACTGAGCTGAAGCCCAAAGGAGCAACATGTAAGGAACACAGGTGAGCCACAGGCCACGTGGCAGACAGGTTAATGGAAATGAGTTGAGTTAAGATGTAAGAACTAGCTAGCAATGTGCCTGAGCCATAGGCCAAACAGCATGAAGTTAATATAAGCATCTGAGTCATTTCTGGGGGCTGAGCAGCGGTGGGCGGCTATGGGGTCTGGGGCTGAAGGTCTGTGGGTCTGGACCTCTTGCTGCCCCAGGACCAGGAAACCACATTGTAACACAAGTTGTGTTTATATTTTTAGAAACACACACACACACATACACACAAAGGCTCTTGAGTGGGTTTATAACAAATAATAGAATAAAAAAGTATCCATTAATCTGAAAGAAAACAGGAGGAAGTTATCTTGGAGGGTTCACAAGAAGGATATAAGTCAGAGGTAATTATAATTTTATTATAATCTAATGCATCTATAATTTATTTAAAAATGGCTCCCATAAAGCCATGTCACCCACACCCATTCTGCTGAACCATTCTCTATTACATGTAGCGTAGCCCCCTCTAAAAGTAAAATGTTATGAAAGTAATTTCTGACATAAGCTTTAAAACATTCCTAAGATTTCTTTCTGAGTGTTTTGGAATCTGGTGACCTAAGCAGTAGAACATCTTCTATAATTATTGTAAAGAAGCTGAGATAGAGATACGGACAGGGAATAAGAAAGGGGAGACACACACAGGTCATTTCTGCAGGTGTGTGAGCATGTGAATTAAAAAAAAAAAAAAAACCAGACCAGCAAAACTTTCAAATAATTTTAGCAATCATTAATGGCATCCGATCAAACAATCCATTTATTGTTAATGAAAACTGCTTGGTCCAAAAAATCCGTAAGAGCCACTGGTATGTCTTAAAAGGCAACATTTCTCTTTCTTTATTTATTTCCTTCCTTCCTTCCTTCTGTCTGTCTGTCTTTCTCTCTCTTAATTCCTTCCTTCTTTTCTTTCTTTCTTTCCTTCCTTTCTTCCTTCCTTATTTCCTTTCTTTTTTTTAATGCTATGTTTTTGGAATCCAGTATTGGGACCATAACAGGATGCTACCCTGACCTGGGTAGATGCTGAAATGTAAAGTCTCAAGGTTGATGTTTTCATGTTGGAGAACATGGAGCAGATGGTCATGTACTGCCTCTTGGACTTGTTAGTCTTTTGTTCTCAAGACCCTACTTTTAGACACATGTATTGCCCATGTAACCGCTAGATTCCCTGATGCTTATCTTTGTTTATGCTTTCCTTTTACTTGAAATCCAGAGGTATTTTTTTAAGTCTCCTGATATCATTGGTACCTGTGCCAACAAAGCAATCACTCTTGCATTTTCCATTACACTGCTGGCTAGGATACCATCTGAAACTGAGTTATTCTGTGCTGCGCTATGCTGGTGTGTGTGTGTGGGGGGGGGGGGGAGATTATGTTGTTACATTGTAAATAATTGTCCCACCCACTGGTTTAATAAAAAGCTCTGACTTGCCAAAGGCAGGCAGGAAGTGTGGGCAGGGCTACCAAACTAAGAAAACTCTGAGAACAGGATGCACAGAGCAGAATACCAGAGAGAAGCCGCAAGAAGCAGAGGACAACTTTGCTGCTCTGAGAAAAGGTACTAAGCCCCATGGCTGAACAGAATAAGAGTCATGGGTTAGATGAAGGGTAGAGAGTTAGCAAGTTATATACCTAGGCCTTAGGCCAGTCAAACTAAAATTATTGCAAGTATCTGTGTGTCTCTGTGTGTCTGTGGGCCTAAACCTTAAGGCTAGGACCGAAAGTCCAGGCCAGAAACCTCATACTGTGTGTGTGTGTGTGTGTGTGTGTGTGTGTGTGTGTGTGTGTGTGTGTGTGTACACTTGAAACAAATTAAACTTTTCAGTAAAGTGGAAACTTAAATTGAAAACATGCCTTTACCGGTTTTGCCCATATGCAATTGTTGGGGTACAGTTTGATTAATCTTTAATGTGCAAGGAGCCCACTTAATGAGGAGGGGGTCTTTGGAAGTTTCAGAAAGCAGGCTGGAAATGTGTGCAGGAGTCAGTAAGCGGCACTCCTCCATGGTTTATGCTTCAGATGCTACCTGCATTTTCTGCCCTGAATCTTAACATTCCCAAGTTGTGTTTTGATCATATTTCTTGTAGCAATAGAAATGTAACCAGGACATCTATTCTTCATTCATATACTCTCTAGAAACCTGGCCTGACATCTAGTTTCTATGATGTTGCTTACTGTTCTTTCTCCAAATCACTATTATATAGTGACATGGTATATTTGCTATCTATTCAAATATGGTGAGCTCAAAATCATTAAAACTCACTCTACATATTCCCTTATTTATAATTATAATATATATGTAATATAAAATATCTGTCATTTTTTTATCATTTCTCTTGAAATTTATCCCAAAATATTGATGTGACAAAAAACAATAGTCACCATTTAATTCCCTCTCCTCCTTACTCTGCACATTGGTTATATAAGTACTGTCTCCTTTCTCAGGGTCATTATTTATTCTTTCTTCCATCCCCCTCCCTCTTTCCACTTCACCTTTTGTCCTTTCTCTCTGCTCTCATCTCTTCTTCCTTTTCTCTTCCCCATTATCCATTTTTCTAGCTTTCTCATTCTCATTTCCAGTATCCTGTAATGCAAATTCCATAAACATAATGAAAAATTATTTATGCTTAGGATGGTTTGTGCAGTTAATGAAAATCTGCTATAGCAACATGAAGTTGATCAAGGTAATCTCAAGTCTATGTGAGAATTTCTGATTTGTTTTTATATAATCTTTAAAGCTCTCTAAGTACTTACTGAGCAAAATAATTTTATTCATTCATAACCTATACATATTTATCTATAAGTACAAAAATTTTAGATGCATTTTTGATTGTTTATTCTAAATCCCAAAGTTTCTGCTGTGAATATTATTTACATTAGTCTATGTAAATGTCACAAAACTCCATGATAATCATGACAATAAAAATTAATAAAGTTAGATTTTAAAAGGTTAATAAAATTGCTGAATGTTACATGCTTAATATTAGACTTTGCTTTCACAGTCTATAGATTTAATCACTAATAGTCGCACATAAAATTTGATTAAGATAATAATTAATTTGACATGAACTTTATAGTCTTTTCAAATTACTTCCATATGGTTGAATGTTTCTCCAAAAACTCATGTGTTAAAATTTTGTCAAATTTATATGTTGATATTTGAAGCTTGTGCCTTAAGGAGATTGTTATAATTAAAGGTCATGGGGATAAGTGGTGACTATATTGAGATTAGTGGCTTCATAAAAAGAGGAAGCACTTTGTCAGGAACACAAATGGACACATTTGAGTAACCCTCAATTAAAGAACTTTTTAGGTAGCAATAAGTGTATGTTACATTAAACTCACTCGTTGTGATTTGCCATGTCAGCCACACTGTTTTCATGGAAGATAACCAAGGAAACATGTCTCAATTCACTATAAACTTAGCTGTTAATATTAAATCTCAGCTCACAAAATACCTCTTATAGAATAAATTTATCTACCTATTGTCTCTCTATGGAACAGAATTTCCATCTATCATCTCTCAACAATTTATCTGTCTATGTTTCCATTTTTCTGTGTAACTGACTATGTAGGTTACAGAATGGCAACTAAATGAAGGACACAAAAAAGATTTCACTGGAGAAAGCAAAATGTTGATAGGAATTCAGTGAGTTATCTATGTAGGAATTAGACAAAGAAACATACTAGAAACCTGCTGATTTTGCTATTTCCAACCAAAGCCATTGGGTCAGAGTAGTGTTATTAATGCTCAGGGTCAAGTCAAGCTACAGAACTGCGATGACCCTGGAAGATGCTCAAGCTTCAGAGTAAAAGTGTAAGCCCAGACTTGGATGAGTAAGCAAATAAACAGGTAGTATAAACATTGGGGACAAAGCCAAGCTAATGCCTGTTGGACAGTCAGAGTTTTGCTATGTAGTGCATAAATGCCACCTCCACACATATATACAGTGCTGGTGAGGTGACAGGTTGGTGCTATCACGGGATCTACCGCCCTCCTCTGTATAGTCCGCAAACAATGGTATTGCACCCTTTTCTTGTTCTGGAGTTATTTCACAAATCATAATTGGTCTTATAATAAAATCCCAAAGCCAGATATCAGGAAAAAAACTGAAAAAAATCAGAGATTCAGAACAAAAAACTATAGCCCCTTCTCACCTAGCCACTCCTCATGAATCCTAGACCAAAAATCTCTGAGTCCTCAGGCAGAAGGAAAGAGAAGTGCAGGTTAAGGGCTGATCTCCTGTTTCCATCCACACTATTTGTCTTTCTTTTACCAGCTATCTGGCTGGCTCAGCTTTCCTAGAGGTAAGAATATAGGTGTGGGCCACACTCCCTGACCTTTGTGGCTAAATCTGTCTGATGCTGTCCTCTGATTTTCAGGCAAACTTTATTAGATCCACAATATGTCAACTCATGGAGTGTTCGCTGTTTTAAGTTATATTTTTCCTGACATAATTTTAATTTAATGCTTAGTTGGTAATTTAGTTCTAATTCATATTTTATGAAGGCATTCATTTTACTTTCATTGATAAATTTTTAGTCTGTGCCTTCTGTGTGATGACAGACAGATGGTGGTGTTGACACAGCAGGAAGGTGCAGAGTCATTCTGCCTCTGTGTTTGCTGTCAAAGGAGTCAAGTGTTGATTATAATAGAGTCTCTCAAAGGCACATCATGGAAGTCCCCTGATCTACACACTATAAAGTAACTTTAGAGAAGGTCTTACTTTGAGATAAATGCCAAGTATACACATTGTTATTAGAATCCTGTTATTAGAATGTCATTCTTTTTGCCATGCTATGTATGATATATCAAAGAAGTCATCACAGGATATTGCATCTTGATATTGAATTTCTGAACATCAACATCCTTGATTGGTATGCACATTTATTTTATAAATTACTTAATATATGGTATTCTGTTACAGAACAAAACCAACTAAAATATTATGTTAGTAAATTTCTAAATAATAATTGGATGAGCAGAATAGATATTGTATTACTATAATAGATAAATAAGAAACATAAGAATCAAATGCATGCATATTATCATTGGTATGTAGTTTATTAATGGTAGAGGCCAGATACAAATATTGGTGGTTCTGGTTATAAATTTCATGGCCATCCTTTTTTTTTTTTTTTTTTGGCTTTATAGTCCTTTACCACATATTCTATTTGGTTAGACATCTTTCATTTAGGAGCAGTCACTGTGGTATAGTCCCAGATTTTAATTAAGAAGACATACATTTTTATGCTCTTTGAACAAGTTCCAAGGAGGGGACTGAAAGAAATCACCACATGCAGGATAAAGGGGAAATAAGAGAACATATAATATTTTCTATGTGAAGGAATGGAAGATTCATTTCATAAGTGTTGTGACTCTAGAGAAGACTCACTTTGTCAGAGCAGGTTACATAACCATTAAGGTTGATCCAGTCATACAACCTAAACCCAGATAATCTTTGAACAGGTGAAAATGGTGACAGCAATGTCACACATGCACACGCACACATGCACGCACACACACACACCTGTGCACAAGTCCTGGCATTAAAAATTTAAGTTGACTAAATAATTTCACAATGAATAGTCAAGTGGGGGAAATTGCTTCACTGAGCTAAGGAATAAATTCCAGCTGGTTTTCCCCACATTCTTTCCCTATACTCCATCTCCCCCATACCTGATCTCCCTCCCATTCACAGTCGCCCCCTCCATCCCAGATACACAGATGGTCTAATCCAGACCCTGCCTTTTTCTAGCTAACCTTGGTAGATCTACATAATATAGCTTGGTTATCATTTATCTAATGGATTCACATCTTATAGGAGATTATTATCCAAAATATATATAGAACTCAAGGAATTGGATATGATAAACTAAATAATCAATTTAAAACACAGGGTACAAATATAAGCAGAAATTCTAGATAGAGGACACTCAAATGGCCAAAAAAGATTTTAAAAATGTTCAATGTCTGCAGCCATCAGAAAAATCCATATCAGGACTACTTTGAGATTCTGTCTTACATCAGTCAGAACACAAGTGACTACTCATGTTGATGGGTGTAGAGCAATGCATTCATTTGCTAGTGGGAATGCAAACTTGTAAATCCACTATGAAAATCAATACAGTGATAACTCAGAAATACTGGAAATAGTCTTCCTCAAGACTCAACTATATTACTGTTGGGCATATAACCGAAGGATGCTCTAGCCTACCACAATAACATGTTGATTGCAATTCAGCCATGTTTATTGCAGCTTTATTCACAATAGCAAGAAACTGGAAACAACCTAAATGTCCCCTCCCCGCCAAAATTAATTGAAGAATATATGATACATTTATACAATGAAGCATTACTCAATTGTTTAAAAAAAATCATAAAAATTGCAGGCAAATGGATGGAACCAGAAAATATTCTTCTTGAATGAGATAGCCTAGACTCAAAAAGATAGATATATTATGTATTTGCTTACATAACTATATTTCTGTGGCTTAAACATAAATTGTGTAATCTTTACACAGTCTTCTAAATTAAAATCTCTTGAAAATTTAAAATGTAACTGAATAAAATCTGAATATATGGTTGATGCTCCTTTGATCTTATTCAGTAAATTCTAGTAAACTTGGTGGACTTTTAAAACAATATATGCACCAATTAAAGACCTAAACCTAAAAGAAAAGAGGGCTTCTTTGATTAGTAAAAGTATTTATTTTGCTAAGTTCCTTTGTGAAGTATTCTGAAAATATCCAACTGAAATTTCATGTGCTTAAAAATATTGCTAAATGAAGGAGATTATGTTGTTCCATTGTAAATAATTGTCCCACCCATTGCTTTAGTAAAAAGTGCTGATTGGCCAAAGGCAGACAGGAAGTATGAGTGGGGCTACTAGACTAAGAAAACTCTGGGGACAGGAAGAACAGAACAGAATGCCAGAGAGAAGCCAGAAGAATCAGAGGACAACTATGCTGCTCCGAGAAAAGGTACCAAGCCCCATAGCTGAACAGGATAAGAGTCATGGGTTAGATTAAGGATAAAGAGTTAGCAAGTTATATGTCTGGGCCTTAGGCCGATCAGCCTAAAACTATTGTAAGCATCTGTGTGTCTCTGCAGGTCTGTGGGTCTTCGGGCCTAAACCTTGAGGCTAGGCTGGAAAGTCCAGGCTGAAACCACCTACTACAGCTAAATTTTTCTTCAAATATTTTATTAGAATTGAATAAACATAATTTTTTGTAATTTATTACTTATATAAAATTAAAGTGATCTTAATTTTACTATAAACTTAAGTTTGCTATGTTTAATACTTCACCTCAGCTTATATACAAAATTAACTTGCTGTGCAGTAATTCTTCCACTTTATATTTGCCATGAACAGAATTCCTCAATTTTAGTGGGTTATACAATATATTTGTTTTATTTAAGAAGTAGTCTATAGGCAATTAATTATTTCATCCTCAAATGAGCTGTTATAATATTTTAAATATATTCTTAGAGTTATTTTTTATTTTAATATTATAATTTAATTAAATTTCTCTCTTCCCTTTTCTCCCAGTAAACTCTCCTTCAAATCCATGGCCTCTTTACTACTAATTGTTATTGTATGCATATATTATATTTCACACATAGTTTTCTAAGTGTAGCATATTCCGTCTATATATTAATTGCATGCATAATTTTAGGACTGACCATTTGGCACTTGATAGATAATTCTTTTTTTTTTTCCTTCCAAGGTTCACACTAGCTTTCCTGCACCAGCTTTCCTTGGTCATAATTTTCCTCATTTCTCCCATTTAATTATGAGCTCAAACTTTAGCTATAATTTTTATTTCATAGGAAGCTAAAATTAAGTACATGTAGGAAACTAAATTTACTCTAAACACACAGGCAATAAAAATATACAGAAAGATTCAAAACAAGTTCTTAACTGTTCTCAAGACAGTTCCAGATCATGGTTGTGTAGCTGCCTTCATGGTGAGTTAAATGTGTACTTACTAGCATAAAATGCATACACACACAGACACACACACACACACACACACACACACACACACATACATATAAAGGTAAATATCTTAGCTTTCAAAAAGAGATATATTTAACATTTGCAAAATCACTTGAAAAAAGTCAGGTCACTTTTGCTTTATATCTTAGGTATTTTAATCTGAGGCCAATGGATCCTTGCTTATTAATAAACATATTTGATATACATTCCATTTGTCTACACTAAGCATTGGCTAGGACAAATGCTTGCATTTTTAAAGAATTATATGTACAGGTGAATATCTCTCTTTCCTAAAAGTGAAAAGGATTAATTCTCTTTCTATCTGTGTGGAAGCATTTGAGTTCATGATCTTCTGTTAAGCAGGATTTTCTTTGTTTTTTATTATAGAAATGTCATTATTTTGTGCTTTAGAAATGTGAACTGAGATCACAATGTCAAATATACCATTCTATAATTTTTTTAAAAAAAGGAAGAAAGAAATACATACTTTAGAGACTTTCAAAAACTGATTGGCTAATTCACACTTTGTAATCATGAAGAGTTTAATATTACTTATCCAGAACCAAAGTTTTTCTAAGTTATTTTAAGTTTCCTTAGTAGACAATTGTTACCCATTCTTGTGTCTCCATTAATATCAGGTAAAATCTTTGGGACATAATAACAATATGCGAGATGTTTCCACCAAATAACAAGATTAAAAAATATCATCTCTTTCATTATTTTAAAATTACAATGAATTATATTATAAAGGCTCAAAGTTTTCAGAAATGTTATCTTCTTACATATTCTCATGGTTCACAAGCCCTATGCCTCTACCCAGAAAGAAACCTTCAGAATAGATGCCGCTTTCTGGAGCACACCAAGGGACTCACTGTTAAGCTCATTGTGTTGTGGAGCAAGGATTTGAAGCCGCTCAAGTCCTTGCACTGAATAATGAAAAGGAGACAAGAAAAAGTCAATTGAGCCCACCTTAGCCCTGTCTGTACGGCAACCACATAGGATGCATTTCCTTTTTTCAAAATGTAGTTTTCCAGTTATATGTTCATGGCTCTGGGAGTGACGGCAGATTACAGGCAAATAGGGTGGCTCATGATTTCTCTTCAAATGAGGAATGTAGAATCCCAGATTCTAATCTTATAATTTAATACTGTGTGCATCCTATTCTTAAAATGAGAAAAATTAAAAGAAACAAAAATGCTAAAATAGAAGACAAGAATGAAAGACTTGGAATTAAGAAAAATAATAGAATTATAAGCAGAGAATATAAAACAAAAATTATGTTCTTCTATCACATGCACATGGAATAAATCACATATATAGATACCCTTCTTTTACTGAGACTTTATCTTAAAATTTGATTTGCCTTTTTATTGCCTGTGTATTTGACAGAAAGTTATCTTTGTGTGTATAATTATTTTCTTTCTCAATCTACAATTTTGGGCTCCTACATAAAGTTTGAAATTATAAAGTTATAGACAAAGAATATGTTATGTAGAACTATTTCTTACAATAGAACTATACTAATGAATAGTTGAATAATTGTTTTTATAATTTATTTGTACAAGCAGTGTTATATTCAGGTTAATATGTGTATAGTTGAATGTGGAGCCAGAGATCAACATCTGGTGTTATTCTTCACCCATGAGTCTATTTTTTTTCTTTTCTTGAGAGAGATCTTCATGTTTGCTTGGTTTCATCAACTAGGGTAGGCAGGCTTATTGGCCAGTGAGGACCAAGGATCTACATGTTTCTTCTTTCCAAGACTTAGAATTGTAACAATGTCCCTGGCATTTCATGTGAGTTCCAATAGTCAAACTCAAGTATTCAAGCTGGCATAGCAAGTTACTTTATTTAATGAACACTCTTCGCAACCTGGATAAATATTAACTAATATAGGGAACTTTGGAGAGAGGGACATGTTTTATTATAAAATACTAATATTTAGGTTTTGTTTCCTACCTGGGAATAAACAATAGGGCTGATCCTGTTATCAGAGGACCAGGTGAGCCAGCTCTGAGAACATGAGCGCTTGAGAGCCATACCTCTCACCATCCCCCCTTACAGCACTCAGAAACTTTAAAGCATCCTGCACCTTGTCTGGGAAAACCAGTAGAGCTGGCCCTGGAGATGTTGGTGAGGGAAACATGAATATGAGAACTCAAGAACGAAAGAACTGGGCTTCCTCCTTGCTTTAGGCTATATTGGATGAGCGAGCCAAGGCAGTGGGTGAGAGACTACTCAAGTAGTGACAATGAAGAAAAACTAGTGAGCTAAGTAACCCAGTTACCACCCAGGCTCAGCACAATGACGATGGGTTAGCCCACCCCAACATCCGCCAAATCTATGAACTTGGAGCATGTAAAAATAGAATTTCTAAAGCATAGTTGTAGTCAGAAGGTTCTCTTTCCCACCCAGCCAGTCAGGAAGTCCCAAATAATCACACAAAGGCATATATTACTTATAAACTGTTTGGATATAGTTCAGGCTTATTACTTGCTAACTCTTACTCTTAAACTAACCCATGATTCTTGTTCACATTTAGCCATGAGGCTCGGGACCTCTTTCTCAGTGCAGTGTTCTCATCTTCCTCTGCATCTCGCTGGTGTCTCCTCTGCTCTCCCTCTTCCTGGAATACTCCTTGCCTGGTCACCTTACCTCTACTTCCTGACTGTCTAGCTTCTCACCAATCAGTATTTTATTAAACCAATATTTACAGTGACAAATATTTACAGTATACAACAACAGATAACCAACACTGTAAACAAAGACAGACATCCATATTATATTTTGGGGGGAGGCAGTGAGCACAGTTCTCTAGACGACTACTTTTGCTGTTGAGGGTGCAGGAAATCTTATGGAGATCCAGAGAAAATTTAGGATTCTGGTCAAGTCCTGACTGGAGTACTGTGTTTGCCTTAGACAATCTCGTTAAAGCTGTTCTGGATGCAGAGCTCACAGGAAATGACAATGATGTGCTCTGAAATGTTGGACTATCTTGGCCTTTCTTTCCCATCTGAGATTTTTCAGGGGGTCTTCCTTAATCAAACCTTACTTTCTTTAACCCAGAATAAATCCACAGCTTCTAATTGTCTGTGGAAATAAAAATAAGCCTCTTCTCCAAAGTAACATCATTTTACTTCAACTTGTAACCAAGTCATTTACAAAATGTATAGGATTGATTAATCTAGCAGCATTTATAATCAGATGTCTTTTAGCAGCTCTTGATCCTTCATTTGCAGTCAAAAAACTCAAAAACAAAACAATAGCATACAGTATCCAGATTCTGTGTATATTCCATCTTTATGTGGCCTATTATTATTTCTTTGCTCTATTTCGTTTTTAATGACTTTTTTGTTACATTTATTCCTCTCTCCCAAGCCAAGTCCATTTTTAAACACACTGTAAATCATTTAGAAGATTTTGGTCTTAATCTATCTTTTGTGTATGTCTCTATCTTTTTATGCCCACATATTTAATCTGCTAAGGCAAGGCTAGGATTAAACGCTCAGCTATAGTGGCTGGCTCCACCACACTCTGCTCTGTGAGAGTTTAGCTTCATGGCAGAGGTATTGGCAGGAACCAGTTGACCACCCCAACTCTAGGGAATTTTAGAATTCACACTGGCACCCTCTGTTCATGAACATCTTTCAAGTGTTTGGCAGCAGGGCCTCTTTTGAGAATTTTCCAGTGAAGCTTTTCTTAAAGGAGATTTGTCTCTGCTCAACTCCAGCATACATAGCTTACCCAAGAAAATGGTGCTACCAAGAAGCCATGCTTGACTCTGTTCCCTTTTTGTCTGAATGAAAAGGAACCTCTTGCTTGTACTGAGGCTTCTGTGAGACTGTGGGAACTGCCATGTTGCAGTTCAAGCCCGCAGGCCACCTAACCTCTGTACCAAGGCCCACTTAAGGAACACAAATTGAAAGCTGTTTTTGTCTTGATTTCTGTATTCTAGAACCCCATTTCTGACTTTATGTGGATGTACATGTACCATATTGGATGGCCATTTTTAGTCTCTGTAGACCAGGCTGGTCTATAACTCATAGAGAATGACCTATCTCTGCCTCCCAAGTGTTGGAATTAAAGGCATGAGCCACCACCATCTGGCTTTCTTTGCTCTTGAACTCACAAAAATCCAGAGGATCTCTGCCTCCCGAGTGATACTATTAAAGGCAAAGGCATGAGTGACTGTGTCCTCTAATATTCCAGATTTTTTTATTGAATATAAAATATATTACCACATACAGTAATGTCTCCACAAGAGTGAGTGACTATAGCCAATTCAGAAATGAACTACCCTAAGGAAGCTTTCTTGATTTTGAATTTCATTCCCCTTGTCATTTCATCGGTCTATGGAATATGAGTTAATATAAAAGCCACTAACTCAGAATATTTACATTTATATCCTGCAAATATTTTTCTATTTAAATATTTCCCAATGTTTATTATATTATTGTGCAAATGTCATCTATAACTCAATAGTGAAATTACAAAAAAACAATGTTATTTCTTTAATCAAAATTCATGCATACATTTTTTCTTTGAATTAGTATGTTTTTCATTACTGTGACAAAATGCCTAGATAAGAAAAAAAAGGAAAAAAAAGGAGAGGGGAATTAATGTTGGCTCATTGTTTTAGAGGTTGTTATTCATTGCTCTATAAACAGTGAGGTTTCTGGCCTGGAATAGCCCCTAGCAGGAAAGATTAGTCGATATGGCTTGAATTAAAATGAAAGAGCTAGTTAACAATATGCCTAAGCCATAGGCCAAACAGGATGAAATTAATATAAGCATCTGAGTAGTCATTTTGGGGGGTGGGGGAGGGAAGTGACTGCGGGTAGATCTTGGCCATGTGAATAGTTGGGCTAGAAACCTCCTGTTACAGCTTTCCTTCCTTGAAGCCATGGTGACTTCAAAGAAAAATAAGAGGGGGAGGAAGAAGAGAAAAAGGAGGAAGAGGAGGGCACAGAATCCTAATTTTTTTTTTCACCTTGAGTAAGAAGATGTCTCCAGGATTCACTTTCTAAAAGCTCCACAAGCCTAAATCCCAATAGTCTCACAACATTGCAAAAAAATTCTAAGGTAAATTCAATTTGGTGAGTTCAAGATGAGAAATATTGTGGCTACTAATTCTCTCTCGGTTTGGTTGTTTTTTGTTGTTTTTTTAATTCCTTTCTATATTATATAATAATCATTTAACCTACTCTGTATTACAAGGGGACAACCATATTTGTACATTTGGAAGAAATGTTGACTCATTTGTTTTTATTTTAAACATAGCAAACATCTCAAAGGACCCCAGAACTAAATATTTACTATCAGTTCTGTGCAGAAAGCATCTGATAAATCAGTGAGCATAACTGTGACAGACAGATATTGGTCAGTACAAAATATAGGGAATAGAAACTTTTTAGACAAATTTGCTAAGAATTTTGTAATGAATATCTATCATAAGGAGTCTCTTTTGATACGAGGGCTTTAGATGTGTTATAAAAAATTAATTTTGGAGGCTGATAAGACTTCTGTAGGCTTCTTATCCTGATGATCACATTAGGCACTCAGCATCAGAGAGATAAACTGATGTTTGAAGACTTAAATTTCCCCAAGTTCAGAGACTCAAAATCAAGACCTAGTTCTTCTGAATCCACCACCAAAGCCTCAAGGCACTTGTGTGTGTTTGCTATATACTGCAGATTTAATAGTTTTTCTCTGCCTTGACTCTTGAAAAAAACTCTAGAAAGAGAATGAGAAATTGAACACTATACTTTGATTTTTAACAAGATTTTAACAAAAGTTTTTGAAAAGTAGACCACAAAGTCTTAACCATGTACTGGAAAAGGAATGGCTGTATCTGTTAAATTATTTAAGCGTCTTTCTTTTCAGAAGGCATGGATGAAAAACCACTGAGAATAAGGCTATCAGCAGTGTTTGAGCTTTTTCTGACCTATGTTCATTTAAAATATTTAGGTATGCTTTTTAAACCCATCCTCACGCTCTCAGTGAGGGATGGATTTCTGAAACTGTCCCGTGTTTTAAAAAAAAATAAAATCACAGCAACTAAAAGACTGAGGAAAATTCTTGGCTGTGGGTATATATTCTTATTTGCAGTATTAGGCATGCTACTCATCTGTTGTTTCATTGTTAAGTTTTTTTTTTAACTTTTAGATTATAATATAGTTATATTATTTCTTCATTCCTTTCCTTCTACCAGGTCCTGCCATATATCCATCTTGCTCTATAAAATCCATAGCTTCTTTTTATTAATTGGTCACAGATGCACATGTACACAGACACACACATGCATATTGAAGCGCACAGAGCTTCCCCCTTTCCACATTATGATTCCTGTTGGTGTCATTTTGTTCAGTTCATGTTTATGCAGCCGTGCATTTTGCTGAAACCTAATGGATATAGATTCTGACATTTACAGGAGAAACAATCTCACAGAAATTCTCTGACCTCCTAGGGTCTTATGGTTTTATATTCTTTCTGTCTTCTTTTCCAAAGCGATCCCAAACCTTTAATGCAGGCAGTGTATTGTGGAGGTGTCCACAATTCTGCAATTTGATTTCTACAATGGTCTATTTCTTCTGCAAAGAGAAGTCTTCCTCATGGTAGGAAAGAATTACACCTTATGTATTGCTATAAGAAAAATACTTAGAATATAGTTAGTTATTATGCAGTTTAGGGAAGTGGCAATTGTAGCTTTTTGTCCAAGATCGTGACTTCACTAGCCCTGTAATGTTGGCTATATTTCCAGTACTAGGCAAAGTTTTCTTTTTGTTGGGTTAGTCTTAAGTCTAATTTTACAGCTGTTTGTTGAAGCTAGCATGCCACCTCTAGTACCAAGATAGCTAGTACCCGGGTGGGAGGCTTTCAGGTCACTCAGAGCCCTCTGAGCTCTGCCACTGTCAGACTCCTGTCTTCAGCAATAAGAAGTTAACTTCCACATCTAGAAGATAGCCAAAGGCAGAAACAATACTCTGTAGTGTTTGGGGCTTCTCTGAGACAACTGTGATTAACAATTTAAAAGAGGGTTTGTCAGACTGGAGACGGGAATCTTATCAGATGCTTATTGGCTAAGAGAGTACTCTTGACTAAAGGAGAAGTTTTACATAGACAATATATAAAATATTAATACTCTGACTCGCCTGAATTGTAGGTATGCTTTAGGTAGATAGAAAATAATAGAAACCTTCACCACTATTTCAGATTTGTATAGTTATTCTGACCCTCATCTTTTTTATTCTGTGTTTGCATCCTTTCCCTTTCTTAGAGTCGACCCTCGTGTCTCCCATCTTTTTTTCAGGTCAATTGTTCTCTCAGACTCTCCTCTCCAGTGTGTCTGCTCACATGCAATGATCCTTAGTTCTGCTGTTCTAATTTGGAGTTGTCCAAAATTGATATATTTTGTCTTTTTAATCTGGAACATAAATCATAGTAATAATTTGAGAGACATAAAGTCGTAGTAAAATAATAAGAAAATATTATTAGTTTCCATTGACTATAATTTATCTCCAGTTCTGAATATTATTAAACTCATATTAAAGATCATTTTATTGATTTATCTAATGTAAAGTGCCCTTTTCTGAGATGGTATTAGTATGTGAAGGTTCTGAGCTCTATTCTATAACAGAATAACTTCCTTCTCCTCTGTTATAGTTACAGTACATCCTTATACTTTTAATGTCTGTCTTCTTGATAGAAATTAGTTTTTTGCAACAAATCTTTCACTTTCATGTAATAAAATATTAGCATGTATTTTCTTTATTGCATCATTTTAATCATATTTACTGAAGAAATTCTTCATCTCCATATTCTTTAAATACCATAATTTACCCATCTAAACAATATTTCAATATTTCAGAAGGTCTTGTTGAAAATAAAAAATAATTCAACATATATATATATATAGTATTAAATGGTATCATCCTTATAATTTGTCTAACTCTTGTAGTTTCATTGAAATCATATTTTTTGTTATTCTCTCTAGATATGGCTGTGTGTTGACAGATGAGTGGTCTAATCTGTTTCTTAGCCATAATTTTGTATAAGTTTTGGGTTTTTTTTTATGTCTTTCTGCTTAGTTTCCTTTTCTAGGAGATGGTCTTCATGTATACTAGGCTATCCCCAAATCCTTCTGACTCTGCCTAGTCTTAATTTCATGAATTTCTAAAACCAATTTATGATTATTATATTTGATATCAAAAAATTTTAGTCAGAAGAAATAACAGAATTGACTTACTGGACATAATTTAACAAATGTCATAAAGAATATTCTAGAGCTGAGCTTCCCAACCTGTGGGTCATGACTCCTTTGTGGGATCAAAATGTCTCTTCACAGGGGTTGCTCAAGACCATAAAAACCAAAACTGGAATGCTTACATTATGATTCACAATAATTGAAAAATTATAGTTATGAAGTAGCAAAGTAAGTATTTTAGGGTTTATGGAAACTGTTTTAAAGCATCATAGCATTAGGAAGTCTGAGAACCACTGATAAAGATTAAGACCAGCTCAACACAAATTCTCAAACGAGAAAACTGGGTTTACTGTAGTCTAGGTATCTTATTTCACTAGGTTGATTTGAACAGCATACATACTTCTCAAATGTTTAAACCCCCATTTTTCTTATTTAACTTTTATCATTGAAATGTGAGTAATTAAAAGTTGCAGAATTTCATCTATGAGAAATGAAACTTATTTTTGAGACAGGGTGTGTTATGTAGTCCATTCTGGTCATAAAATCAAAAAAATCTGCTATAGTAAGAGGCTTCTGGCCTGTACTTTCAGGCTTAGCCTCAAGGTTTAGGCCTGCAGACCCACAAACCCACAGAGACACACAGATGCTTACATTAATTTTAGGCTGATTGGCCTAAGGCCCAGGCATATAACTTGCTAACTCTTTACCCTTAATCTAACCCATGATTCTTATCCAGTTCAGCCATGCAGCTCGATACCTTTTCTCAGAGCAGCATAGTTGTCCTCTGCTTCTTCTGGCTTCTCTCTGGCATTCTGCTCTGTTCTTCCTGTTCCCAGAGTTTTCTTTGTCTGGTAGCCTCACCCATACTTCCTGTCTGCCTTTGGCTAGTCAGCGCTTTTTACTAAACCAATGGGTGGGACAATTATTTACAATGGAACAACATAATCCCCCTACACTTTTCTCTCAGATTCTTGAATGCTGGGATCACAGGCATGAGACACTACACTATGTATATGGATATGGTTAGAAACCTTTTTGCTTGTAAGAGCAGTAACTTAAATCTGTCATAAGCAGCTTGTTACATACATAAAGGCTCCTGTGACACTTCAGGAACTGGCCTTGTTCCGGCTTAAGCTGTTCCCTGCAAGTCTTCCATTTTGTAATTTAAGTCCATAGGCCACTTAATCTCTGTACCATGGCCCACTTGAAAGGCACAACTTTGAAGCTGCTTTTGTCTTTGTTTTTGTGCTCTAGAATCCCTTTAAAGTTTTCTGGCTTTATGTGGGTGTGTATGCCACATGTTGGGCACCATTTGCAATAATATGAAGTTTATGGCTTGGACTTTCTGGCTTAGCCCCAGGTTTGGACTCACTTTCAGACCAGATGTTGTTTCAGTTCATAGAAATATACAGAAGCTTATATTAATTTTATGCTGATTGACCTATAGCTCAGACATATTTCTAGCTAGCTCTTTCATCTTAACTCAACCTATCTTCATTAATCTCTTTAGCAATGTGACTTGGCACCTTTTCCCAAAACAACACAGTCTACTTTCCTCAGCATCTGCTATCATCTCTCCTGGCATTTCTGCTCTGTTCTTCCTGTTATCAGAGTTTTCTTAGTCTAATAGCCCCAGCTACACTTCCTGTCTGCATTCTGGTCAATCAACTTTGCATTAAACCAGTAGCAGGAACAAATATTTACAATGTAACAGAACATAATCCCACTACACATGCTTAAATTAAATTTTCTTAATTAGTAATTGATGGTCAGGGCCCAAACTATGTGGACAGAGGCACACCTTGATTGGTAGTCCTGGGACCTAGTTTAAAAAAAAAGCAGGCTGAGCAAGTCAGTATCCAACAGTTTCTATGCTCTCTTCTTCAGCCTTCTCCTTCTAAGTACCTGCTCCATTTCAGTTTCCTCCTTCCATGACAGACTATGAAATGGAAGTGGAAGTCAAATGAACCCTTTTTTCCCAAAGTTGTTTTTGACCTTATGTTTCATTATAGAAAGAGTGCCCATAACTAGAACACTTGTATAGTAAGTTTAAATATAATTGATCCCCAAAAGTACATATGGAGTGGCACTATTAGGAAGTGTGGCTTATTGGATTAAGTATGGCTTTATGGGAGGAAGTGTGTGGTGGAAGGCTTTGAGATCTCTTTTGCTAGAGGTAACTGACCTGGAGACCATTTCCTGTTGCGTGCAAGATGTAGGACTCTCACCTACTTCTTCAAGTACCATGTCAGCCTGCAAATTGTCAAGTTCCCTGCCATGACTAGAGTACTCTAAACCTCAGAACCCATAAGCCATCACATAATTAAAAGTTTTCCCTTATAAGAGTTGTAGTGTCATTGTGTCTCTTCACAGCAATAGAAACTTTAACTAAGACACTGTGCTAATATGTTTGAAGTTATTTTTATATAATATATTTTAGAAACATTGATAGTTTATAAAAATTATAGTTCTGTGATTATTAGTTATGGTATTGTCTTATTTTGGTATTGACATATTAATTTTGAGCAATAAACATAAAGACTAAAATTTAAGCATATATTCATTGATATAACAAAAATAAAAAAATAATTGCTTAAATTAGCTAAATCCTTTGTTTCTGTGTGTCCTTGAAAAATAACACCTTACTAAGTCAGATTACATTCATTCAGTGAATACTTCTACATGATACATAAAAGTCTAGAACACATTTTTTTAAAGTTGACTGCTCTAGACACTGCCCTCAGAACATTTCCAGTGATACCAGATGAGGTAAAAATATTTTACTTTTAGCCATGTAAGCTTTTTGCATTCTAAGTTTGAAGGGTAATTTTTAAAAAATGTGTTAAGAGCAGCATATGTGAAAATATGCATAAATTATTTTACTCTTGGGCACAACTGCTAACATTAAATTCTTACCAATTGGCTTGCTTTTCTGCTAAGAAACTGAATATATATCATCACATTTTATTTCTTAGATAATTTTATTACATAAATTTTAACTCAATACTTATTTTATGGGTAGGTAAGTTCAGTTTCAGAGAAGTATTTTTTCTCTTTAACACCAGATAACTAGGATTTAGCAGATTGGAGTATAATTCCAGAACATTAGCATTTGTGATGTCAGCTGCACAGTATTTCTAGATGGTCTAGTGTCATCTCCCTTAGTGAGTTTGTACTAGTTCTTTAATTTATTTTGGCCTTTCCTAACAATTATAAAGCTGTGCAGTACAATATTATAATGTGTATTATTATTATTTTAACAATCTATTAAGATTAAATAAATTTAAATATTTGAACTTTATTTTATTAAATCTAGTTTTCTGCTAATGTTGAAACAATATTTATGAGGTTCTCATGTCTTTTATGAAAGGCATTTATGATGACAGTTCAGGTGGTCATCAGTTTGATGACAGGTGGAGGCCACTTCAAGTACCATCTTGATTCAGTAACTAATGGAAACAGATGCACAGATCCACATCAAAGCACTGGACTTTGCTCCTAGTCCAATTGACAAGAGGGAGGAGATAATATATGAGCCAAGGGGTCAAGATCATGATGGGGAGACCCTCAGAGACAACTGACCTGACCTATTTAGAGCTCACTGGCTCTGGACTGACAGCTGGAGAACCTGCATGGGACCCCACTGAGTATGGTTGACATTTGTGTGGCTTAAGCAGTTTGTGGGGCCTCTGGCAGTGGAACCAGGATTTATCCCTAGTGCATGAATTGCCTTTTTGAAACACCTTTCCTACAGAGGAGTACAGTGCTCAGCCTTGATGAGGGGAGGGGGGTGAGCACTTGGGTCCTGCCTCAACTTGATTTACCAGGTTTTGTTAACTCTCCTTGGGAATTTTTACTCCCTCTGAGGAGTGGAAAGCAAGAAAGCTAAGGAGTGAGTACAAGGAGGGCTTGAAGGGAAATCTGTGGTTGGTACATAGTAATAATAATAATAATAATAATAATAATAATAATAATAATAGTAATAATAATAATAATACCTTTCAAATTAAAAAGGAGAGAAAGAAGAAAATCGTTTATACTAATAGCTTTTAATGGTTAACTCTGTCCCATGGTACCAGGTCCTAAGTTTAAATACATATTCCTAAATTTGCAGTATGCTTTCAAGATATTCTTTACTGCTGAGAAAAACAAGGCTTAATGCTATTTTTCAGTATATCCTGGTTATAGTTTCTATTCACTCTACACCTCAAAATTCCTCCCCATTTTCCTTCACCTCTAGATCTACTCCCTTCTGGTCCCCCTTTCAGAAAATGAGAGCCCTCTAAGATATAGCAATTGAACATGACAAAATAAAATGTAATAAGATAGAAGCAAAAACTATCATATCAAAGGCTCCTCTTCTGTGGGACCTTAAGCTCTGAGAGTAGGAATATGATAGAGCCCTCCAATTTAGACTTTCTACATAATGCTGGCTGTAGGTCTCTGCATCTCTTCCCATCTACTGCCAAAAGAAACCCCTCTGATGATGACCCCTCACACACTTTTCATAAAGTCTGGTCATGGATCTCTGTATTTATTCCCATCTTCTGCAGGAGGACGTTTCACTGATGATGACAGAGTAAGGCTCTGATGTGTCTCAGTGTCCAGAGCTGAAGTTTCCTCTATTAATCAGCAATCATTCTAAATACACTGCAGAATTTTAGGCAACCTGGCAAAAGCTCAAAGAGAAATATTTTGGATCATGTAGGTGGGAAGTAACTCTGCCTCAGAGACAGCTTTGTGTCCCTTCCTAAGTGACACACCAGACATCTGTTTAGTCCCCACTTCTTGGCTCAACTTGAACCTTCCTCAGACTCCTCTAGTACAGACCACAAAAAAGCTTCTGGCAGGTAATCAAGACATTACATTCTCTTATCTCTATCTCATTTTTTTTTTTCTTTTAGCAAAGGGAAACGCTCTCTTCCCTGGAATTCTTAGAGCAATCTCTCTGAGTTCCATGAATTTAAATAGGGAACCAACACCAAACAGAGATCAAAAGGGGGACAAGAAATAAATGAACTCTAGAAGATTGCTAGTTCAACCAAGCATAGCATTTCTTCAGCCTTTATTGCAGATCAGTATCCGTTCGTCTTAGACGTTTACTGCCTATTGTGAAATACAAGCAAGTTCTGTCCAAGCTGGAAGGTGCAGAGAGCAGGCAACTGGAAACAATGATCAAAGAAGCTAGGCCTGGAGCACACAGGGCTTAATGGATGGGGACATTTAAGTATCTCTTGTACAGTGTTGGGAAGCCCCTTAGAAGAAACCCCCTAAGAAGGGAAGGCTTGAGTTCTTACCCTACTGGGAACCAGAGCCAATTTCACTAGTGTCTGTGTGGTAATCCATCGTATAATACACAAGAATTGTACCTTCTTGTAATTAAAATATGGAGATTAAACAAAATAATTTGCATGTCTGTAACATTGGCTACTATCTTTATACTTTGGTGTCTATATCACAAATTTAATAAAATATCAGATAGAAAGACATTCAAGGAAAAACTTGGTGCTTGTCATTATTGCTTACAGATTTTAATTTTGTTTTACAGAATTTGATTTTGTTTAATATTGTGTTTGCTTAATTTGTTAGTATTTCTTAAATAATTACAGGTAATAGCTAATGAAATGGTCTTTGTGATGTTTTAAATATAATCTAGAGATGACTTAGAGGACAAGAAAAGATACCGATAGGTTACATGTAAACAATGCTCCCCTGTCTACTTTTGCCGAGTAGTGACACACATGGCAGGCTTCAAGATCATTGAGGACATAAACATACTTTTATTTCTAGCCAGTCACTAAATTAAAGCAAATGATCACCACAATCAACAAGTAGATTTAAGGTGAACATCCTGTACACAGTGCTGTCAAATACTCTCTGAGGACTGCTTGTTATCAGTGCGTACTGGCTTGCACTAGCTGCCTGTGAATAGCAAAGAGATTTCCTTTTCTCTTTGAAAACACCAGATTGCTTGGGAAATACACATACCCATTCATGCTAACTCAGTATCAGCACTACTTCCTTTTTCTCCTGCCTTTACATGGAGATGTCTTTGGTTAGCAAAAGATTTATTTTCAATATAGTTTGCCAGTACTTCTGCATTTTTATGTGTGGTTCAAGAAATACTTGAGCATGTAGACTGACAAAGGGGAAAGGCCATAACTATCAGAGAAAATTTGAATTTCCATTACTAGTGTTTGATTTTATTTTTATTTTATCCACATAGAACAGTAATTTTAGCATCTGAAAAATTGCAAGATACAAGCAGATTTACTCCAAGTCCTGGCAGATAATTAAGTCCATTATTTAAAAATATGATATTAGAACCTAAGTCATTCATGTGTATATTAGTGTATGTGTGTGTGTTTCTTTATATTTAACACTTATATTTGTTAAGAAATACTTGAAAAATATAAGTAAGAAGAGCTGTTCCTCCTACTAGTCTTTAGAAAGGGTCATTTATGTAGATACTGGCTTCATATACTCATATAGTCTATAATTAGGTGATAAATATTGTGTCTGGAGTCAGGTAACAAGGTATTTCTTTGTGTAAATTCCTCTTAGTGGAAGTGAAAATAAATTCAGGAACAATAGCAGAATTGCATGAGTGCTTTTTCATGAATGGACAGTTGAAATCCTAATTCAAGCATGGGCTTAAAGGAGAATTTTAAAGAATGCTTACCACAGGATTGTTTGTGAAGTGTAGAGAACTGTAAATCTCGGAGCAATTAGACTCACTGTGTAATGCCAATAATTTCAGCCCACTGAGCCTGAGCTGCATTTTAAGACCTGCAAGTGGCATCTGGTGAGGCAGAGCCCACAGCACCCACATGATGATGACCATTTAGGTATGTAAACCTAATACCTCAATAATCGTGTATTTCAAAAAATTAAAGAACAGAAATTGCTAAAGAAAATGGACTAATAGATTTTAGTCAAAGTATAAATCTTCTGTATCTATGGTGATTTTAGCATTTGTATAAAGCTTTGAGACAAAAGTTAGTGCATATGTAATATTTCTGTGAGAAAGATTAACGAGCCCTTTTCTGGGTTGAAGAACTTCTAAGGCACAGTGATGTGGGAATGCCTTTCTGTATGCTGTGAATATCAGTCTTTAAATAAAGGAGCTGTTTTGGGCCATGACAGGCACTATAGAAGAAGTAGGAGGAGAAATCAGAGCATAGGTGGGAGAAGCAGGGCGGAGTCAGGCAGATCGAGCAAGCTGCCCAAGGAGCAACATGTAAGGAGCACAGGTGAGCCACGGGCCACGTGGCAGACAGATTAATAGAAATGGGTTGATTTAAGATGTAAGAGCTAGCTAGCAATGTGCCTGAGCCATAGGCCAAACAACATAAAGTTAATATAAGCGTCTGAGTCATTTCTGGAGGCCTGAGCAGCAGCAGCTGGCTGCTAAGGGGTCTGGCACAGCAGGTCTGTGGGTCTGGGCCTCTGGCCACCCGGGACCAAGAAACCCCACTACAAACAGCACAGTTTACATTTGTAGTCTCTCTTCTCTTACAGATATTTATTATCTAAGTGATAGCAGGGAAAATGGGTATTGAAGATTCCTTATTGAAGATTCTTTCATGCCAGTGTGATGATGTAGAGGATGTTAAGATTTGCACACATCCTGGACTTGAGGAAAATTTTTGTCATGAGGTCCATAGTCCATTCCTTTACAGATGTGCAGATGAAGGCTTTTACACTTTTTTTTTTAGAGTACAGTTTTGAATTCAGATTATTTTAAGCCTATTAAACTCAACAACTAGGCAATATTACAAATGGAAGAAGGTATTGTTCTAGCAGCCAGAGAAAGGACTTTCTGGACCTTTCTTCTCTGGATATAACAGAGCCAAGGCATTCTGAAATCAAGGTTGGTGGGTCTCATAACTTATAGGAGAATATTTCAAGCCTTGAAATATAAATACGTCCTTATGTTTGAGTTAAATGACTAAGATTGGTAAACAGAAGGTAGCATGCAAGGAAACACCTTTCCCTTCCTGGGACTATATGATTTAACAATTTATAATTTAGATAGCAGATACACTTCCATAGCATTGCACTTGTATTTCTATGCTTTCATTCAACTTCCAGAGAATAACTACAATTAAAATCATTGTTTCATTCCATTTTTCTGGATTTGAGTAGAATCATTTCTTTATTCTGTCATCAACACTCTGTTAGATAAATGTTCACATATCAATTAGCCACAAGCAGGATACAAGTGCCTTTCTTTATAATTTCTCCTCTAACAGCAGATCATGGTATAAAGTCACACACACACACACACACACACACACACACACACACACACACACACACACACACATGAATGCACACACAAAATGGAATGAGTTAGAGACAATAAAAGCATATCCTTTATGAATACCTCCCCCACTGCTAATTTCAAATGCCTTGGTATTGAACACAGTCATGTAAGCATATTCCTTCAGCTTCACAGTTGAGGAACCCTGGAAACCACTGAGGCTTGAAATTTATACACTTAGGATTAGATGACACATTGGGCTAAAACACTGAAGGAGATTACTCAAGGAGGAACGGGGAAGAGGGTAGGTGGTAATCGATTCATTCTTATCTTGAGATACCCATATCCAGAAGATTTTAATAGATGCTCTTAAAATATATTAAGAGAAAATAAAAGAAAACCTGGATCAGTCCAAGACCACCATGAGGACAGTCCTTCATTTGTTATTTTCAATAGAACTGTTAAAAAATGTTTAGAATGCATTCTAAAGAATAGTATTCATCAAAGCATATTCTAATTAATAGTATTACTCTATAGCAATTACATTTATTCACTGTGTTTAAATACTTAATATAGATATATACATATATATGTATACACATATGATATAAAGATATCTGAATTCCAATTCAATTTATGAAAGAAGTAATGTAATGGTTAGCTCTTCAAAACAATTTATTTTATAGATGAGATCTCTGAATAATTATGTAAAACTAGGCAAGTCATGAAATTTGCCTCTGTATGCCTCAAATTTCCAAATATCTAAAAAAAAATTGCCTTTACCATACTTTGTGTATTTGTAAAATAAAAGAACATTTGAGACAAACTTTAAAGTATGCTATTGTGTATAAACAACTGAAATTTCCTAGAAGTTAAATATTTTGAGCTTAATATGTATTTTAAGTATGTGCATAAATACAATAACAAATACTTTTAAATACATACATAAACAATACATAGTTTAATGACTGTATATAGATGAGAATCAGTCATGGTAAGTTATACATAGAATAAGTACAGCTGTGAAGTGGATAAAGTAAAATACAACAAAAGCGAACTTATAAACATCTGATAATAAAACTGTTTCTTGAATAGAAGAAGCATGATGAATTAGACTGAGTTGAGTCTATAGAAATGTACTTGTCTATGACAAATGAGAAAAACCATTGTGGTAGATGTGTGCTATAGAATTGTGAATATGCTCTTAACATTATTCTAAATGTATCATAAACTCTACATACTTACCAGACTGTCATCAGTCTTATCCATACTTGGCCATATCACATCTTGGAATATACTTGAATTATATTGTCTAACTGATAAGTTATCAAAATAATTTATTTTAACTAATACTTGCTATAATGTTCTTCTATTAAACAAATACTAGCAACACCAAGAACACAGTCTCAGAGACCTCAGACTTATGAAGAATCCTCTGTAGAAAGGCGTACTCATTGTTTACTGCACGATTGCTTTTACTGAGAAGAGAAAGGATGTATGCCAATCATTCTCTGATAGAGAACACATGTTGAATGGCCATTTCATCAAAAAGTCAATAGGAAATGCTATAAGCTTGTCTAAATTACAGTCCCAGAACTTGTCCCAAAATATCTTTCTTTAAGAGGAATATTAATATTTAAATATTTTGGATATTGTTTACATGTTTCCTACATTTTTGGTATACATTCACTTCATTATATCCTGATATAATTAATCTCAACCATTATACTTAAATAAATATAACATGAGTTCGATTTAAATTGAATATAAATTTGTCATCAGAACTGTTACCAGTATTTTAAAAACTTTATGCTCTTATAACTACCAATAAACACACATTTTAAAATATTAAAGTTATAGTTCTCTCCTGGCATCTCCTGGGTAAACTGTAATAACTGTACAAACAACATAATGACCATTATAGAACCCTACAAATAAATTGACTCTTTGAAATATGTCTTGGTTTATTTAATACAATGTCCTATCACTCAAAACCAGTATCAGCACTTTTACTAATTGAGATGTATTTTACTCTCTTTAACAATTCATTTTAATTGATAATCTGAAAGTAGTGTCTTTTATAACTATATTAGTTAAGCCCTATTTTTCTTCATAAGAATTCAGACCTGGGAGGCTTATTTTATCTAGCATTTTGATCATTTTGAATGACAAGTTGTTCTACCAACATATTTTCTAATAAATCATATAGTTTTGTATTTACATAGAAGGCACTGACATAAGGTCACATTTTTCTCATACAACTCATGGGAAATCAAAATTCTTATGAAACCATGTTCGAAATGTTTATGAATAATGATGTTTCAAAAAATACATGGCTGACATTTTTGAATTTCATTTTTAAGAGTAAAAGTCAAATACAATTCCAGTAGGTCAGCAACTAGGTTCATATATCAAAGTAGAGAACAGAGTGAATGTAAAAGAAATTGTTTCCTTCTGCAGTATCTGATGTAAGATCCTCATTAGTCTATACACATCTAATACAGCAGACATCTGAATTCATATCAATTATATGTATCATCTAGGTCTATGCTGGAAAATGTAACTGCTTTCTTTTTTAATATAAAATAAAACAATCTAATATAACCTTAGACCATATAAGTTGGTAAAATCTCACACACAAAATACACAAAATAAAGTTATATTTTCTAAATATTTTTGAGAATTGTTAAGAAAATTTAGTAAAACCAAGAATATTTTTAAAACACAGGAATATTTACTACACTTAATTAGATACTTCAGAGATAATGTGACATACTAGGTAGGAACAGAGTTTCTGTGCCCTGACTGGGCCACTGTGGATCACTGAATCTATTTGCATATTCATTGGCTTATCTTTAAAGGAAAAGATGGTGACAGTATGTGCTTGCTTGTAGTCACAATGAAGATGAGCTCTGGTAATATGATAATCAGGGGAAGAGGGATACATGCATTTTAAATACCATAATAATTCTAAATATGGAGTCAACAGGAGGTATGGAGCACAGCAAATATTCACAACAAATGCTATACAATTTGACTATATGAACTTTTTCATTAATCCAATTAAAATAATTAAGTAGCATAATATAGAAAAACACAGACAGTAATTCAAAATTAAGCATATGTATTACTTCCAAAACAGTGAACTTAATGTGAAATAAGTTTTATAACTATTGAAGTAGCATGTATATGCTAAGTGAGGCATTTATACTAAATAGACAATTTTTTATATTCTCAGAAAGAAGGTAAAATAATATCACCATTATAAAAATAAATTTGCAAATATTTATAATGGAATTTAAAATATTTCAATTATTTTACTTAAAAATAAAATTTCATAATTTTGTTTTAAATTTTTAAATCATTTTGGTTAACATAAAAGTATAATAACATTTATGATGTTAATATTTCTGAAACTACAAAATGCATGTTAATCTTGAAGATAATCTACTACTTTAATTAATCAAAACACATTATATAGAATACATTTTAATATGTGCCATGTTCATGAAGAATTGTTAACTTACAAATACCATACAGGGTATATAACATAAGCAAAGGAAAATAAATTAAGCAATTAAAAAACAACCATAAACAATGCTGAGAGAAATACATGAAAGCTTCATTAAGTTTATGATGTGGTTTCAAGGAGGACAGCTCATATAGGCATATATGTTTGAATACTTGCTTCCCAGTATATTGCATTACTTGAAAAATGTTTGGAGACTTGGTCTTGTTGGTGGAGACTAGGGGTGGGTTTTGAGGCTTTGAAAACTTACGTCATTACTAGTTAGCCTTCTCTTCATCACTGTTCTCGTTATGTGAACTTGAATGACATGCTGCTCCAGTGACATGTTTGTCTACCTGCTATCATATTTCTCACATGTTAGTTATGGACTCACTCTATTGAACTGTAATCTTAACAAACTTCTTCTTGTATGAGTTGCATTGATCATACAGTGATGGTGTATGCCTGTAATTCTAGCTTTGGGGAGGCAGTGGCAAATAGATCTCTGTGAGATCTCTGTGAGTTTGAGGTCAACTTTTTCTATAAAGCCAGTTCCAGAATATCTAGTTCTGTTATACAGAGAAACCCTGTCTTGAAACACACACACACACACACACACACACACACACACACACACACACACGTGTCATAACTTGCTCTGATTTAAAAGTATTCTTAGAGTTCCAGTAAGAAAGTTGATGAAGCTTTGTGAGTATGTTGGAAGCCTTAGGGGACAGATTACAATTGAAAGAAATTTCATCATCTGGAGAATGACTTTGAACTGGATATTGGTACTCTGGCCTGTTATGATTGTTCCTTAGCTAGCAAGATATATTGCAGCTTTGCTATGCTATAGGCTGTCTGCTATGCTGAAGTGACTTCAAAATGCCCCACAAAACAGAAGCATTTAACCACGAACGCAAGCTTCTGAAATCATAAATACTATCTAAACTTTCAAAGTTAATTCTTTCAGATACATTTTTTTAAAATAACAGAAATCTGATGAGCGAAGAGTACAAATGTATAAATTTTGAAATTATTAATTTATGGGTATACGCAAATATACAATAGAAGTAATGTGCAAAATATATATTGGAAGTGGTTGCCAAAGTGTATCAGATTCACAAAAGTAAAGGATGATGAAGGAGAGAAGCTGGCACGGTTTTAGAGATGGCGACATATAAATAGCATATGAATGAATTGAGAAGAAGTTAGGGGACAGAGAGAAGCTGTCACTTTAAAGGAGTGACAGTGAGCCAAGCATCTGGAACACAGTGTACTAAAAACATAAATGGTGTCAAGAATATGAATATATGCAGACCCCATTCGGATAAAGAATTCAGAAGAGACAGAAGCATGTGGAGTGGAGAAAAGAGCATTAAGATGAAAAGAAGAGAATCAACTTTAAGTTCAGAAGCCCGGCATAGCGGGTAAAAATCAAAATAATGAATATATATTATATATTACAATATATTAAATATATATTGAAAAGAAGAATCTACAGCACAGACAGGAACAATAACTTGGGCATTACATAGGAAGGAAAAATTTGACCTGTAGTTTTTAAAAGTCAGTATCAAATGGAAGATGATAGATAATGGGGGAAAAAACTGCACTGAATTTCCCTGTCCCAGAGGCATGTAAGAACGTAGGGAGGGGGGGTTATATAACTAGAAAACGGAAGGAGAGTGAAGGAATTTAGACTGGACAATCCGAAGTGATGAGGTAAGTCACAGCCTTGTAATGGAAAGAAAGGAGTTGTTTTAGGAGATGGGAAACCATGTGTATTTCTGAGTGAGGACCCATGAAATAGCACACATGTCACTGGAAGGACATACTGGTATCAGTTAGTTGGGTGCTGTAGTAAAGAAGCAAAGGAATAGTGGCAGCTACAACTCAAAGGGAAGAGTGAAGAAGTCAATTTCATTTAACCTTTCTTGGCTTTCCTTTGGTCTCCAGCAAATAAAAATCTTGATTAGATGAGCCCACATCTCCTTTCTGACACAAATGTTCACACAGTTTGGTTAGCTGATCTACAACAACAGAAAGAGCAGCAGTTCCTACTAAGCGACCTCAATGAAGAATGTAAAAATAATTAGACTTGAAGCAGAGCAATGAGCCCCAGGAGGAAAAAAAGGAAATCCAGGATACTGCCTTGTGGACTGTCTTCCACACAGGCTTACTTATAAGGAGTCCAAGGAAAAAAAAATCTAGAAATGTATCCAACTTTTAGAAACTTGCATCACATATATAAATTATTTTCTTCTAAGTTTGTGCACAAATTTCCTAACTAGGGGCTTCATTCAAATACGGAAAATGTTTTGACCTTTACATATGAACCTTTCAGCAAGCAAAAACAGATTTATCACCCTTTCCAGAGAAGAGGCTTTGCTCGCAGCCAGTTTTTTTGTTTGTTTGTTTGTTTTTGTTTGTTTGTTTGTTTGTTTGTTTTTCAGGTCACTGCTGTGTTTATGCACAATTCACTCAGGAGAAAATACTAAAGTGTATCTGGCTCTCTGACATAATTGAAGACCTAGTACCTGTCTCCTAATACCACTCTTTCAGCCGGCTCAGCTCTATGTATGTTCTTCCATCCCCAAGTTCAACACACTTTATTTCCATGGTGTTTATCAGAATTTCTAAACTATAAACTGGGGGTAGGACACACCCAGGACTCTCAGAAGACTGGGGTAGGAAGATAGAAGACTGGGGTAGGAAGATCATTGTTAGTTCAAAGCCAACTTGGTTATAATGAAGTCAAAGTTAGCAGGACTACATATTTAGAGCTCGTTTTAAAATTCCATCACCACAAAACTATAACAATAATGAAAAATATTTATACATTCTACTGAAATATGGAGTTCCACCATATATCCTAGTAAGGTGAACTCTTTTGTATTCTTCATTTTCATATTTAATGGAGTTATGAAAAAATACAAGTATCAAAAGCTTTAACAATACAGCATAAATGAACTCTATAAAATTACCTTTCTAAATGAACAGAATTGAAAGTTCAAAGCAACTTCTACATTCTAAAACTTTCCCTTAGAGCAGGCCTGAAGAAACAGATAAAGATGCTACCTGCCATAATCTCACAAGAGGAGCCATACCAAACCCTCCTTTTCCATGGACACATCATGTACATGTATTAAATATTAATGTTATTACTGTCAAGATATTATCTACTTTAACAGTATATTGTTATCACTCTTCTGACAATTTACCCCACTCCTTAGAATATGCTTTCATTTTATAGACAAAGGACTTATTAGCAGGCCAAAATATTCCTATTCCTATATCTTGAGTTATTGACATTGTATCCAGTGAAATATAAAGACAACATGAATATTTGAGGCATAAGTATATACTTCAAAATACTGAAATAAGTAGGTCATCTGTAAAATCAAGTAAATAAAACAATGATTAGGGAGATGTCTCAGTTAGCAAAAATATCCACTGTGCAAACCTAAGAACCAGCTTTTGGATCCCAAGAAACTACATAAAAAACCAGTGTGTCCATGAATGTAAATTCAGTGCTGGAAGGAAGGGTCCAGAGTCTCCTAGCTCAGTGAGCGATCCTGTCTCAAAGGAACATTGCCGAGTGTTAGAGAAGGGTACTTAGTGTTCTACTGTGATGTCTGCAAGTAAGTAGGTGGGTCCACATACCTACATACACCTGCAAACACATTTAAGAAAATATTTATGTGTAAAAATATATAAAAGACTTGCTTTCAAGAAATCTGAAAATTAGAATTTTTGTGTTTAATTTTATCTGTGAGTTCTTTTAGAGATTTTGTGCTTTTGATGTGTTCCAAGTCTTTTTATGTTAAAAGAACAAAGAGAGGTAAAGTGATAAATGGCACCAGGTTATGTCAGTTGAGAATCTGCTCATGTAAAGACATTGTGCATTTTGGTGTGCATGTGTGTGTTTATATGTGTGTGGCCATATTGCTTGTGCTATTGCACACACTGACAAGTGTGATGTCAAGAGTCCTGTTCTGACAAATTGACTTACCAAGTCTGGAGTAAAGCTGAAGATAAACAAGCCCCAGTGATTTTTCCTTTTGTTTGATGACACCCACAACCTTGAATGTACAGGCATTCATGTCTCTGTTTTTTTATTTGGTGCTGGGGTTTGAACTCAGCACTCATTCATGCACAGCAAATGCTTTAATTCACTGAGCTGTATAATTATTGTCTCTCATATATGCTGTCTCTTAAATGTACATGCATATATTAAGTTTAATTTTGATTTAATATGTGTGAGTGTGTGCGTGCATGTGTGCATGTGTGCATGTGTGTGTGTGTGTGTGTGTGTGTGTGTGTGTGTGTGTGTGTGTGTGTGTGTGTGTTGATACACGATATCACTGTATAATCTGAGCTGACTAAGAATTTGCTGTGAAGTCCAGAATGGAGTAGTTTGAAATCCTATTACTACACACCCTCTCATCAGCTTGGATTATTTCAAGTACTCGCTTTTCTTTCAATTCTAAAACAACTTTTGTAATATATTATGCAGGCAGTTCTAGAACAGTTTGTCCATTGTGTCTGAGTCCTTATACCTGGAATCATTACTGCTACACAAAGAAAGACAAATGTTTCTGCATGGAGAATGTGACAATATTTCTTCTTTTTTTTCATTTTATTATGTTTCATTTTAAAAAAGTCTTTTTTACCCCTGTGTTCCTCTGCTCTCCCTCTTTCCCTCCTCCCAATCTTTCCCAGTCAGCCTTCAGCTTCCCGCTCCGCATCCCAAATCCCTTCCCCTAAAAGGACAAGAATTCCCAAGGTGGGTCAGCTTGGGGTGGGACAGGGTAAGAGAATATTTCTTCTGAACTTGATTCAAATTAAAAATCTTTCTAAAAATGGTTATTATGTCAATATCTTGGACTACCTAACGCATACAGACCATAATTTATCTATTCTAAGTAAGGGACAATGAAAAGCTCATCAACAGACCCTGACTAAGCGCTTCCTTGAGTTTTCCTTGAAAAAGAAAAACAAAAACCTCACTTAGTAACTCACTTTTCCAATGCAACAGAAAGAATGAAATAAATAAATAGAGAAAAAAGGAACAGCTATGTTTGCTTAGGCTTTGCACCATCTCAATTGTTTCTCTGTAAAAATGTTCTAGAATAGTGCTATTAGAACATGATTAGACTCCTCTTTTGCAAAAATGGAGGAGGAGGATGTCAAGATCAAATAATTTAGGGAGTTTGGTTAGACAGACTCTGCTGTTTATCTTCATGGGGAAGAGAGAACACAGTTCCCAGATTTAATGACTGCAATTCAGCCTGACAATGTCTTATGGGGATAGAATTACATTAAAAACACTTAGAAAACTCTTCATGTCAGCGGCACTGGAAAAGAACAATATTAGTTGAGAAAAGTGATATGAGTTAATAGGTAACAGTTTCTTTATAAAATTTCCACTGTATGTAAATATTCTGAACTTCAGCTCAAGATGGGCTCTGTTTGTTCTCCCTTTCTGTATTCACTAACTGTATTGGTTAAACCCCTCACTAAACTACACAGTTCTGTTACACACACACACACACACCCCAGAATTCTGATTTTAATACTCTTAAATGATTTAGAACAAAAGAATTCTCATAATAGTCTTCATATCTCACAAATATGTCTAGTAACAAGATAATGATTCTTAATAAAGAATAACAACTGATCTCATTAAAGTCCAATAAACTTCAGAAATACCTTATTAAGTCAAAAAGGGTATAATCATTCAAAATAAGCAGTGGTTCTAACATATTCTGGAAACATTGTACTAAATTTATTGTTCACCTCCCAACAACTGAAGTCTCCCAAATAAATATTACAGCTGATGAACTATATCAATTTGTATATAAAGAGCATCAGGAGTCACATATGACATTAACCTTATGAGGCAGATCATAATTTTAACAAACAATATTTGGGAGAAGAGAGGTTTTAATTTGTTTTCTGCATGAAATATACATGTATGTAAGTAACACAACTATATATATTATAAATATAACATATATTCTTCTTAGATGTAGATAAATTATGTAGATAATTTGAACACCTGGAAAAAGCTTATATCTTCTCATGATTAAAAGCCAACATTGGATCTCTGCATCTGTCTCCATCAGTTGGAGGAAATCTTTCTGATGATGCTTATTCTAGGCTCCATTTACTCGTATAGCAGAATATCAGTAGTGATTATTTCATTGATTTAAAAAAAAATTTCTGGTCCTGTTTGGTTCTATCACAGGTCTCTAAACTATCCAGACTCAGGGTCAAGAATAACAGAAAAAACCCACAGAATCAATTGACCTCATAGGGGCTCATAGAGAGTGAACTGACAACCAGGAAGCCTGCATGGGTCCGACTTGGTCCCTCTGCATATATGTTATAACTGTGTAGCTTGATCTTCTTGTAAGATTTCTAACAATAGGCACAGAGATATTTCTGACACTTTTGCTGGTTTGGGGGATTCTATTTCTCATATTGGGGTGCCTTGTCCAGTCTTAATGTGATGGAAGGTGGCTAGTTTTAATGCAACATAATATTCCATGTTTGGTTGATATCAATGGAAGGCCAACACTTTTATGAATGGGAACAGAGGAGGGCATGAGGGTGACAGAGGGGAGGTTAGTAGGAGTGATTGGAAGGGGAGGAGAGAGAAAGACTGGGAAGAAAAGAGGGAGGGACACTGGGTGTAGATTTTAATAATAAATTACTTTTTAAAAAAATGCTTACACTGTGACAGTGAGATCCTCTACATAATGTTCACTATTTTCTCTCCTTGTTCACATGATTTAGAATCCTGGGATACAGATATAGTCACAGCAAGAAATAAAACAAAAAGATAGTAAAGGTGCTCTGTACAATAGATTGGCAGTTAATGCTTTTATATTTGTGAGAGAGAAAGAGATGGAGACAGAAATAGAGACAGACAGAGAAAGTGATAGGGAAATAGATTTACAAAATCACCATCACTGCCTTTGTACCATTATACATTAAACTACTTGTCATAATAAATACCCCACGCAAGAAACAATTCAGGCATAGGTAATATTTTGTATACAATGCTTATCTACATTTTATCGATTAATTCTTTTTATATGAATCTATGAAAAAGAATAGGGTTATGAATCACCCCATGTATGAAAAAAAATGGTTTCCATTAAGGAATTTTGTTAATATTTGAATGTAAAGATTCTTTTCTTTTAGTTTTCCAAAAAAGTAGAATTCAATAGTGAGATGTAAATTCCTGCAACACTATCTATATTTAGTATCTTATTCTCTATTGGTCTCTTCACTTTCCAGAGTCAATACCTTTAGTAATAAATTTTGAGATACTGTCTATTCAATGCCCTTTTTGCATAATTTCAATAAACTTCAGCAAGATCAAAGTTGACTTGACTAATTTACTGATATAGCTATATTACTGATTTACTATATTACTGATATTACTGTATTACTGATTTACTATATTCTATTTATGTATATAGCAAATATTTTTGCTGTATATACAATTGTTAATCAAAGAGAGAGTACTTTTATATCTTTTTTAGTCATTTAAAAGATTTGTTAAATTTAATAGTAGGATAGCAGGAAACAGATGAGAATCAGTAGGAAGGCTATAGAAATATGTATCAAGTTTCCTGATGTTATATTGTTTTCAAGTTCAAAAATACTGATTAAAAGAAAATTTTAACTTTTAAATCTTAAGGAAATTTTTAATATTTTAGCTGCCTTTTACCTTATAGTATCATTGATATAATTCAATAATTAAGTATCAGGTACTTGCTATGTCTTTTTATTAAGAATGTCATACATGTGGATAATGTTTTTATTAAATCTTTCATTATTTTTTCCTCAGTAACACTTCTATCTATGCCACCACTTTTTATTCTTAATTTCAAATATATTATTTTTCTAACAAAACCCCTGCCGAGTCCACTTAGTGCTACGTGTATATGTGGTTGAAGGGCAAGGACAATCTACTGCAACATGGCCTCTCAGAGAGCACATCTTTGAAGTGAATGCACTCTCCATCCTTCAGCAGGTATCAGTTGTCAATATTGTCGCAAATAAGCATGGGATTTTGTGAACCTTTTCCCTGACTGTATTGAAATATGTGGTTTGATCTTGTACAAATCCTGTGCATATAGTTGCAGTGTCAGTGAGTTTATGTATGCCCCAGCCCTTTAATGTGTGGCAAATAATGATTCATTGAAAATATCTACTTTCTTTGCCTCTGATATCTTTCAGTTCCCTTTTTTACAGTAACTATGAGCCATGGAGGGGAAAGAGGCAGTTATCTAGATGGACCAGTAAATGCTCAGTATTATCCTTTGTTTCTTTATTTGTCTGTTTTTTTTTTTTTTTAATCTAGGAAGGAATACATGTATATTATAAACCAAGACTATGTTATGATTCAGGTATGAGATTTAAAACTATACTTCAGTAACAGAAATAGACTATTTTTCCCTTTTCTTGTATGACAAATAGATAGGTAAATGTATATGCGCATCAGGAATTATATGAGTCACCCAGTCATTCTGTCATAAAGGGCATCTATTTTGCTGTCACTTAAAGTCTCGTTTGAGGTAACTTTCAATGCTGCTGCTATTAGCGGAAAAGCTTAAAGGAGCAAAAATAGAGAAGATGAATTATTTATTTCAGTGTGGATCAATCTGGCCAAAACTAAAATTGTTATATAGCTCTTTGATTTATCAAATTTACTTTTCTTCTCTTAAATGGTGATGTTAGACACTAAAATGTTTCAAAGTAGCATCTCAAAAATTATATCCTGTGGGAAAAAAAATGTGCCTGCCCAGGTCTGAAACAATGGTTCTCTATCTTTAAATGTTGATATCTACCCAGAGAAACTGATTTTCTTACAGGTTAAAATAGCAATTAGGAATAGTAATGCTGTCAGAACTGATCAATGCTTTTAAAACATTTTGTAAAGACAATCTTTTAAAATATCTTTTTAGTGAAGAGAGTATAGATATTTTTCTCTATTAGCATCCAAGATCAAAGGGTTTCAACTTAAAATTTCTTTACAAAAATTCTCTAATGCATCATGCTAATCATTCTTTAATAATAGTAGCAAATATGAGCAAGTTTAAGTTCTTATAATTCATGTATGTTCATCTTAAAAAGGCATACATCAGAGAAAATTATGTCATCTATCTAGATAAGACAAAGAATAATTTATGTTTGTTATAAATGGCCACAAAACAAGTTTTTACAAGGCATAAACATGAGTAAAATTAAATATCACGATGAGTAATATTAAATGTTAACTTTTGGATTTCCAAAAACTCAGAATCACAAAAAAATGAAAATCAATAAATTCTACAAATAATTAACAAAAATAATATATTTTTAAATAATGCTACCATACAAAAATATTTTTATGGACTTGCCTAAGGTGTATGTTCACAAATTATTTCTATATTAGATAAATTTAGGCCAGAAAAGTATACATCCAAAAAATGTGCTTTAATATTACACATAGAATGGCTGACTTACAGGCTGATATAAAAAGAGATGATTGTTCTCCAAATACAAAATGGCTACATTTATGGATTAACCAGTATGTATATTTGTTTTATTTGAGAATTATCTCATAAATATGTCTTTTATTAGCTCAGTTTGAGTCTGATTTCCCCAAAGCCTCATCCTCCTATTTCCCAGATGGTGACAATATTTTTAGAAGAATGGGGATTCTTAAGGAGTTGGGTCTATGAGGAGTACCTAGAATAAAAGGGAAGGGTTTTTGAAGTATTTTCTCAATTCCAGATAGACTCCTGACAGGTTGAGCTTCCTGTCAACCATGGAGTGAATGGCCTCCAATACTCATTTTAATGCTGTGATGTGCATTGCTCAACTAGGCCTGTCCTGACTTTGTTGAGAGAAGCCCAAAGAAACTCTGAGCTAATATCTTTCAGTGTGAGTATAGCTATACTCTGAGCATTTTTATATGAAGTGTAATTTTTATTCCAAATACTGGCTTAGTAGGAGAATCAAACAAGACTTCATCTTAAAAAGTTACATATAGAATAAGCTAAATGAGGTAAAGGGATCAAATGTGGTACAAGGAAGTCTCCTCAGGAGGGGAGAATGGCCTGTAACACTTCCATCATATCCTGCTTGCTTAGGCGGAACTTAGTTTGCTTCCTCTAGTTTCTAAGGTCAGAGATTGCCTTCCGAAGTCTATGAAGACCAGAGGATTCTCGTCTTCTTCTTGAAACACTTAATGACTTCTTATCTCATTCAAATGAATACAAAATTGTTAAAATGTCCTATAATGTTTTACAAACTAATCTATTATCATGTTCCCCCTTCTTCATCTGTCTTACTCTAGCTTTATTTGTATAGCCATACATTGTTGCAACTCAACTCTTGACAAGAAAGAAATTAAGAAAAGAGGATTTATCTTGGTTCTTTCTGGTGGTTCAGTCCATCCTGGTGGAGAAGACACATTAGGACGGTCCTGAGCCTTAGTGACAGACACATGCTCACATGGGGCAAGGCGGTCAAGTATCGTTTCCCCTGTCCCTTTAATTGCCTGTCTAGGTTATGGCACCCTCCATGGCCTATGTTCAGCTAGTTCTCCTGGGTGAAAATGACCTGGGTGGAAATAACCCACAGTCATATGCTCCATTAATGTCATAAGTGTCTTGGAATCTAGTCAGGTTGTCAATCAAAGCTAACCATTGTGCTTGCTTTCACAATGTGCTAAACCACAATGTGCATTTTACAGAACAGCCTTCGTATACGCCAGTGTCTTCTTTCAAAAAGAATTCTTTCTGTTCTATTTTTAATAGTGTCATTAGGAATCATGTCAGGAAAATGTTTTCATTATGAAATTCAGAGTGTAGTAAAATTTATGAAAGATAAAACTAAATGGTAAAAGTTGACGAAGTCTGGTTTTGTCATAATTTAAAACTCACTATCAAATGAGTTCTGTTAACATTCCCGTGTCTCTCAGAGTCTTAATTTGCATGTCTCTAAAATAAATTTTATTTTATTATTATTATGGGAAACAATAATCTTGTATACTTAAAATGAGTATATATCATGTCATACTATCCAATGCAGTATTACTTTCATTTAATATGAATTTTAAGGTATTGGTAAGATATATTGAGTTTTCCATAGAGCAACAGAAGTCTATGGATTCTGAAAGGTAAAACCATGTCTCCACACCTTTTCACCTTCAGAGGCTGTGTTCTAACTTACTTCATACCAACTATAACAAATTTTGGCATTGCTTTGTCAAAATAGCATTTATTTTATCTTATTCTTAGAATATTTTCTCAGTGAGAACCTCCTGCCTGCTCCTGGGCCTGTCCTTCAAGAATGTACTAACTAATCATGTTAAAATGGGGATCACAACCAAGGAGATGTGGACAGTGGTAAGAGAAAAAGACAAACTAACAGGGAAAAACATTAGAATTAGAATCTAGAGTCCTTAAAACACTTTTGGAAAAAATAAATAAGTATTTTTATTCCTTAACTGCATAGTGTGCCACTGATAATTTTGGACATTCTTAGCATTATTAAAATAAAATAATATACTTCCCCAAAATATCTTGCATAAGTAAAGCATTCAAAATGTGAGAACATAATATACATTTTATACATCAGGTAAAAATCCCATTTCACAGAAGGAAGTCATTGAAGATTCTCTAGAATCCTGACAGTGTTAAGATGAGGTTTACATGTCTTTAACACAGACTTCATTTCCAGACACAAGAAAGAACAAGACATTCTCTTTTGCAGAGCAAAGCAAGGGGAGAAATGGTGGCAGTATATGGAGTTATATTTATCTAGAGATATATTATTCATCATTTATTAAAACTTGAAATATCTTTTTCAAATCTTCATGTATATATGCTAAGCTAAAAGAGTGTAAGGTACAGATAGTAAGATCTTTCATTGTATTTATTTTTACAGTTTCCTTAAAACATTTTGTTTCTACTGTTAGCATAGTAACAAGAAATATTTGCATGATTGCTACTTGGTTAACATGGGTTGCTGTTCAGTTACAAATAAAAATGCAGCTTTGAGAAACTTTAACTGAGAAATTAACAATCACTGCTCAGAATTTTGTATTTGATGTCATGCATAGTTTATTCACTCTTCCTAATACATTCTACATGCTTACTCAATATAAATATTAATACTGGTTAGGAAGTAACATCTGTAGTTTGTATATGTATATACAGTTTTTATGTAATAGATACCAATAGATATCTACCTCAGCTGTGCTTCATATAATGTGAATGGTAAGGTTCATATGATATGATACTGTTTGTCTCTCTAATTAAAGCTTAGAGGCCAGTCACACTCAATATCTGGCAGGTCATTTAGTGTTCTTGTCAGATATTTCTTTTTCAAATAAAGTGCATGAGAAGAAAAAGGAACATATGAGTATAGCCCATGGCAAATACACAGGCTTGGATAAAAAAAAAAACAGAAAAACAGTTGAAGTTGTGAAGCAATAAGAACTAATATTTTTTTCAGAAATTCCTCCATAGGAAATATTATTAATAGGTCTCACATGGTTCAGGCCCTCAAGTCACATGACTCCAGGGAATCACAGTTTCTTAGAAGGATTCAGAATTGAAGCAGTGCTTCTAAGAGTACGTTACAAATTAGAATCTTTACATGGGGAAGATAACACAGGCAAGACAAAGGGTGAGTTTTTGTTATAAAAATATATCTAACATGAGGCTATATAATAGAAAGCATATTTAAGAAATAAGGAAATCAGTAATTAAGAGTAGATGAATGAAATGCATGTATAGAATACATACTATGTATCACAATACAACCTTAGTAACTGGTTATTGGTAAATAATTGTGTATTTTAATTTTTGTATCCAGTCAAATGTCTACTATTATAATTGAAATAAATAACAAACAGAAGCACAATATTGCAGTGTAGCATATTCATATTATTATAGTTTTCTAATTATAACATTTAAATGTTTGTGATGCAACTATCTGTGTGTTCATGTGTGTATGGGGTGTGTGTGAGAGAGAGAGCATGCTACAATAATAGTTTCCTGGTCCTGGGCACCCAGAGGTCCCAGACTCACAGACCTGCAGTCCCAGACCGCTTAGCTGCCCACCGCTGCTTAGGCCCCCAAAACGACTCATACACTTACATTAACTTCATGCTGTTTGGCCTATGGCTTAGGCACATGGCTAGCTAGGTCCTTCATCTCAACTCAACCCATTTTCATTAATCTGTCCAGCCAAGTAGCCCGTGGCTCACCTTACATGCTTCTTCTTTGGTGGTTGGGACAATCTGTCTCTGACTCTGCCCTCCTTCTCCTAATTATTCTGATTCCCCATCTACTTCTACAGTGCCTGCCATGGCCAAAACAGTTCCTTTATTTAAATATTGATCTTCACAGTATACAGTAAGATATTCCTTCATCAAGAGTGGGGAAATAGAGAGAGAGACATAGACAGAGACAGACAGACAGACAGACAGACAGACACACACACACACACACACACACACACACACACACACACACACACACACATGGGGGAGGGTGATGTGGAAATGCCTTTCTGTATGCTGTGAATCTCAATCTTTAAATAAAGGAGCTGTTTTGGCCCTTGACAGGCACCTTAGAAAAAGTAGGCAAAGGAATCAGAATAGGTAGGAAAGGAAGGGCCGAGTCAGAAGCAGTCCAAGCCTGAAGCCCAAAGGAGCAACATGTAAGGAACACAGGTGAGCCACGGGCCACATGGCAGACAGATTAATAGAAATGGGTTGATTTAAGATGTAAGAGCTAGCTAGCAATGTGCCTGAGCTATAGGCCAAACAGCATAAAGTTAATATATACATCTGAGTCATTTCTGGGGGCCTGTGCAGCAGCAACGGGAGGCTAAGGGGTCTGGCATGGCAGGGTCTGGGCCTTTAGCTGCCTGGGACTAAGAAACCCCATTGCAATGAGAGAGAGAGAGAGAGAGAGAGAGAGAGAGAGAGAGAGAGAGAGAGAGAGAGAGAGAGAGAGACAGAGAGACAGAGAGAGACAGAGAGAGAGACACAGAGAGAGAGAGAGAGAGAGAGAGAGAGAGAGAGAGAGAGAGAGAGAGAGAGAATATATGTCTTTGCATGGGTAAGTACACATAAGTACAGGTGCTTGAGGTGGGAGATATTAGAACCTGAGGGAATCCTGCCATGTGTGCTGGAAACCTTTCTCAGGTCCTCTGCAAGAGTAGCACATGTATATTACTCTTACATATTACTCATGGACATATATCCAGGCCAAAGAAAATGCTTTTGCAAACAACAACATAATTCTGCCATATTAAATTGTACAGATAGATGGGAATAATTATACTTGCATTGGTAAATTATCTATGGTTTTCCATAAGCATTATTTGTATAATACTAAGAGATAATAGATGGCAAAGCTGATACTTCTAATGTGGATGATAATCCTTTTTACTCACCAAATTAAAAAATGGGACATTAAGAATTATATCCAATGTTCTTTTATTTTGCATTTGGCAAAGGTATCTGTCACAATCAATAAGCATCAGTGTAAGGTTTATATTAAAGGAAGTGATCCATCTCAGGTTAAAAGAGCTAAAACCAAGGAGTGAATAACTAAAGGTGTCTAAGATTTCAGGTGAGAATTCTAAGAGTCCTGATTGTAATGCCCTTAATAGTGCACTGCACAGATCTCCTAGTCTGTAATTAGAGCTAATTACACATTTCTCCAAAGTGATTCACAGATGCTGGACTATTGGATGGAAGACAAGCACTGACTCATCGTCTCTCTTGAGTCTCAGATGACTCGAGCCAGAGAAATGGTTTTAGTATCCCTCTTCGGCATGGCCAAGTGTTCCTGGGACTTGCACTGTAGTTGTTCCACTGCATTTCTTCCCACCCGTTTCTTTCAGATGATTGGATGGTCTTCAACTTCTCTTGCTCATTTCAATTGGCGCTTCTTCGTAAGCGTTGCTCCCATGATCACTTGCATGTTTTTCTCATGGCAGCCTCTCTGCATAACTCAAATTAAAATTACACATTTGTCTTGCACCACACCATTGCATATGCACCAATAAAACGAATTACTTTGTAGAATACACTTCTAGAATTTACCTCAAACATATGCTCTATAAAATACATGAGATAATCTAATCGTGTTTGCAATAAGAGAAATATAAATAATATTTATATTATTTATAAATAATAATAATAAATAATAAATTACTTTGCTCTAAGGAATTTATTGTGCTGTTCTCAAAAGCTTGTATTACATATAAAATTTCTGGGATGTTTGATTTTCCTCAAGTTGATTTTCCTAAGAATTAGAATGGTTCAGTTTAGGTTCTGCTTACTTTTATTACCTTTTGTTTACTTTTTACCATATCAGGCTCTCATCCCTTTGTTATGTAGCTGGGCATGTCCTCTCCTTCCTGACCCTTCTATGTCTACCTCCTGACTTCTTGGAGTACAGGCAGTGTTATATTTCCTGCTGTACTACATCAACACTCTTAAAATATAATTATTTATTTAATCACTTAGTATTGTGTATGTGTGTATAAAGTCAGTGTGAAAGTGCTTTTTATGGTATGCTTATAGTTATCAGAGGAAAACTTTGTGGAGCCACATCTCCCTTCTAACTTTAATGTGGGCCAAGAAATTGAACTCAGGTTTTTTTAGAAGACACCTTACCTGAGTCACTTCTCCACCCTTACTACACTGCTTCTTAATATTACAAAATATAATTTTCTATCTGGAGATCAATGATTGACATGTAGTTTCTTATTTCTTTTTAATTGAGGGGGCTTTTGACAGAACTCCGAACTGCAATTCTCAAAAGAAGTTTCAGAGTACATGAACATATTCTATGTTACTTTTCTGTTAAAAAAATAAAAACATTACCATAAGCAACTTGTGGAAGGAAAAGTGTAATTGAACTAGACTTCCAGTCATTCCATCATAAAGGAAATTAGGGCGCTTACTCAAGCATGAACTAAAACAGAAACAAAGAGTAATAATACTGCTTACTGGCGTGCTAAGCCTGGCTTGTTTTCTTATATAGCCCTGGCTCACTATTCACTAGCTGGACCCTTCTTCATCAATTAGCAATTAAAATGACTCACATGCATGCAAACAGACCAACATGATGGAAACAATCCACTGAGATTCCCTCAGATACCTCTGGGTTGTTTTCAGACAGTTAAATCTAATGGGGGAGAGAATTGGATCGTGTTTTGTTGAAAGTGGTAAATGGGCCAGTCATAACCCCATCTGTGAGGCTTGATGAAAATAAGATTTCCCACAGTCTGCTGGCCACTCTAATCAATTGGTGCACGCTGGACCCAGTGAAAGGCCTCGTTAAATACGTGGGGTAGATGTATAAAACACCTGACATTGTCCCTTTGTATGCATATGCGCTCTCTTATGTGTGTACCCGCACACATAGTACACACACATACACAGGAACAGGCACTCACTTTTACAATATATACACATATATCCATGCAATGCTAAAGTGTATTTATTTTAACAATATTCTAGTTGAGTACTTTTCTATTGCCTCTAATGGATTTTTTTTGCCAGGACTGTATAATACTTCTGAGCATACAATATATCAAATAATTATGGTTAACAAAAGTAAAATTACTCTTAGTACTCAGGTTTAGGAATATAAAAAATACAAAACACAAATACAATCATTACAACACTGAGATTCATTAATGAAAATTCAGGGGAGAATATTATCTTTAACATTTAATTTGCAAGAGATCAATAGAGAAAGTTAGGGAGGCAATAGGAAAAAATGTGTTGAAAAATTGTTTATTTCTTCATGTTGGTTGACCATCACTAAAAGTCCTTGCCCAAAGAAGCTAAATATAGATTATAATAATTTGAATAGAAATTAAAATGATATTGAGATTACTCAAGTAGTTAATGCTTATTAACATATTTCCTTTTCTATTGCTCATTAGGAATCTTAGACTTTCTTAATTACTCAGTGTTCTTTGTGTCTTTTAAATGTATCATTTTGTTAGTAGCTGTTCTTACCAATCCTGAGGCTAACGAACCTTAAATCTTTTACTTTGTCTATGTGCTTTGGAACGGATAGTATCTTCCTGTTTATAGTTGGTTGATAACTGGGATATAAGATATCTTTCTGAAAAAAATATCATGTAGAAGAGTAATGCACTGTCCTCATTACTACTGCTTATGGAATCTTACTGTTAGTGATGGTTTGAATCTAGCTGGTCCCCATATTCTCACGGGGTGTGGCACTGTGAGAGGATGTGGCTTTGTTGGAAGAAATGTGCCACTGTGGGGGTAGGCTTTGAGATTTTTGTTCTCAGGATACCAGTCCAGTGTCTCAGTTGACTTACCTGCTGCCTTCTGGTGAAGATTTTTAGCATCCTCAGCACCAGAATCATGCCTGTGTGCATTTCAGCATGTTCTACCCATGATAAGATGAGCTGAACCTCTGAAACTGTAAGTGAGCCCCTTCAATAAACATTTTCCTTATAGGAATTGCCATGCTTATGGTATTTTTTCACAGCAGTAGAAAGCTTAACTACGACACTGTTTTCAACATGGATATACAGTCATTTTTTTATTTTTATAGTCAGTGAATTTTTATTAAAAAATATTTTCACTTGATTCATTTTACAAAAAAACTGTTTTTGAGAATTTCACACAAGAGTATTATATTTACATTGTATGCCTCCACCCATGTTCTTCTCAAATTATTACTGCCTTCCACATATCACCCTGTCAAATTAACATTCTCTTCAATAATTAATATCACATAATACATACATTTACGATTATTATTGATGGTTGTCAAATGACAGCTTATGAGGTATAGAGCACAGACTGTGTGAACGGTTTCAGCCATCAGATTAACTACAAACACAGATCGTACTTTACAGCAGATTGCCATATTCTTAGCTGATATCTCTGCTACCAAAGCTTTTGTTCCTAATTTTAAAACAGCAGCTTCATGGGGAGAAGTAAAATAAGTAAACCAAGGAGCCAAGCCTTGCTAATATTCACGTACGTGAAGCCTAGAGGGCCAGTTCATAGCTTCTAGCTTTGGTACCTTCAGACTTCACCCTCATTGCCACATGAAATACTTCTAAGAGATTGAAGCAAATCATCCACAGACATAGTCCGTATGTTTAAAACTACCTTGAGAAATGAGAAATAAAATGTATCCTGCTGCAAGAAGCTTATTTATGGGAAATAAAATTTTAAAAAATAAATATTTATGGTATGATAATCAGTTTGATACAAATTTTTGTGAATTAAAAATATATTTTTAAAACTCCCCTAAAACATGGTTTTACTTTCTTTTTTAATTTTTTAACACTTGTAAAAAATTTTTAAAGTAAATAGCAAATTGGTTTTGCATTATTTTTGAAATGCTAAATGAAGGATGAGGTTTCGGGCCTGGACTTTCGAGCCTAGCCTCAAGGTTTAGACCCACAGACTCACAGACCCGCAGAGACACACAGATGCTTACATTAATTTTATGCTGATCGGCCTAAGGCCCAGGCATATAACTTGCTAACTCTTTGCTCTTAATCTAACCCATGACTCTTACCCTGTTCAGCCATGTGGCTCGGTACCTTTTCTCAGAACAGCATAGTTGTCCTCTGCATATTCTGGCTCCTCTCTGGCATTCTGCTCTGTTCTTCCTGTTCCCAGAGTTTTCTTAGTCTGGTAGTCCCACCCACACTTCCTGTCTGCCTTTGGCCAATCAGCACTTTTTATTAAACCAGTGGGTGGGACAATTATTTACAATGGAACAACATAATCCTCTTCAGCAAAAGGCAAAATTGTTTGTTTAAACATTTTTTTCATACTTGGATCTTTAATGCATCTTATAACTTACCTTTTTAATTTTGTGGACATTTATTACTATTATATTTTCTAAAATTAAAATCAAACTATGCTCTTTAAAATTGTTTCTCTTTTTTATTTTATTTAAAAGGTGTTTTTACATACCAACCACATTTCCCCTTCCCTCACCTTCTGCCACTAACCCCCAGCGTTCTCCCACCCCCTTTTACTCCTTAAAGAGGGACAGTTCTCACATGAGTATTCAACAAAGCATATCAATTTGAGGCAGGACCAAGTCTTTGTCCCCATATCAAGGCTGAACACGGTATTCCTCTATAGTAAATGGGCTCCAAAAAGCCAGTTTATAAACTAGGGATAAATTCTGGTCCTCCTGTCAGAGGCCCCACAAGCTGCTCAAGCCACACAACTGTCGTCCATATTCCTAGGTCCTACTTTGGTCAGCTGAAGATTCCCCAGTTATCAGTCCAGAGTAGGTAGGTAGAGTCAGCTGTCTCTGGGATTTCCTTATTGTTTTCTTAACCCCTTTGCTCATATAATCTCTCCTCCCTCTGTTAGACTAGACTTGGAGTTCAAACCAGTGCTTTGCTGTGGATCTCTGCATCTGCTTTCATCACTTTCTGAAAGGAGGTTCTGTAATGATAATTGGGTGGTCATCAATTTGATTATAGGGGAAGGTCAGTACAGTCACCCTCTCCACTATTGCTTGGACTCTTAGCTGGAGCCATCCTTTGGGTGCCCGGGAATTTCCCTAGCTCCAATTTTTTCCCTGTCAAATGGCTTCCTTGTCAAGCTAACTATTTCATTGTTCTCCCTCTCTGTCCCTCGCCAACTCTACCATCCTGTTCCCTCATTTCTCTTATTTTTTGAAATTATAATAAAAATGAATCATTTTCTCTTTATTTTCCTATATCCAAGCCCTTCCACAAACCCTTGCTTTTTTATGTTTATGGCCTTTTTAAATTAATTGTTACATATTCACACACATCTCGCATAGTTACAACTTGCTCAGTTTATATAACACTATTTATACGTATGTTTTCAGGGTTGACCTTTTGGTATTTAATAACCAATTGGTGTGCTCTTCACTAAATAAGTTTTCCTCTCAGAATTTCCTTGATGCCTGTAGCTTTTTGCATATATTTGAGACCTCTTGGGCTTTCCTAAATTCAGCTTAACATGTCTATTGTTGTTCTTGTTCAGCTCACATTTAGTTAGTCATTTTCCTGAAAGTTTATGATTATAGCTTTTGATATTCGTAGACAATTACAGAAAACTTCAACCAACCAAAATGCACAGATATAGAGCCCAACCATAAAGACGTACTTCTATAAAACTTCTACACTCAGGTTCCAAGAGCAACAGGGTGTTTACAACTAGATTGTGTCTTCCAGGAACACTATGGCTTTATTGTTATGTTATTGTAGACTAACAAGTTAGGTCAGTGGGTAAGTGCACTTACCACAAAGCCAGAAAACATGCATGGGACTCACATAGTAAAGGAGAGGAAGTACTTCTGAGAGATGAGAGATATTCACTTAACTACACAAGCATGCTAAGGCAGCTATGTGAATGCACACACACACACACAAACACACAAAACATACAAAATACATTCACACACAGAAGCATATATAAACTGTGTAAAATAAAAACTTTTCAAAGATTAAAGTATCACTTGTATGAAGTGTCATATTGAATATTCAACCCATAAGCTCAGAAACCTAGCATTAAGAAAATCCTTGTGGAAGGTACAGCTTTGTGACCTTGAGGTATTGCTGGTCACAGTCTTCTTAGTTGTCATTTCAGAAGATTGTGATAATATTCAGCTAGCCTTTTCTCTGCCAGGAAACTCTATTTGATGAATTTTATTTGCTAGAATTTTATATAAAGACGCATTGCTTACATGCATTAATGCTGCAGGATGAAGCAGGTTGAAGTTTTCTCAAATCTATTCTCTCTCTCTCTCTCTCTCTCCCTCCCTCCCTCTCCCTCTCCCTCTCCCTCTCCCTCTCCCTCTCCCTCTCCCTCTCCCTCTCCCTCTCCCTCTCCCTCTCCCTCTCCCGCTCCCTCTCCCTCTCCCTCTCTCTTTCTCATTTTAGGAGAAAACTCCCCTGACTGTAAAATTGTTTGCTTTCAAGTTCTTACCTAAGATGAAAACTAAGGTGTAGTGATAATTAGATGTTGAATTCTTCTCTCCTTAGTGCCTACCCTTGTCCCTGGAAGCACAATGTTGATGTTAATGTCCAGCTAATGCTGTCACATCAATCCTAGAACTTCCACACTTCTCTGTTAGTGATACTACCAGGAAAATAATTTCAGATATCTCTGATCCAACTGCAATACTTTGACTTCATTTTTAGCCTGTTCAACTGTGAAGAGGCCTCCCAGGTTAGACTTATTGATGGGAAAGAAGTCAAAGTCTTACTATTAGAACATATGCATTGGGAAATGTTGCTGCAGCCATTTCTGGAAGCCACACTGGAAAACGCTAGTTAAGTAAATAATGAGCTCTGAAATATGATATGGTCCATGTGTCTTTTAAAGAACCAGAAACATCTTTACTTCACTGAATATCATATTTTTAATTTAAATGCTATCTTAATTTTCATCTTTGAAAGATGAAATCAAGGTCATGGTTGAGAACCACAGCATTTAAAAGCCATTAGGAAAGACACATATTCCAGGAGAGCAGAAAACACATCTGAGGTTTTCATTACCTTTTCCTATGATGAATTATAAAATGAATCAGCTTTACACTAGGAAGTCAGCACAGCTCAATAAACCAATCAATGAACTAAGGCATGAACATATGGCAAGGACACTCTACTTCCCACAAGATATTTTAAGATTTATCAAAATAGTCCAAACCAGAAACACTTTGAATATTTTTAATTCAACATTTAAAGTTTACAACCACAATGATTTTGTTGGTTTTTGGAAATATTTTCAGTATGTTCTTCTGATCTCGAATATCCATTTCCATAACTTTCAAATGACTCAATCAGTGTATATTGGCAGTTTACTATTGTGGGGCTGCAGGCGTGTGGAGGAGGCTGAAAAGGAGGATCCTAAGTGTAAGTTATCATGAACTTAGTAAGATTGCATCATGAAAGCAAGGGCTGACAACAAAGGCTGGCAATGTGGCTCACGAATCTTAGTTTCACTATCCAGTACAATGAAGACAAAGATTAAAATAATGGGTTGTAATAAGTTCTAGGGAAACAAAAAATCCTATGGTACAACTGGCATTTGGGGCGTTAAGTATGAAAATGGTTACGAGATTAATACAACTATTGATCATAACATAATTAAAGGTTTTTCATGAACAAATTTCTCAACCATGCTCAGTGTTAAAGAATGTGAAAGGTGAAGCACCTGAGAGATGAGTTCCCAAAGTATTCCTCTCTAACTCCCATGGATATGAGTTACGTCACTAATGCAAGATGCTATCTACCATTTGCTTCCTTTGATTTTGTAGACATCTACTATTTCAAATGCACGTGCCTTTACATAGCCCATAAAGACAAGAAATTTTAAAATTAGCAACCTAAGATATAAGCAGTGTAAAATTTAAACAGCAACTACATAGCAGCATAAATTCATTCTTTCAACCCTTACATCTTAATTCTAGAAAGAATGAAATGGTAGGGCAAGAGATTTTAGATCTAAAGACTTGTTTCATGCATCTTCCAAATAAATTTATTAAGAAAATTGATAAACACTTGATGAGGAGGAGCCTAGATTTTGTATCTTATGCTCTCCATTGAGACTATATTATATACTCATATTTTTATTGTAAAAAAATCATTAATAAATATTGTGTGTGTGTGCACATGTGCATGTGTGCACATGTGTGAGTTTGTGTGTGTGTGTGTGTGTGTGTGTGTGTGTGTGTGTGTGTGTGTATGTATGAATGCTTGTTCATGTGGAGGTCCAAGAAACATTACAGAATTTGGTTTTAACCCTTCACTATGTAGACTATAAATCAAACTCTGTTTATCAGACAGTTTATTTTCATTGGTTAATTTGTTTAAATTTTGTTTCCTTTTTTCAATTTCCTTTTAGACATAGGATCTTTATGGTTCTTGCTGACCTCAAATTAACAATGTAGTTGCAGACGATTTTAAATTTCTTTTCATCCTTTTTCTAACTGACCAATATTGGGATTTCAAGCAGATACCACTATGAACAGTTTTATGAGAATTGAGATATTTACCCATTGCTTTGTAGATGCTGGAGGAACACTCTACAAATAGATATTTGCCACAGTAGCCAAGAGAAAGATGAAGAGACATTTTGTTGTTTCTGTTTAGAAAGAACAAGGGACTGTATTTATTAAGGCTTGGTGTGCAGAGTCAATCCTTGGTGCTGAGTGAAGTACAGTCCTGGATCAAGAGATCACTCTTTCCAGAGATCTCCCTTTTCTAAACATTTTACATAAACATCAGCAATGATGTTTGGAAATTTTGAGTGTCTACAGGCTGTTGAACATTTTCATGAATGCTAGCTTTTTAAAATCATTGGAAATATATATTGTTCTCAGGTTTAGATGAAAAATTAATATTTGAAGGCTAGGTGAGTTGTTTAAAGTTATGTAAACAAAGAAGCAAAGAAGTTTCATTGTGCATATTTTCAAGTTTCCTGAAGTGGGATACCATGGGTATGAGGACAGCACTTGCTGAGTAATCACAAAGCCATGAGTTCAATCTAAAGTGTGGTTGAAAGCCAAGAACAATGCAAATTGTTTCCATTTATTACACAGCAAGGCTTGTAATTTTACTAAACATGATAGCTAGCTTAATTTTACTAAAAATAATTCTTGATTTCCTCTAGTATGAAAAGAATGTGGATATGACTTTAAATGTGTACCTATTTGCACATGTCTAAAATGTCTGAGTACAGATAAACATAGCAACAGAATTATTTAATCTAAAACCTTGAGGAGCCTGACACAAATGATCATGAACTCAAGGCTAGTTAAATTATATTGGAAGATTCTGTCTCACAAAGCAAAACCTAAACAAATAAAATATATAGTATTTATCTGGCAAGACTGACACCTCCAACATATTCTCAAACCAGGTACTTAGTAGCTACAATTTTACTTTTCAATTCTGAGTCTAATTACATTAGATCCATCAGATCAATAGGAACATTCATTGATCATCTTTTTGTAATAGATGTGATTACCTTAAGTACCAGATTCAACATCTATTCATACATGTGTCATATTTCTTTATTGGTAAAGCACTAATAATATTTTGATGCATAAATAATCCACATTTTGGTCATCTCATCAACATTACTTTGGGGTGCTTGGATAGTCAGAAAAAAGTCTCCAGTGAAAGCAGGTATACATTATCTTTTTGAATTCTGATCCACATGTGCATATGCAGAGAAAGAGAGAGGCTGAGAGAGAGAGAGAGAGGAAGAGAGAGAGAGGGAGGGAGGGAGAGAGAGAGAGAGGGAGGGAGGGAGGGAGGGAGGGAGGGAGGGAGGGAGGGAGGGAGAGAGAGAGAGAGAGAGAATTAACTTTAACTAATTGCAGAATTTAAAGCCAGGCATGATATCTCTTGCCTATAGTCTCAGAATGAGAAAAACGGGGAAGACTTTAAACTAGAAAAGGAAGCAGAGAGAAGATTAAGGATGTGTTTTAAACCACATGATAATATAATTTATAGGCCTACTCACAACTACAAAGTGTGTGTGTGTGTGTGTGTGTGTGTGTGTGTGTGTGTGTGTGTGTGTGTGTGTGTGTATTGGATGGAATAATGTTACATGAGTAGTGATAATGTTTACTCCCTTACTAAAATAACATGGTTGTATAACAAAACCATTAATGTCAAGCATGATAAACTTCTCCAGTTTTTGGACAAAGGAATACAGAGACTTCCAAAAACAATGCCAATGCCAGTCATTGCTATTGGCCTTTAGTTGTCTTCCAGAATTAGAAGGTAATCTCTCAGGGCTTAAGGTGCTACACACTCTGCACACTAGGGTCGGAGCAGCCAGACTAATCCTGTCCTGAAAACCTTCTTCCTAAGAACTAACTCTCATAGAATCTGAAGTTTCCTGGGACAGGAGTAATTGTCAGTCCTATAAAGAACCACGGCGATTTTTGAATTCTTCTTCTACTTCCTTTATATTCTTTAGTTCTATGTCCCAAGTTTTTATATCTAACTTGTTTTCAGACTCCAAACGTTCATTGTGTGGATTTCCTATATCTTTAAACATGTGTAATTATTATGAGCTTTTACATCACAGAATGACAGTATTTCCCAGCACTCATGAAAAGACATGAACAGCATTTTGAGATGAGTGCAACTTTTCTAACTTAGTTTGCATACCAGTCAGGGAGGGTGGAGGGAATAAATCAGAGTCATACACCATTACATGCAATGGTGTGTAAATCCTTGACCTCTCTACTTACCTGTCAAACTACTAAATAGGGATTTATCCCATTTCATAGCTTAGCTTATGGGAACTTAAGATAAGTAACAAGAAAGCAAACGTATTAAAATACATTATTAACATTTATTATTAGTGTTTTATGTCAAAGCCTTTCAAGTTCTAAATTTTGTATTAAACATAAGCTTTTCAAAAGACATGATACTCAGGAAGGTGTGGAGGAACTGGAAAGTAAAGATGGAGAGAAAATTCGAACCAGAATATATTGCTTGAGAAAATTATATATATAATTTTTATATATTTATTATATTTAATATTTAATATAGGTTTTCTCTATGTTACAGCCTTGGCTTTCCAGGGTCTCACTTTGTATGCAAGGCTGTCCTCAAACTCACAGAGATTCACCTGCTTCTGCCTCCTGAGACAGATCACCACTGCCTGACTACGATTCAATTTTTATTAGTAGGAAAAATGTAATTAAGGAAACATAAACAAATAAAAACTAAAAAAGAGGAAAGAATAAAGGAAGAAGAATTTTCAAAGAAAGATAAAAATATGAGTTTATTTTAGACTTTATAACTTTTTATATAAACTTTAAATATATTTTTTAACATTTTAAGCCTAGGAGTATTAATTTTGTAATTGCTAACATAATATTGAATTTTAATTAAAATAGTTGCCTATTAAATAAATGTCAAGGTAGACAGTGGTGGCACACGCCCTTAATCCCATCACTGGGAAGGCAAAAATAGACATATCTACATTAGTTGGAGGCCAGCCTGGTCTACAAAGCAAGTTACAGGAAAACCAGGGCTACTCAGAGAAAACCTTTCTTGAAAAACAACAACAAACATTTGTCAAGTTATCTGAATCCAAGAAGCTAAAAACACGAACAAATCTAAGTACTGAACTGGTGCAGACTATCACCCTTGTATCATTAACTTCAAGAGTGTCTTCTAAATTTTATATTGTATGGTTTCTGATGAATTCTTTTCTAAGTATTTAAAATATAAACTGGATTAATTAAAATATATGTGGTAAAATGAAGAGAGAAAGCATGATTTGTATAATAAATAAATTTTATGTCAAAAAGCTGTTCATACATAATTGAGTGTATTTTGGTGCTATGAAGATAATATTTAGTTGATATTGTCACAAACTATTTTAATGAGTAAACATTTCACGCTATTTCAAGGGTGAAAACATAAAATAATATTTACAGTTATCATTTATGTTTTATTTAAAGAATCTTGTGTCAGCTTAAGTGGTAAAGAAGTTTTAAACCCTGCTAATTTATCTAGGTCAAGTACCTCTGAAATAATTTTAATCAATCACCTATTTCTTTTAATAAAACACATATATGTTGATTTACAGATCTTTTCAAAAGAATATAGAAGTGTTTAATTATCATTGCAAGGTGAACCAAGAAGGAAGTGAGAAAAATCAATTGCACTGCTTTACAGGAAACTCAATCTAATAAGTATCTTTTGAAAGTTTAAAATCTAAGAAATGAAATGTAATCTATTAAATGTAAAAATAAATTACATTTCAGATATGACACTTACTTTATTGACACTGTAAATCTGTTGTGAAATATGTATTGGCAAATTTCTTTTGTAAGTTGATAGAGAATAAGTAATATTGTAGCTGTCCGGTTTATTCCTAGTATACCCACTCTACTCTCCTTAAGACCAAATAGCAGCCCGGGTAATACGTTAATGAGAAGCAGTTAGTATAATGTAAGTTGTTAGCAGCCTGTGGTTTATTGTCTATTTCAAACACTCATAACTTCTCTATTTTGATTTGTTTCATAGTATTTTATTTTGTATTTGTTTGTTTATTTGTTTTACTATAGGATCTTTTTTCAGGTAGCCAAATTGCCTTTTTTTTTTTTTTTTAAACCTCAGAATCCTTATTCTCAAAGCTGTCTAAGGGCTAAGATTCAAGACATGTGCTACCATTTCCAACTAAACAGTCTTTCTAAAAGCTTATTTGCTGTAGATGGATTTCAGATGAAATAAAAAGCACTTTAGAAATAACAAAGGTAGAACAAAGATGCTCTTCTGTTATCAATTAATAGCTTGGAATGTTGATTTTACCATTTGAACAGAATAAGACAGAGCTCTCTCTTTCTGAAACTCATCACTTTTGCAAAAACCATGTGTTTCATTGTTAAAACACGAGCAATCACTTTGCCATCAGGATGATTCCATATTATTGAAAGGTGGTGTATGTGAACAAGGTACATGAATTAAATTTTACTTCCCAATACATGAGCTTGGAGGATTATTCTTTAATTCTGGGCCTCTGTCTTCTCTTTGTGTTACTACAAATAGCAGCCCAACATAAAGCCATAGAAAGCTTAAAGCACAGTCCAGAGCACAGGAACTGAAGCCCAAAGCAGCTTCCGAGTTGTGTCTCTGAAGTGCCCTGCAGTAAAGAGACTGGGTGGCATATGGGATTAAATTATAAAATGGTGTGTCAGCTACATGCAGCTTAAGGTGAAAATGGCTTCTTCCTGAGGTCTCACAGGACCCTCAATATATGCAAGAAGTTGTAAATGATGTATTTACGGTTTCTGTTTATAAGGACAAAAAGGGAACAAAATCAAAGATGGCTTTCTAGTGGTGATATTTTCTTGGATCAGCTCTGTTTGCTAGAGGCAAAATGAGGCTTGACTTTTTTAAGGGAACCTTCCTGATTCAGCCTTAGAGGCAAAACACTTGTGAGTTTTTTAAGAGGCCCTGCTGCCTCATACAAAAATGGAGTTAATGAGCAGCAGATGGCAAAGCTTTACTTGGTGATTATTTGGACCCTAAAATTCCCCAGAGTACCTATGCTAAAAAGAGAAATTCTATGAAATTAGACTAGGAGCTGAGTGGAGCCATCCACCCATCCTACCGACCTTGAATTCTAGCAGACTAAAGGTGTGTTCAGACTCAGAAAGAAATAAAAGAATCTGGGTGGAGTCAATCACCCTAGTCAAGCAAAGGTGTGGTCAGAAACAGAAAAAGTTAAATATACAGTAAAGACAGTTTTTTTTTTTTTTTCTTAAAAAAAGTCTAAGTGCTTTAGAGCCTGTTGAAAATATATGTACATAGGTTTAGGAAAAGAAAAAATGGTAGAGTAAGCCCATAAAAAAGAAACAGAGTAAAATAAATAAGCAAATAGAAAATAAGCAACATAAAAATGGAAAATACAAAGAGTGTCTGGATTCTGTATGTTATTTTCTTATCTTTAAGCTTCTTGACTGAAAATGAAATAGTAAAAGCTGCTAAAAGACAGTGATTATAAATGCTGTTGAGTTAATTCAACCTACATATTTTGTAAATGAGTTGACATTAAAACTGAAATGCAAAGATATGCTACTTTGGAGAAGAGGTTTTCTTTTTATCCTCACAGAATATGAGAAGCTGTGGATTTATTCCTGGATAAGAACATAAAGTTTGATAGAGGAAGACCCCCTGAAAAATCTCCATTGGAAATGGATGGCCCAGATGATTCAGCATTTCAGAGCACCTCTGTAAAGTTTCCCAAGGTTGTATCCAGAACAGTTTCAAAGAGACTGGCTGAGATGACCCAGCCTTACAGACTACTCCACTAAAGACTTATGCATAATCCTACAATTTTCTTTGGATTCCCATGAGATTTCCAATGCCCCCATTCAGCTGGAAGTAGCCTAGAGAACGACACCCACAGTCCCAAAACATGGATTATGGATGTTTGTGTTTATTTACAGTGTTGTTTATAAACTGTTATAGATAAAGGGGGAAAAGAATATTAGATGTGGAGTTCTTTTTGTTTTAAGAAAAAAAAAGGGGATATGTGGGAGATTGTGTTGTTTCATTGTAAATAATTATCCCACCCACTGGTTTGATAAAAAGCCATGATTGGTCAAAGGCAGGCAGGAAGTGTGGGCAGGGCTACCAGACTAAGAAAACTCTGAGAACAGGAAGCACAGAGCAGAATGCCAGAGAGAAGCCAGAAGAAGCAGAGGATAACTATGCTGCTCTGAGAAAAGGTACCGAGCCACATGGCTGAACAAGATAAGAGACATGGATTAGTTTAAGGGTAAAGAGTTAGCAAGTGATATGCCTGGGTGTAGTATGAAGATTTTGGCCCTGACTTTTGGGCCTAGCCTCAAGGTTTAGGCCCACAGACCCACAGACCAATAGACCCACAGAGACACACAGATGTTTACAATTATTTTAGGCTGATCGGCCTCAGGCTCAGGAATATAACTTGCTAGCTCTCTACTCCTCATTTAACCCATGATTCTTCCTGTTCAGCCATGTGGCTCGGTACCTTTCTTTAGAGCAGCATAGTTGTCATCTGCTTCTTTCTGCTTCTCTCTGGCATTCTGCTCTGTGCTTCCTGTTCTCAGAGTTTTTAGTCTGGTAGCCCCGCCCACACTTCCTGCCTGCCTCTGGCCCATCAGCACTTTTTATTAAACCAGTGGGTGGGACAATTGTTTACCATGAAACAACACAATACCTCTACATATCCCCTTTTCTCTTTTTAAAACAAAAAGAACTCCACATCTAATATTCTCCCCCCCCATCTATAACAATTTAAACAACACTGTAAATAAACACAAACATCCATAATCCATGTTGTAGGAATGTGGACATCATTCTCTGGGCTACTTACTGCTGAATGGGGTGTTGGTAATCTCAAGGGAATCCAAAGAAAAATTTAGGATTATGGACAAGTCTTTAGTGAAATAGTCAGTAAGGCTGGGTCATCTCAGCCAGTCTCCTTGAAATTGTTCTGGATATAGAGCTCTGGAAACATCACAGAGGTGTCCTGAAATGCTGAATCATTTGGTCCATCCATTTCCATTGGAGATTTTTCAGGGGGTCTTCCTCTATCAAACTTTATGTTCTTTATTCAGAAATAAATCCACAGCCTCTCATTTTCTGTGAAAATAAAAGGAAAACCTCTTCTCCAAAGTAGTGTATCTTGGCATTTCAACTTTAAAGTAAACTCATTTACAAAATATATAGGTTGAATTAATACAAGAGCATTTATAATCAACTGTCTTTTAGCAGATTTTACTAAGTCATTTTCAGTCAAGAGGCTTAAAGATAAGACAATAACATACAGTATCCATACATTCTTTGTATTTTCCATCTTTATGTGGCTTTTTATTTATTTGTTTGTTTGTTTATTTATTTATTTTACTCTATTTCTTTTCTAAAGGCTTTCACTACCTTTTCTCTTCTTTCTCTAAGCCTATGTATCTATATTTTCAACACACTCTAAACCACTTAGACTTTTTTACAAAAAAACTGTCTTTACTGTATATTTATTTCTTAACTTTTTCTCTCTCTGACCACACCTTTGCTTGACTAGGATGATTGACACCACCCAGATTCTTCTATTTAATCTGACATTCTTCTTTTTCTTTCAATATCTGAACCACCTTTAATCTGCCAAAATTCAAGGTTGGTAGGATGGGTGGATGGCTCCACCCTCCTCCTAGTTTAATTTCATAGAATTTATCTTTTTAACCCAGGTACTCTGGAGAATTCTAGGGTCCATATAATAACCATGTAAAGCTTCGCCATCTGCTGCTCATTAACTCCATTTACGTATTAGGCAGCAGAGCACCTTAAAAAACTCACAAATGTTTTGCCAGTAAGGCTGAATCAGGAAGCTTCTCTTTAAAAAGCCAGGCCTCACTCTACCTCTGGCAAACAGAGCTGATCCATGAAAACACCTACACTAAGAAGCCATCTTTTATTCTGTTCTTTTTTTCTCCTTATGAACATAAACCTTAAATAAATCATTTATAACCTTTTCCTTATATTGAGGGTCCTGTGAGACTTCAGGAACCAGCCATTTTACACCTTAATCTGCACTCAAAAAGCCAGCCATTGTAGCTCAAGTCCAAGTGCTTCACCAGGGCATCTCTGTACCAAGGCTTACATGGGAGACACAATTCAGAGCCTGCTTTGGGCTCTATACCATTTTTTAAGCTTTCTGTGGCTTTCTGTGGGTATATTTGACCCATGTTGTGCTGCCATTTGTCGTATGAGGTTTCTGGCCCTGACTTTTGGGCCTAGCCTCAAGGTTTAGGCCCGCAGACTGGCAGACCCACAGACCCACAGAGACACACAGATCCTTTCAATAGTTTTTGGCTGACTGGTCTAAGACCCAGGCATATAACTTGGTAACTCTGTACCCTTCATCTAACCCATGCCTCTTGTTCAGCCATGTGGCTTGGTACCTTTCTTTAGAGCAGCATAGTTGTCCTCTGCTTTTTCTGGCTTCTCTCTGACATTCTGCTCTGTGCTTCCTGTTCTCAGAGTTTTTAGTCTGGTAGCCCCGCCCACACTTCCTGCCTGCCTTTAGCCCATCAGCACTTTTTATTAAACCAGTGGGGGTGGGACAATTATTTACCATGAAACAACATAATACCCCTACACCTGGGCCTTAGGCCGATCAGCCTAAAACTATAGTAAGCCTCTGCATATCTCTGTGGGACTGTGGGACTGGGAGACTGTGGGTCTGTGGGTCCTAAACCTTGAGGTTAGCCCCAAAAGTCCAGGCCAGAAACCTCCTACTACACTCCTGTCCTGGAAAATTAAAATATTAGCATACAACAATTTCTTAAGTTCCAACACACAGAATATACCCAGGAAATATCACATCCTCAGTCTCTCCTTTGGATTCATCTAGAAAATTCTGACTTAAACCAAATTACCAATGGTTAGACTAGTCCAGAAATACATAGTTAACAAAGAAAATCATAAACGAACATGTTCACTTGATCTCTTATAGCTTAATTTATTCAGAAATATATGAAAAAAAGATTGAGTTTCTTGACTGAAAAAGCTATGAAACAACCTTAATCAAAATTGAACTTTATGATAATATCAAGGCAGTTTGAGAGGCATGTGTAAAACTATCACAAGAACAGATTTTACGAAAATGTAACCAGGAACTCTTCATGTCATCAAAAGGTACTGAATTTACTTCATATTTAAAATCAGAAAAGTACAAAATGTTTTTAAAAAATTGCAATTTTTTGTGAGACATTTGCAAATGTTCTGCAAAATGAGGAGGCAGAAGCAGAACAAAAGTCAGTGTAATGACAAGCCCTGATACTTTATTATGCAAAGTGGCTATGCACACTTAGTGGAGGCAAATAACTGTTATTACAGTGACTTAGCAAAACACAAACCATTTTCTTTTAAGTAGATTCTGTTTTACACTTTTTGCAATATCCCCATTTGCTTATGTGCTTCCCAGATATCACAATCTTTGCACAGACTCACCAAGTCCTTGTAAATTTCACTGTCGTATGATGGAATATTTGTTTATTCTTGTGACAAATAATCAGAGATTGTTGGTCACCTTTTTTTAAATCCACTTTCTGAATTTATCTGGCCCAATAAAATTATATGTGTGCATGTATATTTATATCTGTAAATTTGTATGTGTGTACTTGTCATATACATGTGTCCACATGTTTGTTTTTGTGAGCCTGTAAATGTACCTATAGAGGACAAATGTCTAATCAGGTGTTTCCTTGATTGGTCACTATATCACCATTGGAGGCAGATTTCATTGTGGGAGATTATGTTGTTACATTGTAAATAATTGTCCCACCCACTGGTTTAATAAAAAGTGCTGATTGGCCAAAAGCAGGCAGGAAGTGTGGGTGGAGCTACCAGACTAAGAATCTCTGAGAACAGGAAGTACAGAGCAGAATACCAAAGAGAAGCTAGAGGAAGCACAGGACAACCATGCTGCTGTGAGAAAAGGTACCGAGCCACATGGCTGAACAGGATAGGAGTCATGGGTTAGATGAAGGATAGAGAACTAGCAAGCTATATGCCTGGGCCTTAGGCTGATCAGCCTAAAACTATCGTATGCATCTGTGTGTCTCTGTGGGTCTGTGAATCTGCAGTCTGTGGATCTAAACTTTGAGGCTAGGCCTGAAAGTCCTGGCCAGAAACCTTCTACTACAAATGGCAGCCCAATGTGGATAAAAATACCCACATAAAGCCATAGAAAGCTTATAAAACAGTCTAGAGCCCAAAGCAGCCTCTGAATTGTGTCTCCCATATGAGCCCTGGTACAGAGACACCCTGGTGAGGCACATAGGCTTGAGCTACAATGGTGGACTTTTAGAGTGCAGCTTAAAGGGTAAAATGGCTGGTTCCTGAAGTCTCACAGGACTCTTGATATAAGCAAAAGTTGTAAATGATTTATTTAAGGTTTCTGTTCATAAGGACAAAAAGGGAACAAAAACAAAGATGGCTTTCTAGTGTCAATATTTTCTTGGATCAACTCTGTTTGCTGGAGGCAAGCTGAGGCTTGGCTTTTTTAAGGGAGGCTTCCTGATTCAACCTTAGAGACAAAACACTTGTGAGTTTTTTAAGAGGCCCTGCTGCCTAATACTTAAATGGAGTTAATGAGCAGCAAATGGCAAAGCTTTACTTGGTAATTATATGGGCCCTAAAATTCCCTAGAGTACTTGGGCTAAAAAGATAAATTCTATGAAATTAGACTAGGAGCTGGGTGGAGCCATCCACCCATCTTACCAACCTTAAATCCTGGAAGATTAAAGGTGTGTTCAGAAGCAGAAACAAATAGAAGAATTTGGGTGGAGTCAATCACCCTAGCCAAGCAAAGGTGTCCTCAGAGATAGAAAAAGTTAAGAAATAAATGTACAGTAAAGACAGTTTTTTTTTAAAAAAAAAAAAAGTCTAAGTGGTTTAGAGTGTGTTGAAAATATCTATACATAGGCTTAGAAAAAGAAAAGAAAAGGTAGAGAAAGCCCTTAAAAAAAGAGTAAAATTAATTAGTTAATTAATTAATTAAAAATAAGCCACATAAAGATGGAAAATACAAAGAATGTCTGGATACTGCATATTATTATCTTATCTTTAAGCTTCTTGACTGAAAATGAAATAGTAAAAGCTGATAAAAGACAGCTGATTATAAATGTTGTTGGTTTAATTCAACATACATATTTTGTAAATGAGTTTACTTTAAAACTGAAATCCAAAGATATGCTACTTTGGAGAAGAGGTTTTATTTTTATTTTCACAGAGTATGAGAGGCTGTGGATTTATTCCTGGATAAGAAACATAAAGTTTGATAGAAGAAGACCCCCTGAAAAATCTCCAATGGAAATGGATGGCCCAGATGATTCAGCATTTCAGAGCACCTCTGTGAAGTTTCCAGAGCTCTGTATCCAGAACAATTTCAAGGAGACTGACTAAGATGACCCTGCCTTACAGATTACTCCACTAAAGACTTGTGCATAATCTTAAATTTTTCTTTGGATTCCCATGAGATTGTCAGTGCCCCCATTCAGCTGGAAGTAGCCTAGAGAACGACACCCAAAACATGGATTATGGATGTTTGTACTTTTTTTTACAGTGTTGTTTATAAGTTGTTATAGATAAGGGGGAAAAGAATATTAGATTTGGAGTTCTTTTTGTTTTAAAAAGAGAAAGGGGATATGTGGGAGATTATGTTGTTACATTGTAAATAATTATCCTACCCACTGGTTTAATAAAAAGTGCTGATTGGCCAAAAGCAGGCAGGAAATATGGGCAGAGCTACCAGAATAAGAAAACTCTGAGAACAGGAATCACAGAGCAGAATACCAGAGAGAAGCTAGAGGAAGCAGAGGACAACCATGCTGCTGTGAGAAAAGGTACCGAGCCACATGTCTGAACAGGATAGGAGACACAGTTAGATGAAGGGTAGAGAGCTAGTTAGCTATACGCTTGGGCCTTAGGCTGATCAGCCTAAAACTATCGTAAACATCTCAGTGTGTCTCTATGTGTCTGTGAATCTGCGGTCTGTGGATCTAAACTTTGAGGCTAGGCCCGAAAGTCCTGGCCAGAAACCTCCTACTACATTTCACACCCGCCCTAAAACTCACTGATTTGAACATACTGACTAGGCAATGAAACTTAGGGTTCTGTCTCTTTCTAGCAACCAACTCTGTGATTTACAAGCATGTATCCTCATGTGTACCATTTTACATGTGTGCTGGGATCCAAAGTCAAATCATCATGTCTATGCAGCAGCCACATCCATAATATCTGACATGTTTTCTTTTCTTTCAAGTGTGTGGGATAGTGGAGAGCGTATTTCTTCAAACTTTTTTTGTACATAATACACACAAAACATTCAGCTCTTTGGTCTTCTATCATATGAAGGAGAGACTCAGATGACAAGGTGCTCCTGGTTGCCATTGCTTTATTTCAATTGCAGGATGGTATGGGCATGTCACTTTAAATTGGGAGAAAACACAACTTGGTCCTAAAGGTTATCCCACTTGGCCAGGTTTTGCTAGCAAATGTGAAGTGACTTCATCTTGTATTTGTATCTTAACATGTGAAGGGTATGTTACTGTTCAAAATAATTTTCTGGATAGAATAGGGTATATATAGGAAAAACTCTTAGAATGCATTTCAAGAGTACATAAAATTAAAAATCAAAAATTTTAAATACTGGTTGTATAACTAGAAACTAGAAATATATGAATTAATACCTTTTCAAATGATTTTTAATCTTCATGTTTGGTATATGATTATCATTACTAGTGACTTTTTTTTAAGAAAATAAACTTTCTATTTAAATGAAATACCACTGTCTTTGATACAAACTGATTACTTGATAATATATACATATACAAGGAATTATGTAAAAACATAATATTTTTAACAATTTTATTTCCACTTGTAAATATTGTCAACATTGTAGCCTAGTTAGTAAAACATCAATGATAAACTCAAGGGTACTTATATCAAGCATTTAGAAGGACTTTAACAAGTAGTCATGCTTAGATACAATTCAGAGAACCCCTAATTAAATATCATTAACAATGAGCAAGTCATCACTACAAATATGTAAATAGCCATAAAAATATAGTGAAGCATATTATGTCTTAATGAATAGTCAATACTTCATTTATCCCTTAAATGAATATTGATATTATTAACATCTACCAATATTAAAATATTGTCAACATAAATGAGTGGAATATCTAAAAGGTAATATACACATGGCCAAAATTAAATTTGGCTCCACATATTTTTAAGAAAAAAGTTAATATTTTATTGTCCTTCAAATTCTGTATATATTTAAGAAGTCTGTGAGAAAGAAGAGTTATATTTAGCTTGGGAACATACATTGCATTACATTCAAAGCTTCACCCAGAGACTACCACACCAATGGCAGTTTCCTCTTCAAATTCAATATGCCCTTGCTCATGAAACTTTTCATTGTGATAGCTTCTGTGAACATTAAAATTTTCTTTCTCTCTAAGATTCATTTATTTTCATTGTATGTTTTCTGTTTGCCTGCATATATGAATGTGCACTCGTGTATATGCAGTGTCAGCCACACCAGAAGAGAGCTACAGATTGCCTGCATTACACATTGCTGTAAACTGCCATGTGGATGCTGAAAACTGCCCCCTGGTTCTGTAAAAAAGCATAAAATGCCCCTATATGCTGAGCCATTTCTCCAGCCACACAGGGAAGTTTTGTACCATTTGTGTCCAAGCTGAAGCCTCTGCTTATAGACATAGCACTGGCAAAAGTGATGAACTTTATCTACAGAGAGACCCTCTAGAGTCTTCCTTCTTCTCATTGTAAGGATTTTTAGATGTCCTCACTCGACTTCGTTACAGATGCCTCTAACAAACTCTATCTGAAAGATAAATTTTGAGGCTTCGCATGTCTAAGAGAGAACATGTTGATTGTAATACAGTTGTAAATCTCACTTCAGAAGTCAGTGGATATATAAAAAACTTTGACAATGTTTCCCAAACGTATCTGCTTTCTAAAATGTCAGTGTCAATAGAGTATACTTAAGTCTATCTTGGAGACAAACTTCAGCTTAGATTGCCAGATGACTTGCTAAGCACTGTTAAACCAAACACTCTTGCTTAATGCTTCTTTTGATCCTGTGCCACTCTTTTGTAGCAGACAATGAAACAACAGAACATTTCCTACTTGATATCTTTGTTGGTACATTGTAACATTTTAGCATTAACCTCTTTATACCTCTTAAATCCTACAAGGCAAAAAATAACTGATTTTTTTTCCTCACCTTGTGTTACAAACAAAATAAATAATGGCTTTGTATTTTCTATCCATGTCTGAAAATCTTCAAATTAAATGTGGCTTGAGTTCTGCTTAACAGTTAAGCAGAAAATCAACTGGATTGCAGATAAAACTGTCCATTTTAGAAACTGTAATCACCAAGTAGATTAATTTAATTGTTTCACATTTCAAACATAAGACAGAAAACCACTGTTTATTCTATAAATCCATAAACATGTACAATTACAAATTAACAGTTCACGAGAAAATATTTTAAAAGGAATTAATACACACATTATTTTCTTCAAAGAAGTAACATATCCTGGAAATAAATCTGAGAAAATCATGGCTTTGTTTTAAACAATTTATATCCCAAACAGGTCAAGAAAAACAAAAAAAATAAAATTAAAATAGTGACTAATTTAGACAAATAATTCTTTAATATTAGGCATTAATCTTTCATTGTATGTAATAGTTATATTTAAATAAAATAGGTATTAAATTTATTTCATATTCAAAATATGTCTCACAGAAGTATTAAGTTCCAATATTAATAGTATACAAGCAAAATAAAAGTGAAAATCTGTCTGATTTTAACATGTTATACTTGAGAACCAATTTCATGTTCATTTAGATAAATTAACCTGAATACTTCTGTCTTACTTGTGTATGAAAACCCTAGTCTTATAACAGTATCATTCAGATTTTCACCAATGGACTCTTTAGTTTTAAATTTATACTTCATGTTACTGGAATACAACTGGGAATATTGTGCTAAGTCAGATGTTTATAATTATTATATATTAGTAGAATTTATAAGTAAAGATACCCAACCCAGTAAACCAGATTGAACAAGGCAAAAGCTGTTGGGAAGAAGATTCTGGAGTAGGAATCTATTTTGGCTATGCGTATGTGTATCCGTCCTTCCCTCCAGGACCCTGTCCTGCAGTCTTCAAAGCAGCAGAAAAAGCTAGCACAATCTTTGCCCTCCAGACATTGGTATCCATAATCATCTTCCCCTTGAGGCAGAGAAATGCTGTTGATGGGAATTAGGGTGGATCCAGCATGGACACCTGGGGATACCTGAGAAAATTAAAAAAAAAAAAAAAGACTGAAATAATCAAAAAAACAACAAACAAAAAAAGAATGTACCAGGATATGTTATGAGATTATGCTTTTATACGCTGTAAATATATGTCAGTGTAAATATTGTTTTAACAAAATACAGATTGTTCAAGTAGTTACACAGGAAGTAGAGTCAGAGCAGCTGACTAGAATAATTCTGGGAAATAGAAGAGCAGAAGGAGAGACTAGAGCAAGGTGCAAGAGGAAGCAGGATGAGAACGCAGCTCTGAGAAAAGGTATCGAGCCATGTGGCTAAACGGGATAATTATCTTGGGTTAGTTTAAGAATAAGTTACCAAATAATAAGCCTGAGACATAGACCAAACAGCTGGTAATTAATATAAGATTTAGTGTGATTATTTGGGACTTGTGGTCCAGACCTTGGGGCTAGGCCTGACTAGAAACTTCTGACTACAAAGATCAAAGAAAATAAATATAATATACCTCTGCCAGGGATTATGGCAGCACTAGGCAACTAATAAAAAGTAAGAAAAGAAAAAGAAAAACCTTAACTTCTAAATATCAATTGTGTTCAATTATAATATAACTTTAGATTTCAATTTACTACTATGACTAACTTTTCTTCTATTCCACAAAGTATGTAGAAAAAAAATAATTTTTGAAATAAAACTTACTATGTACTTCTAGAAAGTTAATTTACAAAAAATATTTCCAACTATGAATCTCATTATAAAGTAACAATAAACTTCATGTTTCTATGGTGTTGAACACTCACAATTATGATGCCACAAATATTTTTAATATTGAATTTTATATATTTTCTTATCTTAGTTATAATAAGAGTACATAACAAGAAGAGACATTTTGATGGTGAAACAATTTGAAGAGCCAGAAAGGAAAGAAAAATTATGGCTTATATAAGAGTAAGTACAAAAAGCCACATTTTAAGGACTGTAAAATTCAGCTTTAGGAGAAATAGATGTGCAGAACTAGGCTTATTTAAACAATGGAGTGATTCTTCCAGTGTGTATCATACTAACACCTATATACATTTTATAACATTTTAGAAAAAATCAAATTATGTTTGATAATACTGATAACTCATATTTTACCAAGATTATTTGAGATAAATATAAAATTAACATTTATAACAGGTTCTGAGTAAAATCTTTATTTTATTAGATTTTTTGTATGTTTATGCTTATGTGTGACAAAACAAACGTGTGTTACAGAATAGATGTACACTTTTTGAGACCTGAGATTGAATTCAGAATTCCAGTCTTTGTACCATGTATCTTTACCTGTTGAGAAAAAATAGTTGACTCAGGAGCTGACTACTCATCAGTAATAAAAATGGTATCTGGAAATATCATAGCTAATTCAAGGGTTAAATCCTGTGTAACATCAGTCAAGCACGTTAGAGTCAGGCACAACTGGAGAGATATACTCCATGAGACAGTGCTTGTGTGAACTTGAATAGAAAAAGTGGCTGTTCCTCTGCCTCTGAGATGCTTGCCACACACAGACAACAATTGCAATATGATTGACCAGCTTGATGATTAAGTGGGGTATGCATAGCAAGCATTTGGTGGCAATTACACAGCAATTGCTACTGCTGTTACTTTTTTGTTATTATTGCTTTCTGAAAATGTAATGTCATGGCAAGACTATAAAATTCCTGGTAAAGCACACATAATATGCAATCTAACAACTAGAGTATTTACTAGAACAAAAAAAAAAAAAAAGAATCCTGTAAAATGGATTTTTAGTCATTCTTTGTCCATCAGAATTTCTGAATGACTTTATTTAACTAAGCTGTGGGTTGTAATTCTCACTAAAATCATTGTTTTGTTGTCATTAAAGCAGTAAATTAGAAGTCCAAACTATAAAAGTTATTTGACTGAGCTTAATTCTTTCTACTTCTATGTTTATCAATGTTTATGTTAAATTTGAACAGCTGTATCTTACAGACATTAATTATTTTATGGGAAATATGTGAAAAGCAATCAAATGTATAGGTTTCTCAAAATGTAAACTTTTATTCAAAGTCCTGATGAATCTAAATAGTAAGAAAATACAGTTAGATAAATAAATATTAAAAAGTGAGTATATACCGCATAGAAACCAATTGATGGATAGAGCATTCGCTCTGGAAGACTAAGCAGGAAAGCAAAGATTCTGAGAAGTCAAGTAAAATACCAGGCAGATGTGGTGGCTGTTGGTGACAAAAGAAGCTGGGAAACAAGAGACGCAGGGTCCCATGGCAAGCTGGCTACTCCTGCTGGCATTCTCAGAGGCCCTGGACTCAGTGAAGGGCTCATCTTAATGAAGTGGTGGATCCTAGCTTTTGCTTTTTTGCACTAGAGAATATGGGAAAGTTAGGGAACTGGAAATGACCCACGGATGGGGGCGGTAGGATAAAGGGCCACTGCGGGGAAAAGGGAGAAGGACAGGCAGAGAGATTCCAGCTGGTACTAAAATGATTGGATGATGGGACAAGAGGTAAAGAGGGTGCTTAGCAAAATGAACTGTGTATAACAAAGTGAGATGGAAACATGATTTTGACCCCAAAGTAAAATTTATTAAAAGGCAATAGAACAAATATGATATGAAACACAGGCTCTGGACAATGTTGAGGACTAAAAAATTAGTGAGGATAAGGGCAGGAAAAGGGAACAGGGAGAAGAAGAGAGGAGAAATGGGTTAAAGAATAGGAAGGATGTATAAAGAATCAGTTTTTTAAAATCCCTCTAGTTTGCAAGCTGATTAAAAATGCAATTAGAAGCAAAAGGTAATAAAAAGAAAATCTGGACTGTATGATGCCCATGAAATCAAATCATATAAATTACTGTGCCTCTCAACCCTCAGAAGTGAAGCTTCTTTCTGCAAAGAATTTCAAAATTTCGATGAACAGAAAATTTGCTGCAGAAATAGAACATCACATCCCACTTTCAAGTCTCAGGAATCATTGTGGAAAAGGAGGAAAAAAGATCATAAGATACAGCGGCAGTGGACACCTACAGTGAAACAATTTCACCAGCCATGACAAGGTTGTGGTACACAGAATTCACAGTACCTATGAATGAATGCCAAAAAAAAAAAAAAAAAAAAAAAAAAAAAAAAAAAAAAAAAACCCTACACAAAATAAAGTCTGCCAATCCCAGGGTAATATCTCATGTCTCAGGATCATGTCTCAGGAGGTATTGGCAACTGGTGACTGCAGAGGAATTAAGAGTCAGTTCTCTTTACACACGTGGTAAATGGTCCTACACCTATGTGTATACCAGTAGCACGAAGTAAAAGTAGATTCAGAGTGTATGTGTGTGTGTGTGTGTGTGTGTGTGAATACAAAGATTTAGGGGAAAAATGGTTGGGGACATAGGAAAGAGTTGGAGATAAGGGAATGGGGATCTACTTGATCAAAGTATAAACATGCAAGGAATAATCAAGAAGAAGCTGGAAAAACACTTCAGTGTTTAAGAGCCATAAGGTATATGGCTCTTTCAGAGGAGCTGAGTTTGAGTCCTAACACCCACTATGAATGGTTCACAAATACCTGTATTTATAGTTCCAGGGGACTCGTGGTCTCTTTTGGAATCTAAGAACCCCTGCACTCATTTGCACAAATGTGCATATCGTCGACACATAATTAAAAATATAAATCTTTGTGAAAAGATCAAAATTCACAGAAATAAGAGTAATAATAATAAAGTAAAAATATAGATATTGGAAAGCCTATTCACATATTTGGGATAATTCCTGGTCCCATATCTAGGGAAAGGGGCATTAACAACTTCATCAGTATGACAGTCACCCTCATTCAAAGAGGGCCCATTTTGGTCCCATTCCGATTCTTCCACTCTCAGTCCAGAGTCTGTGAGCTCGAATTAGCTAGGTCTTCTGTCTCTGTGATTTACTCCATCATGTTCTAGACAACCCCTTGTTCCTATAGTTCACCTCCCTTTCATCAACTGGACTCCAGGTGTTCAGACAAGTTCTTTACTGTGTATGTCTCCATTGTTTCCATCAGTCATTGTATGTAGGTTCTGTGATGACAGTTAGGGTTAGTCATCAATCTGACTCCAGAGGAAGGCAAGTTAAGACACCCTCGTCAGGATTTCAGAGTCTTATCTGGGACCTCCTTGTGAATTCCTGTGGATTTCTCTAGTACTAGGTTCCTCTCTAACCCATGATAGCTCTGTAAGAATATTTCTTTCTGTCCTATCGGTCCCTCCCACTACTCGGCCATCTTGAACCCTCATTTTCCCACTCTCCCTCCTCCCCCCTCCACACCACTTCCCAGTTTATCCAGGAGATCTTAATAATTTCCCCTTCCTGGGGCAACCCACATGTATCCATCTTAGGGTTCTCTTCTCTCCCTGTCTTTCCTGGAGGCTACTTGTCTAGCCTCTTCATACTTTGCTATGTGTTTACTCTCTACTTATAACTGAGAACATTTCTAGAGCCCACTCCCTATGTTGGGATGCCTTGCTCAGACTTGATACAAGGAGGAAGGGATGGCTTTGCCTCAACTCTTGTTAGCCTGTGCTGAATACTCAAGGGAGGCCTGAACCCCTGTGAGGAGTGGATGGGAGATGAGGTTGGGGAGAGGTAGGAGAATGGAGAGCAGGAAAAGGGGAAGGAGGTGGAAGAGTGAATTGCATTAATAATTTTAATTTTTTTAAATAAAATAAAATACAACAACTAAAATGGGCATTTAACTTGTCTTTATCTTTTGAATTATAAAATATAAATTTTAGAAGTAAGAATAAACAAAGGAACACTGGAATTGTTCATAAACATTAATTTAATATTTAACAAAATGAGAGTGATATATATGTGTGTGTGTGAGAGAGAAAAGATTATATAAAAGCCATCTTTTATATAAAATAAATACTTTTTTATATCATTGATGCCTTAAAATTTTCTATACAAGTATAGAAAGAAGTGAAAATATCCATGAGAAGAAAACCACAAAAATAGATATAATTTTAATTCTGAAATCTGTGACAAAGAATGCTAGGCAGAGCCTTCATTCTTTACATACACATTATTGTTTTTTTCTTCATTTGCTTAAACTATTTTCAAATCCTACTATTAGTGCTAATTTAGATTTTTAATGAATCTTGTTAATGTTCAACCTATTTAGTCTTTAAAGAGTAACATGACAGGATGCTATTATGATGACTCCTTAAATATGAGTGTGATCTGATTGCATGCAGAAGCACATCACCTAACTGTTGTTGCAAATGAACTTTAATGATTTCTGTCTCATAAAACATTCCTCCATCCACTAACATTTTATAATTACTTAAGCAGCGTTTTTTTTTTTATTTTTACATATCACAAATATCACATAATACCTCCTGGGAACTTTGTCAAACACCATTTCAGATGAACAAAAAATGTTTTTTGATTTGTGAAATTGCAGATTGACACAGGTGTTTGTTATTCCATTACATCCTCTGAAAGATAGATGAATGTTTATTCATGCAGACATGTACTGGCTGGAAAAAATATTAACCTTTTAAAGAAGGAAGGCTGTGAATTGGAGGGTTTGGAGGCCCTTCCAACACGTTATCTTCCCTTGAGAGATACTAGTTCTTATTTTTAATAGTATATTTTTTCCAAAGCTATTACATTTCAAATAGTCTCCAAATTGAGGCCCCACATCCTCTGAAATGTAAGAATACACACTATGTACTTATCTCTAGCTATCTTTATAGTACATAGATGCCACTATGCCATTCTGTTTAGAAGTTTCTCCGACATGCCAGAGTAGAAAGGATGAAAGCTATAGTCTAAACATGATGCTAGAAATACACAAGAAGCCCACAAACTCAGGTATATCTTAACTTAATTTTGTCCCTAAAGCTCCTTTCTTATAAGACAGTATTTTCCAAAAAAAAACTACAAAATACTCACTATTGACCATGCCCAATAAAGAAGCCACATGTGGCATATGATTCAACAATGCCAAGGAGAGATTATATTTTACATTTTGTTGAGCTTTTATCAGTTTAAATTCACCTAACCAGTTTCTAACAGATACTGTATTAGATATAATATTGCTGAGCATAAGCTAGTCTTCCCTCATTCCAATATGCCAACCGCAACTCAGCTCATGTGGTTTATCTCAGTTTTAAATTTTAATCCCAAATTTATTCTCTGAAAATTTCAACTTATTCTCCAAACAACTATTTGAGCAGTACTACACTGTCTCTGCAATTTTTCCTCTGCCAAATTTCCTTTAGCCTTACTTTAAATGCTTTATAAATGAATTATTTTCACTTGAAATGAAAAATTTTCTGAGTGCCGCTTGACTCATATTCACATACCCTTCTTTTCAATACTGTGTGTCTATTAATGTGTATCTCATAGACCATATTTACAGTGTCTTCTGTACTCCGTAGGTGTTAAGTAGGTGTGGGCAAAGGTTTGTGGTGGTTGTCTGTTTCAGGAATAGTAGCCCTCATGTTCTTTTAAAAACAACCTTTACCTTACTGATATTTATTTTAGTTAAATACCTCACCTTTGAAAAATGTTTTAGAAACTACCATTCTTGTTAATTTTCTCATAGCATATATGATGACTTTGGGTTTGTAAATTATTATTATTATGTGTTTGCATATGTTTATACATAGGTGCACATGAGTGCATAAATGAATGTGCATACATAATAGGCAAAATAGGATGGGTGATAAATCTGGAGACTATTGTAATAGCTCAAGAAACAATGTGCTATTGTAAATAGGAACTGAAGCAGAGTGAATATACCATGTAATTGAACCTCCCTACCCTCTAAATCAGTCTCCATTCTGTGAAAAGCTAATGTTTATGTGTAAGAAAGCTAGAAGTCAACCTTGGGTACTATGAGCTATCTATCTGCTTCTATTTTAAACAGCATCTTCCACTTGGTCTGAAGTAAGTATATGTGCAAGGCTACCAAGAGAGAGCATTACTATGTCCAATATTGCATGAGTGTTAAAGATAGAACTCTGAATTCATGCTTGTCTCTCAAGGTTTTCTATACCTAACACTTAACACTCCTGAAAGCAGAGTACATACTCATGAAGAGTAAAGACCTGTCATTTTATACATTAATGTATTTGAGAGCCTAAAATTAAGACAGTACTGTGTTCAGATTTACACATTCATCTCAAAGAGTAGGTATCTCATGCCTTTATGAGATTTCTGATAACTTGTGGATATTGAAGCTTCAACATGAAATGTTTGGCATTAATATATGATCATGTATATCCTTATAGTACATGTCTATATTTTATATCTCATCCACAAGAGTTCTAACTCACAGTCCAGCACAAGTAACTTAACTTTTAAGATCTTTTAAAATAACTGTGCACAAATTATTTAATAATGCATATTATTAAGAGAAAATATCCACATATTTAACGGGATGTGGATTTCTTTAGATGTCCCTGATAGGCATAGTAAAAACAATAATTAAACATAAAAATAAAAACAAGAAAAAGAAAAGAGAAATGAAAAAGAGGAGGGAAAGATAAATTCAGCTATTTAATGTGAAAAGCAGAAGACATCTTAAATAAATTGCATGTTGTTATTATTCAATATATTCTATTCAGATATCATCTCTTCAGCTATGTATATATATATATATATATATACATATATATGTATATGCAGGGCATTCTAGATTATCTATCATAAACAAGTAAGTGGAATAAAATGGACTACAGACTATTCAACTTTTTATCTTCTTAATGAGAGTGTAGTCTTCGATGAAAGTACAAAGAAAGGGGGGAGGGAGGGAGAGTAGTAATCTAAAGAAGAGAATCACATGCAAGCAAAAGATGCTGCATCGGCTGAGTCTGGGCTGCACTGACGGCTTGGAAGTTATGGAAAACATAAATTTCACAATGTGTTTTATGGAAAATGTGATGCAAAATGGACAGAGCTTCTATTTTCCATATAAGTCCATTAGATGACAAGACAATGTGGCTGAAAACAGTCCAGGCAAGAATACAAGTTGAACTTCTGGTCCAAGTTTTTCAAATTGTCATTTAATGCATTAAGAGCTAATGAAATATATATCAGTAAGCATGACAGACAGAGAAAGGATGTACTGAATGTCTATAAAATATTTTTATACACCCCAGTCAGTTAATATGTCAAGTGTGAATCATTGCTATTAGTATTTCAATAGTCTCATTTTATTGTTATTTCTTTTCCATTTTTAGTCCTTAATGTGCTAAGGTTGTAGCTAAATTTAACAGACTAAACATATGATTATTGTTTCTGAATAACCACAGTAACATTATGTCTAGACTTTGGTAGTTTTTAAGATATTTTGATAAGTTAATTACTTAAAAATCATAATTTTAATTTTCCAATTCTATGCTTCAGCTCTCTTGAGTCACCATTACACTTAGAACTGTCCTATATATTCATTGTACTAGGTAGCTGTTCAAACACACAAAAGGTGTGTTCCGGTTAGTAATACATCTGTATTACATACCTACATAAAGAAACTATGAAACTCATATGAAATTGTATGTTACGTGTGTGTTGATATCAGCTATTTTCATTCTAAGAATCTTTATCAAATGTATTAAAAATTAAATACAATTAAGACAATTGCTACACACTGGGCTGGGCATTTAAATTTTAAAATGTGAACAAAATGATGAGATGGAAAATAGAGAGGAAGTTTGGTCTGAGTCCTAAGAAAACAGGAAATTATTTCGTTTTCTTTCTTTAAAATTTATCAATGGACAATTGGGCAAATGGCTCAGTGGGTAAAATCCTTGCCTTGGATACATGATAATTTAAGTTTGATTTCTGGAATCCATATAGAGGTGGGAGAAGAAAACCTGTACCACAATGTTTTTCTCTGACCTCTTCAAGCATCCTCTAGCATGTGTGAGATCACATCCCATATAACCTTTTTTCACAATGACAATGATATTTGTTTTAAATCTAGCATAGATTATTAAAGTGGAAATCATTGTTCTTCTGTACTTTGTCCTTTCATGCAGGATATCATGGCATAAATGTGACCTTTTAAATTGATGTAAAGTGACAGCCACCAATTTGTAGATTTAAGCAAGTCCTCAGATTTTTACTAGTAAGGTCTACTTTGACACTGAATGTCATAAGACCCAAATGCAAAGTTGAGTAGGCTTTAACTCTTAAAATACATTATTAAAAATAAAGACTAATTAAAAATATATCCAAGATTCTAAAGTAAATAGCCTAAAAAGAAGAAAATGGGACAAAATATTGAGTCCCCAAAGTAATTTGATCCAATGATCCTTTTGGTGAACACAGTGTAATGGAAAATATGTAATGTGAGGTAACAGAGTGACAATAAAGGATTAGTTGGGATGGAGGACCATAGTGGCTTGAATAAGAATGACCCGCACAGGCTAATAGATTTGGGTGTTTCCTTTCTAGTTGGTGAACTGTTAGAAAGGATTAAGAGGTGTGGCTTTGTTGGAAGAGATATGTCTTTGACTATGGGCTTTGTGGTTTCAAGAGACAGGCCAGGCCTAGACTATGCATGTCTCTCTCTCTCTCTCTCTCTCTCTCTCTCTCTCTCTCTCTCTCTCTCTGTGTGTGTGTGTGTGTGTGTGTGTGTGTGCGTGTGTTTGTGTATGTGTGTGTGTGTATGTGTGTGTGTGTTTGTGTATGTGTGTGTATGTGTGTGTGTGTGTGTGTGTGCGTGTGTGTGTGTGTGTGTGTGCTGCCTGTGAACTAGGATGTAAAGTTCTCAGATGCTGCTCCAATGCTTGTTTGCTTCCTGAATGATGATCATGGATGAACCATCCGAAATTCTAAGCAAGCTCCCAATAAAATATTTCTATCCATCCTGTGTCTTCACAATAAAACAGTAACTAAAACAAAGACTGAGTGGGAGAAAGGATGGGTTTAATTGAAACTTAGGCTATAGAAAGAACCCTCAGAATCTCTACTCATCTGTAAGCTAAATACTCCAAATTAGTGGACAATACTTCTCTAAGCAGAGATGTATTATTAAAAGATCTTAGTCGAATAAATGGTGCTACCTCACTAAGAGATTTGATCAGGGAGGCCTCAATAGTATCCCAAATATTACTTTCAGTTTCCTAATCCAATATAATTTCTAACCATTTTCAAAATATCTGTCCTTATTTGCATAGATAATTCCCACTCCAATTGCTCATCAAGAAACTTTTTTTTTTGCAAGAGATGGAGATAATTACATAGATACACAGACAGTAAAAATACAATAGAATGCATGACTATGGTATGCCTAACCCCAAGTGGGTGCCACCTGCAACGCAACTCCTAAACTGAGCCTAAGTTAATCATGGAAGAGCAAATGGACACATTGTAATTGACAGTGCCTGAGGATGCCTGTTGAGAGACTTTGTCTCTAGACATGATAAGGAAATACACCTATGAATTATCAACAGCCTACCTACCTAAACAAGACCAGTTGACATGCCAAAGAAGGCAGAAAACAATCTTTAGATTTCACCTCTTACATCTTATTACATCCCATATGTATGTACATGAAATAATAATAATTAAAGAATACATTGTAAAGTTGGAAGGAAGGGAGGAGGAGATAGAAAGGAAGGGGAAAGTGTGATGCATTTATGATATTTCTATATGAAATTCTCAAAAATACTACTATTAATAAAATAAAAATAAAACATACCGAAGTCCTGTTTTTATGCTTCCTGTCTCTCGTGGCTTTTCCTTTATTATTGCTAGTAAAATAATGCAAGGTTCCATATTCCATCAGTGCTGCAAACACAAAAATAAAGCAAACAGAGACGAAGAGATCCATTGCTGTCACATAGGAAACCTTAGGTAAAGATTTCCGGGCAATTGTACTGAGGGTTGTCATCGTCAAAACCGTAGTGATACCTGTGAAGGAAGGGGAAAACAATGGGCGATTAAAAGTAATTTACCAGAACATTTTTATTCTTTTGTCAAATTTAACAGTATTGTCAGCTGAAATAAACAATGCAGACAAAAGGATATGATTGCAGGAAGAATTATTAGTAACCATGGCTACATTGTGTTCACTGTGTTCTTTGTGTAGGAAAGTTTAATGATTCCAATTACTATGGATTTCAGGCTGGCTCCTAATATTCACTTTTCCCTTCCTCAGTATTAAAAAAATAAATAAATAAGCAATTTTAGTTGACAGGAGGTTTTCTTAAAGAGCAATTTTATTGGCCACATTCTCTGCAGCAAAGTCTGACCAGAAGTCAGATCTTGACAGTGAACAACACCAGGAATTAATGTCTAGAAGAGACAACAGTGCTAGAGATTCCTTGTTTGTTCCCCCTCTGCTTTGTTCTACTGCAAAACAATGGCCAGGAGCCAGGAGCTACCTTAAACTATGAGACAACTATAGAAATTGACAGCTGAAATCCAGATGCTCCTGAATCCCTCTACACTGCTGTGTGATCTTAATAACAGTGTGGTAATGATTTGTTCTTATGCCTATAGATTAGTGTCATTCATTTTCACAGTTCCTTAGCTATAATATGATTGCCATACAAAAAAGCTTCAATAAGTCTTTTAATGTAGAGCACAAAATATTTTAAATAAATAGAATTTAGATATATAGATCTTGTTCACTTGTCTTCTCTATACTTATGATAAGAACCCCTAATTTTTTTCTGGTACTATATTCTTCAAGATTTTTGTAAACATATTTATGTGATTTTTCACTTTATTATATTCATTGGCTAAACTTGTTTCCCAGCTATCTTAGAAACCACAGGAAAACCTGATAATCATTGAATTAATCATTTAAATTTACATATTTTAACTAAAACTATAATTACATTGTGATTCAAACTTTATACTGAAGATGATAATAATTAAATGTCTTCCTTCTATAATACTATGAAGACAATAGATTATAGCTTTTTAAAAAGATACATAAAATCTGTCATTTATTTTCTTATATAATGGGTTCACTATAACACATTATTATAGAAATATCATAATCTATTTTTTAAGGTATAAATTAGAAATTACTCTTGTAATCATTGTTATTTTACAAGAAACACTAAAAGCAACAGATTAATTCCACTGCTTTTGATGTTATTTAAACTAGGAAGCTCATGTTCCATCCAGAAATGTGTATTTTGAAACAGCTGGGCATCAATTGATAATTCCAGTATTAACCAGTTTATGAATGCTGATGATTTGTGATTCTGATAAAACACAATCAGTTCTGTATAAAGTAATTAAAGTAATGATGAAAAGATATTAAGATATTTTCATTTCTTTGGTTTCTATGTATTAATTCTTATATATATTTAAGTTTTATTTACAAGAAAAATATGGGTTTTCTAATTCTAAATTCTTTAATGCATAAAGTCCTTTACTATTTTTAGTCTTTTTAATTTGGTATAATACTAAACTTATTTGTCCATTTTAGGATAGGAAATGTCCCTAATATATGCATCAATGATCCTTTGTTTATTAATCTTTAAGTTTAATGATACAGTAGCATAATCTTACCCAGTGATGTTCTGGCTGGTACTGCATCTTTATTGATCCAAAAAGAAACCCAAGAAAGAACAACTGTTAGAATGCATGGAATGTAGGTCTGAATTGTGAAATAGCCCATCCGTCTGCTCAGGTCAAAAAAAATTGTCATGATGATATAATCTCCTATAGGAAACAGATATGTTTTATGATAAATAAAATAGATAAAATGTACATTCTCTTTATATACATAAGTAGCAATGACATTCATGGCCAGCATCGTTTATTGGCTTGTTTATTTCTTACCAGAGATAGTGTGAGAAATTTCAGTTGAATTTCTTAATCCTACAAATGCAAACTGATATAATCTCCAGTATTTAGGATCAGCTACTTCCACAGAAGGCTTTTTCCACTTGTACTCAATTTCATTTTTAGGGTATCCATCTAGAGAAAAAATTGTAGTAAAATATATGCAGTTTAGCAAAATTTAAACAAATTATATTGCAATACCAACAACATCCAAACAATGGTTATTTAAAATACTTTTCTCTTTAGTATTATAAGGTATGTCAAAAATAGAAAATACTAACTGAAATTTGTGTGTGTGTGTGTGTGTGTGTGTGTGTGTGTGTGTGTGTGTGTGTGTGTGTATGCATTAAAGAATTATATAACAGTATTTTGGCACTGAGTAGTTTGAGAATGAGGGAAACCTATTGATGTCACCGTATTGCCCTTATTAATAAATCTCAGTTTGTCACAGTCATTATTTCTTTGGAAAATGGGAACAATCTCAGACTCTCATATACTATAATTACAAGTTTATACCATTTGGCATTGTAATTGTTATATTCTACTCGATTTAATTCCAAAAGTACCATAAAATTCAACAGAGAAAATCAAAGTTTTTTTTTTTTTTTAATAATATCCTCATGTCTGAGTTGATTGCAAACCTAACTTTCTGCAAAATCATGAGTTCTAAGAAGAAATACAACCTAAATAACTCATCAATATAATCAAAGGCGCTTTCAAAATTACTACATATATCTTAGGTTTGATTCTTATATTGCTACTTATTTATTATATAATTTATTATTATGTAGATATTTGTATAAAGTATACATGAGTACAGATGTATTAATGAGCACTGGCTATAACTAATTTTTCAGCAAAGAAATCTTATCATATTGTAAGAAAATACTAGATTAGGTTTTAATTTTAAAATTAGTGAGCTTTAAACACTATTTTGCATTCATTCATTTTTTAAAAAATAAACTCCTGAGTACCTTGGTTTTTCTTACTTATTAAACTCTTCTAAATACTTGCTATATATATAAAAACCCCACTTTTCCTTCAACCAATTCTTGGAACATACTTTAAAGCCAATTTAATGAAGTTAGTTATTGCATCAGGAAGATTAATATAGAGCAAACATTATTTTTAATTCTATTTGTGTAAGAATATTGAATGCAAGCCTCAATTCAAAGCTCATTTGAGTATTCAGAATGAGAAGAAATGTTTATTATTTCTACCCCAGTTTGCTTGTTTTATCTTATTTGTTATTCTTTATGCACCTGTTTGTTTTCTCAAAAGGGACAAAATGATTGTGATTCAAATGAGAGAGGACATAGCGAGCATTTTAGATGCATTTGGGGAGGAAAGTTTTTCATTAGCAAATACTATATAAAATTCTATGTTCAATAAAAGCAATGTAAAAAAAAAGTAAAAGACATTGAAACGAAACTGAAATAAAGATCATTTTGTAATATTAATGCACATTATGCATTTATTTTCAAGTTTTTATTTAAAATGTTATTTATATCTATTTAACTTAAAAGTTTAATAATATTCAACAAATTTCTTAGATTATATTTTCTATCATTTTGTATGATAATTAGGTTTTAAGCTCAAAGTTGTAGAATTAATACATATTTTTCACTCACAGCTTGAAAATTCCAGTGGACAGGAATGTTCGTCCATAGGGAAGTTGTGAAGTTGGAGATAGCATTCTGCATTGATTGTCAATCTATTCAGATAAAAAAAAATAAGTATTGCATAAAACAAAATGTTTTACATCCTAATAAACAATTTATCTTATTTTAAAATATCATTTGGACATCTTGTAATGGACTGTGATATAGTAGAATACAAATAATCTTAAAGTTTAATGATAAACATTACATCATTCACTGTTGAATATGAAATTCAAACATTTCTTCTGCCATCTAAGTAGCTACTTTATATGTGACAACCTTTACATTTTCATTTACAAAATAAAGCTTTAGGAACTTCATGAATATATTCCTATGCAAATACATATTCATAAGCATATGAAAACAATACATTATGCAATGCCATGCATGATTTTCTTCTCTGATTTTAGAATGATCATATTTAAAGATGACACCCAAAAACATGACAAAAAAGAATGGGAACCCCTCATGAGGCCTCAGTCCTCACAAAGAACCACAGACAACTGAGGAAAGCTGGGAGCAGGAAGATGGTCTTCTAAGAGAAAAGCATATGCATTTGCTGTCCAATGGCAAATGATTAGTCCTGAAAACATGTGTAACATTATATGAACTTAACAGGTTATATATAATAATAAATATATAAACACATATTTATATATTCATACACAAAGGAATGCATATAAATAGATGCATACAGTAACCGTGAAGGAAGAGGCTGTGAGTTTGAAGATCAGAAATTCTTATATGGAACAGTTTGAAAGGAGGATAGGAAAGTAACTACAATAGATTGGAATTTATGCATCAACCTTTTCATAGTGATGTTTTATAACAGCATTAAAATCATCATAATAATAAACTATAACTGAATAAATCACAATAATTTCTGTCATACATTTAGAAACATTAGCCAAGGTGGATAGATGACTTAGGAGCTAAATACTCACTAATTTTTCAGAGAGCCTGTTTTGGTTCCCAGTACCCACATTGTGGCTTACAACCGTGTGTACCTCCCATTTCAGGGGATTCAAGTCCCTCATCTGGTTTTCACCAGGCATTTGTGTAGTAAAAATGCAAGAAAAAATCATATACATGTTAAATTAAAAAATTAAAACAACAACAAATATGAATAAAAATTAAAAATTTTTTAATGAGTCAAAGCCTTTTCTACTTCCCAATAGGAAGTCCACATATTTTCTCCAGACCTCTCTTATTTTAGCAACTCTGCATATAAAAATGCATCACCAAAACAGCTCGCCATTTGGGATCTTAGCAAATGAAAGGGGCCCTTATGACTTGCTCTTTGGGTGTGAAGAAGGCTTATTTGAGAAGTGGTAATATAACTTGAGTTTATAATAAATATTACCGTAGTGTGTACAGAACTCTTCCATCACTCCAAATCCTCAGCAGGCGATTAGGTGTCGTTATCCAATGTGCATCAGATTTTCTTGAGTTCCTGAAGAAAGTGTCAGGAATCCAAATTTTCCCCACCATGTTGCTATTAAGCATAAGAACTTTCATGGTGCTATTGAACTTTAACCGGCTGTCAAACCAGGTCTGGGCAAAAATTATATCTATTGTGTACTCCTACAAGATTAAAGACAGAATGTCATTACTTCAGAAGTTTTCTTCAGAAATTTGAGCTTTTATAATACAAATTTCTTATGAATCAATAGCACTTAGTCTTTGGAGGAAAATAATCTTAGTATTTTAAACTTCTATTAAAGTGATCTTAAGTGAGTCAAATAAAGTGAACTCCAACAATTCCAGATGCCTTCTGTAGCTTTAACCTTTTACATGTCTTTCAATTTCATAATTCATGAGTTTAGTGATTAGTAATTATCTTATTGTTGATGATAAATTTTGTTACGTTTATATCATACCTCCATAACTTGTGCAAAATAAGGGAGCAAATACCCATCAAATTATGTAAAATTACTAAAAATGTCTTTAGTGTGAAAATTTGATTCCCATTAGTTCAGTACAATAGTGTAAAATGTCTCAAACTAACCATAAGGAAACCAACTAAGAAATTATAACATGGCGAACGTCACAGTAATGGTTCCTGTTACTAAAACCTAACACTTTTTGAAATATATATTATCATAATAAATATTTTCCCAAAACATCAAATGATGAAAGATAAAAAATTCTTCCCACGTCAGAGTTCAGAATTTCCAATGGACACTTACAAAGCACAGTGTTTAATGTATATTAGTTTTCATAGTGATGACCTATGTCTCAACACTCCACTTATAGGGTGGTAACTACCAAGAGCAAGCCATGTAGTTTAAAAAAAAAAATATCTCTCAAGCCTGCACTCTTATAAGCATTAAAATTTTTCACAAAACTTGAAGGGAGAACAACAATACATGGTATGGAGAAAAGGGCCTGGAAAAAAAGTGTTTCTGTGTGACTGTTTGCTTCATGGGCACACAGCTTTGACATTAAACAAGGAAGAAATCACAGTTTAAATATATGAAGTACTGTATTGACTACATGTGGCAGGGAAGATTGAGGCCTCCTTCTTGATGTGATATTTGCAATTGGACAATTTGCTTGAAAGAAAATATTTACCAGAATAAATGGAAGCATCACCATGAGTTTGGTTGATGAATATTTAATATCTGTTTTTGAAGCCAGGGAATCTAATGAGTAAGCTGTCTGGGAATCATCTTATCAATAGGGAAGTTGGATCAAGTCCTAGATTTTGGTAAGAATATTTATCACTTGGTTACTGGAATATAGAGAAAATTGAGAAGGAAGATTCATTTTATCATACATTTGTGATATAGATTCTTAATAACCTTACTGAATATTATCAGTGGTGTACTACATAATCTCTGCATTTGTTTAGCAAAGCAAATGTCACTGGCCTGACTGATCTTTGAATCTTATAGAAAATATATGGCTATATGTTATCTTTAACAACTTTTCTCACTTCCTTGTCAAGACAAGTGGCACTTAAAAAAATACTAGAGATCAACTGAGATTTATTTAAATGTCCTCTTCCCTTACTCAAATGATTAAGTATTTTAAGCCCAACACTAACTTTGCCATTGATGGAAAGTTGGTTGTATCAGTAAATATAAATAGAGAGAAAGCCCTGTGAAGACCGAATAAAGAATATAGCCAATGCTATTTAACAGAGTAAAATCATGTGTTTGGATGAGGAATTCCAGCAGAAAATTCATAAGAAGCTAGATAGGATTTTGGTCTAGAAAATAATGAGAAATGGCTAGCTTTAGGAACATCATGACACTTAAGCATAGACAAGTTCAAGTTCCTAGGATAGAATCAAAAGTGGCATTTGAGAACGATTTATCCAGTAATATAATTTTTTAAACATCATAAATACCATTCAGCAGCCTCTAGGAATGTATTAAACCCAATGCTGGACCCCAAACCCAGAGCTTCCTACCTCCATGACCATATGCTCTGCTCTGCACAGAAATTCGTTTCATAATATTTAATTCTGAATGTGCTTATTGCTCTTGGAAGGGTTATGATTTCTAACAGATCATATTTTTCGAAATAGAAAATATTTTTTAAAGAAAGCAAAAGGTTTCTGCTCACAATTAATCTATGATCAAAAGAAAAAGATGTGGAGAACATTTCAAGATAAGTCATCCTTCACAAAGCCTTGTAGGAGCTATAGTCCCAAACCACTTTAAACTGCTAATCCTTAATAAATGCCTCACTGAGATAAGAAGGTTATTAAAGTCTGTGCCATTTTATTTGTAATCAAAAATCCAATTTTGTTTACTCATTCATAGTAATTTCCAGAAAATGATCAAACTTTGTTCTTTCACTTCATGTTCATTTTTTAAAGGTTATAATCATCTGTGTAAAAAGAAGAAAAAAATCTGAAATGGAATTTCTGTCTACTTAGAACAAGTACAAAAGCTTCTAGAAGAAATATTTTGAGATAAGGAACAGACATTCAATACTTGAGGTCTGACATGACTTGTAAACTTTACCATCTCCTTGAAATTTAACCGACAAGGCGAATAAATGTGAAAAATAGACTATTCTGATTTATAAGCTACTCAGACAAAAACCATAAGTGTATGTTACTACAGTAACCAAAATTGTATAATACAACTATGTACCACCTCTCACACTTGAAGGTACTGGATAGCTCACTAAGTATTGCAGGTATGATTCTATTTGCTTTTGGATTGAAAAAAGTGCAATGTGAATAATCTCCATAAGCAATTAATATAGATGTAAAACTCTTGTGTAGTTTGATTAATCCTGATCTTGTCTGTTAACCTTCCTGTTACTATCTACTTAAACTGATTAATCACATGGCCAAAAGTAAATTGTAAATTGAACCATGGCCAGCTGTTAGCTGAAAGAAAGATGCAAAAAGAATAGTGAACCTATATTATATATTGGTGAACAGTTCACAGATGTCAAAAATATTTTTGCTCAATTATTGTGAAAACAGAATCTGCTTGAGAATATCACAATAAGAAAAATATTTCATTGGTTTTATTTTCTCAAATTTTCAAATGAGAACATTGAGGTATTAAGACAACACAATAATAGATAATCAATAAATCCCCATCATTCCTGGATTCAACTGTGAATCATTTTGCTTTGGGGTCTGTTTCTCTATGTGAATGGAGCTTACAAATATCATACAATAGCATCCATATTAATTTGATAACCTGCTCAGCAAACATTTTTTGACAGTTTAGTTACTGTGATCTTTCAATTTGTTTGCTTTAATAGAACAACAATGGATCCCTCTTTGATATGAATATGAGTTTATAAGAACTTGTAAATCAATAATGTTGGAATAGGTATAAATGAAAATAAACTGGTAGAGATTGTTTTAGCTGGGGTAATTCAGAAAGACTTGTTGATATAAGGTATACATCACAAGCTTGGAAAATACTATGCACTGTGATTAATAGGTCACAAGACTCTAAAATAAGCATAATGAGGTAATAAAGAGTGCAAACCTCACATATCAAAGTAGTGTTCTTGTTTTTGTGTGTCTGAGATGTGCCTTCCTCAAATACATGGGGCATTTTTCATTTGTAAGCTTTTGTCAACTAAATGTAAAATTCTCAAATTTTCTGAACTATAAATATAGCTCTAAATCTGTATACTACTAAAATTGAGTAAAAGAACCCAATGTCTTCATAGTTCACTAGTTGATTCTCTTTATTATGAATAATCATATATTGATTTACTATTAGCTATAGGTTTCATGATAATCTGCATGCAATTTTAAAGAGAAAAATAAAATTTAGTATAATCACAAAACAACTAAACACTGACCATATTATAAAATATAAGAGCTTCCCTGGCCCTTAGGGAGACTCAAGCACCTTGGGAAGGCCAGTATCAACAGGTCTGTCTAGACATTAAGAATTCTGTTTTATACAAAATTTCCTCCGTGGATTTGCATAAAATCAGTTAGATGAGCAGATGAAATCAAGAGTGGCCACTTATACGGAATTGGCTCCTGTAGTATTAAAGCTGTGACTAGTCTAAAATCTGCAGATCAGACAGGCAGTTAGAGATCAAGGGCAAGGTGATACTCTACTCCAGTCTCCAGCTTGGCCAAAGAGGCCAACTCTCTCTTTGAGGAACTGAATTTGTTCTCTGAAGCTCTCATGTGACTGTATGACACTTCCACATTATAGAAGCTAGCTCTATTCAAAAACTACTGTAATTTATGTTAGTAACACACACACACACACACACACACACACACACACACACACACACACACACACACAAAACTTTCGCAAAAGGCCAGGAATAGTAAGGAGTAGTATTTTATACAATTAATTGGTAACCTTAACCAAGGCAAAATAATATAAAAGCCCCCATCATGGTGCTATCATACCACGAATAGATAGATTTCTTTGGCTTTTGAACATCTACCAAAAATTATCACCTCCCTATGTCCAGACAGAGGGAAATGGGTATTTTGGAGGTAAGAAGAAACTTATCCTGTTCTCTAAGTGTGTTCATCTTGTTTTTCATGTTGTCTCATCTCATCTTTTCAGTCAATTTTGTACCATATTTCTTGGCTGAGTGGAATAAATGAACCAAAAAACTACATTTATATGTTTGTGTTTGTATCTTCACTATATTCTAAGTGTATACCTAATTGGTCATTGACTCTAGCAAGAAATGAGCAACCATGAGGAGATGTTCAGAGATACTCCCAGAAAATAAAACCTGGAAAGCCTTTAGGACTCCAATTTGAGTGAAACACCATTTGTGAGATACAAGTGTATTCACAGATACATTTAAGTATTTCATTGCACAGATGACTACGTATCATTTTCTGTAAAGCACTCTAATTTTATTTCCGGTTTTTATAATATTTCTTGCAAAATACTTATCCTACATTTCCCATTTATGTCTTTTCATGCTCTCCTTATTTTTCTTGCTTTAATAATGATTCAAAGAAGTATCTTCATAAAGGCCCACAACATATAGGAGATTTTGATCATAACTTCCACATCTGAAACTTTGCCATTACACAGCTCCCTCCTTCCTATGCTTCCTTCCCCTCTTCCAGACTTGTTTGTGACTGTATTACTAGGCTTAATCCCAACCCCTCATCTGTTTTGCAAAATAGGAAAACAACTCATTATCAAACTTTCTTATATAACAAATGGCACTAGGCTTGTCATTAACATTTTAAATCAATGTGGATTCATACATAGAGCTTATCTATATTATATACTTTTAGAAAAATAGGTTTCTTTTTTTCGAAACGGGGAAGCTTTTCTGCTACTTTTTTACTTTTCATAGAAAAGGACCTCTTCTTAAGCAGCAATTGCATGAATTTTTATAATATAAGTGACAATAAATATGACAAACATATAAATAGGAGTGTGGGGCCAGTTTGATGGATCGTCAGTTAAAAGTGCTCCCTATATTAGTCTAGAAACCCGAGTTTGATCTTCAAAATCCAGTTCATAGGTGGAAGAAGAGAACACTTCCACAAAGTTGACCTCTACACACACATCATAAATGCAAACAAACAATTCAGGAATATATAAAATAAATTTGAAAAAAACAAGGAAGATTTTTCCTTTGCATTTTTTTTTAATTTCAGCACTTAGACATTAATATTATTTCAGTGAAATAACTAAATGCATGGAAAATCAGGATACAAGATCTAAGAGAGCAAGCCAAGAGAAAAAAATGTAACTTATGTACAACTTTGATTTTTTTTTTTGCTAGTGCTATATTAAAAATGTGTTATATTTTTCTAAAATAAGATGTGTCATATAAAGTAGGTCTTAAGTTATTGGTGACAAAAGTTAATATGGATGTATAAGTAAGAAAATTAAACTAGGGTGGTAAGACTTCAAGTATCATAAAGACCAAAAAATAAACTTAAAACTCAAAGGTTCAGCTGTGTTTCTTCAAAACCACAACTGTTCATCACTCTCCAAGTACCAGAATCATTTTCTTCACTCCACAGCACATAGCAGCTATGTAATCTGAGGAAAAAAAATCATATTCATTTTTTCTGTTCATAACTTTCTAAGTTAATATAGTTGGCACAGTGACATTTCCTTTTAATATAGTAAAAGAAAAGAAAATATTTTCTTTGATGTGCAGAAGTTACCTCTTGGGCTTTTTTTTTTTTTAAATGCAAAAGTAACTGAGAGGAAGAGAGAATAGCAAATGGAGTGAGATCACCCTAGAGAGATGAGGCGATTATGTCTGCCATTCTTATCCATAGGACAATAGAGTGAAATCAAACACATTCTTTAATTATTCTCAAAGATATAGACACAGACACTGACACATACATACCCTCTCTTCCTCCCCCCCTCTCTCTGTCTCTCTCTCTCACACCCCCATCTCAACTATCTCTGTCCCATTTTGAATTCTCGGGTTTCTATTTTTTTAATTAATTTTTAAAATGATTGTGTTTGTTAATTAATTCTATATTGACTAATATAATTTCACTTTATTTACTAAATTGACCCAATCCTATTGTACTGTTGGCCATGTAGTATACTCCAGTAGCTTGTTACTTTGGAATAGAGTTCCACTGATTCTCCAGATAATCCCTGAATTATAATCCTAACATCTAGATTCCTGTTCCTTGGCCCTGTCTCCTTTAGCAAAGCCCACAAGAAATGTTAGCATGAAGGACCTATGCAGTATCAAACATCGTATTCTTCATTACATGAGAGGCCACTCTGACTCTGAGGGCAGGGATGATATTCCACACTTGTAGTCTGCATTCTCCCTCAGAAAGGTTTTTAAACATTGCTTCTCTCTGGTCTTCCATTTTCAGAGTTCCACCTGATGAACTCATATCTAGTAATTCTCAATGAGACAGTGTTTACACCTGCCACTCTTCTGCCATAGTCTCCTGTAGATGTACTAGAGATCTTTCACTTCCTAGATCCTTCCCTTCCCTTGACTTTGATGGAGGGATTACTTTACCCCTTCATGGTTTTACTCACCAGTCAGAAGGTAACTACCAGGCCAATGGTAATCTACAAAATAAAATTATATCTACTTCCCAGACTATAATGTCACCAGGAGGAAAGAAAGTACATTATGTTGGTTCTACTCCCCTCATTTGACATTATCTTGCCTTCAGATTGGGATGCCTCTATATTTCTGCTTATGTTTATCCACTTTAGTTAGAATGTAAGCAAACTATAATGTTCTTTTGCATACATTGGTGTATTCTGTATTCATTTTAACATAAATTCTCAAAACAAGAATTAAAGAAATGACTATTAAATGATCCGTTCATATAGTTAATATCAAACACCCTATTTTACAAAAATATATTTCAAATTTGTAACAGTGCAAAGAAATCTGTATTCATTTATGAAATAAAGTTTTAGTTCTTACAATGTGCTACTTAATGTAGGCCTTTTCCAAAAGGAAAAAAAAAAAAACATTTCTAACAAAGAAAATTTCACTCTACAAAACAGTTAAAAGAGTACATGAATATTTTTGTCCTCACTATAATTGTATGTGTAATTAGTGAGAAAAATGTAAAGCTTTCCTCTTATTTGTTAAATTGTACTCATGTCCCATTACTTGACTACACTCACAGAAAAAGCAATTTTGTTCATTTTATGAAGTATGAGTTTTGTTTGTCCTGAATTCCTTAGTTAAAATTGTCTCCTAAGAAGAATTTTTTTATAAGTCGCTTTTATGACAGTGTTTATTGTTTTCATTTTTTCTAACATATTTTTGTGTTTGTACAATAGTACTTTCATTTAGTTAGCTTCTAAAAAGAAAGAGATTAAGATAATTCTTAACAAAAAATCTGGTTGTAACCATCTTTCCCCTGAGTGTTATCCCATAATTAAGACCATCTTCAAGGCTGGCCCATTGTGGCCTCACATTTTCATCTCAAACTCTATTTAACAAAATTTGCTTCATACTTTCCTTCAGATGACTAATATGTCTGCTACAGTACAGTCAAATGTTGAGATTATATCTATCATACAGCTGTGGAATTAGTACTAGTTGTGAGAATACCATAGTCAGAAGAATTGTTTAATTTTATTTTATTATTTGTATGTATATATGTCTTGTATGGTTTATTATATCTTTATATATACATGTTCATGTGATGTTCCACTAAATAAAGGGTGTCAGATACCCTGAGACTTGAGTTATAGGTGACTATAAGCTTTCATAAGAATATTTAGTATATAGCACAGGTCTTCTGAAAAGGCAATCAGAGAGTCTGACTATTGAGACTGGAAAAAAATCTATTTTAGTACTATTCGGAAAAGAAGAAACAGTTAAACTTAAGCATAACATGATAGATCTGTGGGGATTTAATAAAAGCTCCAGAAGTTTCAGAGATAAACTACAGTCAGTCTAGGAGGATCAGAGAGTGGCTATTCACAACTTTAATCCCAGCACATGGTGTATCCTGGGAGTGGTGACCTACCTCCTTAATCCCAACTGAGTTCAAGGTCATTTTAGATTACAGAAGGAATTCCAGGCTCCCAGGCAGACAATGGTGGGGCCACACCTTAATTTACCAAGAGAGTATTTAAGGCGGGCATAGAAAGGCAGAAGTTAGAGGAAGCCAAGAGAAGCCAGGCTGAGGAAGCTGGAAGACAGTTGGGTAAAATCTGACTGTGGTGTTTACTCACTCTAATATCTCCAACTTTCTCAGAGTCTCATTTATTCTTGCAACATAGGTTTCCATTTATGTAGTGATTAATGACCTAGAAATGTAGTTCATATGTAGACCACTAGACTATCCTGTTTGGGGCTCAAAATCCAATTCCAAGTAAGTAATATATTTAAAAAAGCACTTGTGATATGAGTCTGTGTGCATATGTGTCCATAGGCTTTTTATATGTTGAACTCATATCCACACAGACACACGAAAGACAGGGAGACGGGAAGGCACATGCACACACACATGTGTGTGCTCACAACTTTTTTCAGTTTAAACCTTGACCTTTTAAGAATTTCATCCTTATTTATATTTATATCATTTTATATACATAAATTTAAAGAGAAATGAATGTTTAAAAAGATACTGAAAGACACCTCAGGAATGAGGAAGCAAAAAAAAAAAAAAAAAAAAAAAAAAAAAAAAAAAAAAAAAAAACCATTGTGAGAGTCCCAGAGCAAGTGTACAAAAGCAATGCCCATGAAGAACTTGTAGTTCTTCCCTCCAAAATTTGAAAATGAATTTTTCTGGTATAGGCCTCTATTTGTTTACAGGAACCTTAGAAAACTAAACACTTATGACAGTGATAAAGGAGCTATATACATTACAGCAGATTACTAACCCATTACATAGACACAGGGTGGGGTTATTATAACTAGAACATTGAAACACTAAAAACATTAATAACTTTAATTAATTTTCTGTTATACATAGTATCTGTTTTCTTAGTCTTTTCAATCTCAGACTGTTTGCATACTGGGTTTTCTATATTTTTTCTCAAAGATTTCTTCAGAGATTGACCTTTAATATAATAATTATTTTTGCAGTAATAATTCAATCCATTGCATTAGGAGATTACTAGTTCTTCCATAAGGAATATTTAGCTTTACTGGCCAATACTTAACATATAGTTATCCCAATTTGTTTACTATTGTGGTAATAAAGACCACCAAATTTAACTTGATGAAGAACATGTTTACTTGGCTTGCTGGCCACTGTGCATCACTGAGAAAAGCCTCTATAAATACTCAGGTAGGGCAAAACCTTCTTTAAAAGATCTTAAACCTTCACCATAGAGGAATTCTTCTTACTGCCTTACTCTCCATAGCTTGCTCATCCTGCTTTCTTAAACAAACCAGAACCATCTGCCCAGATGGGGCACTACCCACAGTAAAAAGTGTGTGTGGTCCTGTCACACTGATCATTAATTAAGAAAAATTTCCCATACACTTGCATACAGATTAGTCTTATAAAGTAATTTCTTTCGATGGAAGATCTCTCTACCACAATACTTGCTTTTGTGTCAAATTGGCAAACTAACCATTACAACAGCCATATCAATCTTAAAACAATTACTTCACTATAAACTATCTTAAATCACACATTTATTAACCTTTAAGACACAGTACGCTGTATTGTAACAGTTTTTACTCACCATGTTTATGGGATCAACTGGTCCAATGCTATTTACATAAACATCAGTTTCAATTACTGTGGGCCTCACTGCAAATTAACACAGAATGGTTAATGATACTGAGCATTTTTCTGGAGAAACCTTAAATTTAGTAGTGAATCATATTTTATAATTTCAAGCACATATCTCATTATGAAATATGACAACAAAAAACTGTTACAAAATAAAAATTCTTTTCAGTTTGAAATCAGTTATATAGATATAAATTCACAAGCTAACTAAATATTTCATGGGTATAATCAAATGATATGGGTGCCTAAGTATTTCCTAACTAAATAAAACACTTAAATTTCAATAAAAATTGTATCATATTTTTTCTTAGTAAGCTCTGGGTCTTTAGTATCAGAATATATTTTTATACTTAAATAACATTTATTTCTATTTAAAGTTAATAAAGAGTTTTGTGATGTGTGGATAACAGCCTTGTTCACAGAAAGTAAAGAAAAAGTTCTTAATTTCTAACTTTTGTTGATTTCTAAATAATTTTTCCTGAATGAGCTATTTAAATGGTAAATTATTTGCTGATAGCTAATCTGAATATACAATGTAAAGGCATATATTGTATCCTGTAGAATGGAAATTAAAGGAGGTGATGTTTATAAGACACTGGCTTCCATGATTAATTCTCATGAGTACCTTATTAATATTTATTCATTCATTATTACTTTTTTTATTCAGAACAATATTCTTTTATCTTGTTGGTAGTTGAATTTTCCTAACCACTACATAGATGTCTCCATGGCCCTCATCTACTTTGCTTTGTATGTATGTTACTATTAGAGATTTCTCTGGTAGTCTTCAGATGGTACATCTGATCTTTGCATAACCTATCAAAATGCACATAAATGGCAAGCATTTTAAATGGTTACAATGTGATGTAGTTTATAATTAAAGCTTAGTACTATAGTCCCATATCTGATGGTAACTGGGGTCTTTGTTCCTTTTTATATTTCTCTTTAATGAGATTTACCAGAATAATTACAATATTTTTTTCTGTTGTGAACAATAGTTTTACATAGTTTCTTAAACCCTACTCATAACCTCCATAATATAACATGCAGAGGGTCACCTAGTCATTGATTCAATAGCTTCTAGTTGAGAAACAGACATAAAGTATTCACAAAGTAGACATGAGAGGACAGGAATTCCAGAGAACTTGATAAAGATAATGCATCAAAAGAAAGTATCCTTGTGGCTAGACCTTTGTGTGCAATCACAGCATGGTGATAGCCATGTTTGTTCAGCTCACTAGCCTATCACTGTAAGCCTGTACACTTTCCCTCTCTGACCTGATATGTATCACCTGAGTCCAAGGGCTGTGCTAGGCTTCACTGGATGCCTGCATTGTCTACATAGAGACAAATCTGTCAATCTCAATATTATTGCAGCTGTTGGTTACTGGTCTTTCTATTATTCCAGCTGTGGTTTACTGGTCTATCTGGAAAAGCCCTCAAACTACAAAAAATCAGTGGAACTTATTACTCATTTTGAAAAGCAGTGCTCACAACACATGATGTTTATTTTTTTAATCTCTTGCAATGATTAACATCTGCACTCATGGAATCATTCATTCCCAACATTTATTTGTTTATATATTCTATCAAGAAAAATTATTGAACTATATACATATTTACTTAACCAGAAATATAAATAAGTCATTTTGAATTAATTTAAAAAAAGTTGTGTTTTCAGACCAACAAAGCACAAGAAGGGGTGCTTTGCTAGCCCCGTGAGGCTGTCTTAAATAAAATAGGTCACATGTTTAGGAGCTTTGAAATTTATATGAGAGTGATGACTTCTGCAACGAGTGCCTTTAATTGTCATTTATTTCTGCTAACTATTTTACTGGAGGCAATAAATAGATAATTAAGCTAATTACAGCCAGGATTTAAAGGATAATTTTTATGAAGCCAATTAACAACAATATAACAGTTTCCTTATTTGAATTTGTAAATATATTTATTGCCATTTCTAAGCAATTACAGCTGATCTAAACACACAAGTCATTCATAATCAGAGTTTTTATTTATACTCATAAATCAACAAATATTTGGTATCTGTATTTAATACACAACCTTGAGCATTGGATTACTGCCTACAGTAAAAACAAATAACTCTTCAGCATGTTTATTTTACAAGACATGTTTATCATATTAAAATATAGAAAATTCTATATATTAATGAGTTAACTTGACTCCATAATACCAATTTTTCTGAGTCTATTAGAAGACGAGGCTGTGTATGTTAGGCAAATATTAATTGTGGTGTTAGGGCACGGGCCACATAGCATTCTAGTTCTGAGAGAATTGCTGACCAATCAAGACTACTGAGGAGTCAACAAAGGAGGGATTGTCATTAGTTCAAGATAAAATATTTGCTGTTGATAAAGATCCTCTGATCTTATGTTAGTATTTTATTAATATGTAAACTAATTGTTAATTGTATAAACAAAAACGTTTGAATAAGTCATGTGCAATGTATTTTTAAGAACTGTGTTTTCATAAGACCACAAAAAGGAAAAGATACCAAGATGAAATATTAATAAGAAAATAGTCTCTATGTTGTTTATAGGAAGGGGGCAACTTTCACTTTATCCTACATTTTCTCAGTGCTGACAAAAGTATTTCATTAACAATTATAAAATATGCATTTTCTAACTATGAGTCTATTTTCTCTATTATATGGGAATTCTTGTCTGCTAGTATTTAATCAGATCTTTTAACCTGTAGCCTTACTAAATAATGGGGAAATATTAATGTGAAAATTAAAAGAATAGTATTTCAGTTTAATTTGTAAACCAAGTGATAATTAGTTATAAGTTTACAAATACAGAAGAAAAACAGTAAGTAAAAGACATTCCAGAAGGACAGAATATACAGAAAGGCTAGAGATTCAGGATAACTTGGGCATCCACGGGAGCAAAAAAGAAATATTACATTTAAAAAGAAGACTTAGTGAGGTATTTTCTCTACAGCAGACTTTGATCTTGTATTTTCAAACATGATTTTCCAGTGTTTCCCAGATTGTTTCAACAAAGGACATATCATTTTTAAACAAATGATTTGAATATATGCTGTATTTTAAAGTACTTCTGCTTTTATCTGCATGTATCTTTTTGTGCATTTTGTTAAGGCAGCTCATTTAAATCAAAATGATAATACTTGGAGGAAAGTTTTATATACTTTTATTATTGTCACAGAGTAGCTTTTAAGACAATTAAACCATACACTTTACTGAAAGAGCTTAAATAACAAACACAGGGTTTTTTAATGTTTAAAAATATATTTTATTTAAAAATAAATTACTGAAGCTATTATTGTTTACAGACAGTACAAGCCCTATTACATGCATGCAGAGCCAGCCACCTTGTCTAATCATTTATATGCAACCATTGTTTTCACATCTCATAGTCCTTCCCAAATACAACATTTAGTTACCAAACTATGCTCAATGATTATTAAAGTTTTACTCAAAGTTTCTTTAAGGAATTAACATTTACAAATTACTTTTCCAAGGAGCTATTTTATCCAAACTGTACAATTAGGAGAACTAATATATTTTGAGAATTGTGATTCTGGTTTATTTAACAGGAATTTGCTAACTTACTGAAATGAGTCAGGGATTTTAATTATTAATGTAATGTTTTTTAGTATTTATTTATTACAAATTTTGGAAAATCACAAATAGAAAAAGAGTGATAGTTATTTTTCACCACAGCCTTAGTCTGTAAACATATTAAAGTAATAATTAATAAAGCAATATTAGTAATCAATATCTACATATTGCTATTACTGTTATAGCTCAGATGGTTGTACAGTGTATACATAAAATAAAACAAATTACAAATATATGTTGATACCCTCATATACTTGCATGTGAAAATCTCAAAAATTTTGGAGGAAAGTGCACAAAATAATGTAGAGATGAGGAAAAATCTGGGGGAACAAATATTACAAAATGAAAGCACAGTCAAGTCAGTAAAATGAACTTATAGGAATTATCGAAGAATCCCTGCATTACTCATGACTTTGAATTACTATTTTCACATTTTTCAACAAAGAAAACTTCAGGTCCATATCATAGCTTGTACCATTGCACTAAGTTAGAAATAAAATAAGAATAAGTGCTGTTGAGATAGTATATGAAGTGGGATTGGGCATTCTGCATCAACCTTCTCCAGGCATTATCCCGAGGCTGTACATGAGATTCTGACAAGCTGAATATAAACAGCTCCAAAATATTTATGCCTATGTGGGAAAGTTTCAGTTATCTCATAGTTATCTATGCTACCAAGAAAGCAGTTTCTGCATACAAATCTTAAGACTAAGAAATAAAATTACTATCGCTCAGTAGAAAAAAAATCATTCATAAAAATATTTCCAAAACACTGCTTAATTAAAAAGATTAAACAATAATCATTATCTCATATTTGCAAGAAGAAATTAAAGAGAAAAATATTTATTGAGGACAAAGAATTCCTTAAAGAAATGTGTATAATCTGACTTAGGATATAATATTTCTAACAACACAGTGGACTATAAGAAACAGGGACAACTAGTAATACAGAGAAGTCGGAAAACATCTATGTTCAAATTCCAGACAATTTTCTGGGAACAGACAGAAGGTGATATGAAGGAGAAGAGGAAGACGGAGGAGTGATCACAAATTTCATTAGAAATACCTCAAGCACAGTCACACTCTGTGTGAGACTTTTTCTTCTGTCAACAGAGTGAAATAAAGTTTGTGAGAGAAGGGAGTCAGCAACAAGCTTGGGACTGGTGTGAAAATCCCATTAAAGAGAACCTGTGTATCACCAACCTGAAGATATTCAAAACCGAGCTATGAGACTAGAAGAACAGGAAGAGGAAAGAAATCTAAGACTAAATGGGTTATAAATGAACATTCTTCAAAACAAGGAGTTTCTGGGCAAAGCACAGTGTCCAAGTGAAAACAGAAACATGCTTTTAAAATTCAATAGAAAAAGAAAAATAGCAAAAGGAGAATCATATGTTTCTACAACAAAACAGAGTCTAATAATCTGAATGTCATTCGATCCTCTTCCAATAAAGAAAAAACACCACCCCCAAAGCCCCTAACTCTATTTAAGCCATGTAAGGTACCATTTAAGACCATCAAGAGACTGAAACTATAAAACTATGAAAAATGTCTACAAATCACAAAATAATTTGGCAAAAGAATTATTGCATAAATGATTTAATGAGCCATCATAATCCAAGTATGGAAAATGGTTGCAGACAATATACAGTAAAAACCTAATATGAAAATATTCAAGCAAGCATTTGGAAAATAAGCCTAATCTCTTTGAATCAGAAATTCAGACAGTAAGCCTGGGGTGCAGTTCCTGTCATTTAAACCAAAAGGTAGAACCTACCTGCAGAACTGTGAAATGGGATACAAAGATGGATTGGCAGATGATCAATAATGAATACATAAGAAAATTAATAATAGACTATAATCATTTAAAAAGAGTTAAATGATAAATACAAAGCAGGCAACTTTTAAAACTTATCTATAATATAATTCATGAATAAATCAATATATTGGAATAGAAATAATAATACAATAGAATTAAATAATTCTGACTGGTATTAAAAGGACATTTGATCATTTCTTTAAAAATGTCAAATGTTTTGGAGGGAAGTTAACTAAACTGAATGGCTTTCGGGCATATGTTAGTAAAGCTATTCTTTTGTGTTTTTTTTTTTTAATTTAAAAAACCTTGAGAAAGGAAAATTAATATTTAATCAGCTACAAGAACTAAAGGATTGGATTGTCATTACACCTTTTAAATGGAACAAGCTAAGTTTGACAAGGAGAAGAACCCTGTAAGAAGAGGGAACTCTGTAAAAAGTGAACCCAAGCTTTTGCATCTGTCTGTATTTTCTACACTTAAAGACCAAATCAACCAAAAGACTTTCCACTCACAATGATGTAAGAAAAATCTACCTGCACAATAAATGAACCAGAAAATTTCAAAAACAATAAGAAGGGACTAATAAAATATGAAAAAATTAAAATTTAACAATGCAGAACAATACAAAAATATTAAAACAAAATGAAAGCTAATTTGAAAAATTTTATGCAAAATAGAAAAATATGTGAAACTAGAATTATAGTGCATAATATTGAGACTGCATATTAAGTGACAAATCAGGGAGTAATTATCTACATGAGCTCTTATAATACAGCTTGAAAATTCTTGAAAATAATCTGTGAAGAAAAATTCTGAAATGATAGAATATGTAATGTAATGATGATTTGTAAATCAATAATCCTTGATGAAATTAAAGACAAAACATTGCTTGCAACATTAAAAACACTAATATTACTTATAGTATTAATAAAAATAAACCATAAAAGAAATACTTTAATTACTCATGGAGATCACAAAATAAATGTATAAAAAAAGGAGAGTCAGTTAAAATTCTTTTATTAGACAATGCCGTCTTCAAAAGATGTCAGTTCTCTCAAAGTAAGTTTACAAAAACAGCATGATTCCAATAAACTATCAAGCTTTTTAGGACCATTATATTGGTAGTAAAGTCGACATATTCAAGCATGAATGCAAGAGTAGCCCAGAAGACATGGAAAATTAAAGAAAAATAAAATTATAACATTTTCCTTAAAATATATTAAATATGTTTTAGCATCCATATTATACTTATTATCTATGCTTAATATATTAGCAATGTAAAAAATATATACTAGAGAATGGAAAACTAGAATTAAATACTTGAAATATAATATATAACAACAAAATCTCAAGTAACAAACTAATACATGATACTGACTCAACATAATAACAATTTAGAAAACGTAGTTGGATTCAGAATTTACACTAAACCCAGGAACTAAATCAAAATATATGAGTAAACTAAATAAAGTGGAACTTTTTTAACAACTTGTTCATTCATTAGAAAATTCGTCTTCAAAGACACATGCTGTGTATAGAAATACATGAAGTTCAAATGTCTCTATGAGAACTGACCAAATGTGAGGCTATATTGTAGAGACGTGAAAGTCACATCCTCACTGTTGGAAAGGCAAGTCGTACAAAGAAGGAAGTGAGGAGTAGAGAGAAAGCAGTGGTGTTTGTATTTAAGCCAAAATTACAGTAAAACATCACGCTTCATAGTCCAAGTATCAGAGAAGAATCCGTGAGTATTAATTCTTATGAACATGTGTAGAAAATACATAATTTTCTACTTTAGTCGACTGACAAGATAAAAAATAAATGAAACTGAGTAGTGATGAATAGACATGAGGCTTAGATCTTGAATTCTAAATGTCATTTCAGAAGTCAAATAAAAGAACAAAAAACTCAGTGTCCTTGGAGAATGAGTGAATTCTAGTTCTGGGTCAAGATGAACTAGAATGTCCAATGTGATAAAAGAAACCACGAGCTTATAAAACAATACAGACATACAAACAAAAGAAATAAGAGGCTCCTCCAGCTGAATGTTTCACATTGTACAATTCAATGAATAATGATATGATTGATTATGAATTATAAAGAAAAATAATTGCTTATGGTCTTTAATGATGCTAGTAAAATAAGTGAGCAATTTCAAGAGAAAGAGCCATTGTACCTTATGGTAGAATTACAGTCAATATGCGTGGGAGAAATAGTGTCAATAATGGCAATATTGAGTCTGTTTGGAAAGTAGAGCAATAATAAATGTCATAGGTATGACTACTGATGTTCTAGAATAATAGAGAGGAGAGTGCTGAAAAACTTCTCCATAGTTTCAAAGTATCATTTTAAAATATTTTAATCAGAATAGGGGAAATAACACCTTCAAGTATAGGAAGGTTGAAGACTTGACTTAAGCATTTTAACGACATTAATATCATAAGCAATAAACTGGACTCGGTTGGACCTGTACCACATCCTCCCCGTAAAGTGGGCTGAATAGGGTCTGCAGCCTTGTGGTATTCTAGGCAACAGTTAACATGACCTTAATAAAACTACTAGGCATATTCAAACTCAAGGGCACTCAACTGGTCCGTGTTCTTTATCTCTCTTTAAATTACTATATAATGGCATTTTTTTTCTCTTTCTTCCCTCCAACCCTTTCGTTTTACCTTCATTGCTCCCAACTGAAATCATGATGGGAGATCTATATTAAACTCTTCCTCTAGGGGCTTAGAGAACTTTGCAGAAGAGGAGGTGGAAAGAATGTAAAGCTAGACTAAGTGGAGTACACCAAAGAATCAAGGTCTTCTAGATACAGCAGGGTTAGTAAAAATATTATCTCAAATTCTATCACAAGATGCGAGGACTAATGCAGGTCTGCATCAAAATGAGGTCTTAGAGCTTAAGCCAGAAGGGGACACATGGCCTCTCTTCCATAACCGAGAAGCTACCCCTCCTTGTTAGTCACTTGCAAATGAAAAGTTCATTTTCCCTAGGTTAGTCACACTGCGGTAAGTAAGGATGGAAATAATACAAAGAGTCTGAATACTGTTGTTGTTGTTGTTTATTATTATTATTATTATTATTATTATTATTATTATTATTATTATTAGGAAGACCCCTAAAAATTGTCCCATGGGGACAGGATAGCTCAGATAATTCAATGTTTTAGAGTTCTTTTGTTGCAGTTTATTCTGAATTCTGCATTGAGAACATCTTCAAGGCTGCTGACTGAGATTACTGAACTTCACAGACAACTCCAGTCAAGATTATCCCATAATCTTAAGTTTCACTGGACTTCCCCAAAGATTACCTTTGCTCCAAAACAGCAGAAAATATTCTAGAGAACTAAGCTCACATTCCCAGAAAATGGATTATGGATTTTTGTCTATGTTAGAGGTTTGGTTACTTGTTATTATGGATAATGAAAAAGAAAAAAACACTAAAGAAAGGTTATTATGGATAATGAAAAAGAAAAAAACGCTAAAGATTTTGGGGTTCTTGTTTTAGAAAGAAAAAGAGAGGCAATGTAAAATAATGTTGTAAATAGTTTTCACTTGTATTTCCTTGATAAAACACTGATTGGCCAGAAACCAGGCAGGAAGTAGAGGCAGAGCCACAAGACTGGGAGAATTCTGGGAAAGCAAACACAGAATGGCCGACTCAAGTCACATGCAGAAGAAGGAAGACAAGAAGGCTGCACTGAAGAACAGATGCCAAGCCAAACATGGATACGAGTCATGGATTAGTTTAAGAGTAAGAGTTAGTGAGTAATAAGCCTGAGCCAGAGGTCAAGTAGTTTATAATTAATTTAAGACTTCGTATGATTATTTGGGACTAAATACTGTGGGAATGGTTGGGCAGGACTATCCTCATCCATAACAATCCATCAGACACACTGGATATGTGATAACAACTGAAATAGCACCAGTGTAGTCATCAAAATCCCAGACTGATATGTCAGACTTACCTCCTATGTCTGGACGAAGTTTGTTATCATAACCTTGAAGTAAGGAGTTAAGAATTTGTGTGATGTCTCCTTCATGAATTTTTGGTGCCAAGACCCATGTTTTATTCATAGTTAAATCTTCATCATCTTCATCATCTGCTTTATCAACACTAAATGATTCAAAGAGAATGTTATATAGCATAAGTTTCATTAAAATCAGTGCATTTAAAATGAGTAATTTCAAAATTATTCTAACATATAGTATTGTGATCATAGAAAATAATATATATTACTGTAAAATTGCATTAACTTATAAGTTAGTATTAAAATTAAAAATAATATAATGCTAAATCAAATATTGAAACTGTCTCAAAAAAGATTTTCTGACTATCAGACCAAGACACTTGCCTTCTTAATATATTTTTAGGGAACTTGAAGAACCTGAGTTCCAAATATTAGGAATTTAGTTTGTAAGTGACAAGTGAATACTATCAGAAATCAGATAAACATATGTCTCCTCACCACAAAATTGGGAATACAACTGCAATAGTATAGGTAATGTTTTCATTTTTCCTGCTTAAGCTTATTTCTTTTAAAAATATTTACTAATTTATCTTATTTCTTTTTTAATTTTCTAAAGTATAAATCTTTGCAAATAAATAAATAAGTCACACCATAAGATTAACCAGATTTAAAGTCAATACACCACACGAACTTCTATACATTTTGAATCATCATTCAGAACAGGCTTGTAGCTTCTACAGAACACTACACTTCTGACTATGCTTCCTTAAATATCTTCTTGGCTCAGTTGTTTCACTCCCTGGTTTAATTCTGCATCATAATTTTAGAGTTAAGAATAAAGGTGTGAGCAACTACTGTTTGGAAGTTAAGTCTTAACTCAAAGTAACATAGAATTATTTCTGTCTCTGGAGATTAAAGGCATAGGTCACCACTTGGTCTTTCCCCCGTGCTGGGATTAAAGGTGTGAGTTACCACTCTCTGACCCTCATGGCTTGAATGTGGGTGAATCTGTTCTCTGATATTCCAGACTGATTTTATTAAATATAAAATATATCATCACACAGCTTCATGTTAAATTTTATACTTTTACTGACATATCTATTTTAGGTATTTATCCACCAAGAAAATCAAATCAAAACTCAAAGACAAAATCAGAATTAGAAAAACAAATAGTTTTTCTCTTAACTTGTATTCATCGCCTAGCTCAGTTTGTACTCATCTCTTTACATTTAGCCCTTCTTCTTCTCCTTTTGCTGTGGTTCCCACATGTGCATTTGCTTATATCTATACATAGAAACCCAGCTACATTCAAAATAAACATAAGAATTCAGTTTATTGCCAAATGTAGAGACATTGAAGATAAATATAGATTAGTTATAGATAATTATACACATGTAAAAAGAGTAAAGATATTAAACAAAATCTTAATCACACCATTCTTTTTAAGAGTATATATATACATAGTATTTTATTAACTTTTTTTACTTATTTTACATACAAACCACTGGTTCCCTTCTCTCCTGTGTTTTAGTTCTCTCTCATGATTCCCGTCTACCATCCTTCCCATCCTCTTTTCCTTCTCCGTTCACAAAGAGGCCAGCCTCCCACGGACTTGAACAAAGTGTGGCACATTAAGTTCAGGCAGTACGGACTTGCTCTCCCTGAATCAATGTGATGGTATGTTTCATATTTAATAAAAACCAGTCTGAAATATCAAAGAGAGGAAACACCACAGTCAAATCTCACCCAGCTGTCTTCGACCTTCCTCAGCCTCGCTCCATGTGGCTTCTACAGCACTATCTGTCTTCCTACACCTGCCTTTAATACCTTCTTCTGCCTTAAACACCTTATTCACCCAGTTGTTTCACATCCAGGTTAAGATTAAAGGTGTGGGATACTACTATTTGGCAGTTAGCTTTGAACTCACAGAAACACAGAAAGATCTCTATCTGTGGAGTTCTGGGATTAAATGCCTGGTACCACCACTGCCTGCCTGGGAGCCTGGAACTTTCTCTTTAAACTAATCTGGCCTCAAACTTACATCTGCTGGAATTAAGAACATAGGTCACCACTCCTAGATATTTCCTGTGCTGAGAGTAAAGGTATAAATCACCACTCTCTGATCATCAAAGATTAACTGTGGGTAGATCTCTCTGATATAATAGACTGGTTTTTATTAAATATGGAACATATCACCAAATATCCCCTTTTGTGACAAAATTAAAAAGGTATAGCTAATATAAGAAAAACCATATACAATAGGTAAAATAATTATATACAATATATGCAAACAATAATTACAAGAGTAATGTCCAATCCATTAACAACTGACAATTCAAAGGAAATATTCCATTAATTATTCTATTTTGGTGAGTCCAAAGGATTATACTTGATTCACTTTCTATCTAACTTGTATTACTAGATTAAAAACTACATTTTGATATCTTTCAAACGTATACACTTTAACTTCAGAGTTTCTTTTCAAAAGCTGTCACTAGAAAACTATAACTATCTCATCTTCAACTACCTCAGAGACCCAAAAACTGGTTTTTATTAAATATGAAACATATCACCACACATCAAGGCTGGGTGAGGTAATCCAACATGGGATGGGGAATAAGTTTCCAAGAGCCAAATAAGCACCAAGAACAGGTCTTGATTTCAGTGATGGAAGCCTTAAAAACAGACCAAGCTACATAATCACCATATTGATAAAATTATATTTTTATATTCTTATTTGGTGAAAGTCTTTCTAGACTTGGCAACAAACCATATTTTATTGTCTTTAGTTATTCAATGACAAGACCAAAAACCTAAACTTAACATGGATAAAATCAGGAAATGTGACATTCTAAGTTACTTACATCAGTTTAAACCATTATACACTATAACTTCACATCAATTCCTATGGCAATGAACTGTTATAAAATGCACATTTCCTCATATATTGAATGTGTGTTTACAGATGGTATGTTAAATGTTGACTGAGTCTACAAAGAGTTTGTTTTTCATTTCCAATGTCTGTTTGTTCTTCTCTATCTAAGAATAGTTAACAGCTCACAAGCTTCTGGATTGGCCATCCATTCTCTGTAAGAGGTTTACACAAACCGTGGCCTCTTAAACTCATATTTAACTCTCTAAATGGTTTTTGAACAATAAATTATTTATCACCACCAAGCAGAAAATCTAATATCATATAAATTTGCCATGGCAGATGGCTAGTTACATTGAAGCCCACTTCATGTGTTCGGTCCAAGAACAAGGGTGGCATGGACAAGCTATACGTAAACTACAGTAGTCAAGTAGGGTAGGTTTGTAGGTTTGTATGCCACAGATATTTCAGATTAGTTTGTTACCACTGTACTTTAACACTGTACTTTGCTATTTTATATATAGGGAAGTCAGCTCGACTTTCATTTCCTACTTAAGGAAATAATTGGAAGTGTACTAGTTAGTGACTCTTGCCTGGAACAAACTTCCCTAACCTCTTATCAGTTCTTCTCACCAAAGCCACATCAAGGAAACAGGCAGCCTGGGGAAGCTCATTGCCTTTTTATTTTATCTCTTTTAAATGATGATGAAATTAAAATTAATAGAATGTGCTTTTTGTACAAATCCAAGAAGCATCCTTTATAGAGTCACAAAATAATTGACAAGCCACAACTCCAGGACTCTGCCATATTATCTGGATTCTATTGCATTATAGATGGAGAATAGCCCTGAGGAATTAGTTGATTTTGCCCATGAAAATGTGGTGGCTCTGAGATTCTGACATGTGCACTGATCAGTAAAGACAACGAAATGCTGCTTTCATTATAGGACAATTTTAAGTGAAGCTGAAAGCTTTCCAGTGCACTTTAAAGAATGCAATAGTTGTTACAAAGAATGAAAAGATAGCTTGCCAAACATACACAGGGACTATATTTTCTCATAAGTATTTTATTTCTTAATTGTTTTTGGAATATTTAGTATATTCTCATCATAGAACCTTATAGTATTTCCTTTAATATTTCTCATTCTTTCCTTTATAATAAGGAAGTTTATATTTAGGTAAACTAAGATACCAAAAACTCTGAAATTATTAAGATTCAGACTTGTGAGCCATTTTAGAATATTATTATACCAACTTATAATGACTGAGGCACTGTTATTAAGCTATGTTTTAAATTTCCTTTCACCTCTCAGTCCCCCCTGCACAGATGGAATTATTTGGTAGATATGAATGAGAAACTGAACTTTTAGTAGCCAACTTTCAGTTGAAACATGATTGTGGTCAAATTTCTCAAGAAACTAAAGAATCTTCACTTTAGTTTGTATGGGACAACATTTTGATTAAGTAAAAGCACTCATTCAGAGTAAGTTATATTTTCCCTTCCCCAGGCAGCACAGAAAACTGAACTTGGTAATTTTATAGAGACAAATTTCCTGATTTTATCTCACAACAGAAAGAAATTTCATTAGTGCGAATTTCTTTACATTATTCTTCATGCTATCCAAATCAGTATCAGAATATTTTAACACATATTGGTTTTATTTGGATAATTAAAAAATACCAGTTTTGAAACATGATTTTTACACTATACTGGATATGTAGATATTGCAAATAGATGGGAGATTACTTTAAAATTGACATGTCATAGACATCTATTTATTTAAAAGAACTAACTATTCATTACTAATTTTTCTTTAGTTATACTAGACATGTTTCTGGATTTATTCTCAAAGACATATAAAAGTAGTTCAAATTCATGAAATTGTAACTGTATGAGTCTGTCTTGATTATGCAACTTTCCTAACTCTACACTATAATGGCTGATTGCTTATTGCTATTGTTAGCAACCATGCATTGCAAACACCAGTGGTTTTAGGAAACTGTGCCTACAAAGTATCTTGTGGTGATTCCTTTCACATATTATGTCATCTAATCTGCATTAATTCTAAGGAAAATACATTTACCTCTCCATTCCATAGATAAGAACAAGCATATTTTATAGGACATCATTGGTTAAGTAATAGAAATAGGATGTTTTCTTTCTTTTCTAAAGATTCAGATAAGTTGAAAACATGCTCCTTATGAAGTTTTTCTGAGTTATCTGATTTATCTTTACTAAATAATCTAAATGGTGAGATATGGACTTGCTATGCTGAAGGAGCACAGCATATATGGTATGTAATTAAGAAGAATGTTAGATTATATATGTCTAGAAAGCCTCATCATTCATCCTTTGGTTCAACCTGGAAGTTAAAATAATAACCTCAAGATATCACACTTCTGAAAGTGTGACCATCAATGAATTACACTTTCTTTGTGATAAGGGCTTTCTAAGAATCTTGGTCTGCAACAAAGAATTTTCACTTATTTATGAGGAAATTATTATGTATTAAAATGTGTGCAGTTCTGGAAATGCAAAAGCAAATAATGTGACATTTCTGATCTAGTGAATATTTCTTAGAATGTGCAGATCTGTTCAAACAAATGATTTTGATAAACATCAAGCAAAATAGAATTTACTGAATTAAAAAACAGTGTACATTTTAGACAGCATGAGTATGTTTTAGTAAATAGTAAAATATGCACCTAATAGATTGTACACTTAATCGATTAATGCTTATAATTTAGAAAGGCTAGGAACTTAGCTAAGCAGTTGAGAGTTCAAGTACATATCTAGTGTACAGTGTCATGAATTCAATCTCCAGGATTGCTGTGGAATAACCCTTTTATGTATTGTAAAAACATGTTACTCTCATTGTTAATAAAACGCTGATTGCCAAATAGCTAAGCATGATTTTCAGGGCAGAGGAATTGCTGGGAAGAAGAAGGTGGAGTCTGAAGAGTGTGGAGAGTTAAACTTTCTGTATTAAAAGAAGGCACCACTACTTGGCAGAAGGCAAATACAAAGTATGGATTAATTTAAAATGTAAGATTTAGATAGTAACAAGGCTGAGCTATCAGTCAAAACTTTATAATTAATATTATGTCTCCATTTCACTTATTTGGAAACTGTCAGGTGGGAAAGAAAATTCTGTCTGCACATGATTTCTTAATAGTTCTACAAAATATGATAGTATGATCACTATATCATATGAAAAACAAAGGTAAGGAGTTCATCATCATTAATGTGTAAAATGATTCTAAATGTTTGGTGAGAAAGCAGATAGCATGTATACTTATTATTCTACAAAAGTGAGACTATGGAAGCTTTTTAAATTTAATATTATTGTGTAATTTTCCAGTATACAATTTGTAATATTAATTCACAGAAAGGCCCTAATACAGTGGACACCACAGCCTGAAAATCAATTGCTGCTTCATCTATACCAAAAATTGTTTTGAATTGAATTTCGAATCATAAAAAATAGATAATTAGATGAAGCCTTTTATGTAGAGATAGAACATAATTCTTTCAACACAATTGTCGTGACATCCCTGAAATTTGCTGCTAGATCACTTGCTTGGGGACATTGCTCTTCATCCCATCCATCTGTTGACACCAGGGAACAGCCCAGAGACTCACTATCAGCAGGTGTTTTAATGCAATAACTGAACATGAAGAAGCAATAGCGAATATACTCCTGTCTTGTGACACCCTCGTGTAGTGCATCCTGATAACCAAGGCTTTTCTAGAAGAGCAATGTGCTCTTAAGATACTCAGCCTGAACTTCTCTTCCTTCTCCAATTGCATTGGTATAAAGTCCAGGCTTTTGCACAAACTACCATTTTTCTATTTGCCCTCCTCCTTTTAACCTTTTCCATATCTTTCTCTCAAGGACTCAAGCATGTTTTGTCTCATTTTGGCATCTGTATTACACTGAAGCTTCTGTTCTATAGTTCTTTATATTTAGTAAAGAAAGTTTTTGAGTAATATGTGTCATGTCTTCATAGGCTCTTACTGTCATGCACTACACAAAGTTCTCTGATAACACATTATTGCACATAAAATATTTTGATAGCTATATTACTTATTTTTCATAGAAATAATTAATGTAAAGACAAGTGAGGCTGTGCCACAAAATTAAGAAAGGGGCCATGTTTATCATTATGGCAACATCCATGTTTCTAAAGTAAATCGCACAACTATCATAGACCAATTTTTACATATAAAGTCATTATAGGGGATCCTGTGGAGACATCTGACCAAGCCTGATAGTAGCTCACTGACTGTGGACTGCTAGCTTGTTCTGTTTGGGGGGCCCATAGCACTGGGAACTGGATTCAACCATGGTGTATGAACTGGCCTCTTGGAGCTCATCCGATCTTGCAGGATAACTTGCTCAGCCTTGGTGCATCGGGGAGAGATCAAGTCCTGCCTCAACTTGATTTGCCAGACTTTGCTGTCTCTATGGAGTCCTTATCCATTTTGAGGAGCAGACAGGTGATGGTGTGAGGGGAAGGAGGGGAGACCTGGATGAAGGGAGGGATGGGAAACTGTGGTTGGTATGTGAAGTGAAAAACTTAAATAAAAAATAGTAAAAAGATAAATATTCTTAACTTTTGAAAGACAAGATATTGTAGACATGTTTCCCTGGAATAATTGTAAAGACCTCTCTCTCATTTACAAAATGACCTAGTTTAGATGATGAATTATAGCGTAACTCCATAGATAGTTGACATAAAAAGGCAGTATGTTCCGATTCTGACACATGAGGGAGCCTCTCCCATTAATCTACAAGGGAACAGGGTGCAATCAGGGTCAGTTTAATGAACTGCCTAAGGAATTTCTCTGAACTCTGAAAGAGTATTGATCTGCCTGATTCCCATGGTTTGATAAAAGGTTATAATTTCAAATGGCATCCACTGACAGGACCATAAATTTCATATAGGTATTCCCTATACATTTGTTGTGGAAAGACAGGCTCACTAATGCCTATTGCATCTAGTATATATGGAAGAAAATCTCTGGGCAATAAGCATAATTCGTATTTTGCTGCTGTTGCTCATACTTTAACACTTTGAGACTGATTACTACATCATCACAAAACTTACTACTATTAAGTTTATTAAAATATGAAATTTGGTAATTTTCATTATCATCACTACTATTTGTTAGATTATGTTAACTTGGCTTTCCAGAATGAGAAATAATTATAAATATTAAGTGATATAGGGCTTTACTCTTTGGCAAAGAGACTGGGGTGGTACCATTAGACATTTTCAAAAGAAATAATAATACACTCAGATATTGTAACTTCAAGTTTTAGATCTTATTTTAACATTATTCTGTACACAAAATTAGCTGAACTTTTTAATCTTAAGTAATAATATTAATAAATAAGACCAACTAAATTATTTGGTATAGTCAATAGTATTGATTTCCTGAACTGAGAAGGATGTTACGATTAAACACCATTTCAAGAAAAAGTGATTATCCAAGTATAAGTTTTACATCTTTTGCATTTTTATAAAACATTCAGTAAATAAATTCAAGCTGAGAATTCTTAATTTAATTTAAATGATAATTAAATATAGAACACAAATAATTTCCCCAAAGGTTATGTAGGCACTAGATTGTCAGTTCACAGAGTTGGGGATGAATTTGTGGGTAAAATGTTTCCTATGCAACTGTGAAGGCCTGATTTTTAAATAAAGACAGGCAGAGTTGTATAAATCTATAAATCAAGCAATCATATGGGAGGTAAGAGGGTGAGGTTGTTACTCATCTTAAGAGTTATAAAACCATAGATAATAATACAGTTGTCAACTATGTATGAACTCAACAACCATGTATGGAGTAAAACTATTTGATTTGCTCTCTCTTTATTGCTGGAATATTATAGCATATTGAATAATATTATAGATACTGTATTTTATTGCATACATATTTAACATTAAATGGCACTTACATATACAATATATTGATATAATTTATTTCAGAAATATAATTAATATGAAATACTACACAGTTCCCTTGGATGCTAGGAAAATAGGCTATTAATAAAAATACATGAGTAAGTTAGAACAACAATGAATATTAAAACCTATTTATTTGGACAAATTGGTTAGACAATTGACCTGTGAATTATAGTCTATCTTCAATATAATACTATTTTGACAAATGATGATAGATTATTTACAATAACTTTTGGGTAATAAGTATGGGCTTGGCACCTTTCTGACTAAAGAGCATATATGGGTAAATAAAATTAGACAAGTGGAAAAGTCATAGAAGGTAAAATTTGAATCTGTATTAGGATTAATCTTCAATGAAATTATAAAGCTTAAAACAAATCATTAAAAGTTTTTAATCCAGAATGTTCTTATAGTTTTATATTTGAAAATCTTAGAAACTAGACAAATACTGCATTTTGAAAGGGTAAAGTGGCATGATACTCATGTTTCCCAGAAACCAATCATAATTGGTAAAGTGTGAGTTTTCCAAGCACTACTCTTGACTAGTAAGGAGACTTCTATGACTAGAACAATGCAGTGAGCAAAGGGCCTGTGTACATCTGGGGATCTATAAGATGGTCCTTTCTGTAGTCAAGGGCAAACTCTATATGAAGACTCAAACAGATGAACTGGCAGAAAATATGGGTCCTTCTGAAACCGAGGAGCATAAAACAAAATGACATAAAATGAAAGTTCAGTGAGGCTGAGAGAACAGCAAAGGGTAACAGCCATGACACACACAGCTGTTTATACTGAAACAGGAGGGGGGCTGCGCTATAAAGAGCCCCAGAGCTGCCTGAATAAATATGTGTGTGTGTAGAGTAGTGGGAGAAGCATAGTAATCATTATAATCAAAGCAAAATAAAAATTTTAAAGAAAATTATTTTCTTGCAAGAACTTTTAAAGTAAAACTAATTCATCTTAATGTGTTTTGTTTTTAACTTTTAGAGTTTCATAAATTTTTCCCTGTTATTGAAGATGTTTGCCCTCCCTCTAATGCCCCCAGGACATACCCCACCTTCCTTCCCATTTGGATACATGTTCTTTCTCTCTATCATTAGGAAAAAAATAACAAAGATGTTTAGTTGGATAGTATAGTATAGCATAATATAATATAATATGATATAATATAGTATAAAATATAATATAAAAAATAAAAGCAATACCTAACACATCAGAATTGGACAAAAAAAAAAAAAGAGAAGACAACTACCCCAGATAAGGCATAAGAATCAGAGACACACTCATTTCTACACCGGAGAATCCCATAAAGCACTAAATTGTCAGCTATAACGTACACAAAAAGGTTTGGTTGCTCAGAGACCTTGTCCATCTCTGTGAGTTATTAAGAGCTTTGAATGATGATTCAGAGGGCCTTATTTCCATGGTGTCTTTAGTCACTTTGGCTCTTACACTTTTTCCATGCCGTCTTCTGGAAATTTCTTAGAGCCAAGGGAAAAATTTTGATGAAGACCTCTATTTAAAGCCTGAGAGTTTCAAGGTCTCTCACTTTCTACAGAATTTGTGACTGTGAGTCTCTGTATTTGTCCCCATTTGCTTCAGGAGGGAGCTTCTCTGATGATGGCTGAACAGAGCCATCAAAAGAGTATAGTAGAATGTTATTGGGGGTTATTTTATTATGCCTGTTGTTTATAAACAATATTTGGTTGTAGCCAAGGTCACTGGGTTATCTAGTCTTGGTTTTTGATTCCCCCAAGTGTTAAATAAATTTGTATCATTATAATTCATGTAAATAATACATTAGGTTTTAATCAAATACACAACATTCCTCCCAGACACATACACTGCCAGTTTTAGGAGAGTACATAAAAGTGAATTTGTATACAATTGTTAAAGTTAAACAGATTCTGAAAAGATCAAATTTAAACAAGGAATTGGGCAGAAATATTTTTTTTCTCAAGGTTCTATACCATCTTGTTTTCATTTGCCAAAGGACTAATACTTTCTCTCATTTATTACATATAATATTTTTGGCTCATACTTTTATCTCTATTCCAAGTCCTTCCAAATCCTGCCTTTGACCCAACTTCATTCTTTCTCACATTTTCAAAAACACAAAACACACACAAAAAAACAAAAAATACCTAATATAACAATATCCATGCATACACCACACACACACACACACACACACACACACACACACACACACACACACACACACACACTTATACACAGAAACACACACTGAGATCATATAGTTCATTTTGTCTTGGTGAATAGTTTACCAACATGAGGTCTATCCTAGAGAGCGTTGATTACCCACAGGAATACATGGAAGAAAATTGATTTTTCTCCTCCAAGAATCTGTCAATTGCAATAGCTTCTAGGGTGAAAAGGAACTTTGTGACTACTTCCTCTTCTCCATGCTGAGATTTTGTCTGACATGATCAAATTTGTGAAAGTCTTGTGCATGCTACAGCCTTTGTGAATTTATACATACATCAAATTGTGTTGAGAAGATATGTTTATTTTAGAAGGGGGGGGGTGACCAGCACTATGTCTTACAATCATTGCATCTCCTCTTCTATATAGATCCTGTGCAAATTCTTGGCAATTTTTGCTTAGATTTAGTTTTATTCTAGGATGAGAATAATTATATAGTTAAAAACAAACTGACAAACAAAATTAGGAGAAAATAATATTTGATACTTCTTATATTTATTGGTAGGAAAGAAGCAAAAAAAGACATGATTGCAAAAACATAAGGGAAACAAAAGGATGTAATTCCTATCACAGTCTAGGCTTTCATTGAATATGTAAATATGTGTCAAGTGGTGTTAAAAATGCTCCTATTCCATCATCAATTGGAAATATTTAAGCAAAATTTTGTGTAAAAGAGAATTATAACTCTAAAAAATTATGCAAAATTTTTTGCTACTGGATAAACATTTAGATAAAAAAATAAAGTGAATTCATATTTTCTAATGCGAGTGCACACACACACACACACAAACACACACACACATATTCATACCTTAAGCTAATTTTGACAGGCTTGGTCCTAATTTGCTCAACTGAACTAATTTGTTTATACTCAATGTTTTATTTTTTATGAGTAAATTTCTGTGCCTGAATAATTGTGTCTGAATTTTTCTTGTAGATGTTCTTACTTATAAAAAGACAGTATATAGTCAGAGTTAATCCCAAAATTTTAAGGTCCTATTCTTAAATGTGCTATGATTTTTGTCACGGTAATCTTTTTTATGACAGGAAATCTCTGAGCAGTAAGTCTCTGAGGAGCTGTTGTAGCCCCAGGCTTTGTAACTGCAGGCCAAATCTTTTCAGTCCATATTTTCTTACTACTCTGCTAGTATACGATCAACAAGTGGTAACTAAATGTGGACAATTCTTATCCTACGGATCTTAGAAACTGTTTTGGATGGAAGGAATTTATGTCTTCAAGACAATATTAAAGCATAGATATGTCAGACTGTATTGATTCCCCTAGGGAATCTTTACCCTCTCTTAGTAGTGGAGTAGGGAGGAAACTGGGGTGGGGTGGTGGTAACTAGGAAGTTGGGAGAGAGGAAGAAGAGTAGTTGTAATGTTAAAAAAAAAACTTTTAAAGAAAACAACCAATAATTCTGGTTTCTGAACATGCATTTTCTATGACTAGAATATTTTTCTCTTTAAGCCACATTATTGTTCTAAAATCTGCACATAATTAATTAAATACTTAATTTATTTATAAGTCATATCTGCCTTGAGGCACAGAAACAGTTGATGCATATTTATGATATATATATATATGTACATCATAATATCTTTACATATATGTATATTACTTATTCCACTTATTTAATATCTTCTCCAAAATAACCATTAAGGTGACAGATCACATAAATATTTGAAAATCTAACACACTTAAATGTATTTGGATCAGAACCATACATGTTACCTCATCCTTGCTCCCAATAGTGCCCACCCCATCTCCTTCTCAGCTTCATGTCATCTTTTTATACTTTGTTTTTATTTTTAATGACCTGTTAAGTCCCCTTGGTGCTCCTCTTGCTCACACAGATGTGTTACTTTGTATATGTAAATATGTGGATATATGCACAAGCACAGGTGCCTCCAGAGGACAAAATACCAACACTGTAATGGACACACTGGAGTGGAGATAAAGTTACAGTTGCCAGGCACCCACTGGAAATTCTATGAATTGAACTTTGGTCTTCTGAAAACTTTCTGCCTGTCTAAATGCTGGGCTACCTTTTAAGACTCTAATGCCAATTTCAGAAAATGAGCAACTATGTGTCTTATGAAAAGCCTTCAGGAATATAGTGAATAATATAAATGTCTTATAAAAACTTCCCTGTAAGAATTGTTATGTTTTCTGAGGTAGATAAAGCTAGCATAATCTTCAGTACAGTATTCTGTTTAAGTGGTCACTGTGTGTAAGTATATTAAAATGAACAGCCACATAACCATTTTAATTTATATTCATAGAGCCTGACAGGACACAAATTAGATTTATATATGACACATCTTTTGAGAAATTCACATTTTCTAAATCTTTAATGCCTTTATGCATCAGATAAATGCTTTAAGTTTGTAAGAATTGGGTAGAGTAAAGGCATCATGTTGATCCTTATTCAATTATAGAACATTTTGAAATATCTTAAAAGTGAAAGAATTGAACATGAATACATCCATATAATAAGCCCATACTATTTTCTTGTTCTGGGATCCAAAAGAAGAGCAAAATATGTATTAACATAAGACCTTCTTGGAACACTCCCCTCAGAAGGCAAGGGATACAAATGAATGTAAGAGCAACAAGCAATCTTTTTTTTTTTTTCTTGTCTATTCTAATTGTGACAATCTGAAGTTGTTAAAAAGGGAATTGCTAGTAAGAAATCCTGGAAATAAGCATTTGTTAATAAATCATTTATTTAAACAAAATGCCTTATAGAGTGCAATTTCCTCAGTGAAGTCAGATTGAATCTGGTCAATATGGCCTCTTTATGGAAAGTGTACTCCTTGTTGAAGACACAGAATTACATGTATTTGATGAATATTTAAATAAATGCATGCATCTAGGATGACCAAGGAGCAGATGCATCCCTGCATTTAAACAATTCACAAAATGCAGAACTCTAAGAGATCAACTCGGATGTGTGCACAATGATGAATTCGTGGCCAGAACCCTTCATTCTAACATTTCTAAAGCTATTTCAGAAACTTGATCATACCAATAGTAAAAAAGTAAATATTAAACCCAACACATTTAAAGCATTGATTTTCTAATCTACCCAAGCAGCTACAACTTAGAGTCCAGAATCTCTAAGTGTGTTTCCATGTCCCTGTAGCTTGGTACAGACTCTTACCATTGCTGTTCAGCTATTAAAACATGAAGGGAAATGTCAAATCACATGCTCATATATTACATTGTTTTTGAGAGAACATGATTTCTATAATTCAGAACTTCACCGTACTAAGAAACTAAGAAACCTCTACAGAAATTCTCTGCTACTCAGTGCTACAGTAGATTATCAAAATAAAGTTTCCACAAACTACCAAAAAGCTCTATTATCCCCCCATACACACACACACACACACACACACACACACACACACACACACACACACACACACACAAGATCTCACTCTATACTCTGGCTTGAATTCAGGTTTAACACAGCTCATAGAATATGGTCTTTACTTGGATTTATATTAATTGCCAAGTGCTCACCATTAACACTGCACCTCACTGAGCATGTGGAACACAATTTACGGAATTTTATTGCATTTCTTTGTTTCTATTAACAAACCACTAATACACAGAGCAAGAGAACTCAGGCTCAATAGTAATAACACATCATATCCCTGCCCTGTGAATCTAGCAAATGCCTGACAAACACAAGGGGCCAAGGCTCTTCTTGTTTACCACTTTGGCACCAGGTTCCAAAATGCTGGTTAACCCATGGTGAGCACTGAGCAAATAGTTGTTGGATGAATAATGGGTAAGAAATATTCATTGACTAGATTAATAACTGAGGCTATTTGTTAAAGCATTAGGATTCAATTGGCCAAACTATTTTAGTACTGAGAAAATTAGATACTGCTTAAAAATAGATAAAAACCATAAATCTCATCAGCCTCCCACTGAGTACAGAAACACTCTAACAAGCTTCTGCTTGAATAGGTCTGGTGATGAGCCATCCTTTATCTTTTTGCAGAGAGAGTGTGGGTTTCTGTGACTTTCATTATTGGTTGTGATGTGTGGTATAGCCACAGATAAAAAAACAAACAAAAAAAAACACAAAAAAACACAAAAAAAACTCCATTATGATTTTCTTCAGACCTTGAAAAGTAAGTAAAAATGTCTTAAAACAAATTGTACTTAAACTGTAAGCTTTTGCTTACAATTGTGGTCAATTTTTAATGATCAAGTACTCCAGGTTCTCATTTCTTCCCTAAATAATGAATCTTGCACTGCACAGGAGAATTGGTGAATTATGTGATAGGTATACAATATTTTCTATGCATTGTGCTTTCATCAATGACTGCAACTACATTGCCATAGGTTTCCATTCCTCTTTCTTCTTTTCGCCCTTTTCCTACTCTCCCTTCATAGTACTTCCATTGAGTTTTCCTTCGCTCTCCAGTTGCCATCCACCCAGAACCACACTCATTGATTTGATTTACAATGCATTTGTGATATGAAAGGTTTAATGCTGAGGGCCCTGGGAGTACACAGTAGATGACATTCACATGAATGACTCTGTGTTGAGGAATCCCCTTAGGCAAAGTTCATGGAAGAGTCTCATTAAACAACATTCATGATATGGCCCCTCTAGGCAAAGCCTACAGGGACATCCACTGACCGGCCCATCAGGTAAAGCCTGTGGAGATGACTGGGTGTGGATACAGGATATTTTTATCTGTAATTGTCAAGTCTGATATATAGAAATAATACCAGAATATTCTTCTTTACTGACACAGGAAACTTAGAGTGTTTTTAGTCTCAAAGATAATTAATTTTATTCTTCAGAACAAATTCAGACAGACTAAACTGCTCCTGCAGAGTCTGCACAAACACTAACTCCCAGGTGTTGTTTATTTTGCTAAATCAAGGACAGTTTGTTTTGAGACATAGCCCCTTGCAATAGTTGACTTTCTGCTTTACCTTGACCACTCAGGTTCAACAAGCTACTGTTATTGTTATGCCTTGAATCCCAATGGCATTTTCTGTTCTTCTCAAATTATGTGGTAGGTCATCTTTCCAAATATTTTAATGCTCTTTGAAATAATTTTGGAAAACGATTTCTCTGTGCCCCGAAAGTTTGCCTTAAATCACTCAGGAAGAACTGGGTGTTGGAAGCAAGATTGAAACTGGATGATGATAACTAGGATTCTCATCTGATAGCTCCTTATGTAAAATTATTCACCTGAAATTTCTTATTTAACTTGCTCACACTCATTCGCTCTTATCTAGAAAGTCATTTGTCACATGAGACCTTCATTTACCTAGAACCTCAACAGCCCTTATTCAGTCTTCTGCCCTACCTTTCCTCTATCTCCTTTGGACTCTAACTTCACTCTTACACTCAAAAACAAATGTAATCAAATTTTAAACAGATATATAAAATATCTATGAAGCTTGAGTTCATGTAGCATGTCCTTCATTGCTTAGCCAACAGGGTTCCAATAGCAACTTATTTTTATTAAATATGAAACATATCACCACATGTCCCCTTTTGTGTCGAAAATAAAAAGATTATAGATAACATAATAAAAACTATATGCAATAGGTACAATAATTGTGTACAATATATATAAACAAATATTACATGAGTAATGTCCAGTCCATTAACAATTGACAATTCAAAGAAACTATTCCACTAATTATCCTATTTTGGTGAGTCCAAAGGATTATATCTAATTCACTTTCTTTCTTACTTGTATTACTAACTAAAATCTATGTTTTGATGTCTCTCAAACTGACACATTTTATCTTCAAAGTTTCCTTTCTAAAACTGTCACTAGAAGAGTATAACTTTAACTTCTTCATCTTCAACTACCTCAGGGATCCAAGAAGGAAATAATGTTAACTAATTAAACAGCATGGGCAAGCAAGAAACTTTCAAAAAACGTAAAAATTGAGTTAATCCAAAAGATTCTCTATTAAGGACTTTCATCAGTTTTAATAATGATAATCTTTTCATCTCAAAATTAGTTGATCTCTGGTCCTTTTCAGTAAGTAATTATGCAACATTTACTTGGCCTTGTACTACAAAAAAAATAAGCTTAAAAGATAGTCACATATGGAAAAGTCATTTATTAGCTAAAATATCCAAAACTTATTTATAAATGGCCTGAAGTAATACAATTTAAAAGTAAGTGCATTTGAATAATTTAATGTGAAAAATTAAATGTTACAGTCATCTTTTTTAATTCTTGAAAAGTTTTTAAAATGTTATATTTCTTTGACTTTATAATCATGTAACTTCTCAGACAAAAGTTATTATGAGTTAACTTTTGTAACAGCTAAATTCTCCAAGATGCTTTCACAACTCTTGTTAAACTTAATTATGCTTACATTTGTTTTAAGATTACAAAAATAAAAATCAAGCTGACTAAATATAAAGCAAGTTGTCAGGATGCCACAGAATCTGGAGAATGAAACACAGGACCCATGGCCAGAGCCTTTTGATGAAACAGGAGGATCTGTTTTCATAATTCAACAATGAGGAAAGTCAATACACTGTCTCTCTTTGCTCCTTATGGGAACTAATGAGAAAACAGGACCTCCCCATTGATTTTATATAAAAAAGTAATAGAATCCAACTTAGTAAATCTCCAAAGAGATGACATTGAACGCTTATTTTAGAAACTAGTCTGACATTGAAATTCCTTCAGACAGAACAGTCTGTGATTTCTTGTAAAGAGAAATCTCAGATGAACACAGAGGAAAGAATAATGTTTATGATCATATATAGATTATAAATATTGATGTTATTTTTTTCCAAATGTGTGTTGAAATAATACAAAGTTCATTACAAATCTGTCTGGTTTATAAAGTGAAGTCATAAAAACTAATAATCAAAGCACTCAGACCATAGTATAGTAGAAATACTTAGATTTGTTTCAATATGTATATGTTCATCTGACAAAGAAATCCAGTTTGTGTATATGATAAATATAAAAGAAATCATTTATCAATTTGAACCTTGTCACTTATTTTCACTTTCCCATACATTTAATAAAAAAGGAAATGGTAGTCACATTTAAATTTCCCCCTTAGTACTACTCAGACATGTGAAGATCCTTAAATCATTGAATATTTCATTTCAAATCTCAGATAGATTGAATCTGAACATTTGAAGCAGTCAGAATTGTCTACTACATTATTCTAATGAAACCACTGTCTCCAGTGACTTTAAAGGTCTGTGGCAGGTAAGATCACCCATCCAGTGAGTGCCCTGCCTACTGCACCACAGAGCTCTGTACCCCTTGTCAGCTTGATGAGAGTTTGGGATACAGTTACAATGAATGTAATGTAAATCTATTCCAAAGGAAACATCTATTTGGATAGACAATATGTACTTTGTGTGATAGTATTCCTGCTCAATTGAATAGAATGTGCAGCTAGCTATAAAGACGAAAAGAATATGCAGGTTGTTACCCCCCCCCAAAAAAAAAACACCACTGGGCCAGTTTGATTTTACTTTTGCAGTGGTATAAAAGTACCTGTTCTACTTATTTATCTTCTATAAAATGTGATATATTTAAGGATATAAACCTTTACAGAACATTATACAGAATGAGTCATTCTTTACATTGTCTTACATAGAGAACATTTGAAATTCGAAGGCAAAAGGATATAATGCCTAAGCAAGCATAAACATGCCAAGCATCAAATTTTGAAGCCAGAAAGGGCACTAGTAAATATGCTCTTATTCAGTGTCTACATTCTGAGGATATACAAATGTTCTATCTACGTGCAATGAGAAGAATCTACATACAAAAATTATCTCCATAGTAACTTGGCTTAACTGGAGTTCTCAACCTCATCAAAGCACATACCATAACTTTGAATGCAAATGTATATAACACAAGTGGTTCAATGCATGGATGATATATTTAAAAAAAAAAAAAACTTTCAAAGTATCTATGTCTTAAGCAAGCATGACAACTTTTTCCACCCTGTCTTCTCCTCGTCCAAGTGTGAGCATGCTGTTTTACTATCAGCATGACTTTAAAGTTTTTGAAATATTTTTACAGTCCAGTCTTGTTCCTGCCCGGCTGGAGATTTGTGCTCTGTAACAAGAAGTTTCTGAAATAATTTAAAATGCAGAATCACTCAGAAAGTTTCTCAACAGCGTTCAATTCCAAATCAAGTACTAAAGTCATTTCTGCACCTAGCCCCTTGTGGAAATGGAGGCTCTATTAGTTTATAATCCCATAGAACTGATAAACAAGTGACCTAACATCCATGCTTCAGAAATATGTTGATTTCATGTTGTTTCTAAGTTAACAGATAAGAAAAATATAATCGTAGTAAATAATGCACGTTACCCAGGAAAAATGCAAATTAATTAGAATGAGTTTTGAAAAAAAAATTAAAAAGGAGAGAGCTTTAAGTCCTTGAATTTACTCACCAGTTTCCCAAATGCAGGGTTAGTAACAGGAACATTAACCTCCAGCCTCTAGTTTGACTCCACAGGACTGAAGGGCAGAAGAGAAAGGCTTTCCTAGAACCCATGAGGTCGATTTTATCGTCCGTCTTCGGCTGGCTGATCCTCCAGCCCAGAGTTTGCCTCAGTCCTCAGCAGCGGCCCAGTGAGTACAAGCCAGAGTGTGGAAAGGCAGTACACCTCCTAACCAGGTAGGATGCCACTCGGCAGAACTGAGCTGGGGAGCCAATCACACAGGGAGGGCGCTGGCATAAATTATCACAAAAAGAGCTGGACCAATCAGTGCTCCAGAAAGGCGGGGTTTCCCGTACTAGAAATCAAGCCCAGTGGGGAAAAGGGCTCTGCTTCTTTTTTTTTTTTTTTTTTCTTTTTCCTTTTTCTTTCTTTTTTTTTAATAAAAGAAAAAAATAAAACTATTCTTTTCTCCCGCCCCTAAGAGACATTTGCATGAAATTGACAGATGGGCTCCCAAGGGAAACGCTGCTTCTCTGCAGCCCCTCCATATAACGGAGTAACTGTTATTACCTCTTCTCTCTCCTGAGCTAGGAATCATTTATTTATTTACATATATATATTTGTTTGTTTGTTTATTTTTATTTATTTAAACTATCTTCAAGAGACAGTCCAGGGAACTATCCCTCTGTGGATCGACAGAGCCTAAGACTTTCTTCAAGCTGACAAGACTCCTGCTATTTTTGATTATTTATCGTTACTTCATTTTGATTCTGAGACTGTGTCTTGTTTCTCTTTTCAGGTGTGGGACCTGACACAATGCCCTGAACAAATGAGCTCTCTAGAGATGGAGAATCTAAAACTCGTGTGAATGAACAAGCAGTCTGGGTGCATTCCTGTTAAGCACGTTTCAGTCCCCACCCCCTGCTTCTGTCTGTGCTCTAGTATGAGGATTTGCAACGTACATCTCCCATCCCTGGAAGACGACAGTAATGAAAAATACCAGGCAAGAACTCTCATTTTACAAACCCACAAAACTGTGTGTACTAGCTTCCGCAGTCACAGAATAGGACATGGGTGATCTTGTGTTTCCCCCAGCTCAAGCGCATTTCATTTGCATTTGTGGAGCTTCTGTGTTTGGATCCTAACTTCAGAGGCTCTGCTTTGAGTTCTCAACAGAGCCCAAGGGTTGTCATGGCAACCAGAAAGCCTCTGGCAGCTGGAACAACTGTACTGCAAAGACCGTGGCTGTGGAGAAAAGGGCTCAGTGCCCAGCCATCTTCTGCCTTTACGCCTTGCTAAATCCCTGCTTCCCAGGGATGTCGCCCAAGGATGGGGTCCTAGGCTGCATCATTAATCACTCCACACCACCTGGAATTGCCTAAATTCAGAGATGAAGTGAAATGTACCGTGTAGTTACTTGGGAAGCAGATAGTTCAAAGCAGGAGTAACTGTGCATGCAGGGTGGCAAGAGAGCTGTTATTACAACAGCCCCTGAAATCCATTAAAGTAACCAGATGAGCATAACAGAGTTACAGACTGAAAGGCTTTCTGTGTCTCTCTCCCTTCCTTTCTTTTCTTGTTGCCCGGAATAGCACATATTACACTATTCTCTTCTCTTTGACTCCCCATCATCCTGAAACACGTATTAACCATCCTTGATTCTATTCTCTTATTCCACACTAGTTAGCATGTTTCTCTTTCATGAAGTATGGTAATTAAATCAGCTCATATCTAATAATTCAAATATCAATTAAAGTACATTATGAAAGATTCTGAAACAAGTGCATTTAGGTAGCCTGTAACGCCAAAATAAATCTGTTTTAATTTATTTTATATTTTCTATGTCTATTAACAATGTGTAATATATGATTATTTAACTATTTCACAGAGCGTAGACACCAATTCAAAGACATTATTAACCGGTGAGGCAGGAATTAATTCTCTGGAAGTACCTAATAAATAGCAAATACTTTCTGGTTACCTCTTGCACTTTCTAGAATTAAATTGAATTTTCCACATTTTTATGGAAATGTGATACAGTCTTACATTCTACAACAGTAATATTGAATCTACTTATCAATAACTTTCAAAAAGGTTTTGTTTTATTCTTCTTCTCATATTTTACTGGAAAGTGCTGACAGCAGTTACAAGAAGTTAATGGAAAGGAAAGGTGAAGGATGTTTCCTTGGATAGTAACAAGGTTCTTGCACTCACAAAATGAAAAGGGTTTTTAATAATGGGACTTTTCTGTATTTCCCAAAATATAATTTCCCCTAAATGTGCTGAGGTTCTCTTCTAAAAAATATCACTTTCTATAGTTGGAATGGTCAGTTACAGTTCGCTATAAACTATGTAAAATGGATGTAAGCCCCTTGCTGTAGTAGTGTGGTTTCTAGGTCCCAGGAGGCCAGAGGTCTAGACCCACAGACCTTCAGCCCCAGACCTCTTAGCTACCTGCCAGTGCTTAGGCCCTTAAAATGATTCAGAAACTTATATTAAGTTCTTGCTGTTTGGCCTATGACTCAGGCACATTGCTAGCTAGCTCTTTCATCTTAAATCAACCCATTTCATTAATCTTTCCTGCCACGAGGCCCGTGGCTCACCTGTGTTCCTTACATGATGCTCCTTTGGGCTTCTGGCTCGGTCTGTCTTACTCCACCCTACTTCTCCTACCTATGCTCTGATTTCTCCTCCTACTTTTTCTATAGTGCCTGTCATGGGCCAAAACAACTCCTTTATTTAAAGATTGATAGTCATGCATAAAGACATTCCCACATAACCCCTCCCTTTCTGTCTAATCAAAAAGGAAGGTTTCAATTTTAACAAAGCAAATTTACATATAACAAAAATAGCCACCAAGCAAGAATTACAGTTGTAGTATCCAGTCTATTTGTATTCACCAAACTTAAAGAAAATAGTCTTATCAACCTTATCCTTATGAATCTAAAGTTACATATATACCTTCAATATACCTTTCAAATAACTAAGAAAAACTATACCTATAACTACCTAATCTTCAACTACATCAAAGACCACAGAAGGATATATTTACCCAAGTAAACTGGAAGTGCAAGCAACTTCCAAAATCAGAAAGGACAGATATGACACCTATCTGCCTGGACAGTCACCCAAAGTTCCTTTATAAAGTTGGGGCATCCATCTTCAGCCTACAGACCCAGAGTCTCTTTTCATTTCAGGGAAGCAGGAAATCGCTCTGCCCATTCATCAGTCACTTCTCCTGGAGTCCTGAAGAATGTCTGACAGTTTTCTCTGCAAAGCACAAACCTGAATGACCATCTTGACTTGTTCTACCAAAGTTCAGAGGTCACCTTCCTATGGAACCTGCATGTCCAGTTTAAACAACTGTCAAGCAGTCAATACAAGAACAGGTTCATATCCAGTGGCTAACCATTGCCACAAAGAAACTTATCTCCATATGGAGTTTCTTCAATGCCCATTCTTCTCTTGAAATAAATTGGTGCTGCCAGGAGCAGACATGTCTCACTGTCCAGAAAAGTCTAAGTTCTTAAAATATTTAAATGCCATATTCAAAGGTCTTAGAGGTGTTTGAAGATTACCTATCTAATTGAATTATATCTTTTTAAACCTAAAAATCTAACTAACATGCATTTCTTAATTATACATTACAATTTTAAATCAGTTACATAAGCATCATACCTTAAACAAGAATAGAAAAATACATGCAGCATAAAAGAATTGACCTTAAATTTGTATCAATAAACCAAAATCCATACCAGTGTAAAACATTTTGAGATTAACAGCTGATTTCCTGATCTAAGTAAATTCAATAATATAATTTTTTTTAAAAAATCATTCATATACCATATCCCCTTTTTTCTTCTTAAGAAGAGATTAACTATGACCATTAATCATTTATAATGAAAACAAACATTTATAAATAATACTTTGGGAATTTGGGCATAGTTTTCTATTACTACTTCCTGCTGATTAAAGGATTTGAAAATTTCATGGGTTTTTGAGACTGGATCATAGTCTGTAGCCCTGAAGCTGGTATAGCCATCTCTTCCCATCAGAGGTTTTTTCAGGGGGTTGATGAAACCAAATTTGCCTGGAAGCAATCCACAGGTTCTCATCTTCTGTGGAAACAAAAGCAGAACTCATCCAAAACAATAAATCCTTATATACAAATTTCAAAATCAAAATACCTTTAAAATATAAAATCTTGTTTAACTTAGTAGCCTTTGCATTTGCAATCTATTGTCTTTCTGCAGTTAGCTCATTAACAGTTAAAAAATTAAAAGAAAACACAATAACAACCAAAATCCAGATTTTGTGTCTATTTTCCATTTTTACATGGCTTATAATATTTTTATTACTCTATTTCTCTTTTTAATGACTTTCTCTACCTTCTTTCTTTTCTCTCTGAAGCCTATGTACTTTTTACACACATTGTAACCCATTTACAGGTTTTTTTTTTTTCATCTGAATCTGTTTCATTGTGAATCCTTAATCATTTTTTAACCAGAAGAGCTTTTAAATACACTCTCTTAAAGAGCTGCATAGTTTTTGCAGATAAAGCTGAATCCGTAAGTTCTCTTAAAGAGACCACGTCTCTGTTCATGGCCAGCAAATAGAGCAGACCCAAGAAAATGCTGCTACTAAGACACTCTCTTTGTTTCCTTTTTGTTCAAAATAAACAGAAACCTTAAATCAATCACATGCTACTGAGTCTTCTGTGAGATTTCAAGAACTGGCCTGATTGCAGCTTATACTGCCTGCAGCCAGTCTGCCGGCACCATTTTGAATGTAACCTGGACACCACACATTCTTTGTACAATGACCCGCTTTAGATACACAATTTGGAAGCTACTTTGGCTCAGTTTCTGTGAACTAGAACCCTTTTATACTTTCTCAGGCTTTAAGTGGATATTCGACCCATGTTGGATGTCATCTGTTGCAAAGAGGGCGGTGATTTGGGAATGTCTTTCTGTATGTTGTGACTATCAATCTTTAAATAAAGAAGCTGTTTTGGCCCATGACAGGCACCATAGAAAAAGTAGGAGGAGAAATCAGAGCATAGGTAGGAGAAGCAGGACAGAGTCAAACAGACCGAGCCAGAAGCCTAAAGGAGCATCATGTAAGGAACACAGGTGAGCCACGGGCCACGTGGAAGGAAAGATGAATAGAAATTGGTTGATTTAAGATGAAAGAGCTAGCTAGCAATGTGCCTGAGCCATAGGCCAAACCACATGAAGTTAATATAAGTGTCTGAGTCATTTCTGGGGGCCTGAGCAGCAGTGGTGGGTGGCTAAGGGATCTGGCGTGGCAGGCTGGTGGGTCTGGGCCTATGGCTGCCAGGACCAAGAAATCTCACCACAACACTTTGCAGTCTGAAAGAGAAAGTTATGAAAGATTTGTGTATTGGCTAAAATGTAGTGACTTGACCCTAACAGTTTTCCCTTTCAGATAAGATATGATATCCATATGCATAAGGTGACTAGTAACTAGGGAGCTTAGGTTTTGAATAAATACAGTAAGCTCCACTGTATTCATCAAAGAAACTACCTTTTCTCATGAACTGACACTCAGGAAGAACATCACAGGTGTCCTAGTAGACTCAAGGGTAGGAACTGAAGAGAGTTCATTGTGGTGCTTATTGTCATTTGAGGACAATCTTGCCCACATCAGATTTGGTAATGTTGGGAGAGATTTTTCTTCGTTGTTGCAGATGTGGAGCAATAAATGGTTATAGTGAATTATTGAATGCTAGTAAATAAAAGCTAATATTGTGTCCATACACTAAAATATACAAAATCTCCTCCAACAATGAAAAATTCAATTGTAGCCTGCACATGGGGCCAAGAAAGAGAAGACCCTTGCTATGAGTGAAGAGGATGGTAGTATATGATACCACAGTTATATATTAAGTTCTCATTTACTCCCATTAAAGTCACTCTTCCCTTTTTCATTCATTTGAATGACTAGGTCACAGTCATATCTCATAGGGTTTTTTTTAATTTAACAAATTTTATACAATATATTTTGAGCATATTTCTACAAAAAGATTATCTACCCAACTTCATGTTTTTTGTATTCTCAAAAATAAGACAAAAATTTACAGCAAACTAAACAAAAAAAACCGCAGAAATTCACACATAAGTTATTTTTTAATTTAAATAAAAAATACAAAATAATTTTGTTTGTATGTGTGTATTGGAAAATTGCTACTTGTGATTGGGTCTGACCTGGAGTAAGGTTAATAGACTCAGTAACACTCCATTAGACAACACTGGGTTTTTGTTTGTTTGTTTTTGTTTTTTTTTTTTTCTCTCCAAGTGGCTATTAATTGAAATTTTCTTCTTGGTTAGGGTAAGACTTAGTGTTTACTGTCCCTTGTCCATCATGGAAATCTGACTGTTTTGAGACTGTGCAAGTTTTGTGTATACTTTCAGTCTCTCTGAAACCTTAAGTTCATAAGCTCTTTCTGTCTTGAATTTCCTTGGAGTCATCCACCACCAATGGCTGATACAGACTTTCTGTCTCCTCTTCTACTTAGATCTATGAGCTTTGAAGTAAAGGGTTTGATAAAGACATCTCATGCAGAACTAAGTGTGCCAGAAACTCTCAGTCTCTGCACATTGTCAACCGTGTGTCTTTGTGTTAATTACCATCTTCAGAAAGAAGTTTAAACTACAATGAGGGTTGAATGATTATCTGGCCTTAGTTGGTTAAAGGTACATAGCCATAAAATAACTTCTAATGATATATTGCATTTGCTCAGACCTACTATATATTTTGTATCTAGGTTAAATGGCTGTGGACTTACAGTCAAACTGCATTACATTTTATAAAGGTATATGGTTGTTGTTTTTACTATGAAACTATTTTGGAATAAAGCAGTTTTTATACCTACAGGTGGTCCAAAATGGGCTTCACTCTGGACCTAATGGAATGAGAAATATAGTAACAAACACTTAAGGTTTTCACACTCTAAAATTTAAGATCCATTGTCATTCTGTCATGTTGTAAATGACAGTGATGCAATGGCTTGATGGTGTTGTGTGCAGCCATAACACTAGCAGAGAAGAATCACAAATGATCCAACTTGTTACCCATAATATATGATTTAAGAACAAAGGCTGATATTAAAATAGAGTGGTGAGAAGAATACATCTTTGTGTCTTAGTGCCTTTCTTTTGTTGTTTTAGATTTTCTGTGGGGGAATGTGGTTTCCACATGAGTGTGTGTGTGTGTGTGTGTGTGTGTGTGTGTGTGTGTGTGTGTGTGTGTGTGTGTATGTGTATATATACATGTATGCATGCACAGATGTATGTATATATGCATATATGTACATATGAAGACCAGAAGTCAACACTAGGTACTACATCTTCTATTTTTCATCTTACTTTTGAGTTAATGTCTCTTAACTAAACAGGGAGAAAACTGATGGTATATCCTCACTGGCCAGTGAGACCCTAGGATTCTTCAGTCTCTCTCTTTCTCCCAGAATGTGGTATATAGGCATGCCACCAGGTCCTGTTTACTATTTAATGAAATTGGCAGGGATCCCAACTCTAGCCCTTATTCTTGGACAGAAAGCACTTCATCCACTGAGCCAACAACACAGTCCATGCTTTTTTTTTTTAATCTCTCTCTTGCTTTTATAATTATTATCTCTATCTATCTATCTATCTATCTATCTATCTATCTATCATCTGTCTATCATCTATCATCTTTATCATCTATCATCTATCTCTACCTATCTCTTCTACCTCCATATATATATGGAAGTATCTGTAAATCTGTAAATTTTTCTTAATGTACAAATGTTTTTTTTTTTTTTTAATTGAGTAGTACATATAATTACCTGCCAGGAGAAAAAGAAATAACTCCAAATGTTAGTTATTATTACTATACCATTCATGGTCTATTTCAAATATGAGAAGATCTGTCTAATTGTCAACATAAAGTATGAAGTCCTAGAGACGATGGGTAAAAATGCCCTCAAAATTATATGGTTTCTTTATAGAAAAGAAAAAATATTTAACTTTTATCTGTATTGACGTTTCTATTATGAATGTTGTGATCCTAAACTTAACCATTAAGTGGCACAATATTTTCTTCTATTACAAATTTTTATCCCTTTTACACAACAACCACAGTACCCTCCCTCACCCCTTCTCCTGTTCTTCCTCCAGCTCCCTCCCCTGCCTCTCCCTCAGCCACCTCCCATCCACTTCTCAAAAAGAGTAAGGCTTCCCATGGGGAGTCAAGAAAGTCTGGTACCTTAAGCTGAAACAGGACCAAGCCCCTCTCTCCTGCAGTAAGGTTGTGCAAGGCCTCCAGGCTATGGAAACCCACCTCTTCTGCCTGTTATCACTTCATTTTTCTAATTGCCATTTATTGGAGAAATATGTACTGAATTCTCACTGAAGACTAGTCTGCAATATAGAGCAGAGTGGTGGCCTTTTGCGTACTTGCTATATGCATTCATTTTTGTTAGTATTTTTTTTTATCACTTTGACAAATAGTTTACAAATGACAGCTGAGAGAGAGCATACTTTCTGGTTCACAGCTTTTGAGACTGTGGTCCATAAATAGCTGGTTAAAAAGAAAGCAAAATATCATTGTGTGTAGTATGAAAGATAAATGTGGTCAAACAATGCATCTCAGAAGCAAAGAAGAGTAGAAACACAAATAACACAAAATTCATAAAAACCCAAATTTAGAAAGTTTTTGTTGTATTGTTTACTTAAAATTTACTTTTTAATTTAAACTTATCTTCATCAGCGTATGTTGGGGCTTTTAATAGTTTGTTTTTATTAGTTTGTTAGCTATCATGTTTTTGCTTTATTTTGAATTAATGTGTTGTCGTCTATTGGTGTTAAAGAACAGTAAGAATCCTAAGCAGATCTGTTCTACTTTTCTACTGCTGAGTCATCACACCAAACCTTTTTTTCTAACTTTATATCTTTATAGTAGGAAACAAGCACCTTGTTACTATTAAAAGTTACATCAGAGCTAGATTATACAGTTGGTAGTGGGGTTCCCATTGAGTCTAATGATCTGAGTTTGATCCCCAATATCCATATGCTAAGAGGTAGCTGCTCCAGCACAGGTACTCTGACCTCCATACCTGTATTGTAACATGTGTGTATTCCACAAGGAAAAAATAAATGTAATAAATAATTTTCAAAGATACATTATTTTTACCATGAGGACAAAACAAAGTTACCACCTGGGAGTTGGGAATAAGAATCTACAATCATAATATAACCTTCAAATGTTGGCTTCTAGTAACGAACTTCTTAAACTAGACTCAACTTCTAGTACCACAAATCCCTAATGGATGATGCATCTACCAGAAGAATATTTCACTGATTAAGCTCTTGAGTTTCAGTAATCTTTTAACAATTACATTCACAAACCAAGGGCATAAACTTCACAGTGCAAATTTTGGGGATTAGTGTGTCTATTTTAAATAATATTTTCATTAATGCTTTGACATTTTTTATAGTTTATTTGTATATATTTGCATGTTTATTCTATCAATCACCTTCTCCAAGATCTACCCCAACTACCTCTTCACTGCACTTCATATCTTCTTTTAGTTTTCTTAACACACTGAGTCCAATTTCTGTTGCTCTAATATTGTTGGAAGAGGGGGACGTTCAGGTCATGCCCTTAAAAATACTGAGAGCTACGCAAACCCACAAGCCAACAACTTAATCTGAGATTATCCATTCCTATAGTTGTTTTTTTATTTGCTAGCACATTATATCTAGCTGTGTTATTGTCAGGAATGTTTTATATAAATTTCCCTTTGTGTCTAATTTTTCACTAATGTGCAAACAGGTCCTCATGTATATTATTAACATTTGCCTACATAGTTTAGATGACTCTTAGATTTCATGAATTGAAGGGGAGAAGAGGAAAGATACATTAGAAGTTTAGGAGGGAGGGGAAAATGAAATGCAATTAGATCATAGTCTCAAAAAAAGGAAAATCTTTTTTCTCTCTGTCTTTAAAATTTGAGTGTGATTCAGAGCTATGCCTTTCTCTTCTTTGATTTTGTGATAACTCACCTAACACTCTTTTGGTTTTGTTTCTGTGAGACTAATATTGCTCTGCTGGTAAAACCAGTAGATTTTCCGATAAAATCTTTCACCTTAATTTGAGCCAGCTGCAATCTAATTTTCAAAGTTCTATGCTCACAGTATCTTGCTCTTTCCTCTTTGCATGCATTTGGCTATGTATTTAGACTTCATTAAATGTACTTATATCTTCTTAATATTATTAACTCCATGAAATATCAGTTCAGCTTATATTCTTATTCATCAACATCTTACTTTTTCCAATAATCACTCATATCAATACCTCTGTTTACTAATATAATTATAAATATTACCATCCAACTCTTTAGACCTCTACTGATCATTACTTGAAGTAACTTCATCTACTACTAAGTCATTTACAATCACTCTTCATTTCCCGTTTGGTCTATTTAGTAGAATATATCAGTAAGTATATTTATTTTGAAAGAAAAATCTGAAATTTTAATTTTTCTCCGTTATTTCCTATAATACTTATGATATATCTTCTGTCAAGCTCTGGCTTCTCAACATGAATTAATTCTCCAATTACAACATCTGATTGTGTTTAGCATGTTTCCTTCCTGACACTACTTAGTTCAATTAACTCAAGAAGGCCATAGAACACCTGGAACTTGATAACTTTTTAATATGCTAAAAATATCAAAATGAGCAAAATTATCTTTCTAGTACATTGTAACATACTTCTTAAACTGGGATATGCTTTTTCCTTTAAGATAGGTTGACAATCAGTAATTAAACCTATATCTATACTCTGTATATATACCTATACTATCACCCTGGGTGTCATAGCAGAACCTACATCCAACAGGGAATAGAGATGGAGACAGAGATTCATGGCTGAGCACTGGGCAGATCTCCTGGTCCAGCTGGGGATTGTAAGGAGAGTTCCTGCAATGATGGCTAGCTGGAGCTCAGGGGGAGGGGGTCTCACTGAAGGAGGAGTGACCACTGGAGATCCATCGGGAAAGGGAGCTGGGCCCACCAAGGTTAGGTGACTGTCAACTGGCATGAGCAGTGTATGGAGCCTTGAAGAATGGGATCAGACTGTGTTCCTGTGCATGGGCTGGCATCTTGGAGCAGATTCCCTGCTGAGGAGTTGTGGGGATTTAATAAAAGTTTCAGAAGTTTTGGAGATATCAGAGGGAATCTACCCACAGTCTATGTGGGGGGTTAGTAAAAGCTACAGAAGTCTCAGAGCTCTAACCACAGTCAGTCTAGGAAAATCAGAGAATGGTGATTCAAACCTTTAATCCCAACACAGGAAGTTTCCTGGGAGTGTTGACCTACACCTTTAATCCCAACTGAGTCAAGGTCACTTCAGATTACAGAAGGAATTCCAGGCTCCCAAGCAGGTGTGGTGGGGCCATATCTTAATTACCAAAAGAGTACTTAAGACAGGATTGAAACACAGAGGGAGCCATTTCAAGGGAAGGGAGGCTGAGGAAGCTGGAAGACAGCTGGGTAAGATTTGACTGTGGTGTTTATTCCCTCTAGTATCTCCAACTTCAGAGATCTATCCCTGAGTCTCATTCATTTGTGCAACAAGGAGCACCTAGCCCAGCCTTGACTTGGGATGAGTGAACGGGAATTGACTGGAGTGGATGTGCCATGCTGAGATGACCCTTCTTGGAACTTTTTGCCCTTTTGGGGGAGGGAGTGGGTGGATGGGGGGGGCGAGGTTGAAAGCTGATTCGGAGAGATGGGAGGAAGGAAAGGAGGAGGAGCAGGACGATATATAGATAAAAATAACATTTTTAAATAAAATAAATAAATTTTAAAAATCAAATAAACACATTAAAAATAAATTTTGTATTATATTTTCTTTTCTTAAACATAAACTGTCAAAGACTGACAATTAGTTAATACTGATAGTGTACTGAGGATTTGTTTTTCTATTTGATTTGGATAGCTTATGACATTGAAGTCTTTTCAAATTTGTAACTGTTGTCTATTATTATCAGTGTTATTAGTATTAGTATTTTATTCTTCCAAATGAGAAATTTGTAGACAGAGAGTTAATTTTCCTGGGTTATTAAATGGCTGGCAGAAGCTGGGTTTGAACGTAGAGTGTAAGGTTTCTGAATTCATGTCTGGAATTTCTAAATGATAATACCCTCTTCAAAAGAATTATGGGACATGCCTTTCAGGAAAAAGACTCATAGTTCTTTCTATTTCATCTTTTCTCCTCTAGTTAACCAGCACTGTTACTTCAATGTGTATATTTTTGACCATATTTGACATGAAAAATCTTCATAAAGGGTCATTGCATTAAATGTCAAAAGTGAGAAAGGGCTTCTGAAGAATGACCTTCAATCAGCTATTTTTCAAAGGTATACAGTACTGTTTAAAATACTGGACACTTACAGGAAAGAGGTGCAGTACTGGAAGATTTATTGTAACCTGACATTTAATGAAAACCCTCAGGGTTTTGATGGAGCTTTATTATATAATTACTCAACTCACCTCATATATAGCCTAATATATTTTATTTTTCAAATGTCTTACTAGTATATGTACATTGAAATAATAGCCCCGAGGGCACCTCTGATGGGTCTTGTCCAATACCTAACTCCCTACTCATCAAGTTTATAGCCTGTAATATGTCTATCTATGTGACTTTGACTAGCAGCTGAAGAATAACATAATTTCCTATGACCATTATAACAGAGGCAAAGTGAAACAGAGCAAATAAAAGAAGGAATAAAGAAGATTTGACTTTATATTTTCCTCCCATTTGTTCTGTCATTGGCGCACCAAGAAACATAAAAATTGCATTAAGTGATTATAATGAAATATTTATTATTATCAAGTCTCTTTAGTATATCAGAAAGATACCATTGACACCAAAGAGTTGCTGGTCTTTACACACAGAAATTGGTGAAGGTCTTCTGAGAATTATTTCTAAAAGTGTTTGGTTACATGGAAGAATTATAACACTCAATTGATATAATGTATTGAAGGGGTGAATACCTGGAGGACAGAATTTGGATCTAATATTTTATTGATTTTGCATTACTGGGACAAAACATCAGACTTCAGGAAATGAAGGGGTACTTAGTGTGCTCATGAATTCAGCAATTTTAGCATTTAACTCTTTGCACCATGGACACTTCTACAGAGAAGAAGAATGTATATCGTAATGGAAAATGCATTTGGAGGACCTGACTATTCACCACCTGGTAATATGAGGAAAGTAACATATTGAGCTTCCCCCTCCCCCAAGGGCATGCCTCAAAATACCCATTTCTACACCTAGATGGATTTCCTAAAGTTTCTGTCTCAAAATACCAGCACATGCTAAAGAATACATTTTAAAACATTAATCATTGGGGAACATTAGTCCTGAAAAAGATAAAAACAAACCATTAAAACAAGAGGTAAGAATGTCTCTTAACAGTTTTGTTTTCTGTTTTCTTAATTGCTTAGGCTAACCTATACTAATTAAATTGAAATGCTATTGAACAGTAGGTCCATTTTCAAAGTTCTAGGTATGAATGATTAGATTCTCAAGTTTTGTTAGATTTGCTAGGCAACTGTCATATACATACTTGAGTTTTCTAAATATGCTTTGGTAGCTTAAATGTGTTTATGAAACAAGTCCCTTCAGATTATGAAAGCACTGTAGCAGTTACTGTGCATAGATCAAGATTGCCAATGGGAAATTCTTCTGAGACACAATATAAAGAATTTTTCAGCATTCATTGGGATGATGCTGTTAGATTGCAGGAGAAAGTAGCAGAATTTAGAAGAGCTAATGTAGATTTGATTGCTTCTGTGCACTGAAGAGCACACATATTAGTCATTGTAATTTGAAGAACAAAAATGTTCTTCATTTATTCATATATGAATATAGGGTCTGTGAACTTAACTCAGTGCATAGATTGTTTGTATTTCATGATGAGGCCATGGGTTTGATATCTAAACCCATGGAGAGTCATGCAATATGATATTATTTGTTTTTTTCCTAAAATATATTAAGTTTTAAGTTTTGACCAATTAAATGATATAAAAAGGAGGAATAATTGTGATGTAACTAGGTTTGGATTTTTTGATCATTGCAAATGATATTTCTGCCTTTACAAGAATAGACAGTAAATAAATTTTATCTTGGTCATAGAGGGTACAACTAGAAGACAGTCTTTTATCAGACAAAATATATAATGTCTATATGCACTTGTATTTCCTAACACACAGAATTACAGGAAACACATGCCTGATATTGAAATTACTCACTCATTCTGTGATATTCTGATATTCTAACTAATAAACTATGATAGATTTTTATTGTTGTCCTTATGTTTTTAGAACTGAAGTAAATGATCATTCTATTTGATGAATACAGAAGAAAAGTATTAACATGGAATGATAATAAACCTACTATCTGAATTACTATAATAAAGTCCAGTACATTTTACCTATTTCTGTTACCCCTTTTCAAGATGTAGGTTGTACTAATGAAAGGAAATAATGAAGTTACACAAAATCATTATGCTATATATCTACTATTTACACTTTTTTATCCAAATAATGATTCTACTATTTATTAAAAGTGTAGATGAAGTTTAACCTGACTTTGAAATTATGACACATTGATTCCAACTATCATAAATTTCTTAGAGAAAAGTCTCATAAAGGCTGTAAAGACTTCAGATTCATAGGAGTTTTCCTTGTACCAGTTTTTTACTACCCCCATCTAGACATCTCTTTTATTATACTCCCCCCTATACTCTATCCACTTCCCAACTCCATCTCCACCTCCCAACTCAAACTCCATCTCCCAGACCCACAGATCCACAGAGACACACAGATGCTTACAATAGTTTTAGGCTGATTGGTCTAAGGCCCAGGCATATAACTTGCTAACCCTTTACACTTAATCTAACCCATGACTCTTATCCTGTTCAGCCATGTGGCTCAGTACCTGTTCTCAGGGCAGCATAGTTGTCCTCTGCTTCTTCTGGATTCTCTCTGGCATTCTGCTCTGTTCTGCCTGTTCCTAAAGTCTTCTTAGTATGGTAGCCCCACCCACACTTCCTGTCTTCCTTTGGCCAATCAGTGCTTTTTATTAAACCAGTGGGTGGGACAATTATTTACAATGGAACAGCATAATCCCCTATAGACTTTCTTTTCTTGTTCCTGATTTTAGTAGAATTGCTTTGCATTTCTCTCCATTTAATTTAATGTTGCCTGTTAGCATCCCGTATATGGCTTTTATTTTGTCTAGGTATGTTCCTTGTATCCCTGATCTCTCCAAGACCTTTATGATGGAGTGCTGGATTTTGACAATGAGTTTTTCAGCATCTAATAAAATCACGTCTTTTTCTTTCTTTTAATTTGCTTATATGATGAATTACATTTTACTTTTCATTTGTGGAATCACCCCTGAATCTTTGTAATGAATCCTACTTGATAGACTCCAAGTAAAAGTAGATTGGTAGCCTAAACTAGCCATCTCTTGTTATCAGATAGGTGACTAACCTGACTGTCATCAGAGAGACTTTCTCCAGTAACTGATGAAAATAGATGTAGAGATCCACAACTAAGAACTGTGCTGAGCTCCAGGAATCCTGTTGAAGAGGGGACAAAATATTATACAAGCCAGGGGTAAAGGTCATCACAAATGAACCCACAGAGACAACTAACCTGGGCTTATACAAGCCTATAGACACTGTCCTGACAGATAAGGAACCTGCCTGGGAAAGATATAGGACATCTACTTATATAAGACCTGTATAGCTTGTTATTCTTGTGAGACTCATTGCAGTGGGCATCTTTGATGGTTTGGCAGGCTCTTAAAACCTATTCCTCATGCTGAGTTGCTCTATCAAGCCTTCGTATGAAGGGAGGATCTTAATCTTAATCTTGATCACCATGCTTTGGTGTCTTGCAATGGAAGCCTTTTTATTTCTGAACAGAAAGAGAAGAAATGTGCAGATAGAGGGAAAGGCAAACAGAAGGGAGGTTGGCTAAGGAAACAGAAGGAGAGAAAGAAGAAACTGTGTACAGAATGTAAAATAAATGAATACATTTAATTCAACAAAGAAAAAATAATAAGAAATAAAAATTACATCATAATCAAAGATGAGAGTATTTAAAATTGAGAAAGGAAAAATATTTTCAGAATTTCTATTACTATAGATATGATACACTTAATTTAGTACATATTTCATTTTAAGAAATAAAAAAGCTAATAAAAAGATAACATTAGTAACCAATATAGCATGCAAAATATATCAGTTTTACTAATAAATTACTAATAAATTTACTTGAAATTTAAAATATTCTTCATACAACATGGGGTACCCTTTGTAAACATTATTTTCTGCAACATAACATAAACTTGGCATGAAAACAAGGCCATGTATCATGGCTTCTACCACATATTAAAAGAAGAATAAAATGGACAAAATAAGCTCAAATGTTATGTTCCTTTAACCAGCAGCAGTCTCCTATCTACAGACTGAACCCTTACAGTTTTGTTATGCATTAAGTTTTACTATTTAGGTAAACAAACAAACAAACAAAAAAGCCTAGCATTATTTACAGATAATTAAACAGAATTGATTGGCATTGCACAAAACAGACAACTGAAATTGTATACTAACTTCCCAAGTTTACCTGAAATCAAGTGATAAAGACATTGTTCTCAGGATATTCTAACATTTATTGTTTCTGTAGTCTTTGTATTCAAAAGAGAGTCTTCAAAAGGCAAGATGTACATTAATTATAGGTAATGGCCTACAATCAGAGGTATAGTAGAGACTATTAGAAAACTGTGACAAGACCAATTGAACAAAAGAAATTTAGACCAACTGAATAAGTACTGTGGGAGATTGTGTTGTTTCATTGTAAATAATTATCCTGCCCACTGGTTTAATAAAAAGTGCTGATTGGCCAAAGGCAGGCAGGAAGTGTGGGTGGGGCTACCTGACTAAGAAAAACTCTGAGAGACAGAACTCCAGAGAGAAGCCAGAAGAAGCAGAGGACAATTATGCTGCTCTAAGAAAAGGTACCCAGCCGCATGACTGAACAAGAGACATGGGTTAAATGAAGGGTAGAGAGCTAGCAAGTGATATGTCTGGACCTTAAGCCGATCAGCCTAAAATTATCATATGCATCTGTGTGTCTCTGTGGGACTGTGGGTCTGCGGGTCTGCAGGTCTGCGGGTCTGCGGGTCTGCGGGTCTGTAGGTCTATGGGCCTAGACCTTGAGATTAGGCCCAAAAGTCAGGCCAGAAACCTCCTACTACACTACCAAACTAAGAAAACTCTAAGAACAGGAAGCACAGAGCAGAATGCCAGAGAGAAGCTGGAAGAAGCAGAGGACAACTATGCTGCTTTAAGAAAAGGTACCCAGCCCATGCCTGAACAGGTTGAGTCATGGGTTAGATGAAGGGTAGAGAGTTAGCAAGTTATATGCCTGGGCCTTAGGCCAATCAGCCTATAATTATTGTTATGCATCTGTGTGTCTCTGTGGGTCTATGATACTGAGAGCCTAAACCTCGAGGTTAGGCCCGAAAGTTCGGGCCAGAAACCTCATACTACAAAGTACATTGTATGAAGATATATTTTATTCCAGCTGTGAATTTTCACCAAAAGACACTTTAATAGAGTAAAATATTTAAAATTTGTGAGTAGGGTGAACTATAGAGCAGATATCAGAAAGCCTTTTTCTCCAGCTCTGTTCCTAATTAACACATTCTTAAAGAAAGTAAACCTGGAAAGAAGGATGGCTGCCACACTGATCAATACAGTTAAGAAAATTAAGTAAGTAATTTCCTGTGGATTTTATATTTATAACTACCTATATATTATTTGTCAAACTATTAAAATTTAAGTCATAAAAACAAAATCATGAACAAAAGACAATAGATCTAGGAACAGAGGATTGATATAAAAAAAAGAGAGATATAAAAGCAAAGGTAACTCCAATTTTGCTTCAACTTGAAGCATTGATAACTGTGATACATTGCAAAAAAAAAACAGATTTGAAAGGCAGCAATGGAAATTGGGTCAGGAATATGAATAATTAAGGCCTCCTTTATGAGGCACATGAGGCAGAAGTCAAAACCCAATAGAATTCATTCATTTTGATAAGATATGTGCATAATGTAAATGTTTGTCAGTGGTGTGTATTTGACTAAGAGTTCTAAACTAAGGTCTTAAGATCTATGATATTTCATAGGTTTGAGCCATCTATAGAAATTTTAAGTAGTAGCATTTTCAGAATTTTCTGAAAAAATACATTTTGTGTTAACATTGAAGTCAGTGCTACATTCTAATGGTACTTTCATTATTGCTGAAGGCCCCACTTAACTATTCTGCTCTAACTATCTGCTTTAAGGTGGTTATACAGTGGAATTATCCTGCATGGCCTTTTAAATTATGTTTGTCATAGGTAATATTCCTTTTTCATAAAGGAATGGAACAAAGAATAAGTTATGCTGTGGGATTATGCTCTTGTACATTGTAAATATTTGTTCCTCCTACTGATTTAATTAAATGCTGATTGGCCAGATGGCAGACAGGAAATATAGGTGGGGCTACTAGACTAAGAAAACAATAGGGAGAGAAAGAACAGAGCAGAGATTCCAGGCAGACTCAGAGGAAAGAAGATGAGATTGCTGCTCTGAGAAAAGATACTGAGCCACTTGGCAAATCATGGGTTAGTTTCAGAGTATGAGTGAGTGAGCAAGTAAAATCTCTGAGCCATAGACCAAACAGCATGTGATTCATATAAGGCTTTGTGTAATTATTTGGGACTGCTGGTTCTGATTTCAGAGCTAGGCAGGGGTAGAAACTTTATACTACCATTAGGCAATCTCATACTTTGTAAATATTGTAATATAAAGCCTGATAATAATTACTATTGAACCACATTTTCCTTTTTAATATATTTATTTATTTATTTATTATTTTAAAAGTTTCTCCATACCTAACACTGCTCCCCTTCCCTTCCCTCTTGTGAATCCTCCCTCAGCCTCCTCCACCCCATCCCCCCATTTAGTCCTCATTTTTAAACTGGGTGTTTTACGGAAAGACTTGCTAAATTTTTAAAATGCAAACTTTCTCACTGTTAATAATCTGTAGCACCATTTTAAAAGGCAAAAAAAAAAAATAAATCAAAGACAGTTCTAAAAGGGTTCTTAAAGATTTTATATATTTCATTAAACGTGTAGAGGCAAAGAATATGTATATAAAGTTGACTATGAAGTACAGTTCTGTTGGATCTTCTGGAGCTGGAGTTCTATTTGGCAGCAAACTTCCTGGCATGGATGCTGAGAATCAAACTTGAGGCCTCTGGAAAAACAGTGCATATTCCTAACTGTTCAGCTAGCTCTCTCCGGTCTTCTCAACAGATGCTTATATGAAGGTCATATAAAATGTTTTAAGTCAGAGATATGAAATATAGCAGAAAAATTAGTATATGCTGACAATTAACAATGAATACACAGAATAACTGAGTATAGCTTTGATAAATTTATTATTTTTGACATTAAACTATTTCATAGATTTTAATATATGTTCACAAGTTGGTGAAAATTTATACTAGTAAGCTTCCTTTGAAGATTTGTTGACCTTTTAAGGAAAAGGATGGATGAGAATCATGGACTTTTCATACAGTATTATCCTTGCATCTAAAGTATTAGCAAATCTTTCCATAACTTTCTCATTGATATGAATGGGTCCCTCGATGGTTAGTAACTGACGTTATATTTGTATAGATATTTGTTCATGATTATTACCTATCAACAACTTCCAATATTGTTATTTTGAATTTCAATGAAGCTACCAGAGACCTTTTCACAAATAAAAAGAATATGGTATGATAAAGAATAAGGCCACATTATATTATTTTTGTAGTAATTTATATATGAGATAAAGTCAAATTTTTCCATAATGACCTTCAAGAGATGAGTCACTACCAATGTAATCAAACTTCTTCATAATCTATTTGAAGACACTGATAGTACTCTTCTCACGCAGTGGAAAGGATTACAGTTCCAATGGTTTAACACAAATTATTGCTATATTGTATTTGGTAATATTAACCTATATGGTCATAACAGACTAATTGATTTTCAACTGAGGGGAACTAGAAGCACATTTTTCAAAATAATAAAAGCAAGAAACTAAGAATGATTTTTTTTAAAGGAGAAATGATATCAAGTTTTAGGGACCCTTAAAGGTTAAAAATCTAACAGGGAAGAGTAGACAAAATTATTTAGGTTGCTTAAATCATGACAATAAAGAAATAATTTCCATGTGTTAAAACATATTCTGTTATTAGTACAAGTCCATTATTTGAAGGTGTGAAATATTTTCATCACTCATAAATTTTACCAGACTTCTATTTGTACACCTCACCACTGTAGATAATACCTAGAAATCATTGATGCACGCCCTAACTGTGCACTACAAATGAAATCATAACTTTTTAAATTTTATGCCTATATATTATTTATTTAAAATGAATTGAAAATATTTCTTTTTATTAAGGAATTTTTTATTCATTTTACATACTAGCCACTTATTCCTCTCTTGTCCATTCTCCTGACCCCCACCCTTCCCAACAGGCCCACCCTTCATCTATTCCTCCAAAAGTATGAGGTTTCCCATAGGAGTCAGCAAAGCCTAGTACATTCATTTGATGCAGGCCCAAGACTCTGCCCATGCGTTGAGGATGAGCAAAGTGTCTCACCATATACCTATAGGCTCCAAAAATCCAGTTCATGTACCAGGGTTAGATTCTGAGCAGAGAATCCACAGAAAAGAACCAGGCTGCCCTCCAGCAGTCTATAAGATTTCTCTTTAATAAACATCAAAATATTGTTCATTTATTGATAAACAATTTTGTATTGCATAGATGTTCTAAAGATTATTTTTTAAACAATAAATTGACTGTTGACTTCTACATGAGAGTTGTAGACATTCGCATATAAGTCTTTTGTTGACAAATATATTCTTTCTTTTGGATAGATGACTAGTTGGGTAATCTCTAGGCCACATATTATAGTATCACATGGATATATTTTATACATATGTAAACTACTGAAATGCTTTCAAAAGTCACTTAGCATTTTGGCAGTAATATGTAAGATTTCTCTGAATCTTCATTACCACTCAGCATTGATATATTTTAGACAAACTTATTTGATATAATAAAGCCTCTTTGACTTTTATTTACATTTTCTTTATAAATGATATTTTTGACTTTCTGGGATGTTTATCACACATATCTCTTTTGAGAGAAGCTATATTTTCAATTTCTTTTCTATTATAATAAACCAGTAACATTATTATTACAGAATTATGAGTGTCAAATATATATTCTAGACATTTATTTTAATGGATAAAAGATTTAAAACTATTTTTTTCTGAATCTGTACCTTAAAATTGAAGTAGATAGTTGAATACATGCCATACAAAAGAAAGAGTATCGTGGGTCAAGGTTAAACTATACATAGAGATGAAGAGATGAGCAAGAGGAATAGGTAAAAGATGTGATAAATTAAACTAAGGATGTATGAAAAATTCTTATGCAAGCCTACTAATCAGTAAGTTGGTTCAAAGTACAATTTGAAGTAAGAACATGAAGGAGTTAAACTGAGGTACCTCACATTAGGTGGACAAAGCTGCTTCTAGACAACATTGATTATTAAACAAAAATCGGAGTGCCATTGAATACTCAACAAGAGTGTTTGATTGGTAATGAAGCAGGTGCATTCAAACCAACAAGATTTTGCTGTTGCCAGTAGTTGATCCCGGAACTATACAGTAATACCATTTTGCTAAAGGTACCACAGTCATTGGCGGTAAAACATACAAAATAATCCCATACAGACTAAAAATATTCTGTGCTGAATTCCTTCCACAGTGTTAGAAGAGGCTACACTGGGGGAGAAAGGATAATCATTAAGTGTCTTTCTTATCTATACACTATAGGACTTATTTACCAGGCAAGATGTGCCCAAATGTTCAATTGTTGCTTGACATTGAAATCTACTGTTTTTTGTGGAGTTTGAGGAATTTGACTGTATTTTACTGAAAACCTTGTCAAAAAGCTATGACTGAGTAGATCATAGGTCCTAGCATGAAATTTACAGTGTTTATTTTGTTAAAAGGTCATGTTTTTAAACATCTTAAAAATATTTATCTTTATTCCTTTAGACCTATGCTATTTGCCTTAGTCAGAGAAGCTACCTTTTGCAGAGGTTAGCAGTTAGTGTAGACAAAAAACTGGTGAGCTCAAAGAACATGGTGAATACAAGGGAGAAAGACTGTAAGGTCCAAAGGATAGGAGAGAGTGTGATAAAATCTGTCTAGACATGGCAGGCTACTGTACATATTCATTGAAATTTACTCTGATTACTTATAACTACTAAGCCCAAACTCTAGTATGACTTTGTGAGGAGTTATTGACAACCCTTTCCCTTAATTGGAGAGCTACTTGAAATTGGTATCTGCTAAGGGGAAAAAAACTCACCTTTAAATTTTTTTTTAATTTTTAATTATTTTTAGAAGATATAGATGGCTACTGATATGCTTCCCATCCTTCAGCTTATGGTATTAACCATTTGCATGGTTAATTGATTTTAGTATTTCTTTTATTAAAGAAGAAAAAGACATGTAGTTGGGAAAGGGAGGAGGCATAAAAAGTTAGAGAATAAAATTTGGAGCAAGATAAATGTATATTTCTTTGTATATACATATGAAATTCTCAAGTATACTGATAAATATCTATGATGAGGTGCAACCATCTACCAGTCCTTATCCATTTAGAACTGTAATACCTGAAGACAAATGAAAATCAAATTAGGCAGAAAAAAAACCATAAGAGCTTCCTGCATAAAATTCCCTATGTATAATTAGGATTAATGAGTTCAAAAGTAAGTTTTTGCTCTTTTAGGAATTAATACAATGAAAAAATGCCCATGTTAATATGCTTGGATTTTCTGGTTAGCAAATTACTTAGCCTCAAGGGGTCAATTTTTGGCTTTGTATAATGGATACAGCACTTATTTCGTATAATGGTTTTATTGACATAGGAAAAATGCAATCTAAGTATATTTTAAGCTTCACTCTGCAAATTAAAGTAGAAAGATTAATATAAAAAAATGAAAATAGAATTTTAAATGTAATTTTAGATCACCATCACTATCAACAATTGAGGTTTTCACCCAAACTGCAGAAATAATCAGGTTTTCTACAATGTATTAGGCATATACTGTTATTATTTTTACTTTATTATCTTAGTTATTTTTCTATTAGAAAATATATACAAAGTAAAACTTTATCATGCCACTTTCATTTATTTATATTATTTACATTTATCAATTTATTTTTCTTACTCTTCACAATATTTTACTACATGTACAAAGTATACGTTATACTTATGAATTTCAAATAAATACTTTCAAGAAAATAAGATATGTCAGGACCTGTGTAAATACAACACAGACAAAATCTCATTCAAAATGGAGGTGTGGACTCAAGTTCCTACCACATCCGAGAAGCCATTAGCAATTGGAAGCCACTAGTAAAGAATCTTCTTTAAGAGTGTGACCCCCTTGTAGTTGGACCAGACTCCAGAGACAGTCCTACATCTGAATGTATCCACGATGCACAAATTAGACTCCATGGGGTGAAAAAAAAAAGAAGAAAGGAAGGCTATTGAGTCGGTATATGGGAAGGCCTGGGGGGATCTGGTAGTCATTGGAAACTGTATGAAATATAAATACAGTCAAAGTGTGTTTTAAGAAGTTTCCGAAGAATTAATTAAATGTTATTTAAAATAAAAGTGTATTGATGAGCTAAGTAAATTACTCATTAAGAAAAGCTTTTGCCTATAGAGACCTGAAAGAAGACATGTTTTTTTGGGGGGGGGGGGTGGGGGAAGGTAGCAAAGCCTTTGGGACTGAAGAGCTTTGTTTGTTCTATTCCCATATCTCATGATGACTTCATGAAAGCAGCCAGAGAGAGCAGTGACTTGGTGCATATGAGCTACATAAAATCTTAATGTATACATACATTTAACATATCACTTATTATAATAAAATTCCTTCACCAAGGAATGAGAACAATGATGTACAGTACTCTCAAGGAAAGAAAGGCTACAGTCTGCTCATCACTGATTTTTTGGCTTTAGGGTTTCCAAATCAGAGAATCTAATATAATGAGATACAGGCTGAGTTCCAGTATAGCCTGAAATGTAAAGTGGTACCCTTTTTCTAACATTATTAGTAAGCTTTACACACTACCATGACTGAGGCATAAAACCTATAATTTTCAATATTATAAGCATAACAAGGTCATCTCAGGATTAAACTAGCCAGATTGAATACATCTGTACAAATCCAGATCTTTCTTTGGTGATATCCAGTAGGGAGGACTCCCACAGCGTTAGCACAAGCTAATCCATACAAGCAGAGGATTTGTGCCCTTTGATTTGGTGCCTGACTGCAAGTAAGTACAGTAAATTTGAAAGTCAGAGATTATTGCTAAGAACAGACTTAGCTGAATAATAGTGTCTTCACTATCTCTCCTGCATCATTACTGGGCAAACCAAATCACAGCAAGGCCTAGCTTCATTTGTATTTAAGTAAACAGAAAGAAAGAGACACTATGAATAAAACTTGGATTTCAAGGGAGACATCTGGAAGGTCTTCTTGGAAGAACTCAAAGTGATTGACATGTAAAGATGGTGACGTGAAAGGTAACTAAGTAAAAGATGCTACCTCATTATTTGACATGTTTATAGAAGCTCAATTAAGTGCTCAAAAATGCTTTTGCACCATAGCCATCTCATGTGACTTACTCTCTGTTTGGGATAAAGACCAAAGTGGTTATACTCTTCTGATAATAGATACATTCTTCGTTGTTGGCAGATTCTTCAGAGGTGTGATTAGACACACTTTTCTATTGCCATAAAATAAATGAAAAACAAAAGGAGGAGCCTTTGTCTCACAAGTGTGGTGACCTTAGTTCTGATATACCCAGGTATGCAGGTAATAATACAAATAAATATGCACCTACAAACACAAGCACCCAGTAAGCATATAAATTGTCCCTGCGTTTTAACAGTTATACTATCTACTTTTTAAAATTCTGGATCACTACTTCTTAAATTTCAAGACCCATAACTCTTTCTTACTTAATTGCTTATCTCCCCAAACATAAATCTGGTGATTAATTCTCTAATTAGAATATTTGTTCAACCATTTCCTTTTATTTGGTTGAATAATTGACATTTCTTCTTGCCACTAATATATCAAAAGTTATGCTGAAATTTGTGAGTCTATTAGAAAGGACCCTGCCTAATCATGAACATAGGAAATGAATACAGAGGTTGGTAGTGAGATGATAGATGTGGTCCAACATTAATCATTAAATACTCACTTCTACCTTCATAGGAGTCTAGAGTCAAAAACTCACAGAAAGATTTTCCAACGAAGTTTAAAAGAAATTCCTTAGAAATCTTGTGGTTTAAAAAAGTATACCAAGAGATTAATATCAAGAAAATACTTAATATAAATGTGACAAAGGAGTCTTAACTATCTTTTCTATAGAAATAACCAAAGTCACATATGATCTATGAATATTCAGAAGATAGAGTTAATATTTAGTATTAATGACAGAATGTTCTTTCTAGTTTAAAGATAGTTTTTTAAAAATCTTTTGTTATCTCAAAAATCTCTTCATATTTAAAATTCTTCAACATACATTCAACACATCACTTCTTATTATAATAAAATATGCTTTATTATACTATATAAAATGCTTTTGTTATAGTAAAAATGCCTTTAAATTGCCTTTCCTTTTTATCTCCTCACAGACGTAGGGCATCCCTGCTGTACTAGGTCAACTCTCAATTCTTACCTTTCTAGTTTTATAGCTATCCATGTAAGAGTAAAATAATCCTCCAAACTGAAAGACAAGTTTGAGAAACAAGCAGAAAACTAGCTCTAAAAGATTAATTGAGATATTCTAGAATATTCTAAATAGACATCACTGATAGGCAATAGATTATTCTAAAAATTTCATATTCAAAGTAACTAAAGATTTAGTATGCCAAAATATAAAAATAATAATAGCTATATGAACTGATTATTGTTCTTAATTGGATATGTGTTCTTAACTGGATATGTGTTGTTTTCTTTCATAGGTTTATTATTTCCATCAGTCACTAGAATGATATTGTGACATTATTATAATAATTTTCTTGATGAAGTCATAGAAACCCAGAGAAGTTGAATTAGTTGCCTAAGGTTACACAGCACCTAATAGCAAATTTGATATTTAAATCTCTGACTTTCTCACTACAACACCCTACTGCTTTCCACCATACTTCAAAGGATTTAAGAGGCTGCTTAAAGCTAAGAGCACATTTGATTTATTTAAGTAACACGATGCTAGAAAAACATCAAAGAAGAAAATTGCAAATTGGATATTAATGGTACAGGAAGCATTGATTTCTGTAATCATAAGGAAATGTGGGACTTGAATACTTAAGTAACTAAAATTACTTTTGCCATCTAAATTTTAAAGATAACCTCTCCATGATTTCCTTTGTTCCTTCTAATTTGCTTATTACATGCATGAGTTCATTAACAGGCCTCTGTGATTGCAGATTAAATTCAGGGCATCAGAATTTATTAAATAGACAGTCTCATACAACATCCGTTCATGTGTCTTTGTTAGATTCTCTCATCAGAGACATCACAGGCTTACTCTGAGACAAGATTAAATGGCCACCATGTTATAGAGATGAATATAATTTATCAAGCATAGAAATACAAGCACTAAAGATGACTACAGGGAATAGTACAGAGGAAAAAATCAATCATATAAGCAAATATTAAACTATGGTCTCTGAAGCTTTAAGTCACTCTGTGATAGTAAAAAAAAAAAAAAAATTCCTGGTAATGTCTCAAAGATATTTGAAGATAGTGTTATGCATAATACAAAATAGGGAAGACTTTCAGTTTTTAAGGTTTTCCAGCAGAACAGAATAAAATCTGTTGTGTATTGGTAATTTTCATTTATATTAAATATGTCCTTGCATGCGGTCCATGTGCTACTGATAATACATGATTGAAAGGTGAGTTCTGAAACGCTATTGACAGTAACTGTGGAACTGATTGCACAATGTGGGTTCCATTCCATGAAGAGCAGAATCATACAGCCAATGAGACTTGAATTAAACTCATCCTCCTAACATTTTTTGTATCAACTTGACACAAGTAGGAATCATTTGGGAAAAGGGAACATTAATTGATGAAATGTCCCCATTAGATTGGCCTGTGGTTTATTGTCTTGATAGATGATTGATGTAAGAAAATTCTCACTTATAAGTGTATATTAACTATAAAATAAAGGATAGCTATGCTCCAATCCACAGACCCAGTGATGCTAGATATCAATGATGATCTGAAAAAGACACCCAGTTATTCGTAAGAAGGGGAAATAAAATAAATGTTATAGGTGGTCTCAAGACAGGTGGGTATGGGAGCCTGAGATATAAGATGGGGGTGAGGTGAGGCAAGAGTACTAAGAACTTACTAGAAAAGAGGAGTCTTTAGGGGTCAGGTAGAAATGTGGTGCAAGGGAAACTACCAGGAATCTACGAAGATGACTTCAGCAAAGATTCCTAGCAGTTATGGATAAGTAGCCTGAATTTGTCATTTCCTACAATCAGGCAAGACTTCCAATTGAGGGAATGGAACACTGACCCATCCACATACTCTTTGACCTACAGTCTGTCCTGCCTAAGGTATGTGCTGAAGTAAGAGTGGCCAAGCAATGACTGGTCCAGTCTGAGACACGTGCTATAAGAGTGAGCCCACCCCGACATTACCTGGAGTGCTAGGAACTGTAGCTGGATAGCCAAAGGACTGAGAGTAGAATGAAACACATTTGAAAAGAAAAAAACATGTCAATGTAATCACGCCGCAAAGATTTTCTGCTATACTCATACACTGCTGCCTATCCTAAATGTCTTCAAATAGGTTTTATCCAACTGGTGAAATAAGGTACAGAGAACCACATTCAAGCATTAGGCAGAGCTCACAGAATTCTGCATAAGAGAGGGAGAAAGGGTTGATTGCAGGAGCCAGAAGGGCCAAGGAAACCACAAGAAAGCACGCAGAATCAACTAACCTCGGCAATAGGGATTCACGAAGACAGAACCAGGGAGCCTGTATGGGAGTGACCTAAGCACTCTGAATATATGTTACAGTTGGGTAGTTTGGTGATGTGGTAATGTCTTTGTGTATGCTGTGAATATCAATCTTAAAAAAAAAAAAAAAAAAAAAAAAAAAAAAAAAAAAAGCTGTTTGGTCCATGACAGGCACCATAAAAAAGAGTAGGAGAAGGGTGGAGTGAACTTAATATAAGTGTCTGAGTCATTTTTCGGGGCCTAAGCAGCAGTAGGCAGCTAGGCACTCTAGGTTAGCAGGTCTGTGGGTCTGGACCTCTGGCTAGTCGGGGTCAGAAACCTTATTGTAACACTTTGGTCCTCCTGTGGGACTCCTAACATTGTGAACAGGAGCTGTCTCTGGTTCTCTTGCTGGTTTTTGGAATCCTATTCTTCACACGAGGTTGGTTTACCCACCTTAGTACAAGGTGAGGTGTTTAGTGTTACTACGACATGATATGCCATGTTTGTTGCTATCCATGGGAGACCTGCCGTTTTCTGAATGGAAATAGAGGACAAGTGGATAGAGGTGGGAGGCAGAAGGAAAATGTGTGTGTAGGAAGGACTTAGAAGAGAAGAGGGAGGGAAAACTGGGAGCAAAATGTAAAATAAGTAAATACATACATACATACATACATACATACATACATATATATATACATGCATGCATATATACACACACACATAACAAAGCCCAGATCACTGTGGGACTGCTATCCTGGATTTTGTATTTCTGTGTATTATAAGAAAAGAGGCTGAGGAAGTGACGGGGAGCAGGTTAGCTCTCCTTGTCGCCACAATAGTTCATGCCTCCTATTTCCTGCCTTGAGAGCCTGTCCTGACTTCCTCAGTGGTGGACTATCTCCTGATATATAAACAAAATTAAATCGTTCTTCCCCAATTCGCTTTGGCCATAGTGTTTTATCACAGCAATAGAAATCCTGAGATGCCATCTTCAACTACCAGGAAGAAAGTGATAATTGAGAGAATATACAGGTCTGATGTAGATTCCAGAAACACAGTTATTTGAATTGACACAGAAGCATTACTACTATGTAGTTGGCAGAAAGATACTGCATTTCAGCATAAACTAAAAGATATACAAATAACTCCATGCTGTTTTCAGGGGGAAAGAGGAAGGGTTAAAAACTGGGACCAGAGGTTTCATTTTTGTTGTTTTATAAATAAAAATATAAATGTTATTAATTGGTACTTATGAAGAACTAGATATTGATGACAAAAAATATTCTTTCTCAGAGTTCACCATACATATTAGTGTGATAAATTCCATTTAATTTTTATGAATGAATAAATATTATCTTTATCAGCTTCAAAAAGTTTTGACTTAAGACATAAGTACACTCAGAAACTGTCCAGTACTGATGTATGGAGCACAAGGGCCTCTTCTGAATGTTAGAATCCGTGTCTGCTATCCAAAGTGAATAAAGTAAGAATAATTTTTGCCTTCAAAGGTGTTAATTCTGTTTGAGTGTGCTGAAGTAACTCTCTGTCTAAATGCTTTGATTCTGTTTGAGTACACCAAACATCACAGGAACGTTTGCCACTGCATTTGAAAATTTATATTTAGCTCCCATCTTCTAAGTAAACTGAGAATTTGAGGAGAGAATTACTGCTCATCTTTGTGTCTCTAGTGCTTAGTACTGTGCATGAAATACAGCTGGGGCTTGATGTCTTTAAAAAAATGCAAATTGAATAAAATAAAAATGAATAAAGACTATAACGAAGAAAAGCAATGTGGAACTAAGAAGAAATGGTCTTATGTGATTTCTTTAACATTAATCAAAGGACTATTGTAGGCTTGACTTACCTCTTTGAAAATGTACACCTTGAACTATACCAGTCATTGAAAAATGTTTTGTTAAAACAGCTAATTGTTCCCAATTTTTTTAATGAAACTTTACAGTCCAAGGCAAACTTTTCCTGTATCTCAGTGTACAAAAAAAACTAGAAAAAAAAGACACTTGAACTGGATGAAGCCAGTCCACAGGTCATTGTGCTTGATTCTCCCATCTGTTTGCTATCCATCCTATGACACAGTCAGTATATGCCAACCATATTCATTAATGATCATTTTTCATGAGATCTCCTTTAAACTGTTTCTAAAGCACAATTCATTTAAATAATGTTTATGTGTAAGCCTATATGTACATGTAAATCACTTGATATCTCAAATGCCAACACCATATCTCAACCCTGACATACATTTGCTATGATTGAGCTGTGACTAGGATTTCAAGGAAAGATGTATATATAGTTAAGAAAAAAACAGTGGATCAGTGAGGCATTAAATAATGAAAATTTTCTTGACTTTTTCAAAAACAATTTTGTTATCACACTTACAATTCTGCATGGATTTTCAAAAGCACCTTAGTTTTAATGAATAATGTAATCATAATTACTGAAGTATATAACATTTTAGAAGATAATTAAAGATTAAGAATTCCATCACAAGTGCAGCTCTTTCTGCATTCTATATTTTTCTCTCCAGTTAATTTGAAAGATAATTTCTTAATCTAATTAAAATATCACTTAGCTCATGCTACTCGTGATGAATGCACAGAGAAATTGCTGAGTAAATCTTTTCTATTAAAATTCTCAAAATATTCAGTTAAATGGATTTAATTTGTATGGCAGGATTTTTATTCCTAATGTGAACTAGATTGAATTTATTTTGTCACTCAGGCATGAGTATTGAGTATTGACATGCCTGTTGGCTTCCATCCTGTTGGTATACTTTATATTCTTAATGTGTCTAAAGGGCCTGTTTCAGTGTACCATTCAAGTGTCATGGAAAGTGAATCTATGCATTATTTTAAAGTCTTTTTATTGGTAAAGAAATATAATAAAGTCTTCGCTGTATTTTCAAATGTACAACTCAAACCTAACATATTTTTCAAAGTATGTGTTTGTGAACAAAAGCAATTTTTTAGAGTATACTTTCATATGCTGCCATGTTTGATATGTCTATCATGATGTTTGTACAAAATACTGAACTAGATAGAGGTTTCCCTTGTTTTCATAGAAGCTTTATACATAATTAGCAGAATACAGAAGAATCAATTAATGAAAAACGTTATCCTTGATCATTGATGTTGTTCTAGTCACCATTTAGGTATTTGATAGGATGGTAAACCAAAAGAAATATCAAAACAGACCCAATGATAAACCTTTAAAATGACAGCTTGAACTTCTATCAGTAAAGAATTGAAGAACAAGACAAAGCCTAGTGCATTGTCTTCAAGATCAATCGCCTGAAGCAACTACAGATTGAGAATCCTTCTTCAACATTTTGAGCTCAAAATTATATCTCTAACTTTTCAACAGTAAAATAGATTAGGGGGGAAGAAGTTGGTATAGTTCAAGGTGTACATTTTCAAAGAGGTAAGTCAAGTCTACAATTCAAATTTTATTGTAATTCATCTGGATGGCTAAAGTAAACAGGACCCAAATTGCAAAAATGTAGGAAAATGTAGTTTTATTATGTTTCTCAAAAAGAGTTACATAAATATTAAGTGAACAAATCCCATATGTCAATCCACTTGACAATTATTGCTTTTGTGTATTAAAATTATAGACTGTTGTTACATATTTTAAATATCTTAAAAACTAGGACACAAGAAGTTGAGAAAACCTTTTATCCCTCCAAATCTATTAATCATAACTTGAAACACATTGTGATGAAAATTAGTTAGCCAAAAAGAAAGGATTGCAGGTATGAACTTTATATCAATGAGATGTAAGATCTGTACATGTATCATGAAGAAAGCATCAACACTCAAGGATATTCTTAGAGGAAAGAGATTCAAGAGTAGAATTTAGAATTATTCTCAGTGTTTTTTATTTTTTAATATGGAAAATATGCAGCACATTATTACAAAATATCTGTGTAATTTAGAATGTCCAGCTACACAATAATCATAACATATCACTGTAATAGAGTGGGAAAAAAACATGTCTCCTATAGATATTACCATCAGACCCATTATTATAACAGAAAAGTCAAGCTCAAAAAGAACACCGAAGACTTAGCATGGAGTAGTCTCCAGTACACAGTTTGACATGATAACATCTATAATATAAGGATTAAGAAATACTAAGAAGAAGCTAGTGTTAGGGCACGATCCATGAAATAAAAGACAACCCAGACATGATATTTTTATTTACTTGAGAATAAGCTCTAATTGTTCTGTTTCACATCAGAATCAGTCACAGGTTGTGATCTAAAATCCCAGCGCCATCCTATATATAAAATTTATATATTACCTTCTCTTTCTAATATGTATCAGCTTAGGAATTCCAGTAGATATTTCTGCTAAGATTCACACAGCTATAGTGACTAGTTTTCTCTATGGGTTGTCTTAGTTTGGTTTCCACGGCAAACAAAAGTATTTAAAGCCATATTTTATTTTAACCTTTTGCATAGTAGCCACATAAATTTTGTCACTACCACCATTGTATTTCAATTGTTTTTTATCAAAGATGGATTCAAATATGAGTTATGACTTTGGGAACTGTGAAGATCTTACAATAAACATTCCTCTTTACTGTTTTATACGGAGGCAAAAGATAGTGTTGGTAACAAACTGAACTTGTGGAGTGCTTCATTTGTCATTATGACAAGACTTGATACTGTACTAGAGAACTGATTGGGGCATAGCCAAGGGTATTTGTATTTGAGAAATAAGAAAATAAGCATAAAATAAGACACTGGGCTTGATGGATTTGCTGTAGATTGGATAGGAAAGGAGAGGTGAGCGGAATGAGAGAGAAAGGGAGAGGAGAGAGGGGAGGTTGGTATAATTTTATGTGATACCACAAATTCATATCCAAACTAAACTCCAGAAAACCTATAAAGTCTCCCTATAAGGCTATAATAATGATTCTGTGCACTGTAGATAACACTCACTAACAAAAATTCTAGTATTTTAAGATAATATCCCTTAATCTTCCCATAAAAAGCTTTAGAAATTCAAGTTTACTCAAATAAGCTGGTGCTGTTTAAGTCAAAGCTTGTGGATAGTGCTTCTATTTGCCATTTTCTGTAAAAGGATGGAGTCCCGACCTCCATGGTCACTGCCAGGTACTAGACATCTGACCCATGTTTTCAATATCCCTGTTTAACATTTTATTTCTCTGTTTGTGATTCTTGGCCCCATGTTCTTTCTTATTATTCCTCCTTGTTCAATATCTAGTCACTTATGGACAAATTAAAGGCTGTCCTAATTTATCCTTCACTCTTTTAGAAAAGTAATTATTGAAAATATAAGATGTTAGTATTTTAACTGGAGTCTGGAATCTTTATGTTGAGCAGACGAAATAAGTCAAGGGTGATGTTAGAGTTTGACATACAAAAACACTAGGATTCCAAACTGGTGAACTTTATAGGCATGACATCAAATGACTGAGCATGGCTGTAAGAGAAGAGAAGGCTTCAGAAAATCTGACTAGTAAGAGAGTATAACTCGAATTCAGTAGAGTTGTATCTTTAATTTTTATTTGAATCTTTTTTAATGTATTTAGACGATAAAACTTGTTTTTCATCTCTCAATAATATCTAAAATTGATCCTATTCTTATGCAACCAAATATCATACACATATAAATCTGCAATTTTTAATCTTAAAATTGACCAAAGGATAAGAAAGGACTTACTTGATGACTTTGAGAATCCAAATTTTGTTTTATTTTCTACTTTATTATTGGATAGTTAGTCTTTGTAAAACAAAGTGCTTCCTTCTTTCTCTGTGCCTCTGCATTCTCAGAGAAGTAAAATTAATGACTTCACTCATATATACACTAAGCAGGTATATATTTGTTCAATAATCAAAGAAAAAGATGTTCTCATGTTGAGAGAGGAGCATGAGAGAAGTTGAAGGTAGGATCCTAAAGGGCATAGAGAAACTAAAGTGAGGGGGAAAGATATATAATTATATTTAAATTAAGAAATTTTTTACACATGCATGCACACAATACACATATAATAATTATGTGTAAAAACTAATAATAAAAAATAGAATATGATTTTGAAAGAATGCACAGGTTTTTAAATGTGAAGGTTCAAAGGACGAAAGAAAGGAAATGATGTAATTACAGTATAACTTCAAAAAGCAAAAACTGTTTAATGTATATTTTTATATTTCCTAGTTATACATTTTCTACCTAATAGTTTTGTTCAATTGAAGAGGAAAGCAATAGCCTTCTAGATATTTGATTTCGTCTTCTCCACAGATTGATATTTATATTTCTTGAACGTTTTACTTCTCATTTTCACTGCTATCTCTTTGGAGGTCTAGATATTTTAGGAGGTATAAATATTTATTTGTAGGTCTGAATATTCATCCACCTTTTTCATTGTTTCACTGGTGTGGAGATTTACACTGCTATGAAATACAAGCCTCTCACGACTTCACTTTTGTTATTTGTTTGGAAGAAAGTAAGCATTCCTTTTCTATTTCAAAGCATTGTTTTTTTTCTGCAAAATATTTTTATAACTCAATTATGCTCCTTTAAGTAATATTATTACACTGAAATGGAAGTTTTCTGGGTGAGGAATGATTTATAAACGTTAAACTAAACATTAGACATTGGAGAAAAGACAGTAACTATGTTATTGATTATGCCAAAAATGTAACTTGAAGGACTCCCTCATTCTGCACATTTGAAAACATGAAATCTTTGTGTGGTTTAATATTTTATAATACATACACACATATGTATATATACACATATCACTAGGTAATCATGAACTCTCATCCACTGTTATGTAGAACATGAGGACTTATTCCTTCTGTCTGTATTTTTGAAGTTATTTTCTAGTCTCTCTCAAACTCATTTTCTCACCCTCCCTACCGTCTGATAATGATAATTAAATTTTTCATCATTTTTTACATTTGACTATGAGGTAGAATATGTTATATTTTTCCTTGTGTATCTGAATTATTTCATATAAGAGGATCTTTTATTCTCCTGGAAACTACAATATACCATTCTTTTATAGATAAATAGTATCTCACTCTGTATATGTGCCATACTTTTGTTATCCAATTATACATAGTTGACTATTTGGATATATTCTCCTTTGCAAATATTTTGGCTTAAAATTTTCAGAACAGTTTTGGCATTGGCCATTGTATTTATTCCAATGATATGCTTGTTGCTTGTTTTACTTCTGTTTTGTCTTCTCTGTATCAGATATTATAGTTGGCTTTAGTGATTTAGTGTGTCACACATCAGAGAGTAAGGGACTATCAATAATAAGTCTGTTTTACAAATTGTTGGTCATTTCTGTGTGATGAAAGTCATAAAAAATAGTAGTATAAGAAAATATGGTAGAAATTTGTTATAATGTGAATGGTCTCTGGGTAGAGATACCAAGATCCATCATTGAAAAGATTTACAAAATGGTACTATTTTAATTAAAACATCATAGTTGTTTTTGTATTTCTTCCATATTTATGAGTTGTAAGCTATTCAAAAATTATTTTGTTATAGGAAGTAGCAGTATATTTAAAAATGGGCATTTCTAGAATAATAACATTATGGCATGCCTACATTCTGATATACTAGTGAATAAATATATGATGAGCATCTTATGTATGAGACAGCATGCTGTGTCAACTGCTATCCCTGACAGAGAAGAACTTTTGAGCATTTTATGAATATAAAATTATATTACCATTAAGTTTTGTACAAAATCCCATCATGTAAATACATCATCCCCATCACCCAGGATTACCTATAAGTTGATGAAGTAGATTACACTTAATTAAGAGTTGTATGCTTTGATTAAAAATACTAACTAGTGAATATAATGGCTAGGTTTTATTGATGTAGTAGTCTAGGAATTAAATTATTCAAGTTTCACATGGATAATATTTTAGTTAATTTTAAACTCTCACTAAAAAATGAATAGTTAAGTATTTAACAAGGTAACAGTTAAAGACAAATAACCATTTTCTATTGCCTATTATGCCTTTCAAGGTGCTAATGTTAGCTGGAAAATTTCCAACCATTCTTAAAGCTACATCTAAAATAACTCACAATCATTAATTCTTTTACAAAGAATAAATTGTACCTTGTTTTGATTTTAGGAGACAAACTAAAAGTCATGGGCCAGTGTTTTGGCTCCAGGGTAAAAGTATTTTTCTGACAAGCTTAGTTAAATCCACAGAGTTCATGGAAAGGGGAAAAGTAAAAACCAACATGTACAGGATTTTATTCTGACCTCCAAACACGTGATGCCATATAGGTCCACTTACATGTAACCCATAAATGTACACACACACACACACACACACACACACACACACACACACACACACACTCAAAGAAGCAAAACCCCACAAAACAAACAATAAGCAAAGAGATACATAAACACACACATAATTGCCTCCCTCTAAAGACTACACAAACACACACAAATGTAGAGACACACAATACTAAAGGGAGTAGTTTTTAAAATATTTCCTTTATTTTTGAGCTTATGATTACATTCTCATACTCTTTTCTTTATTCACTCTAAACAATGCTGTATACCTACCCACCTCCTTTTAATCTTTTTGAAACACGTATAATATTACCAACATCTTTTTTTTGTACAAGAGCTGAGTAAGGACACCAGTAATAGAATGGTTAATATGCACAGAGGAAGCTTGGCAGGGCTCAGTTTTATACAAAAAAAAAAAACAAAAAAAAAAAACTAAAGCCAACTAAGGAATGCTGAGAGCAGACAAAATAGTCCAAAAGGAGAAGCATATCAATTGTTGATCCAATACAAAATCATCAGCTTTTAAAACATACATATAAGAAACATTATAAATATTGAGCGGGCTACTTTTATGTATTTAGGAATATAAATGTATGCACATACATATGCCTATGTTTCCAGGCCACCAAAATCATGGATCTTGTAAATAAAGCTCTTTTAAAAGTAAAATTAATATTCATTGCAATATGGAATCTTCTATGTACCTAGAAATACTAAGAATTATATGTAAATAAATAATTTTCAAATAGTGTATATTTTCCATAAGAGAATCTAATTATACTACAGACACAATTGACACTAGATTTGGACAACCTCCGTATTTCTTACTGATGCCTTATATAAAACATAATCAGCAAAAAAGGTCTGCTCAATATAGGCTCACGGAGGCCTGTGCTTATAAACTACTATCTCAAATTGCTTTTATAGTTACCATGGCAAGAGAAATAAAATAGGATTAGCAATATTCTGAGTTTTAAGGGTTTTATGCAGAAAAATACATTATTTCATTAACAGAAGCAAATCTCAGAGCCATGGTAAAGTTGAAGAAGAGAAAGAAGAATATATGTCAATACCACTTAATGAACTTTATAATAACAGGCAGATAACATCTCAATTTAACGTGAACGGTTTGCCACAAAAGAGTTGCTAAAACTAATTTATCACAGCCTAAAACTTTCAACATATTTCAGAGTATTGAATTCTCTGAAAACATTTTTTAATTTCTACATTGTTTGCTAATGTATCATAGTTAACAGTTTTCAATATGTGAGTAATACAGTATCTAAAGAAGTTGTCTCTGAAAAAAAAATCCATTTTCCCTTTTAAGAATAATGCAGATGAACTACCTCCTAGTATTCACAAGGATGGAGTTAGAATATGTTCAAGATGAGCACATATTACTATAAAAAAGGATTACTTACTAGCAATACTGTCTGAGAAATATGATCAGATATTGTAATAGAGAGACTGAATAAATTCTACCAAAAAGAACAATATGAACATGGATTCACTGCTTGATTTGATAAATGCTGCATCCAGGCATACATTATTTTAAGTCAAGCATGTTATGCACTGTTATCCATGGTTTATGTACTAACCTAATTTTCTCTGAAAAGTCACTCCATTCCTAAAATAATTTTACTGCGAATCTGTGGGGAAGCTTAGCACAAGTACGATGAATACACAAGTTTACATGTGTGCATCCCATGCTGTGGGATAGAAGCTCTTTTAATCTCTGACTTTTTTTATGTCCCCAGATACAGGATACAAATTCAAATAATATAAAAATTTAAATTTATTATATTGGAATTTATAAGAAATATTGAAAATTACTATTTTTGTTAAAAAATGAATATTAAGATAATTATAAAAGTTTTCACCCATGAGGAGAGAGAGAGAGAGAGAGAGAGAGAGAGAGAGAGAGAGAGAGAGAGAGAGAGAGAGAGAAACAACTACCAAGTCATCAGGAATGAAATCTCACTAGATTTTAAATACATGAGAAAAAATAGTTTTTGATATTATATTACTAGTATAGTAATAAGATTAGGTTACACTGTAAATATTTGTCCCTCTTACTGGTTTAATAAAAAGCTGATTGGCCAGAGGCAGAAAGGAAGTGTGGGTGGGGCTACCAGACTAAGAAAATTCTGGGAATAGGAAGAGCAAAGCTGAGAAACAAGCGAGACACTACAGTGACACCACAATGAAACACCAGCAGACACAAAGGAAAGAAGTTGAAATCTGCTCTGAGAAAAGGCACCAAGCCATGTGGCTGAACAAGGTAAGAATCATGGGTTAGTTAAGTGAAGCTGAAATTGTTCCAAACCTCTGGTCTAGGCCTGGAAGTCTGGGCTAGAAACCTACTATTTAACACCTGCTGTGGGATGGTCTTTCTGTGTGCTGTGAAATTGTGTTTTAACATCTTTATTAAACAGTGTTAGCATTGGCACCATATGCTTCAGTCTTTCATAAGTGAAGGAACTCTGCTCTCTAAGTTATAGCCTTGCACAAGAGCTCAAGCAGTCTTCTCTTACAAAAAAAAAAAAGAGTTTTGATTGAGTAGAAGTTTTTAATTCAAATGTATTTATTAAAGCAATATATTTATTCCACTGTAAAGGAACAGTAGAAAATACCACCATGTGAAGATAGAATAACTCAAAAGTGGGTATTTCTTGGCTCTAAATGCAAGGGGCAGAGTCAGTGTCTCCTTCCTGAGCTCAGATCTCATCTTAGAAAAATGCTCCCCCTTCATACCTTAATCCTGCAACTAGAAAGGAGATATTTGAGGACTGTGACTTTGATAAGTGTTTAAGAAATGAAGTATCAAGGCAGCAAGGCACCAAAGATGTACCCCAAGTGTTTTTCAGCCATAGCTAACTAACCATAAAGCTTAAAAGAGGTCTGTACAATCAGTAATAGATTTCGAAGTCTATTTAATATGAGCAATACTCAGGAGAACTGATTGTTGTATGGCATAACTTTCAAGGTAGAGAACTTAGCATTTCTACTTTTTAACCCTCTTCATATTTTTCTTTCCAATGTAATTAACAATCTGGTGTTTTTAAGACATAGTAAGATTGAAGAGTATTTCCTGGGGCTGAAGAATAGTATGGAAAGATATGCTCAAATTTCCAATGTATTGTTTATAAATGTTTTTTGTAATTACAAACCAATTAATTTATTATACATGCAATCTCTTTCTAAAGAAAAAAGGAGCCCATGAGATAGAAATGATGCTCTCCCACAGAATTCCTTTTTTAATCTACCCCTTTGACTCACTCACCAATATCTTAGACACCCTCTTACTATAACCCATTGGTCAAGTTTGCCAGGCCATTAGATCTTTGAGGTAGAGACAGATATTTTTCTCCCTTCTATGGATTCTTATATATTTTACCCTTCTATATCATCCCCATACATGCATGTAAGCTACAAATACCAAGAAAGAAGCTAAATCTGGCATCCCCAGGGCCATGAATGACTGGAAGACAGAAGCACTCTTTACTGAGTAATTCTCAGTCAGCACATATTCCTAATATCCATAGAGGGAAACAGAACTGAAGTACCTGAAAATCCATCCCACCAAAACAAGACAAAATACAAATATACAAAATCACAATAAGCACAAATGTAGATGCTTGTCTAGATGCCAGAGTTAAAAAAAAAAAAAAACAGTATCATCAAGGACAATATGTCTCTCCCAAATCCCAGAACCCTTACTACAGTAGGACCTGAGGAATAAAATATGGCTAAACCACAAGGCAAAGACTTCATAATATCTATTATAAATATGATCAAGGACCTTAAAAGGATATGAATATACACATTAATGAAATCTAAGAAGACACAAACAGCAAAAAGAAATGTAGAAATCTACTCAAATCATGAAAGTAGAAATAGTATCAGTAAAGAAAACTCAGTAGGAAGAAATCTGAAAATGAAGATAGCAAACAGGAACCTCATAGACAATCTTCACCAACAGAATACAAGAGAGAAAAATTTTGAGGAATTGAAATCATGAGAGAAGAAATGAAAGCATCAGTCAAAAAAAATGTTCAATGTAGGAAAATACTGGCACAAGCCATGTAGAAAATATGGAACAGTGTAAAATGGCCAAATTTAGGAATGATAGGAGGAAGAGGTAAGAGAGCAGGAAGATTACCTGATCAAAGGCACAGAAAATACCTTCGACAAAATCATAGAGGTGTCTATCAATGTAAAAGAAGAATACAGAACACAAAATAGATTGAACTAAAAGAAAAGTTCTCCATAACATGTGATAATCTCCAAATGTGCAGAACAAATAAGGAATATTAAAAGCTTCAAATGAAAAATACCAAGGAACATACAAAGCCAGACCTATTATAACCAAACATGACTTTGTAATGGAGACTCTAAAAGCCAGAAGAGCCTGAAAGATATTCTACAAATGTTGATGCCATAGATGCCAAAACTACAATACACAGAAAAATCTTCCATCACTGTAGATTAAAAAAAATGAGATATTACATGATAAAACTAAATTTGTCTACAAAGGTCGCACTACAGAAGGTTCTGGATGTTCTTTGGCTCTTACAATCTTTGTACTTCCCCTTGCTGAGCCACAAAAGGTGTCGACTGAGACATCCCATTTTGGACCAAGTTTTCTAAGGTTTCACTCTGTGCACCTTGTCCAGCTGTGTGTCTCTGTATTTATCCCCTGCTACTGAAGTAGGAAATCCCATCAGGCTACTTTGTACATTCTTCTTTTTGACCCTTGCCCGTGATGAATATTCCCATTTATTCCTCTTTTACTCTCCTTTTTCTTCCCTCCTTCCTTCTTTTCTTTGTTCCTTCCTTCCTTCTTTCTTTCTTCCTTTCTTCGAGGCGATTGCTGAGACAGCTTTTTTCTCTGTATCCCTGGCCTTATCCTGGAATTGTCTCTGTATATTAAGTTGTTTTTGACCTTAAAGATCTGCTTTTATCTGCCTTCCAAGTTCTGGGATTAAAGGCATATGCTACCACTGCCCAGGCCCCTTATATTTTAATAATAGCCAAAATTGTTTCTTTAAATTTTCTGAAGATATTGAAGTATTGAACCAAAAGCCTATGATTTCAGAATGGCAGTCTGAGAGAGGAAGGTACAGGGATACTAATGTTTAGCCTTGCACCAGTTATTCATTACCTCTATTTTAACTCAACTGCCCAAGTTGTTGGTATTTTGAAACATTTATATTTCTATTTTGAACAAAGTAAAGTTAAAATTATACACTGCAGATAGATATACAGTAAGACAATGCAAAAATTCTTTAGAAATTTAAATCATATCAATTAATTTTCTTTTACTGAAATATCTGGTATTACTCTGGTTGTTGATAGTAAATATTATCAAGTGAATCTGGTCTTAACCTTTTTCGTCGTATCAATTTAAGTGATTTAATGTCTCATTATTAACATGTTTTTAACAAACACACAGCAATACTTGTTGATCTAATTCTTAAGATTCTTGAAAATCAGCTTTATACATTTCTGATCACCTGCATTTTTAAACCATATAGTTAAAAAAGAATTTTTACTATTTTTCTTCTCTTTACACATTTCATACATGCAGTACAATGCATCTTGTTCTTACACATCTGTCGTTCCCTCTCCAACTGCCCCAGCATAACTCCAAAATATCTCCCTCCTAACTTCATGTCCTATTTTTAATTTATTATTTATTCATTTATAATAACTAAGTTCTATTCATGTTGCCCATCTACATATTGATATGGCTTTATCCATTCTGACATGGGCAACATTCCGGCAGCCACAATCTCAAAGAAGCTTTTCCTAGTAGCTTTTAAATCTCAGAAATTTCTCAGCTAACGTCTTTGTGAACACTCCCTGCTCCTGTACCCTTTAAGAGGTTTGACCTTGCCCAGGTCTTGTGAAAATAACAATTGTGCTATGATTTCATGTGTACAACAGCTATGCCATCTCCAGAGCATACAGCATTTCACAGAATTCTTCATCATTCCCTAGCTTTTAATTTTTTTCTGACTTTAATTTCCAAATATCCATGAGGCAGAAGGTAAGAGGTTAATGCTGATGCACTATTTATAACTGAGCACCACCTGTCACTTAGTCTCATCCCTTTGAACAGTTATAAGTGTATATATGGATCTATGTATCTCAGTAGGGACCTTCTGTGATCTCAAGGAAAGCAACATAAATCTATTACTATATATACAATAACTATAAATCACTTTAATAACATGACCATTTAAATATTAGTTTCTACAAGTGCCTATGACATTCATAATCAGAATTTGGACCTTTCTTATGGTACCAGGGATATATTCCACCTTGTGGGAAAAGACTTAACTCTAAGAGAGAAATTTGTTGTCATTATAAATACTTTTGACACATTTCATCTGTGTGCATACATTGTTTGGCACTGGGAAAATTCAATGATGTGTTTCCTCTCTAGAAGCCTGATATCAGCTTCCAACACTATGGGACTTGGCCAGCAAGAAACTTTCCTGATCAATTACCATTCACTATTTAGGGAGGAAAAAGGTCAGGGATATTTTTAGAATAATATATCATGACTACTGTCACTTCAGTCTCTGTGAGCCCCTATGAACCCTGCTTAGTTGACTCTGTTGGCAGTATTCTAGTGGTATCTTCAATTCTTCCTTCTACAATTCTTCGTCCTTTTCTTCAGGATTTCCCATGCTCTGTCCAATGTTTGATTGTGAGGCTATGCATCTGCTCTCATTAGATGCTGGGGAAAGCCCCTGATGATTGAGCTAGGCTCTGATCCGCAAGTATAGGAGAATATCATTAGGAATCATTTTATTAACTTTTTTTTTCTTTGCCAGTTGTGTTTGGTGTTATCCAAGTCTTTTGCTATTGAGCCCCTGGTTTCTGGCCAACAAAGCAGTGTCAAGCATGGATTCCCTATCAATGAGTATTTGAACAGTATTAGTTGGCTTTTCTCACAAGTTCCTCACATTAAGCCCAGAACATCTTGCAGACAAGTAAATTACAGGTTGAAGGTTTTATGACTTAGTTGATGTCTCAGTCCCACCATCAGAAGCCTTTCCTGGTTACAGAAAAAGGCTGATTCAGGGGCTCTGTATCCCCCATTGCTAGAACTCTACACTAGAGTCACCCTAGTAGGTTCCAGGGAGTTTCAGCTGCACTGGGCGTCCCCACTTAACACTTAAAACTAGCTCACTTGCAGTCATTTCTCTTAATTTCTATAGCTTGTTACTTCTATGCTTTAAGAAGACTTCTACATGCATCCTTGGTTTTGGCAAATTTTCCCACTTCCCTGTCCTTTTACCTATGTCCCTGCCTGAATCATCAGAGAAATAAATAATTTTAAAATTGTCTCTTGCATTATTAGAAGGTAAGCAAATTAGTTGTAAAATAAAATATGATTTTATCACAACCAATAACTATTGTTTAGTATTCCAATGGAGGCTACATGGCCCACAGTGGAAAGGAAGAGCCAGTCAACTGATAATTGATACAAAAGTAGAGTATAGTTTTTATTCTTAAGTAAAATATTATTTTACTATGATTTTTTTCAGTATAACTATGAAGATTTGCTATTAGTTACTCTTCAACACCAACTCTTGTTATTTTTCTCCCCCTCCAAAACAAAGTTTCTTCTATCATAAAGTTATGATTACCTGGTCTTCTCCAAGCAGGTTAGACTTCCGTGCCTTCACTCACCAGCTCTCCATGCTCACGCCATGCTTTATTTGGGAATATTATCAGAATTCAAAAGATGCCTCCACAAAGCACTATGCACCCTATGGTGGATTTCTTCATCTCTTTATAAACATCATTAAATTATTTCTAATGCCATTTTTAGTCTCACTGCTGCATTTCTACAGACTCAAGCACATATTCTTCTTTCTTTGTTGTAATCCTAGCATCAAAGAAAATCTGCAATGCAGTAACTGTTATTGCAGCAACATATTTGGTCCAGGGATGATCTTGACAATGTATTTATATGTATTATCTTAATTTTTTAAAATGTTACAGTTACTGTAATGAGTGCTAAACTATACATTTCAAAGGAAAATGTGTTGTGCAAATGCCAGGACAAAATCAGGTGGAAGAGACCGTCAATTATGTATTAAGATTCTAACCTGGGCTTCGAAATCACAAATGGCTTCTGTAAAATTAATGGTGTTCAAATTTATACCTAAAGTTAATAGGTGTAATGAACCTTTTCCTCAAAACTTGGGTTCACATGTGTTCATTTAGGCCTCAGAAGTTCTGATAGTTTAGAAATGGTAATAGGATGCATTCATAGTATACTTAAGGATAATACTAATGGGAATTGGTTCTACATTCCATCATACAAAAAATTCTATTTTTTTTTAAAAAAAGAGCTATTCATTCTAAGTAGAAAACAATAAATAGTTGCACTTCAGACCACAACTTGCCCCCAAGTGAGTACAGGTCATGATAGGTCTGATTTTTGGTTTTGCCATACTCATTTCAAGAAATAATTCATTTACAGAGCTTCTGGGATTTTGTAAAAGAAGTAAACATTTACTGGGTTCTTGCTTTTTACAAGCACTATGACTTCATATATTTATTATTTAATCATTATTACAACTCTATAATGGGTTATACTCTCTTAGGCGGCAGACAGAGGTGGAGTTCATAGCCTTAGTGTCATGCAGTAGACTGGTTTAATCATATTTCAACAAGACAGTCTGGCTCGGGATATCTTGTCATTAATAAGTACAATGAGACCTTTGTTAGTTACTAAAATGAAGAAAGTTGAGAGCAGAAGAAAGAGACAACAAAAATATTTATATTTCAGTTTTAGTTCCTTCCCTTTGGATGGTCATTTCTGGCTTCATCTATTTACCTTATAATTGTATAATTTTATTTCTCCTAACACTGAAATGATGCTCATTATGGAAGTTTACCACATTTTTCTTTATCTATTTTTCCTTTGATATACATCAAGATTGTTTCTAATTCCTGAATATTATGAATATTCCAGTAATGGATATGAATGAATGAGCATCACTGTAGCGGGATCTGAAGTTTCCTAGGTATATACTCAAGAGTTTAGCTAGATCTTGAGGTAGTTCTATTCCCAGATTCCTAAAGAACCACAATGATATCCATAGTGGCCATGCCCGTTGCCACTCCCATTAGCAATGGATGAATGTTCTCCTTGTTTCATATCCTCACCAGCATAAGATTGTTTTACCAACCTTTGCAATTTTGGTTGATATAAGATGAAATGACAAAGTGGTTTTGATTTGCATTTTCTTGAGAGCTAAGCATTCCCTTGGGCGTTCCTTAACCTTTTGTATTTCATCTTTTGAAAACTTTCTGATTACTTCTGTATGTTCATTTTAAATTGTGAAACTGTTTTGATATTTATTTTCTTTAGGTTCAAGATATTCAAGATACAAACCCTCTATCAAATGTTTAATGGCTAAAGAATTTCTATTCTTTAGGCAACTTATTTGCCCAAATGATTGTGCCCTTAGCTATACAGAAGCTTTTCAATTTCATGGGGTGTCATTTATCATATACTGGTGTTAGAGTCTGTGCTATCAGTGTCCTTTTCAGAATGTCATTTCCTGTGTCATGAGTTCAAGATTATTTCTATTGAATGTTCTCTTCCATGTTCTTTTCTATCATTCTCATTCTATCTGGTTTTGTGTTCAGTTTTATGATCCATTTTTAGTTGATTAGGTATGGTGAAAAGTATGGATCTGTTTGCATTTTTGACATGCAAGTATCCAGTTTGACCAGCACCATTTATTAAAAATATTATTTTTCTCCAACATGAATTTTGACTTCTTCATCAAAAATCTTTCACCTGGCATTTTGTATACTTTATGTCTTAATATTTAATTTAATTCTCTCAAAAAGACTGCTTTTATTACTATAGTTCTGTAATACAATTTGAGATTGGAGATAGTGATTTCTATTAATAGTTCCTTCATTATTTAGAATATTTTTATTTTAAAAATGTCATTTTTATCTATGTATCCCACTGTGGCTTCTCCCTCCTCTCCTCCCAATCCCTCCCAGTCATCCTTCAGCCTTGTCCCTCCTCATCCACACAATCCCTCCCCCAAAAGGGCAAGAAGTCCCGTGGTGGGGCAGCTCAGCTCAGCATGGCACATTCACTCCAGGCAAGTCCAGTTTACTCATCCCAAAGTCAAGGCTGGGTTAATTGTTCCTCTGCAGGGAATGGGCTCCAAGGTGCCAGCCCATAAACAGGAACCGAGTCTGATACTACCCCTCATGGCTCCACACATTGCTCATGCCAGTTGACACTTGTCTACCCTTGGAGGACCTAGCTCCTTTTCCCAATGTATCTCCAGTGGCTGTTCTTGATTCAGTGATCTCCCCAGAGCTCCAGCCAGCCATTCCTCCCCTGCTCTCAACTGGGCCAGCAGGTCAGCCCAGTGCTCAGTCATGGAACTCTGCCTCCACCTCTATTCTTTGATGCATGTAGGTTCTGTGATAACACCTAGGGTGTTTATTCATTTGATTATAGGGGAAGTCCAGTTTAGGCACCCCCTCCAATACTGGTTGGAGACTTGGTCAGTAACACCTTGTGAGTTCTTGGAGGTTTCCCTGGTACCCAGTCTCTTTCCAACCCAACACTAGCTTCCTCTAGTCACTTTCCAACTACATATTGGCTTCCTCTATCAAGATATCCATCTCTTTCTTTCTCCCTCTTTGTTCCTCTGACTCAACCATCTTCTTTCAAGATTTGTTCCCAACTCTTCTTGGTTATTTTTAACTATCCTAGGTTTTTACTATTTCCATATAAAGGTTGAATTATTTTTACATTTTCTATGAAGATCTGTGCTGCATTTTTATGGAGATTTCAATGAATCTATAGATTGTTGTTGCTTGGATGGTCATTGTTACAACATCAATCATATCAGTGCATGAGCATCTGAAATGTTTCCATCTTCTGGTATCTTCTTTAATTTCTTTCTTCAACGTATTAAATAAATCAAAAGGAGGAAGGAAAAGGAATTCAGTACTAACATTACATTTCTTTAGACTTTATCTTGCTGTATTTCTATAGCTTTTTATAGAAAGACATGGTGAAAAATAAACCTGAAAGACAATTGGGTAAGGTATTACTATCTCTCATTAATTTTGTGCTTGGATAATTAAAATTATTAATAAAAATCTATTAAAACATTATATCTATATAATGATCTTAGTGTCAGTTATTTAAATCCATAGTAGTAGACAACAGCTCGAAAATTTAAGAAATGAAAATTACTTTTTCTTAAAAGATCCAGGAAAAAAGTTAAGTTCAAATGCCTGCAAAATGAATATACTAAAAACGTTACAAAGTAAGTTGATTGCCAAGTGATGGTGGCACAAGCTTTTAATCCCAGCAATTGGAAGACAAAGGCAGGTGAATTTTTGTGAGTTTAATCCAACCTGGTCTACAAATGAGTTCCAAGATGGCCAGAATATTATTTAAATTCATTGGGGAGCATAAAGGAAAGTTAACTAGAGTGAATCTTTTCATTTATGAATTGCATAATACTTTAACAGACTAAGTTTCCCTTAAATTACTATTCAATGATGTAGTGCAGTCAGAAGTTTTCTATCTTGACTGGTTATTCCTGCAGCTGCTTATGAAATAATTACTCAGAGACTTCATATTATAGTAACTGCTAGGCCAGGAGTTCAGGCTTATTATTAACTGTTTCTTATGCTTAATTAACCTATAATTCTTGCCTCTGTCTAGCCACTTGGCTTGGTGCTTTTGCTTTGATACAGCATTCTCATCTAGCTTCCTCTTTGCATGCCTGGAGTCTGTTTCTCTGTCTCTTCTCTTCTCCTGGTTCTCCTAATCTGGTTGTTCCTCCTTTACTTCTGGTTTAGCTACTGGCTAACTATTGTTTTACTAAACCAATAGGTGTAACAAGTATTTACAGTATATAAGAGCATTATCCCATATTCACCCTTTCTTCATTAAAAACAAAAAAAACCCTCAAATCAAATCTCCTTTGTTTAGTTTTTTCTCCTGACCATTAACTATAACAACTTGCAAACAACACTCTAAACAAAGACAAACAATCATAATCTATGTTTTGGAATGTGGGTGTATTTCTCTAGATTATTTCCTGTTGATTGGAGGCTCTGGTGATCTTATGGAGACCAAAGGATAATTTAGAATAATGGACAACTCCTGAGTGGAGTAGTCTGTGAGGCTGGATCATCTCAGCCAGCAGCCTTGAAGTTCTTCTGGATGCAGAACTCAGAGGAAACTGCCACAGAAGTGTTCTGAAATGTTGGGTCATCTGGGCCATCTGCTTCCATTGGAGATTTTCCAGGAGATCTTTCTCAGTCAAATCTTTTTTCCTTAACCTGAAATAAATGCACAGCCTTTCATTTTCTGTGGGAAGAAAAGCATAACCTCTTCTCTAAAGTAACATATAATTTGACTTAAATTTTGAAGTAAAGGCATTTTCAAATATATAGGTTGGATTAATCTAGCAGCATTTATAATCAAGTATTTCTCAGAAGCTCATGCTCCTTACTCAAAGATAACACAATAACATTCAGTGTCCATACTGCGTATGCTCCATTTTTATATGACTTATTCTTGCTCTTTTCTTTTTTTCTGGTTTTTTTTGAGTTTTTTGGATTATTTTAAAAGATTTTTTTCTATATCTACCACTGCTTCTCCTCACTTCTCTCCCCCTGTCCTCCCTCAGTCTCTCCCTCTCCTATGCCCCCATTTCTTCCCCAAGAAGGGCAAGGAATCCCAAAGTGAGTCAATTTGGTTTGGCATATCCAATTGTTTTTTACTTTTTAAAAAAGTCATTCTACAGATAATGTTATCTTCATTATGTAGTATTAAATGTTAGCAAGAGAATAGACTTAACAGAAAGTCTAATACACTAAATTCAATAATTTAATCAAACGATGAAAATTGCAGACAAATGTAAAATGTAATTTTTTTATAGAAACATTAAAGAATACTGAATCAAACATCTAAACAAAAGTCAAATAATACAAACAATAAAATGCAAACAAAAGAAAGATAAGTAAGAAGGAAATTCAGCTTTAAAATCAATGAAACACTTGCTGCCATATTTTCAAACAAAATTTCATCAGGAAAAGCTTTATTAAACAAGATACAAAAATTGATTATATTGAGATTCTCTAAAGATTTAAAAGATGTCTAGAAAATACAGTTATTAACAAACTCAATTAGAAAAAAATCATACTGAGCACGTGTTAAAAGGAATTATAATAATGTTACAAAGAGCACAGCCATATGATGGCATGTTTGTAAAATAACCTTCCTTTGAGCATGCAGAGTTTCTTGATTCATTTGTAACATACATAAGTAAAGAGTGTCTGAAAATAAAAATGGAAATATCAGGAACTAGCAAGAATGAAGCAAACAGTAATTATGGAAATAATCCATTGCTTCAACATTCAGCTGTCAATGTTCTGATAGGGCTGCTCAGAAGAAAATACCTTAACGTTATTTTTCACAAATTTTCTGAATGTTCCTCAAAAAAAAACAAAAATTCTTTCTCTTTCTTCCAGAAATTGAAGCAACGAGTCAGGGCGAAGCCTCTAGAATGTGTAGTGTGGTGATTTTCCAGGCTGCCTTAACAACTGTATGAAGAATCCCAACTTAGACACAATGATTCCCAAGAGTGAAGACAGGTCAGAGAGCAGAGTAGGAGAATATACTTGTCAGGAAGTGCCCAGCAAGAGAAAAAGGAATTCAAAGATCTGCCACATTCCAAATCTAATTTTATCATTAAGCATCCCTGAGGCAGTTAAGTCCAGTCTTATTATTCTTATATTTCAAAGATGCACCTGAGTAACAAAGGTCAAGGAATCTGGCTATGTGGCAAGTCTGTGCATATTTTGAGGATTTCTGTCTCTGAGACCACATAACTAATGTGCTTCAATGGTATTTTTCAAATGATAGAACTCCCTTTGGTTGTTTCTGAGAGCTTGAAATATTTCAAACTCTCTGAACAATCAGCCCCATGTCATCCAGTGAAATTTTTAGTTTTGTAAGTTTTTTTTTTTTTGGCCCAAAGATTTCTTGACAATAGTTAAAACTATAAAAATAACTTTTACTTTTCTTTTTTTTCACTTTTGGCAACAAAATCTATAAAATTTGTGATGTTCTATAATTTTTATAAATTTCAAATATTATTTTAGCATGGAAGTGAATACTTCCTGACTTAATAATTATTATTAAGCTGCTCTCCAACACAAGCAAAAATAACTGTTCTAACATAAATGGGTTTATATTAAGTATCAAAGTAAATGTAAAACAGTAAGTAGAGTTTAATGGTTAGAAATGAAGGCTGTAAAACGAGGATTTGGATAGTATTCATTCCAACTTGGTGTGACATAAGACAATGATGTAATCCCACTAAAAATTATCATAGTGATGCCTGGTTATAGACTTCCTAAACCCTATACATATCAATGTTGCATTCATAAAAGAGGAAGACCTGTTTTGTTCATAAATTAATTTAGCAATAATATTTATTTTTTATATTATCTGTGGGGATATGTTTCAAATTTAATAAAAACCATCTCTTCCAGTCTTTGTTTGTTTGTGAGACAGAGTTTTCTGTGTAAGAGTCCTGGCTGTCCTGGAACTTGCTTTGAAGATCAGGCTGGCTTTGAACTCACAGAGATTCTCTTGCCTCTGCTTCCCCAGTCCTGGGACTAACAGTGTGCACCAGTATTGGGAGCCTGGAACTCCCTCTGTAAACTAAACTGGCTTCAAACTCAGATTGGATTAAGGGCATAGGTCACCACTTCTGGATATTCCCTGTGAGGGGATTAAAGGTGTGAGTTACCACTCTCTGATACTCCTAGATTGACTGTGTGTAGATCCCTCTGATATCTCAGATTGTTTTTTTTTTTTTTTATAAATTTGAAACATAGTCCCACAATTAGCCATATTTTAGATAATTGTATATCGTTGCTGCTGTCTTGAATATTTGTATAGCTTAAATAATTAATGTAATGGTATCTTAGAGAATCAATTGTTTTATGCAGTACTCTGATGAAATGATTTATAATTCATAATTAACAAAATAATTCACAGATGTCTGAAATACATATACAGTTTTGCCTGGATCATAATGTTTGTGAGTGTGTATATGTGTGGCTGTGTGTGTCTGTATTTGTGTGTGAATGCTCTATATTTGTGGTTACATGAATGTTACTGTGTACCTGTTATTTCAGAAGGTGACATTGTGACATGCATACTTTCTTACATTTGTATATTTTCTTTAGATACAAGACAGGCTACCAGGCTGCACAGAAAGCACTTTACATTTGGAGATGTCTTGCTAGGTGAAAAGTACTATAATTTACACAGAGGATTTATTGAGGTGATGTATAATTTTGTCAACTTCACTACCATATCTGAGAGGCTGGTTAAATAATCCAGTGGGTAAAGTGTCCCATGCCCGCAAAACCCACACTCAGTAAAACAAGGCTCTAATCCCATTTCCTACTAGAACATAGAAAGTAGAGGTAAGAGAATCATTAAAAGCTTATGGTCCCTGTAGCCTGGCCCATGCAGCAATAAAAAATTTAGAACCTGTACCAAGCAAGATGGGAACTACAAATGAATTTTAAACCTGCATCCTAGGCTCCACTAGTGACCAGTGACACATGTAAACTCACACTCCTACTAACACACACACAAACACTGAAACAAGACCCACTGACCATTGTTCGCTATTTCCTCCAAGTAATACCTAATGACTATGGACACATGTTCTTTTCAGTATTGCTCCTGTACCCAGAAAAGAGCTAGGGGAAGTTAAAAAAGGTAACTGTCAAATGGAGAATACATAGAAGAAGCTAAAAAATAAATATATTTGTAAATACAGTAACGGCAGATAACCTGATCCAACATTTAAAAAAAAAAATGAAAACACAGGAGAATTAATAAAGAATGATAAATATGAATTAAATTAAAGCAGATTATTACACAGGTGGTCAGAAAAGATGGTTTTGAAACAGTTACATTGCAGATTAAACTAAATGCTGGGGTGGGGTAAGCAAGCAAAAAATAATATATGGAAAGCTTGGGGCAAAAAAAAAGTTCTCTGATCACGTTTGCCTAAAGCTGGCTCTTCACATCCTTAGTGATGCTGTAACTAGTTTAAAGATGTCAGATATATTGTTTTTGCCTATATTTTGTTCTTAGAAAAATATATTTCCTAAAAATTTAAGGAAAAATATTACAATTACCTACAAAGATACACACTTTCCATCTTTGGGTTTATTCTTTTGGGTTTTTTTTCTTCCTTAAAGACTGGATAACTGTAAGTAAATATAATGTTTATATAATATCTTATATATTGTTTTCCTGGCATAGTATTTATTTCCTAATATCTTAAATCAGGGGCTAGAAAGATGGCTCAGTAATTAAAAGCACTGGTTGCTCTTTCCAAGGACCCAGTTCTTATAATTCGCTTGGTAGCTTCTTACAAGGTAAAATGTTTCACTCCCTTTATAACATCTTTGCTGTCCCTACCTCTTGCTAATATTCTATATGTTAATGAACTTCCACCTAATGTAGGAGAATATAATTAGAAATTAGTGGAACAGCTAAATATTCTATAAAATGAGGTAAGTCAAGAACAGAATTACAAATGACAAGATTTATCGACATGGTTCAACATTTAAAAGCACTCTCTGCTTTTGCTAAGGACCCAGGATTGGTTCATGATGTGCCCGAAGTGGCTACTAACTAATCATAACTCTAGTTCCAGGTGCTCTTTCAGCTACCTTGGCTCCATATCCATACATGCAGGAAAAGCACTCATACACATAAAAGGAAAACTAATAAGCCTTTGACCTGGAGAGATGACTCTGAGACATCTAAATTTTCCTCATTTTACAACCAGATCTAGGTTTCATCTTTTAAAGAACAAACAAGTTTTTTGTTGTTGTTCCATCTAAGGGCTATTAGTCAGCATCCTCTCAACAGTGGAGATGAGAAGGAAGTATGTATGAGACCTGAGACAGCCCCAAAAGGACAATTCCTGCCATCTCCAGAAACAGGCCCAAACTTGCCCCATGGTTCCCAAAGATGAAGAAGCTAAAACCTCAGCCAATTAAAAGTGTGCTAGTGTAATTGCTGCTTACTCACCAATTATGTTGAGATGGCCTAAGCCTTCTTAAAATTCTCCTAGCTGTACTTAAAAGAAGCCTGAATGCGACTCTCAGGGACATCACCTTTTGTATAAGTGAATTTGCTCCACATAAGTTGGTAAATGCTCTTCACTCTTGCACGCTTTCTGATTCAGCATTTTCTTGGAACCTTACAACTCACCACGGATACATGAATCTCTTACAGGCCAGATGCTGGATTCTAGCACCCATTTCCAAAGGCTGGGTTCAGAGATGTACATCACAATGTCCAACTACAGATTATAGCTTTAGTGTATTTGTTTCAGGCTTAAGTTTCTTTATTGATGGCAAGAACCTGAACAATAGACCCTGTATCTCACCTTGTACTAGCATTCTCTAGTACAGTAAGGGAAAAATCAGGCATTAGCCAGAAAAACAATTCATAAAAATTCATGATAGTACTTATAATGTTCAGTTTCGTATTTGGTATATCTTCAACGCGTGGGGATTCAATAGAAGCTTCAGAAGTTCTGGAGATATCAGAGAGAATCTACCCACAGTCTATGTGGAGAATTTAATAAAAGTTCTAGAAGTTCCGGAGCTCTATCCACAGTCAGTCTAGGAGAATCAGATAGTGGTGATTCTCACCCTTAATCCCAGCACAGGGAGTATCCTGGGAGTGGTGACCTACGCCCTTAATCCCAAAGAGGGTCATTTTAGATTACAAAAGGAATTCCAGGATCCCAAGCAGGCAGTGGTGAGGCCATGCCTTAATTTACCTAGAGAGTATTTAGGGTGGATATACAAAGCCAAAGAGAGGAAGCCGAGGAAAGCCAGGCTGAAAAAGCTGGAAGACAGCTGGGTAAGATCTGACTGTGGTGTGCATTCTCTCTAATATCTCTGACTTCCTCAGAGATCTATCCATGAGTCTCACGTTTATTCATGCAACATCACAGGTTCATAAATTCTGCATCACCAGGAACATTATCACATAGAAATGCAGTGTAATATCCTAAATTATATTCTGGAGCTCAAGGTAGACTCTGTAGATAAAATGTATTAATCCAAACATGATTTATTATCCCAAAAGAAGAAAGGGGGCAGAGATACAGCCCAGTGGCACTTTCTCTGTATTTTTGAGGTATGGAAGTACTCAAAATTCATAAAATTGGAAATAATTGAATCATTTATCAATTTTCACACATGAATTACTTAAAATCAAGTACTCTTTAGGATGGCAAAGTACTATGATCATTTATGTTATTACTTGGCCTTAATATATATCTTTTATAAAATATACTAAAAATTATAAGCAGTATAAGTATAGTAGTGTTTTAATTTATTTTAGTTTGTTTGGAAACATAGTTTTGTCTTTCTCAACTTCTGTATTGCACGGATTTTTATAATAGAATCAATGAAATGAAATAAAACTGAAACAAGATCTATTTTTACCACTCAACAGTATAAAATGGAGTATTAACCAGATTAAAAAATTAAAGTTCAGAGTGCTGGTATACAGCCAAACTCAAGGATGAAACTAAAAGTACAAACATTGTGAAATACTGCTTTAGCACCTCTGGAAGTCAGAGGGAGGTAAACTGAGGGTGACAGCCACACTTCTGCTCCATCTGCTGAGTCAGAATCCTATCAGGTATACTTTTGCTTGGCTTGCATTTGTACCTCCACTCAATCCTCCTAAGTGCTTCGAGATATCAGCCTTATTATAAGCAAAAAAATTGATTTCTGTCAAGATCTATGCCTACAGACAAGGAGAGTTTAAAGGCACTTGTCCACCCAAGCCAATTATTCATGAATTCCATGAAGCATCGAGTGATTACATCAGGTGCAGGAACTGATTCTCACTGATGACTACATATTCTCATACCTTAAGACTTTAACATCATGGAGACAGAAACACACACTAAGAACATATAATTTGAGAAATGGATAGATTTTGTTCTTCTCTTTTATATAAAATAAAGCATTTATGAAATCCTTAGCATATGCCTACTAATATACATACATATATAGAGAAAGAAACATATCATCCTATTGATATTTCTGCACATCTTCCATCATTTAATAATATTCCAACTGGAAATACACTTAAATTATTTATTATCTTCACTTCATTTTCTAATAAAATCACATAAAGTTAAATGTAATTTCATTTATTCTCAAACTTTTCAATGTTATGTCATTTCTTTGAATGACAATGCTGTAAATAGTTGTATGTTCTGTTCCTCGAATGTGTATTTAATAAATATGCATATTTACTAAACTAATTAACTGCAATGTCTACAATTTTTAAAAATAAATTCTGATTATAATCATGTATTTATAAATATTTTTAACTTTAAAAACTCCTGTGTAAGACATTAAATATATGCCATATAAATTTATTCAAAATAGAATAACTTTTGACAAATCCACATTCTATCTTGGAACATCAGAAGTCTTCTGTGTAATTTAAAAGTATTAAAAATAATTACAAAACTTTTCCAAAGTGTTCAACATGAAAACTATTTGACACTTGAAGAACAGATTCTGCCATCATATTTTAAAGGCTATATTACTCAGAGTGTGCATAGCGAATTCGATTTTCTTTGCATTGAGAAACTGTAAAGAATTCAAGATCATGTATTATGATTAAAGACAAAGTGAATGTCTGAATACATGAGAAAAGGAGTGCAGCTATTCCTGAACATGGTCCAGGCTATTGCATGGCCGACTGCCAATTATATTCAATAAGATGGAGGCTTCAGACAAAAAAAAAAAAAAAAAAAAAATGATGCTTTTGAATTAGAAGGTCCTTATCAACACTCCTGAAAGGAACACAGATGTCAGCTGTGATGCTCCAAGACTTGCAAGCTGCTTAGATCCCATTTTCTTTGAAATGCAGATAAAATTGATGTCTATCCATTCAGTTGGACTACCAAGATCTTTCCTTTTATCTTCAAAAGTGGTACACTGAAAAAAAAAATGTTTTTCTTCAAGTCACCTTTAACCTGGCCCCTATATTTTTTTAAATTTGATTTTAGACACTGTGCCTATCACCAAGCTTGCTTTAAAAGAAGTATATAAAACAGAGATAATACCATTGCAGTTTTTAGAGATAATATTCCAAGTCTAATTTTAAATTACCTTTAGCTTCTTTATTTCATGGTTCTCACTTGCAAAACAAAAGCTTAAGTTTAGAAAAATCTATAATTATGACATGGATAAACTATTTTATTTAAATTTGGTATAAAGCTTATGCCAAACCCCATTATTAATAGATTATTGAAATATATCATTCTGGATAAATGTTAGTCTCTTTGTCAAAACACTTTGATCAGATGGATTCTTAAAGGAGTCCATAAAGTGTGAAAAATTCATTGGGTTGAAGTATCAGTTTTTAAGAAAGATAGGTATCTCAATAGAGGATGCCAATGTGGGGTTGGAAAGAGACTGGGTGCCAGGGAAACCTCCAAGAACTCACAGGATGTCCCTGGCTAGGTCTCCAATCAATAGTGGAGAAGGTGCCTAAACAGGACTTCCCCTATACTCAGATGAACAACCACCCTAAGTGTCATCACAGAATCTACCTCCAACAATGAATAGAGGAGAAGCCAGAGATCCATGACTGAGCACTGGGCCAAGCTCCTGATCCAGCTGAGAGCACGGAAGGAGAGTCTGTATGAGCAAGGGGCTAGGGATTATGAGGAAATTTCCACAATTATGGCTAGCTGGATCTCTGTGGGGCTCACTGAATCAAGAATAACCACTGGAGTCCATTGGGAAAAGGAACGAGGCCCTCCAAATGTAGGCAACTCTGGTATGAGCAAGATAAGGAACCTCAAGGGGTACGATCAGACTGTGTTCCTGTGCATGGGCTGGTATCTTGAAGCCCATTCCCTGCACAGGAACACCAGCCTTGGGATGAGAAAATCCAACTTGCCTTGAGTGGATGCACCATGCTGAGCTGACCTACCTTGGGACTTCTTGCCCTTTTGGAGGAGAGGATGTGGGGGCTGTGAAGAGGAGAGGTTGAAGGCTGACTGGAAGGGATTAGAGGACAATTGGGATGCTAGATAAAAATGACATTTTTTAATAAAAAATAATAAAATAAAAAATATTTTCCAAAATAAAAAATAAGTATTTTTTTAAAATGATACGTAAACTTGAATCTATAATTTCTGTGCATGTATTGGTAATTATTCTAAGTAAGAACAGTAATTCATTAGTTTGTATTATACTTTTATTTAATGCCTTTTAAAATTCACAAGCATACTCTCATTTTATTTAGATTGTTTATCTAAAATTCCTTTAGTATTTCCTAAACAGTTGTTATTAAGCCATGTCTAAATAAGATTGGGTATTGTATCCCAGATCCCAGACATTTTGAACTTCTATGGCAAAAAAAACCCCCAAACCCACCATTCTCATCTTTCCTGGAGAGGATGAATGAGGACTCACTCACACCATACATGGAGAAATATCAATAAGAATCCAGATCTTGGTGGTGCATGTCTTTAATCCTAGCAATGGAAGCAGAGGCAGGTGGATGTCTGTGAGGTCCAGGACAGGCTCCAAAGCAACAGATAAACCCTGTCTTGAAAAACAAAACCAACAAACCAACAAACCAACAAACAAAAAGAGGTACTAAGAAATATTCTTATTTTCTATTTAATGATTATCTAATAAATCAGGTACTGGGAAAAACACTGGAACTCACTAGTTAATGTTATCCAGTCTAAATAGAATTCAAGTATGTTAATCAAGTTCTGGCCCTGAAAAAATTTGACAGTGAATTTTTTTTAGGGTTATTATAGTGAATAAAAGTGAAAATTGTTTTTTGTTTGCAAAGTTTAAATATTTTACCATTCTAAAAGTAATAAATAATTTTTAAACAATCTTAAATTGCTCATTTTTATTTATTTATAATAATTATATGCTTAATAGATTAATGCTAAAAAGTACAAAGCCAAAATGCAAGATATATTTTTATTTGCTCACTTTCAATTAAATGCATAAACATAATATAGGAAAAATTTTAAAATTTTATCTGGAATCAAATTTGCTAAAGTCTAATTTCTTCCCCTTTACACTTCTAGGCAATGATGTTCTAGAACATTTTAACCCTTAGGGGGCCTTACTGTCCACAGTTACTACTTTAACTCACTGAATGAGTGAGAGCCTACACTCCTTTCCCTAAAATACCACACCTTCTCCTATTTCTTCTTTAGTTGTGGCCAACATGAATAAAATGGTACTTTTAATGTAAAGGAAAAAAAAAGAAATCTAGGAGGATTATGTTGTTCCATTGTAAATAATCATCCCCGCCTAAAAGTTTAATAAAAAGCACTGATTGGCCAAAGGCAGACAGGAAGTGTGGGCGTGGCTACCAGACTAAGAAGACTCTAGGAACAGGAAGAACAGAGCAGAATGCCAGGAATGCCAGAGAGAAGCCAGAAGATGCAGAGGACAACTATGCTGCTCAGAGGAAAGGTACCGAGCCGCATGGCTAAACAGGATAAGAGTCCTGGGTTAGATGAAGGGTAAAGAATTAGCAAGTTATATGCCTGGGCCTTAGGCCAATCAGCCTAAAACTATTGTAAGCATCTGTGTATCTCTGTGGGTCTGTGGGTCTGTGGGCCTAAACCTTGAGGCTAGGCCCAAAAGTCTAGGCCAGAAACATTAAAAGACAAAGAAAAACTCCATATGGTGTTAACTTTATTTGTGGCAAAAGTTATCCACTGGGCAAGAAAGTGTTCTTGCCTTGACTGCTGACACTATGATATCCAAGATGGACAAGAGGACAGAATAAAGGACTACTAAACCTTGCCAAGACAATGTAGGAAGGTCTTTAAGAATATCCTGCTTCACATATAAGTCTGTCAGATATACTAGGCCCTAAGCTGAAGATAACTGCCCCAATACTGCAAGGGAAACTTGGATGACTGTCCAGGCTGGTAGCTGTTTCTGTCATTTCTCAGATTTTTTGGATCCCTGAGGGAGTTGAAGTCTAAATAGTTACAGTTTTCCCAGTTACAGATTCAGAAAGGAAACTCACTAAAATGGTATAAAGTGTGTAAGCTTGAAAGACATCAAAAGACAGTTTTCAGTTAATAAGTTAAACTGAATGTGAAATTTTTGGACTCTCCAAAATAGGATAAATAATGAAGTATTTTCCCTGAATTTGTCAATTGTTAATAAACTAGACATCACTGATGTAATTATTGCCTGTATATATTGTGTATAGTCATTGTACATATTGAATGGAGTTTTACTTACATTAGTTATAACCTTTATAATTTTTGACAGAAAGTCACGTGTAGTGATATATTGGGTATCTAATAAAGTTTGTCTGAAGATGAGAAGACAGTCAGCCACAGATTTAGCCATGAATGCCAGGAAGTAGTGACCTTTAATCCTAGCACTCTGGAGTCAGAGGCAGAGATCCATCTGGATCTCTTTAAGTTCAAGGCCAAACAGAGTCAGCCAATGGTGGTACACACCTTTAGTCCCAACACTAGGAAGGTTGAAGTAGAAAATGATATTGTGGGGGGAAAGAAAGAAATATAACGCAGGAGGAGGTGAAGTTCAGCCCTTCACCTGTGACCCCCTTTCATTTTGGCTGAGAATGCCAAGAAATTCAATCTGAGGATGCCATTAGAAGTGATTATGCGAGAAGTGACTTTTTCCTCTCTCTCTCCAATCTTTCAGCTCATCTCCAATATTTGGCTCCCAGTCTTTATTATAAGACCAAGCAAAATTTGTGCAATAAAATGTGATAAGCGCTTTGAGTACTGTGAGTACATCCATTTTATAGTTGTAAAATGCTTCAAACAATGTTATACATGACAGTTACCTGTGAATTAGGAACATATGGAATCTATATGGTTAATAATTATTGTCAACTTTTGGGGACTGAGAAGGAAGTAGATGGCTCAACTTTGGTCATGTCTGTGGGGCATTTCTAGTTGTTACATTGAGCAAGGAAGATGTACCTTTAATGGAGACAGAACTTATCATTGGGTAGGATTCTGGGTTGAATAAAAAGGAAAATAAAGATAAAAACTAATCCCAGCAATCCTTTCTGCTTCCAGTTCCATGAAGACATAAAAAAAGGGAGTTGGCTCCAGATGGATATTTCTTCTACTACCAGAAGAGACACTGCAATCACATGTTCCTTGTCGTGATGGATTGACTCTCATCAAGCTGTCAGCCAAAACAAATCCTGCCTCACTGAGTTTCTTCTCGACAACTATTTGGTTGCAACAGTGATAAAAGTAACTAAAAAAAAATTTCAGATTCCTATTTTTAATTACATCATTTATAGAACTTTGTGTCATCATATAATCATCTAGAAAATGGTTACAGTTGAGAATTTAATGAAACACTCAGAGTGAATGCCCTAGTGCCGTAGTTAAAGTATTTAAATCTCCAATATATATGATCTACTTATGAGTGAGTACAGACCATGTTCATCTTGCTGGGTCTGGGTTACCTCACTCAGGATGAGTTTTTTCTACTTCCACTTATTTGCCTATAAATTTTGTGATGTCATTTTTTTTTTTTTTTACAGCTGAGTAATACTGCCTCAAATTGATATGCCATGTTTTTTGATACTCATTGGAGGCCTGCCTATTTCTGAGTGTAGACAGTGGAGGAGTGGATTCAGAGGGATAGAAGGGAGGTGAGGGAGGGGGTGAAAGGAGAGGAAGAAAAGGGAACTGTGTTTGGCATCTAAAATAAATAAAAATATAAATATAAAATTCGATATAATAAAAAGAATAGTATATTTATGTAGTTGTGTTGCATTGGGGTTTTTCAGTCCCGGGCAGCCAGAGGCCCAGACTCACAGACTTGCCACCCGAGACCCCTTAGTAGCCCGCCGCCACCGCTCTGGTCCCCAGAAATGACTCAGACTCTTATATTAACTTTATGTTGTTTGGTCTATGGCTCAGGCACATTGCTAGCTAGCTCTTACATCTTAAATCAATCCATTTCTATTAATCTGTCTGTCACATGGCCCGTGCCTCACCTGTGTTCCTTACATGTTGCTCCTTTGGGCATCAGCTCAGTCTGCCTGACTCCACCCTGCTTCTCCTACCTATGTTAGTTGAATAGTTTTTTAATATTATGCATTCTGCATTTGAAAAGAGAGATATATAAAAATGCTTCAGAGGCTAGTAGATTAGAGGCAGATGGCAAAATGAATCATCACATTTGAGCATGTCGGATTGTATCTTTCATTCCTTCTCAAAAAAACCAATTGTAAGATGTAACTTGCGACCTTGAGAAGAATGAGAACAAATCCACAAATAAAACATAACATTTTTTATTCATGATAGTTTCCAATATTTCACTATTTATCTTTGCATGCAGTCAAAAAGAGTGATGTACTCCAGGCTTCAGACTTCTATACCTGAGTAGAGAATCAAATAAAATATAATCAATGGCTTGTAATCATAGGGCCAGATCAATTTTCTTTAAAAGAAATTTGATCAAAACAATATTTGCACTGATTGATACTTAATTTTAAAATAGCAGGAATGAGAAGAGACCGACAGCAACCACAGAGAACACAGGTGTGTAGGAATGAGGGGTGGCTTGGACACAGCAAGACCTGTTCGTAAAATAAGGAAGAGGATTATGTGTTCTTTTACTTGGAATTGATGTGTCCTTCCCAGTAGATGGCTTAAAATAAAAGAGATGATGTAATAAATGACTACAAACAACCTTTTAAAAAAATGTTTTGTGCCAGGATCATTACACTACAAAAAGAAATTTACAATCATCATTTAAATTATTCATTATTTTGGTAGAGAAATATGAGGATAAGCAGATAAAGGTGCTGCCAACCAAAACAGATGCGCAAGTACAATCCCAGGACTTATATGATAGAAGGATGATAATACCTCTAAATTGACTTCTGACTTCCACTTGTGGGCACATTTGTACACACACACACACACACACACACACACACACACACACACACACACACACACAAATATTATGTAATAAGAATACAAATAAAGCAATAAATGGATAGTATTACCTTGAAGAAGAAATGAAATAGAAGGTAAGGTTATGATGAAACTTTTGAAAAGTCTTTTTTTATATATATAATAAGAAATCAGACTAGCCTGGAATGGATGTGCCACACTGAGCTGACCCACCTTGGGACTTCTTAGCCCTTTAAGGGGAGGGTTGGGGGAATGTGGATGGGGGAGGCTGGAGGCTGACTGGGAGGAATTGGGAGGAAGGAAGGGGGAGCTGGGGGATATATGGATAAAAAATATTTTTTAATAAAAAATAAAACGAAAAAATAATTTTTTTATGCCTACCTAACAATGATAGGTTCTATTCTCCTGTGATATACTGTTCCCTGGTGAAATTGCTTTGTAAATGTCTTGAGATTGAAATAAGACTCAAGTCAAATGTAGGACCTTATGTTTCTTTTTTAAAATTTGTTTGAATCCCAACTACCATGGCTTTTCTACTTTAAAATGATATACATTTTGCATTTGCATTTCCTATGACTGAACAAAAAGGACCTTTGCAAACTCATGAAGAACCAATTTTTCATTCCTCCATGTTCTTGCCAAGGACGTATGAAATCTCCTTTATCCTTAAGTTACCAATGTCACAGAGCTTCTAAAGTAAAAATCATAGAGATAACCAGAATTTTCTCTTCCCATTTATGGCATAATTTATTCAATCATTGACATATCTTTAAACCTCTCAAATATATTTGTGCCTACATTCCATGACTATACAGGATACAATGCCACTTGTGAGTCCTTTCAATTTATGTGCTTTATACAAAAGGCTTCCGAGGCAGCCTTTTTAGCATAATTAATTCTTATTTTACAGTTCTTAACTTAGATATTCTTGTCTCAAGGAACCCTCTCCCAGATATTGTACTATACTACTCCTTACTACAACAAACTTCAATTCTCTGTAATGAAAGACCCATAAAAAGATTAAAAAACATTGTCGACACTGTGGATCAATAAGGAATGACAAGTGATTAAAATGCTTGCCTTAATGTATTGTTGATTTGTTAAAAGTGAATGGAGTTAAAAGCTTTTTAGTTACTTATATTTTATACATATTATTTTTGGTAAAATGCAATTAATCTTTCTTCCTACAACACACATCATAATGAATTTACATAATTATTAAAATCTAATCCATTCTCAGTATGCCTAGACCAATAAACAAAGTGGGAAATGGGTTGACAAGATGACTGAGTGGGCAAGGGTGTTTGCTCCAAAACAAGATGAACTACATTAGATCCCTGTGACTCATATGGTAGAAAAAAGAGAAGTATTCCATAAACTCTCCTCTGAACTTAACACACATACATACACACTTGCATGTATTCCTCTAATAACTAAGTAAAATATAAGATATTTTAAAGTGATGTTTATATATGAATATTTTGCAGCAGAAAAATATCAGTTTGAGCTACTGTCATAAGGTAATCTATGCTTGGATGTATGAATATGAAAAAGTTACTTGAATTATCTGAAATCTTTTCATTTTATTATATGACATTTTTTATTTTGCCTTTGAAATTATAGTATAATTATAATGTTTTTCCTTCACTTTTCTCCTTCCAAATTCTCCCATATAGTTCTTCTCACTTTCCTTCACATTCTATAAATTCCATGGCTGCTTCTTTACACTGATTAATATTGAATGAATATGTGCACATTATAAACATATTCCCTAAATATAATCTGTCAGTAGGTGTAATATTACCTGTGCATATATTTTCTTTTTTCATGATTCTTAAAATTCTCTCTCTCTCTCTTTCTCTCTCTCTCTCTCTCTCTCTCTCTCTCTCTCTCTCTCTCTCTCTCTCTCTCTCTCATAAAGCTTTTAATCCACAGAGCATCACTCAAACACTGTCCATTATATCCCTGCCATCCAGCAAGATTTACTGATATTACTAAAAGTTTAAATGAAAATAATGCACAGCATCAAACTTATTTTATGAGGTCAGAAAAACAAACATTGAAAACAAAATATTTTCTTGAGTAAATGGACAAATGCACGTGATCTCTTTTACAAAGGACCTTTGTCTTTATGACTAAAACCACCCTCTCTATTCCTGTGGATTTCCTTTGTAAAGCAACCAATAACTTTTTCATCTAACTTTATCCTGAACAATCACTCACAGAATCCCAAGTCTATGCTTTTATTACAGAGAGTATATAATATCAGATTCAAAAGTTTTCTACAACTATAACAAAAATCGCAGCACCTTTGGGAAACATTAACTTCAAACAAAATGAATAAAACTCATAAGGCCATTCTTGCTTTACATTAGTGATTTCTAACAAGCTGTCCAAGCTTAACAGTCATTCATAAAACTATATTCAATTAGATGATAATAATCCCAAAATCTCAGTAGTACATTCTAGATGCTCAGTCACTGTTAATTTATTTTAACTGTTTATTCTCACTTCTTGATGTGCTATGTAGGCTCTGCAGCTATAACTGTAACTCCATCTCTTGCATATCAGCCTGTTTAGTGTCAGGTGTCATTCCTTGACCAGATTGATACTTTCTCTGATTTTTGCTGCTGCCTACATGCTGATAAATTTTGTACTTCCTATAAAATTATACCCCATGTGTTCTGAGGCTTGTGGGTAATTATTATTCTGATAGAATAGTTATAAGTTAAAATTGGGTGGAGGACAGAACTATGATATAGCCTCAAAGATCTCTTTTGAAGAAGAGAAAGGGGATAGATAGGATAGATAAAGGTAGATTGTTTTACCTAAGTATACACAATTTTAGCTGAATATGTGGGCTAAGCTAAAGACAATTTGCACTGGCATATTTTATATGTTTAATTGTGATAATTTGTACATTGGTACAAAGTTTAATATGAAATTGCTTTATATAACCAAAGCAACTTGTACATCAATATAAATCTGAATCTGTAACTGTTATGTAAAATTGAATCTGTAAATGCTATATTTTATATATGCTTCTGTAGGCACAGTTTATTTAGAAGGCACCAATACCAAATAGATATTTATTAAAATATAAACCAACACTCACGGTACAGGTAACAGATTACAGTAGCACCTGAACAGGAACTGGAGTCTGGAACAATGGACAAGTGATGGATGGATGAACGATGGACTCCAATCCTCTCTCCAACAGCCAGGAACCAGGAAGAAAGAGTCTCGTGTTCCAGAAGCCCCTTTTCAATGAGCTTTCCCTGCCCCCTTCAGGGGCCCAGTACTCTGGATAAGTGTCTTTTGACCTTATCAGCTGAAACCTGAGTCCCACACCATCTCCCCCTTTTGTCTAACTAAGAATGTTTTAAACTAAGACTATATACAGTAGGAATTACTATGAGGTAGTATCTAGGAGAGGACAAAGTACAATTGCTAATTAAAGCCTAACCTATATAAGGTACATCAAATAGTTCTAGAATATTGGTAGATAGTAGAGTGTACAGTAGGGTTAATCTGGGAAAGTGAAAATTCAACACCTGAGTGTTCTAATCAAAGGGATAATAGGGTGATAACCTTAAATACCCATTTTTCAACCTCTTCAACACCTGAGAAGGAAGGTGAATCACCTGAAAGTCAGAAGTACATGGAAGTAGTGACTCCCAAAATTTGGAAGAGGACAGCAACACAGCTACCTGGACCACCACTTCTGGATTTGTGCACTGTTAGAGCATCTATCATATTGGCTACAGGCCTATGGTATCTGACAGATCTTTTCATAAGCAGGGCAATTTTGGAGGGACTGTCTTATCCTGTCTAGGCAGGTTTCATCAGTCTCCATCCATCAACTTGTTCGTCCAGCTTGACACCATGTGTGTACTGTCAGCAATCAAGGTAAGGACAGTTCCTTATTCAACCGGCCATTCTCTGCCAAAAGGACAAACTCCAATGGAGTATCTTCAACGCTCAACACCATCTCGTGAAGGGGACAGTGATACCAGGAGTCGTCGTGTCTCTCGTGGCCAAATTTCAAATGTTAAATGCCATAATCTCTGGGTCTATGAAATGGTTGAAGATTCCTGTCTATCTATGATATTCTAACCTGTATCTAATATGACTGGGATATGATACCTTAAGTAATGTTGACTACAGTTCTTATCGTCTTAAGGAATAAACCCTGTACTAAAAATTAGAATACCTATATAAGGGGTGTACAATCCCTGAACAATGACCTTTAGTAGGACTATCAAACATTAGCCAGGGGTATATTACCATGTAAAGTGGCCACAGCATTTTAGACATGTATATACATATATATCATCTAAACAGAGGTATATAAAACATCTTGTGCATATATCATAACTAGTGCAAATATTTTAAACAAAGGTAGAAGCATATATAAAATATAGCAATTTCAGATTCAGTTTTACATAATAGTTACAGATTCAGATTTATATTGAAGTACATGTTGCTTTGATTATATAAAGCAATCTCAGATTAAACTTTGTACCAATGTACAAATTATCACAATTAAACATATAAAATGATTTCACATTTGTATCAATATACAAATATCTATGACCATGTAAACTGTCTTTAGCTTAGCCCATACATTCAGCTAGAATGGTGTATAGGTAGGTAGAACAGTCTACCTTTATCTATCCTATCTATACCCCTCTCTTCTTCAAAAGTGATCTTTGATGCTATATTATAGCTTCGTCCTTTACCCAGTTTTAACTTATAACTATTCTACTAGAATAATAGTTACCCACAACCTTCAGAGCATAAAACTTATTGGGAAAGGGGGCGTAGTCTTTCATAAGGTTGCTTCCTGCTGATTTAAGGGCGATGGCATCTCTTTGGGATCCTGTAAAAGCTAAAACAATGGTTAGTTCTTAATGGACTGACCACATAAATCTATAACCATTCTTAGAATAGTGCTTAACTCCATCTGGAAACTTAATTAGCAGTGTTATCTGAAGGATAATCATAAGGAGCTATCTTGCAGCTGTTTTTGAATTGTCTATTACCTGAAAACAATTATTGATTGGTGCGCACCAGGTTCTTGATGATTTTGTGTGTGTGTGTGTGTGTATGTGTGTGTGTGTGTGTGTGTCTGTCTGTCTGTCTGTCTGTCTGTCTACCTTCCTCTTATTCTCTCTCTCATATTCTCTATGTTATTCTTGTTTCACTAGCAGGAGTTGTTGCGGTGGGGGCCCCGTCTCGGTTCCAGATTCTTTGTAGATAGCTGATAGGAGGAAATGTTATTTACAATGGAAAACTTAAGCATTGTTGATATTCAAAAGGTATGTATATCTTTTATGACTTTAGGATACTGTATGCAGACAGGATGAGATGTTTGAAAGGTACAGAAACAGAGACGAACAAGGTTTAAGATGAAGTCACAATAAAATTGGTCCCTAAATATTCTGTCTTCTGTCTCACCAGGTGGCTTTTCTGATATGAGACAGAATACTTCACATTTTCTTTATCAATATGCTTGGGTTTAGAGAGGGAGAAAGCCACTTGCTCCCAATCCAAATCCAGCCCTATTAATAGTCAAACCAGTACCACTTTTTTTTTTTTGAGGTGTAGATGCAAGATGCAAAGCTGTAAAAATTGAGAAATTACCCAGTAGTACATTTGCATATCAGTTGGTCTCATAGTCAGTCTTGTACATTCCTTCATCATCAGTCTGTCTTCGATTGCAGGTGAGTAATTATTCAATGTCTAGTCAATACCTTAAAAATAGTTGTATCCATTTTCCCACAAAGACAAAATTGAGACCCTGACCCAGGTTTGTTAAATGTGTTTTCCTTATCATGTATCCGTTTGTCATATCAAAGATGAGCAGTTACTTTTCTTCTTCAGGAAGGGATTCCTTTTCGAAGCGGACTTTTATTAGTTTTGTCGGTACCCATATCTTTTCTGTCCCTGTTGAAACAAGAGCAAAACCCCTACCCCATCGAAGCACATATCCCGGCTTCCACTCCAAAGTCAACACATCTTTGAAGTAGATGGGTTGATTTAACTCAGGAGATTTCTCTACTACCCAATGTCTCTCAGCAGCTGATGTTCCCTTTTCATCAGCGTTAAGAAAATTTAAAGTCAATAAGGCACTGTGCAACCTCTCTCTGGGTTTTTTCATTTCTTTCTTTTGTTTATAAAGCATCTCTTTTAATGTGTGGTGAGATCTCTCCACAACTGCCTGTCTTGTAGGATTGTGTGGTATCCCTGTAATATGCTTTATATCATAGTATCCAAAAATTATCTTCATTTTTCGGGAGATGTAAGCTGGAGCATTGTCAGTCTTAATCTGAGTGGGAATTCCCATTATGGCCATGGCTTCCAAAAGGTGAATAAGTACAGCATCAGCATTTATAGAACTCAGGGTAGTCGCCCATTGCATTCCAGAATAGGTGTCAATAGTATGATGTACATATTTTATCTTTCCGAATTCCGGAAAGTGAAACACATCCATTTGCCTGATGTCATTTCCCTGTGTACCCTTAGGATTACTTCCTGCAGGTAAAGATGGTTGGTTATAGAAAGAGCAAGTGTTACATTTTTTTTTTTTTACTATTTCCTTTGCTTCATTCCAAGTGATGGAAAACTCTTATTTAGCCCTTTGTTGTTAACATGATGTTTCTCATGAAATTCTGTGGCCTTTAGCATGCTTCCTATTAGCAACCGATCTATTTCATCATTACCCTGCGGTAGAGGGCCTGGGAGGCCCGTGTGTGCCCTGATATGTGTTATGTACATAGGATGTATCCTACCTCTGATGATATCTTGAAGTTGTATGAATAGTAAGGTGAAGTCTGTATCATCAGGAATGAAGTCAGCAGTTTCAATATGTGAAATAACTCTTTCTGCGTATTGAGAGTCAGTAATTAAGTTTAGAGGCTCTGTGAAATCCAACAACACCATAATAATCGCATATAGTTCTGACTTCTGAACAGAGTTATAAGGGCTCTGAGCCACCTTAGTTAAGTCTTCAGACCTGTAGCCAGCCTTCCCTAAATTGTTTGCATCCGTATAAAATATAGGGGCTCCAAAAAGGGTTCATCCTGTACCACACGAGGAAAGATCCAATTAGTTTCCTTTATAAATTGAATTCTCTTGTTTTGGGGATATTTATTATTAATTTCTCCTAAAAAGTCACTGCAAGCCTTTTGCCAAGGTTCACTGTCTGCCCATAACCATTCAATTTCTTCATTAGTCAAAGGCACAACAATTTCTGCAGGGTCCTTTCCAGTCAATTGGCGGAATCTCAATTTACCTTTAAAAATCAGATCAGCAATTTTTTTGATATATGTCTTCATCTTTTTGCTTGGCCTATGTGGCAGAAATATCCATTCTAATATGATGCTTTCTCTTTGCATTAGGATTCCTGTTGGAAATTGTCTAGAGGGTAAAATAAGTATGCATTCTAGGTCTGGATCCACACGATCCACATGTGCTTCTTGAGGTTTCTTTTCCACCAACTCTAATTCTTTCTCGGCCTCATCAGATAGTTCTCTTGGACTATTTAAACCCTTGTCACCTTCCAAAGTCTTGAACAAATTAACTAGCTCATAGTTTTTTATACTAATCATGGGCCGAATATGAGCAATATCTCCTAGTAGCTTCTGAAAATCGTTAAGAGTCTTCAATTTATCTCTATTTAATTTTACCTTTTGTGGCCTAATTTTTTGTAAACCTGTCTTATATCCTAAATAATTGATAGAATCTCCCCTCTGTACCTTTTCTGGAGCAATTTTTAGTCCCCAATTCGGCAGTATTTTCTGTAGTTCTTTAAACAATGTTTCTAATGTCTTTGGGTTTGAGTCTGCCATCAAAATATCATCCATATAATGGTAAATGATAGATTGTGGGAAACGCTTGCACAGTATTTCTAGTGGTTGTTGTACAAAATATTGCTATAAGGTGGGACTATTCAACATTCCTTGGTGAAGGACTCTCCATTGGTACCTCTTCGCTGGCCCTGAATTATTAAGAGTAGGCACTGTGAAAGCAAGTTTTTCTTTACCTTGTTCTTATAAAGGTATGGTTAAAAAAAAATCCTTCAAATCAATAACTGTAATAGGCCATCCTTTAGGTAGCAGAGAAGGCAAGGGAATACCAGATTGTCAGGAGCCCATAGGTTGAATCACCTTATTAATTGCTCTTAAATCTGTCACCATCCTCCATTTTCCAGATTTTTTCTTGACAACAAAAACAGGAGAATTTCAAGGACTGGTTGATTCTTTGATATGCTGAGCCTGTAACTGCTCCTGCACCAACTGTTCTAAAGCCTGAAGTTTTTCTCTTGTCAAAGGCCATTGTTGAATCCAAATAGGCTTTTCTGTTAACCATTTCAAAGGCAATGCTGTGAGTGTCCTTTTAGGTTCTGTGGATATAGGGCAATTATTTTGTACAATCTGAATGGCTGGTGAATTTTTTTCATAGTATCTTAAAGCATCATTTTTGGAAACATAGTTGAGCCTCCAGCTGACATCAGAACCAGGAGGGATTTTAATCTGGGTATTCCATTGCATTAGAAGGTCGTGACCCCACAGATTCACTGCTATATCAGCCATATATGGCTTCAACCGTCCTTTCTGACCTTCTGGTCCTATGTATTTGAGCCATCTCACACTCTGTTTCACCTGAGATATTGTTCCAATACCCAGAAATTAGATATCTACTTCCGTAAAGGCCATCTTGGATGCCATGATTGTGGGTTTATGATCGAAACATCAGTCCCCGTGTCAACTAAAACCCTGGATATAAATATTATCTATCCATATCCCCAATTTTGGTCTTTGTTCATTTATCGAAGTCTGCCAAAAGATAGAAGGGTGCCCTTGGTTACCAGGGCTAGGGGCGGAGCTGCCCGTTTGAATCCTGGGTCAAAATGAGCTAGCTAGAGTGGAGCCCACCAGTATGGAACTGCTGGGCGGTGTTTGAACACGGAATGGCTGCAGTGGCTAGCTACAAGCGGAGTGCCTTGGGCTCAGGGAAATGCTGTGCCTCTGTTTCAAGTAACCGCAGGGGACCGCCGTCCAAGCAGCGAAAGCAGGGGGCTGTTTAAAGGAACAGCAGCGGACCTAGGGAAATGAGCAACCATGGGAACTGCTGGGTAAATAACTGCCGAATCACTGCAGGCTGAACTGGTTTGCTGAGATGCCAAGGCCCTGCTCAGCCTACCCAACCCACACTCTATATGTGCAGAGCCGCTGTACTGGTAGACAGTGGCGGATCCGCCTGAGCTCCCCTTTAGCAGGCTAGGTGGTCTAAACCTGCCCGTGCTGCCGGCCCCGGGGGTGGGGGGTGTTTCGTTGGGCGCCAGATGTAGTCACAGTTTATTTAGAAGGCACCAGGACAAGATAGATATTTATTAAAATATAAACCAACACTCATGGTACAGGTAACAGATTACAGTAGCACCTGAACAGGGACTGGAGTCTGGAACAATGGACAAGTGATGGATGGACAGACGATGGACTCTGATCCTCTCTCCAACAGCCAGGAACCAGGAAGAGAGGGTCTCCTGTTCCAGAAGCCCATTTTCAGTGGGCTTTCCCCGCCCCTTTCAGGGGCCCAGTACTCTGGATAAGTGTCTTTTGACCTTATCAGCTGACACCTGAGTCCCACAACATGCTTCGACCTCTGTTTAAAATATTTGCACATTATTATCTTGCCTACTATGCAATACCTCCATTTAACTATACTAGATATAATGTATGATTGCACTAGTTATGATATGTGTACAAGATGTTTTATATACCTCTGTTTAGATGATATATATGTATATACATGTCTAAAATGCTGTGACCACTTTACATGGTAATATACCCCTGGCTAATGTTTGATAGTCATACTAAAAGTCATTGTTCAGAGATTATATACCCCTTATATAGGTATTCTAATTTTTAGTACAGGGTTTAATCCTTAAGACGATAAAAACTGCAGTCAACATTACTTAAGGTACCATATCACAGTCATCTCAAATACAGCTTAGAATATCATAGATAGACAGGAATCTTCAACCATTTCATAGACCCAGAGAATATGGCATTTAACATTTGAAATTTGGCCACGAGAGACACGACAACTCCTGGTGTCACTGCTCCTTTCCCGAGATGGTGTTGAGCATCAAGGATACTCCTTTGGAATTTGTCCTTTTGGCAGAGAATGGCCAGTTGGGTAAAGAACTGTCCTTACCTTGATTGCTGACAGTACATACATCATGTCCAAGCTGGATGAACAAGTTGATGGATGGAGACTGACAAACCTGCCTGGACAGGATAAGACAGTCCCTCCAAAACTGCCCTGCTTGTGAAAAGATCTGTCAGATACCATAGGCCTGTAGCCAATATGATGGATGCTCAAATGGCACACAAAACCAGAGGTGATTGTCCAGGTATCTGTGTTGCTGTCCTCTCCCAAATTTTGGAAGCCACTACTTCCATGTACTTCTGACTTTCAGGTGATACATCTTCCTTCTCAGGTCTTGAAGGGGTTGAATAATAGGTATTTAAGGTTACTACTACCCTATTATCCCTTAGAAAGGAACACTCAGGTGTTGAATTTTCACTTTCCCAGATAAACCTTTTGAAGTAATTTATACACTCTACCACCTACCAATATTCTAGAAATATATGATGTACTTTATATGTGTTAGGTTTTGGTTATAATTTGTACTTTATCCTCTCCTAGATACTACCTCATAATAATTCCTATTGTATATAGTCTTAGTTTAGAACCTTCTTAGTTATACAAAAGGGGGAGATGTGGTGGGACTCAGGTGTCAGCTGATAAGATCCAAGCATGCTTACCCAGGGTCCCAGGCCCATGAAGAGGGAGTGGCCAACCCCATTGATAAGGGGCTGCTGGGACCCTGGGAGGCCCATTTTCCTCGTTCCTGGCTGCTGGAGAGACCAGTTTGGAAACCATCGTCCATTGCTCATAAACTCCAGTCCCTGTTCAGGTGCCACTATAAGCTGTTACCTGTATCATAAGTGTTGATTTATATTTTAATAAATGTTATTCTTGGACTGTTGCCTTATAAGTGAAATTCCGCCTACATTTGGCGCCCAATGTCCTTAGGGCTGTGCCCATGAGCATAAGGGGTCTGTGGGTCTGGGCCTCTGGCTGCCCAGGACCAAGAAATCCCACTACTACACTCTTCCAAACTTTTCTTTAGCACAATTTTTTCATCATTTTAACAAAACTTTAAGAGAAGACTCCGTTCTGCACTCTATGCCTTATATGTCATGATACATATTTATTAAAATATCTCTTGATTCCAAAGTTGGCAGAACTCACTGATAAGTTAATAACAAGTTGTGATTTCATTTAGGAGTTAACCAGATACCATTCTTTGTACATAACCTGAAATAATTTAACCAAACTTTCAAAGATCAATGTGACCAACCTCAAAAAATTATACTGTTGTAAACATGAAACATTTTTTAAGTCTCTATTGCCTTGTTTTATTTTTTAGCAAAATATCAAATATGAATACTTTTCATTTTTATTACATTTACCTATAAAGTCCAGGCTGAGAAGTTTGGACAAGTAACAAAGTAGAATGGCCCTCAATTTGCAACTTATATTTTCATATAACAACATATTTCTTTTGTTCAAGTATCTCTAAGTGATAATGGTAAATTTAATCATATATTTATTGAACTTAGAGATGAGGCAAACATGACATACACAAGAGTTTCTTTTAAACAACAACTTTCAAGTGAAGAACTTTGCGTGATGCTTCCTTTTCAAGCAACTGAGCACTGCAGTGTTTGTACATAGCAATTAACCTTTGGGTTATCCCCATTTTGTTGACCAGAAATAATATACATTCTAATTAGTATCTCTTGTATTACTAGAAAATTATCTTTAAAGCAATTGCACATGGTTTCATAGAGCCATATGTTTTAATGGACTTTGAAGCATAGGATTACAGTTTTGGAATTCTGCCATTATTACTTACACACACACACACACACACACACACACACACACACACACACACACACACATAATCTGTAGGCAATAAAGTACAATTCCAAAGTAGAACTCAATTCCACAATTATATTGATACTCAATTGAGAAAAGTTAATTAAAAATTGCTTAATTAATCACTAAAATAGTATAGAAGCTTCCATGTGCTACTGAGTAAACTACATATTATTTGTAGTATATTCTATAGATTCAGGTCCTTTTGTTGTAAGATGTCATTTATTTCTGAGATTTCTCTTTATTTTTGGTCCAGATGACCTATCTATTGGAAAAAGAGGGGTGCTAAAATCATATGCTATCCTCAGTATTTTGTTAATGTGTGTCTTTAATTCCGTTATTTTGCTGTTAGTAAAACTCTATACAAAGGAGTTGAGTGAATATATGCTCTGTAGTGTGATTTTCTTAATTAATTATGAGAAAAAAATTAGCTTTCTCTAGGAAATGACACGTTATTTCATTATGCAATGCAGAGTAATCTGACTTGATCATATACACCAACAACAAAATAAACTCAGAAGGTTCTAATGGCATGTTCAGAAGGATTTTTAGTAAGAACACTGCAGTTAAAAACACACAGTAGTCTATTACCTAAGTCCAGGTGTTTGGGGAAACATTCAATGGTATCACATGATATAAAGGCATCAGAGATGCAAAGTGAATATAGGTGTTCAGAAACAAGGTTCTAGTGAAGCTGCATAGGAGAACATTTCCAGAAACAATTCAGATTTACTGTGTTTGAGTTTGATCATTATATGTTCAGAAACATTTTACAGTTGTCAGATTTTCATGACACCTACATTCAGTTATGCTATTCAATCAACTAGTAGTTTCAGTGGTTAAAATTTAATATACTTAAAGAATTTTTATTTCTTTTTTTCAGTGTTACCTTTAAATTGTTGTGCCTTTGGAGACATTTTTAAGCCAATGTACTTTCTTTTTTCTTTTGTCTATGTTTTAAAAGCATTATAAACATATTAAAATTACATTGGAAGTTTTTGTTTCTGAGGTTCTATTTTCTTGCAAAATGGCAAGCAAAGAAAAATTATAGTATATGCTAGAAATCATTTTTAAAGTAGGTTGTTAATGCTCATAAATGGCCAAGCCTGGAAGAAATTGTTGCTATTAATGGGAATCTAAATATTTTCTGTTATCTCTAGTGCATCTTTTGACGTCATGAAGTGATCTGAACTGGACAGGTTAGGGATCTAATTTCAGATGAACAAAAATCTTGAGGAGGGAATCTTAAATGATATTATATGGCTATAGGAGTTAATTATACTCCAAATAAAATTAAGATGTATGAAACAGAAATAGATTCTAATCTCTCATTATTATCATTACAGATATAAATTGATTTCAAATCTACTTCTGAAATTCTGGAAGTGTCGGCATGTGGGCAGCACAATATACCCAACCTCATTGTCAGAGGTGTGGATGAGCCCTTCCTGAGATTTTAGCATGAGGTGGTGGCATGGGGGAGGGGAAAGATTCTCTTTCCTCTACATACCAATCAATGCCTTAGGCAGGTGGGTGAGATAGCCCTGAGGTTATAAGGGTGGGATAGCTTCCCTTGTTCTCCACCAGCTGTATCACTCCAGAGAGTAGATCTTATACCTCACCTGGGTACCACAAGAACCAACCCTATTGGCAGAGTTGTGGGTGAACCAGTTCTGAAGTTTTGAACATAGGGGAACTGTCCCTATTAATTATCTGTCATGTGGTAATATGGACAGAGGAGAGATGTTCTTCTGCAACACCACTACCCATCAATACTTAAGGCAGGTAGGAAAACTGGCCCTGAGACCTGAGGTCATAAGAAGATGAAAGCTAGTCCTGATGCTTATCACTGCAGAACTCCAGAGACTGGCCCCTGTGCTATGCCTTGCAACACAATAGAGCTGACCCTGATGGTGTAGATATGGAAGATCTGATCCTGAAGACATGAAAGCAGGAGAACAGATTCTGCTGTTTGCTCATAGCTACAAGCAGTGGGCTCACCAAGCCAATGCAAGAGAGCTCACTCTGGGTGTGAGAACAAGGGACACCTGACAGGTTGACCAACCTTGCAACTACCTAGGCATAGAATGAGGGTTGTGGGTTGGCCCACTCCAACATCTATGCCATCTGTGATCTGCTGGAGCATATGAAGGGACAACTCCTGAAGACCCAAAGCTGAAGGATTTCCATGACATGGAGCAATAACATAACCAAAAGGAGTTCCAGTGAGGGCACAACATTAATAGTGTAGCTGAAAGGAGAGGCCTCAAACTAGACCAATGACTGTATGCCGTGAACATTTGACATTAAATATATATGAATGGAAGCTTTTCTGTGTGACTCACTGTATTAAAATACAGCTTCTAGAACAATATTGACTTTTTCCTCTGCCTTTTTTCTCCTAAATTTTATTTTGTTTTGTTTTATTTTATTTTATTTTGGGAGAGAGGTTACACAGCAGAGGGAGGATGAACAGAAAATGATCAGGATGGAGACACATGTTGAGAAAGACACAAAGAATAAATAAAAGGGAGAAAAATATGTGGAAGGGTTGACAATGGGCAGAGTGGGAAATAGAGCACAGTCTTTCAAGAAAATATAAAATACGAGCCATTTGAAGGTCACACAAGAGCTCCAGGAAGTAGAAAGGAAGATGCTTGGACATCAAAGAAAACAGGTAATAAAATGTGACTTATTTAATTTTGGATTTGTATAAAGGTCACATTACATTTAATTGGAAGTTAGCTTTTCTGGGATTATTTATTAACCAATATTCTGGCATGATTAGCTTAAAGTTTAGGAAGCTCCATCGGGGCATAGATGGTCAGCAGGAATGGAGAGACATCAGAAAAGCAATGGATTAGCAGATAGAGAAAGGGGCTTAAAGGAGCAATAACATCAGGGGAAAATAAAAGTGGATGCAATTCAGGGGCTGAAAAGATCTTATTCTTTAATGTGGTTATTTTAATGAAGATGTCACCTGTATGACCTTATATTTGGATACTTTGTCCTCAATACTGTTTGGGAAGACTTATTCTTTTAGAACTAAGAATGTTAATGAAGTATGACTCCCAAGGAAAGGCTTTGAGAATGTAAAGCCTTGCCACACTTCCTACTCTCTGAATCCTTGAACACTGATGAAATACATTCAAACAGCTTCCTTCTCCAGCCACTTGCCCTCATGCCTTCCTCATCTTTAAGGACTCTAATATTCTCTGACACATAGTCAAAAGCAACTTTCTTCCTTCGGTTGCATTTTGGTCAGAATGTTTCATTAGAGAACAAAATATTAATATAAATAGAGATTTTCTTGGTGACAAGAATTCATGTGAAATTGGATGTTAAAGAAGAAAAAAGTAGAAGCATATATTTAACAGTGTAGGCACTGACTCTCAGATGATCCATTTCTAATCTACCATGCTGAGTAGATAATCCTGCCAGGCCTGTCCTTTTTATATAAGTGAGTATGAGAATTTTTATTGGTGGAAAGCTGTTGAAGCCTATGCATCCACCAAAATTTTTTAAATTATATTAATTTTTGAAAAAGACTTCTGGACACTTACCATTGTGAAGGGAAGACAAATCATAGAACAAAGTAGGCAGATAAAGTGAATATTAGATAGTGAGAGGTCCTGTCAGTTGATCATATGTTGACCAGGAAAATTCATTCAACAAAGATATCAATTTAAACATGACCCTTTTTGTTATATTACTAAGAACAAACAGAGGCAATAAAAGCAGTAAGATGTTATATTTCTAAACATTATTTTTAATAATGTTTCAAGAGTTTCATAATACATTTTTAATATAGTCACTTCTCTCAACTCTTTTCATAATGGCCTTCTTCATCCTCTTTTCCCTCCCTACTCAACTTTGAGCCCTGGAGTGTAGTTAACCTACAGAAGATCACATAATTAAAACAAACTAAATCCCCCTCTCCTGACACCTATGAAGCACTAATAGATCTTTATCCAATGGTAGAATTCTGTGTTCACTATTCCCAAACTTTAGTGGAATTTTGAATGGTTGGAGCAGAGAAAGACCTATAGCATGCATGTCTTTATGTGCTGTTGAAACTGCTGTGAGGTTATATGTGTAGTATCCTTGCTGCACCTAGGAAATAGTTTCTTTATGTTATCCTCTGCCTCAGGCTCTTATAACCTTTTTTGCGCCCCCTTTCTTTCATGATCCTTGAGCCTTAAGACTGGGCTTGTGATACAGAAGATCCAAAATAAAATAATCAGCTGATTTCCCTTATGAATTTAGATGTTAACATTCTCAAATAACATACATGCAAACTGAATTCAAAAATACATCAAAAAGATTATCCATCATGATTAACTTAGCATCATCCCAAAGATGCAGAATGGATCAACATATGTCAACCAATAAATTCAACTCACCATAATAAAGAGTCTAGAATAGGAGACATGTGTTCCTATTAAATGCAGAAAAATTTGTCTGATTCAATCCAAAAATCCCTTCATTAAAAATCTTTTAGAGTATCTAAGGATTCAAATTGGGGTGACTCTCTAAATAATCATCTATCTTTGATTTGCTGGATCTTATGCAGTACACATATCCCAGAGACTGAAAAGGAACTGAGTAAACAAAACAAAACAAGGACAAAGACAAACAGAAGCAATCTACACTTTTAATATGTTTCTCATTCTGAGCCCTGCATTATCATTTTGAATTGTGACTGCTTGCTAAAAGATGGGCAATTAAAGTTGGTCTGTAATTTTTAATTATCATACAACCCAAAGACATTGACAGTCCTGAGGTAAGTGTGAGAGCTAATTATTAGCCAAGGTCTTTCAATTCATAGTTTAATTTGTGTCATGATATAAGGCATTACACAAAATATGAAAATTTAGAAAATAGGTTTCCACATTGCACAAATCTTCCCTGAGAATATATCTAAAGAGTGATTCATATACTGCCAGACAACTACAGAAGCACTTATCTTATTAGTGCTTCTGTGTAAGCAATATTCAAAATGATTCTTAGTATTACTAGACTTTTCTCTCATTATACTGTAAGATGATATTAATGGTTATAAAACAGAACATTAGATCATCAAATTAGTGTTCTTCCTCCCAGGTTCCCTTGACATTCATGTATCTATGCAATTAAATGAGGAAGGTCTTGTAAGGTGCTATGTCTGAGAAAGAAAACATTTTTAATGTGTCACTATATTCAAAATATCTTCAAAAGATATATCTAAATGAGTCTTCCCAATTGAAGAAGAGCAATTTTCAACATTTTGTGAAAGATTAAAATGCAGCTAAGATTACACATTACTCAGAGCTTGGACAAATAGGAAAATTAAAAACATTTCAGTTCTCAAACTATTTTTTTTAGAAATTTAATATCAATTACAAGAATTCTAAAATGTAATCATTGAGTTTTAGTGAAAAATTTTAATTGCATTATGTATTTTCATTGACCAGCTATTTTTTCTTTACTTATGCCCTACTAGTCCTTATATATTAATTTGAGAAGAAAATAAGAAGACTGTAAGGGGAAGAAATATTATCATATCCATTTAGAGGAATGCTTCCATGCACTCAGAAGTAAGTATATTGCGGAAAACAAAATGGCTGGTCCTTTGCGTTCTTCCTTCCTGATGCTGTATGTATGCAATCTGATCTTAGTCTTCATACAAGTAAAGTGAGTGTGTTATAGTACATCTCTCGTAGTTTGATTGTAGCAAATATATAATTGTTTCTAAAATTTTAAAGTGATAGTCTAAATAAATATAGCAAAATAATTGTTAGTCATTTTGTGAGAACTAACTATAAAAATACGGAGCAAGGAAAGGAAGGGTGTATGTGATGGCTAATCTTGTTTGTCAAACTTGACATTTGAAATCAAGTTAAGCTGTAACAGCTGGACATGTCAGTGAGGAATTTTCCTGTTGTCTCTCAGCTATGTTTTGTTGTTGTGGCTGCTGTTGTGTTGTTTTGTTTTGTTTTAGGAGAAATGTAACTAAAGTTCTTGACATTTTTAAAATAAAAGAATAATTTAATATCTCGGTTAAAAAAGGTAAAAAGATTGATGACCATGAAGTAATTTTTTTCTACTTCTACTTCAAGAGCAAAGAGTATAAAAGCTGTATCAGAGTCAAGCACGTTAAGCATTAAACCCTGAAATTTCACCAGGCCGTAGACACTCAAACACCTGACGATGAAAGCTGTTCTAAACATCTACGAGTATGGATAGATGGTCACCTGTCATACTATTTTAGCTTACTGGATCACAGGCTTCTGTGATCAAAGTGGAATATGAATTGAAACTTTAAAAAGTCAACTGTTTAGACGAACACCATGCTCCCAATCAAAGGTATAATAGAAATTTTAATGAGATGGTTTTTAAAGTGGAAATTGTCAGAGGTGATGAGGTTGAATCAAATTAGTGTTTCTATAAGAAAATCTCAGAATGTTCTCTAGTCCTTTTTGTAGTATAAGGAGAGAGAAAGAATATTAACTACATATTAATATGGAACATTTCTCCAATTTCCTGCCTTCGGGATAAAATAAATATATTTATATTGGTTATAAACCTCTAGGGTATAGTTTTTAATGTTTACTCACATGAACTACTATACTAATGACCAAAATTAGAAGTAGACACCTTACTTCTGAAATATACAGCTCTGGTTATTTAAGGCCTGGTACAATTTTCTCCATTTTAATTTGATATGTAGAGTTTATTTAAAGTTAAAAATCAAATAGTGTGTTAACACAGATCATCAGTTACTATATGCATTTGTTAATTGCAAGGACAGTGGAACATTATTTAAAAGTATAACATGAACATTTTATGAACATCTAAGAAATAATTCTATATCCAAATACAAACAAGACCATCGTGTGGGAATATATTGTATATTTAATAAAAATAGTGTGGAATATCAGAGCCACAAGAGCCAAACCATGAAGGTCAGAGAATGGTTATCCACTCCTTTAATCCTATCACTCAGGGGGAAGAGATCCTCTGGATCTCTGAGTTCAAGGCAAAACAGAGCCAGGCAATAATTTAAACCTAGAATTGAAATCACTGGGGTGGGAAAAGAGAGATAAAGAGAAGGAAGAATTTCTCCCTTTTGCCTGTGCACCCAGTCAATCTGAGGTTTCCTGGGGATAGACATACCCCCTTAGGCCTCAAGAGTTGGCTAGGTGAGAATTGGCTATGGTTTGCTTTCTGTCTCTCTGGTCTTTCAGCTTTTCTAGAGGTTTTATTCCATACTAAATAGAATTTGTAAAATGCTATTGTTTCCCTAACCACAGATAGCATTGCTATGTTAAGAACAGGAAGTTCATAGCAAACACATTAGTGCACATCTGTAAACTCGTCCTAAGGTTAAGGCAGATTGTGAAGTCAACAGTAGGTCAGTATTGCTACATGTTTAACTCATGTCTTAGAAGGGAATAAAAAGAAGGAGCGAAAGAAGGGAGCCAGGAACTAAGGAGACAGACTGGACCGAGGGGGAGAAGGAAGAAAAGAAAGAAGCAATGCTAATGGTAATATTATCATTTCTGAACAGTAAATCCCAATATATTATCAAACACTGAAAAATTCAAATATCATTAATAATTTTTACTTTAGAAAGCTTATTTCTTCCCAAATTGAGGGTTGTATATGAATAATAAAGACATATGGGAATAGAGCACTGTGCTGGTGGATTTAAGTAGTAGTAGTAACAATCATAAGTTTTCATACATTCACTGAGCAAGCAGGACATACTTAGCACAGTGTTGATTAACAGGGCATTGTCTGCATGACTATGAATTATATTTTTAAGTTGATAGGCAATACTTCAGTTAATGAGAAGAAACTAAATCATACAAAATCAAATGAGTAGAAAGAGCAAAGTGATCTATTGGGGGGTTCTAAAATCCCCTGAAGCTAAGCTGTGTACACAGGATTTTCAATTCAATAATAAATACTACCTAGATATATAATACTATGGTATGAGTTTAAATATAGAAGACATTAGCAAAACACATGTGATGTGGATTAAATCTAATATGTTATGGAGAGATAATGAAACTCACCTAAAACCAATAACTTTCAAATGCTCAGGTTTCCAGTTGTTCCAGCCTCTGGCAACAATATCTACTCTCTAGTGAAAAGAAATATTTATTTTTATTTTATTATATTTTATGTTTATAATCTTGTGTCTAGCTTAATGTAGTTAGCAAAGTCATTTGGCTTCCTTCGTGCTACCATGGATGTTCCTTGCTTTTAAGACTAAGTGATAAAGACATCATTAGTTTTTATATCACATTTTTTCTATCTATCTGAGAACATGTAAATTACTTCCATGTCTTAGACATTTTTAGTAATGATGCAATGTAGACAAGAATGCAGACATATTGGTAAAATGCTAATTTTAATTTCCTTGTTGAATACAAGAACTGGGCCTGTCTGATTATATGGTAAATCAAAACTGTATTTGACTTTCATACTCTTCACCATGGTAGCTGCATCACTTTACACTTGCTTCCACATGTTTCCATAGTCAATAATTTACTGTCAACATTTATTATCTTTTGTTATTTGCAGTAGATACTTCAAAAGGATCAGACAACAGCTCAATTTGATTTTGCTTTTTGTTTTCATGAGTATTGGAGTTAAATACTTTTTCCTGCTAACCATTTGGAGAAATGTCTCAGTTGGAAGCATTTCAATTCAGTACTGATGAATGAAGATAAAGAGAACTTGATAACCTGCAGCCCCTGAAATCAAGTCAGTTAAAAGATATGATAAAGTGTCCTGTGTTATAAAAATAATGACAATTATATTTAAAATAAAAACACTACTCAAAGGAGTCCATCCACCTATTTAATGAATAGCTAAGCAAAGTCACATGAAAGTAGATTTACAGAGGGAAAACAATACACTCCTAAAAACAGAAAAAATAACAGAAAACCCAAAATAGAACAATTTTAGAGTAAGAAAAAAGCTGTTAGCATAATATATTCTGTTTTCATGTCAGCTGGGTATATAATGATTATGACACTATACTTTTTAAGTATACATATAGCAAAGAAATAAACATAAGCATATCGGCAATATAAACTGTCTTTTAAATGTAATATGGGAAGAAGTTTATTCACTAGTATGAAGTAACCTGAGTACTAAAAACAAAGAATGTAAAAGGAATTTTACCATAGCTGTACATGAGGCTGGATGTGATGCTAAGTGGTAGAATGCTTTTGTAGCAACTGTGAGACCCTAAATTTTGTCCATAACACTGAAATCATTGAACCGAAGGATAGAAGACAGATAGTATAAATATACACAAAAAACAAGTCAAGATGATTAAAGACTTAAACCTAAAACCTAAAATGACACTCATAATAAAACACAAATAAAAATGTCTGTTTAAATGTCTTTAGCAATAACTTTTGGAAATTATAGATCCATATCACAAAATCTTCTGCTGCTCTGTGGATCAGTCTCCAGCAGCACAGGGATTGAGAAAGAACAACAGAGTAGGTGGGTGAACTTGAACATTTTTAACTGAGGGGTTAAAGCTTATCTCTGAGTCCAGCAAGTAGGGGGACGTTAAACTTAACGCTCTGGGACTATCTAGAGAGGGAAAACACACACACATGCATACACACACACACATGCACACACACACACACCCATGCACATGCACACACACATACACACGCATATACATGCACATACATGCACACACACACACACACATACACACACATACACATACACACACTCACACACCCATGCACATGCACATGCACACACACCACATATATTCTTTCTGTCATCTCCCGTCTGTAGTGGGTGTTCATTCTGCCTACTGCCTTGGAGTTCTTTACTTCTTTTCTTACCTTCACTGGACATATCCATTCTATCTCTCTTGTTGCTTTCCTTCCAACTAACTCTTTTTTCTTTTAAAGCCTATATCCCCCAGCAAATTTTCTCATGCAATATAAAACTTAAAATATGGTTACATTCTAATTTTCAAGTGAATGATTATAATGAATACAGGTTTTAAAAACATATTAACTATTTCTCTTACATGGTTAAACAAAGTCTTTCTAAGAACTCACATATATTTATATTTAAGTAACTTGTTATAGATTAATAGTGTGAACAAGCAAGGTATTTTCTCAACCAGCTCTTTTTGCTGCCATAATAAACTTTGTGGTTAGAAAGGATCAATAATTTTATTATTTATCTCAAAAATGAATCTGATAAGAAATATTAGAAGAATAATAAACGTAAACTTCTATATGTGAAAATGTAATTGGCCATCTCTACTTTGAATCTTTATGGTGCCTACCCCCTAACCAACAGTTTTCTATATCAGGAAGATAAGAGCAGAAATGGGTATAAGGAATTAATTGTCACCTTTAGAAAGCAACAAGTTCTAGCAAGAAAGGCACATCAACAAGGAAAAATTGTGGTGATTTAACAGATCATTCAGACAACTATGCGTCTCTATAAAACTTCAGATTGTTTCTTTGGGATTTTACCTATTAGCTGTTCACAAAAACCTCATAATCTAAACTTAAGGCATCTTTAAAGTTTTGTTTCAGCTATGAATCACTCTGAAACTTGCAAACACATCTAATATTAAGAATAAAAGAAATTAAGCTAGCTGGGCTATTGGGACTCATTTGTTTTTCTCATCATCAAGCCACAGTCTGTATGGCTCATCATTAGAAAAAGGTGCGTTTGAGCTGTGTGACACTTTCCTGTTTTATTTTTAATCCTGTGCAGTCTCTTCTTTATTGGAGGCAGGGGTGTGGTGATATATTGTATAACTAATAAAATTTACCTGAAAAATCAGCGGATAGAACAACCCAGATTTAGCCATGGAGGTCAGGGAATGGTGACCCATGCCATTAATTCCAGGACTGGGAAACAGAAATCTGTCCAGATCTCTGCAAGTTCAAGACCAAACAGTACCAGGTGGTGGTTACACATGCCTCTGATTTTAGGTCTAGGAAAGTTGAAGGAGGAAGTGAGATGGCTGGGCAGGAAAGAGGAAGCAGGATTTCAGCCCTTAGCTGGCTACCACTCTCCCTTTTAGGGGAGGACTCAGAGGCCTTCAGGCTGGGGATTCCCGAGGAGTTGGCTTCTTGAGAGGTATTTGTGGTTTGTTCCTCTGTCATTCTAATCTTTCGGATTGTCTCCAATGTTTGACTCTGGATTTTTATTATAATACCAAGCAGAATTCATGAAATATCAGGGCAAAATTTTATCCTGCCTTTATCTTTATTAATTTTTCCACTCAACTAACCTCTCTCATAATCCCTTACTGTATTACTATTTTATTTAAAAAAACTCAATAAAATAAAATCTATTTAAAATGATATCATTATTGTATAAAAACATTGTTTTGTTAAATGGAATAGCTTAGGAGGAAATCATCTTTGTAATAATCCATAGGTTTAAAAAAAAAAGCCCAGCGGAACAGGATATTTCCAAGAAATAATCACCTATATTAAAAGCAGTATGAATCTTCCCAGGTCCATTCACACCACTCCTGACACCAAAGAAAAATGGTATAGGCAGACATGCAAATACACAATAGTAACTAGAACATTGAGGTAAAGACTCTAGGGGCCTTGCCCACTGGAGCTTTGCATCTAGAGTGCTGATCCCATGAAGTCAACTGCCATTTGCTGCTTTTCTGACATGGCCACCACCAACACTGATAAATATAAGTTGATAAATAGGACTATATCCAGTAAAATTTTTTTTAGTGTTAAAAAAAAGTGATCAGAGAGTTAAGAATGGGAAAAAAAACACGAATCTGTTGAGATTAATGTACAAAATATATAAAGAACTTCATACAACATAACTCCAGAACAACAACAAAAAATAACCTATGGCTGAATTTATATATACAAAAATATTATGTATGAATGAATGCACTGTAAGTTGGTGTCAAGGCTTCTCATCTATATTCCTTACTGTTTTCCAGAGAAACATAACCAGTAAATATCTATCATTTCTTCACCTTCAGAGGTCTCACACTGAAGAGTAACCATATTAGCACTAATCGGTGAAGGATTATTAAAAAACTTTTCTTAGAAATTCTTTTATTAAAAAGATATAAGAAAAATCATACACACAGTAGAATTTTAGCACAAATTATAGTTTACTTGTAACTTACAAAATATGAATATAAGATTTATAGACTTTATATAATGAGCATGAGCTGTCAAGTATATTGAAGATATTTTAAGAGAAAGTGATGTGGTTAATCTGAGCAACAAATTATGAACTGTTAAGAATTATTATAATTTTCTTCTTTTTACTGCAGTAAGAAAATGTCCAGCAAATTTCATCTAAAAGGTCTCTTGAGATTTTACCTGGGACTTTGATAATTAATCTAATTACAATCAAAGTTTCCAGCAGTGTGAAATCCTTGTATTAATTTAAATGTGAAAGTTATGTACAAATCAGCAGAAAAATAATGCTAATCTATGTGAACAGAGAATAACTTTTTAAAGTAAGAGTACTTGTAGTTTGTATTTCCTGTACTTTTTTGTTTGGTAGTGAGCCCGAGTTGGAATATGAATTACGAACAGAAATACTTGGTGTAATAAATGTAAAAAACAAAACATTGAAAAAGATTCTCATTGCCAGTCCACTATCTAATATATATATTATATTGTATATACATTTAATATAATATAATATTATATATACATTTCCAACACCTAGGAACAGAGTTTTGTAAAATATCCACTAGGTCACTTTATGAATATAACTTGAATGAGCATTGAAATATTTGCTCCTAATGACTTATTTTATTAGTCTGTGGTAGCTGTCCTTTCTTACTTTTGGCTTAAAGTTCTGTTTGGGAATGTTAAATGTGATGTCATATAAAATTTAGCTCATAAAACCTGGAGCAGTAATTATGCTTTAAATATGGCTTTGAAAGATATTTTGACTTTAGGATTAAATTCCATGAATGAACAGATTTCTTTGACTTTAGAATGAAGTTCAATATCTAAATCTATTCCTTTGATTTCTACTGGTTTGAGTAATTAGGAACAATAAAACATTGAGCCTCTGAATGTTTTAGAATATTTTTTTAAATCCTTAAACTAAAATGTTTTATTACAGTAGTCATATTGTTAATAAAAGGCTTTCCAAGTGAGGAGCTCAATGTAAGTATGTGTGAGTTTGTTTACACTTCAGTACTGAAAACTTAGTAGTATAATTTGGCTCACATAAAGAGTGGGCACACATGTCGCTGTGATTAGCATGCTCAGCAACTCAGCAAGATGAATGCCATTTTTCCCAATTTATATGTTGTGATTGTTGTGTTGTAAATAACTTTTCCTTTGTATACTACGTTTGAATATTCATATCCACTCACCCCACTATTCTTAGTCTATATAAACAATTGGATTGATTTCAAAACCAGAACTTACTAATTTTGTATAGAGACAAAGACTAGAAAATAATTTAAAACTTTTACAATGTTATTTGATTGAATAACAAATAGGGTGAGGTTGTCTTCTTGGGCTTTTCTGTATCAAGGAACGACTTGTTTCCCAGTCCACAGAATGCTGTGGTTTTCTTAATAAAGCCCATATTCTTCATTGCTTCCCTATAATTTTCTGGACGTAGTAAGCTGTTGCCAATGCCAAAAGAGATCTACACTCCATTATCTTTTCAATAGACCTGAAAATTATGTGTTTAAAAATCTTTCCCACTGTCACTTTTAGAAATGTTTGCAAAAGTGATTGTTGTAGGTTCACCTCTCTAATTATACTTCCAGAACTGTATCACTCAGTTTTTCTTTTATTTCAATAAGATGCTCAGTTTGAACTTTAAAAGCCACTTGGTACTTACTTAAAAACTGTCCTTTGTCTATGTATCAGTATTTCAGTGCTCAGCTGTTCTTTCTTCACCATTCAATTACTCCCTTGTAGTTCTCACAGGAGTACTTCACACTGTATCTTCTAAGAGATAGATCTTTCCAAGTCTTTTGGAGGTCCACATCAGATAATTATACTGTGATTCACATCTGAAGCAAAATTATCATTATAAAGTAGCAACAAATATAATTTTATGGGTGGGAGTCACCAACATGAGGAGTTGTATTAAAGGGTTGCAGCATTAGGAAGGTTGTGAACCATTGACCTAAACAGTAGTTGATCCCCGGACTATTGTAATAAGAAACTCAAACATACGACTCCAATAACTTTAGATTTAATCCTGAAAATTGTAATTTAAGATGAATTTATTTTCTTACTCATCTCAGGTGTTTTGTGATAGCACCACAAAACTAATATCATTGATATTTCTTTTCCTTCAGTTTATTATTTTTGTATTTAAAAAAATGTCTTTTTAATCCATGCATCTCCTGCTCCTACTTCATTTCCTCCTTCCAATCCCTCATAGTCAACCTTCAGACTCCCCCTCTCAATTTACCCATCCCCTCCCAGAAAAAGGGCAACAAGTCCCAAGGTGAATCAGCCCAGCGGGGCACATCTACTCCAGACGATTCTGATTCACTCATCCCAAAGTCAAGACTGGGTTAGGTGCTCTTCTGCTTGGAATGCGCTCCAACATGCCAGCCCACTCATAGGAACACAGTCTTGATTCCACCTCTCAAGGCTCCACATACTGATCATGCCAATCAACAGTTGCCTATCAATGGAAGGCCTACCGCTTTTCCCACTGGATCTCCAGTAGCTGTTCTTGATTCAGTGAGCTCCCCAGAGGTCCAGGTAACCATCATTGTGGAGTTTTCCTCATAATCCCTATCCCCTTGCTCATATAGACTCTCCTCCCCTGATCGCAAGCTGTTCAGGAGTTGTTGTTTGCAGCTTGGGTATTCTTTGCTTTGGTCTAAAATCCACTTATGAATGAGTACATCCCATGCCTATTTTTCTGATTTTGTGATGCCTCTCTCAGGAGGATATTCTCCAAATTCATCCATTTGCCTGCAAATTTTAGGATGTTACATTTTACTTTATTTTATTTTATTTTATTTTATTTTATTTTACTTTACTTTATTTTATTTTATTTTACTGCTGATTAGCACTCTGTTGTGTAGATGTACCACAGTTTAATCCCTTCTTGAGGGACATCTAGGTTGTTTCCAGGTTCTTGCTATTATAAATAATGCTACTATGAACATAGCTAAGCTAATGCCTTTGGGATATGAATGTGCATCCTTTGGGTATATTCCCAAAATAATGCTATTGCTGGATCCTTCTTTGAGTTTCAGTTTTTTGAGGAACTGCCATACTGCATTCCAGAGAGCTGTACAAGTTTACACTCCCATCAACAATGGCGGAATGTTCTCCTTGCTTGGCATCCTCTCCAGCATAGGCTGTCATCTGTGTTTTTGTTCTTAGCCATTCTGACATGTGTAAGGTGGTGTCTCAAAGTTGTTCTGATTTGCATTTCTCTGATGGCTGAAGATGTTGAGCAATTTTTAAGTGCCTTTCAGCCATTTGTAATTGTTCTACTGAAAATTCCCCTTTAGTACTGAACACCATTTTTAAATTGGCTTATTTAGGTTTTGGGGCTCTAGTTTCTTGAGTTCTCTATATTTTTTAGAAATCAGCCATCTGGGAGATGTAGAGTTGTTAAAGATCTTTTCCCATTCTCTAGGAAGGTGTTTTGTCTTATTGACTGTGTACTTTGCCTTAAAGAAGCTTCTCAATTTCAAGAGGTCCCACATATTTATTGTTCTTCTTAGTGTCTGTGCTACTGGTGTTATATTTAGGAATTTGTCACCTGTGCCAATGCATTGGAGGGTATTTCCTACTTTCTTTTATATCAAATTCAATGTAGCTGGTTTATGTTGAGGTCTTTGGTTCTCTTGGATTTGAGTTTTGTGCAGGGTGATAGGTTTGGATTTATTTGCATTGTCCTACATACTCCAATCCAGTTATGCCAATGCCATTTATTGAAGATACTATCTTTTTTCCATTGAATATTTTTGATCTCTTTGTTAAAAATCATGTGTTCATAGGTGTGTGGTTTAATGTGGGCATCTTCAATTTGATTCCATTGATCCATAACTCTGTTTTCATGCTAGTACCAGGCTGTTTTATGACTGTAGTTCTGATTGTCTTAGGAGGGGGAGAAGATAGTACTGGGCTGGAATGTTCTTTATTAACCAGGACCTTGGGTGCTTGACCTTGGTGCTTGGCCTTGGGAGTTAAGAAACTTCTCAGAATGGGGGAATAGAAACTTTTCAGCTCCCAAAATAACTCTAGGCCTCAAGGTGGAGGGACTTTTGTTTCCACATTCCTCCCCCCCACCCCACCCCAAATTTATGTGACTTGTTCAGTCATGGACCAGTATTCAGAAACTCATTCACTGTAGCCACTGGGGTGTAGTTGGCTCTTTGCACTATGAGCTTGATTGTCCCTAACCTGGCCTTCATGAATTGTGTTCAGGATGAACAGCAAAGGGTGAATAGAAGAATAAGAATAACAAGGGGTCCCATCATGCTAAAAAGGAGAATTGCGAGCCATGGTGATCAGGAATTCCAGCTTTGGAACCATCCTTCGTTCTCCTCACATTCTCTTTCTTTTAGCTAAGCCCTCCTGGACTTTGGCCGTGCTGTCTTTAACTACCCCTGAATGGTTCATATAGAAATAGCTTTCCTCTCCTAAGGCTCTTATTTTCCATGCTCCAAGGTTTCCTTTCAACCTACAAGAGAACAGGGGCGATGCATTCTCTTCTGTTACTGTTTCAAGCTGTCACTGGGCATTGTTGTCAGGGCTCTAAAAGACAAAAAGCCTAGTAATGGGCTGGGAAACGCGGCATCTGTCAGAGGCATGTAGTCATATAGTTAGCTGACCTATGTGGAGACAGGAAATACTCCATGTTGGTTGGACTGGTCCACAAGAGCTTTTAGCAAGTCCAGAGTTCATATTCCCTTGGAGAAAGTTGTATATGTCAGTAAAGGAGAAACCTGTTGAGACATTTTTAAAACTAAGAACAAAAGTTAGAATTTTATGTACATATTTGTAAATTTTCAGCCCAGTCCTTGTAATTGAGAAGGGCAGGACTGCCCAAACAAGGAGAGAAAAGTGTCATCCTTAGAACAGACAGGTGACAAAAACGTAGACTCTACTTATCTGGAATCCTTTTGACTTTTGTGGAGTGAATTCAAATTTTATGATTCTCTGAAGCTCATACAAATTACAAAAAGATGTAAGAGTTTTAGTAATATTAGTTTTACCAATCAGGCTTTATAAAATGAGCTTGCAAGCTGGATAATTACCTTGCAGAAGGATCTGATTGTCTGATTCTGCCAAACTGACAAAGTTATAACTAGCCCATGCATCAATTCTTGCAGAGATCTGAGAAAGATAAAATATACCTGAGTGCGGATGAGCAGCTTCCTGATCTGCTAAAAACAACAGAGACCAGTCCATACCCAATTAGTCATGCCCACGTCTTCACACAGTTGGAGGAAGAAATATCCAAGCAGAGTCAATCTTCAGCTGCCAGGCCTATAGGAGATTTTCCGCAGAGCAGAGGGACACAGAGGAGAAGACTGACCTTACTTTGTCTAGGCAAAAGGGTACAATCAATTCTGCAGCTTGTCCAGAGCCTAGGCAGGGTCCAGGCAGTAAGAAGGCATTATATTATGGCATTTTTCCCAGGTTAGCATTGCCACAATCCAGATGGAGATATCCTGGTGCCTCATAATCTTCTTCAGAGACCTTGGGTCACTGTTAGGATCTGGGAGTCTTTGTCTCATATAATAAGCTTTAAATAAACTTTCTAAATGCCATATTCTAGAGATATCTGAAGTATGAGGGCTGCCCAGGTATATTTAAATAGAAAAATGTTGTATGAGGTTTCTGGCCTGCACTTTCTGGTCTAGCCTGGTGGCCCAGATTTTCAGATCCACAGTCCCATGGCCCCACTGAAATACACAGACATTTGTATTAATTGTATGCTGTTTGACCAGGGGCCCAGACATATGACTTACTAGCTTTTGCTCTTAATCTACCCCAAGATTCTTATCCTGTTCAGCCATGCAGCTTGGTATCTTTTCTCAGAGCAGAATAGATTTCCTCTTCATCTTCTGACTTGTCTGGTAACTCTGTGGCATCTCTGCTCTGTTCTTCCTGAACCAGAGATTTTTAGTCTGGTAGCCCCGCCCACACTTCCTGACTGCCTTCAGCCAATTGGCATTTTTATTAAACTTACAGGCAGTACAGTTATTTACAGTGTGATAACACATAATCCTACAGAAAATCTTTGTTTCTAGTTACTTGGTGTAAACTCAATCTTGAAAACATATTCATGGGACTGTGTGGGGATGTTTCAAAGTTAATAAAAAACAGTATGAGATGTCAGAGGGGTCTACCCACAATCAGTCTAGGAGGATCAGACAGCAGTAACTCATACCTTTAATCTCAGCCATAGAAAATGTCTGGGAGTGGTGACCTATGCCCTTAATCCTATCAAATCTGAGTTTGATGTTATCTTAGTTTACAAAAGGAGTTCCAGGCTCCCAGGCAGGCAGTGGTGGTGCCAGGCCTTTAATCTTAACCTGGATGTGAAAAAACTGAGCTAAGAAAGTATTTAAGGCAGGCATAGAAAGAGAGAGGAGGCAGAAGAAGCCATAAGGAGCAGGCTGAGGAAGCTGATAGACAGTTGGGTGAGATCTGACTGTGGTGTTTACTCTCTGATATCTCAGCCTTTCCATGAGATCTGGTTCTGAGTTTCCTTCATTCTTGCAACAGGACTAAATAAAGCGCATCCCTGAAATTAATTAAATCATTACTTAGAATGGCTACAACTTTAAATAACTTTGATTATTTAAAGATGACTGACAATTTGTGTCTCCTAACATTCCTTAATATATTAGTAGCTTTTATAAGACTTTACAATTTATTTCTGTAAGGTTTAGGCCTAAATATAATGTTATTGAATTGAAACTATTCCTAGAATCAAAAAATGTAAAAAAAATCTTTATATAACTCAGTTTATTCAATATCTTCAAGCTAACAGTTTTAGCTATGACAAGGAGTCTAGACACACATCCTTAAGCCTGCGTAGACCTTGAGTAGGGGGAGACATTTTCTAAGTCACTATTTTCCAATTTTCCAAGTGCTTTGATGTTTTAGTATAGTTCTCTATGTAATAGTGACCCTGCACTATAAAATTTTCATTGCTACTTCATAATTACAGTTTTGCAATTGTTGGAAAATTTCAATGAAAGCATCTGGCATGCAGGTGGTCCTAGGTTACCCCTGTACAAATGTTTGATTTTTGTTTGTGGCCTTGGGAGATTTAGAAGCTTCTCAGGATAGGGGACTAGAAACTTCAGTTCCCAAAATAGCTCTGGGCCTCAAGGTAGAGGGAATTTAGTTTCCACAATTTGCAGCTATTATAAAGGATGATATTTCCCTTATTTATTTTTCTACCCTTTTATTCTGAGTGTACAGGAAGGCTATTGATTGTTTTGAGTTAATTGTGTACCTGCTATATTGCTGAAGTTTCTTCTAACTGAACAACCTCTGGGTCAAAAAAGATAGAAAAAATCAAAGACTTCATAGAATTCAATGAAAACAAATTCATAACATATCCAAATTCGTGGGGCAAACAGAAACAGTGTTAAGAGGAAAATTCATAGCACTAGATGCCTACATAAAAAACCTTGGAGAAATGTCGCACAAGAGATTTAACAGCTCAGCTGAAAGCTCTAGAACAAAAAAGTAAACTCACATAGAAGGAACAGAAGGTGGGAAATAAACTCAGGGCTGACATCAATAAAATAAAGGATAACAATACAAAAGTAAATGAATCAAAGAGTTGGTTCTTTGAGAAAGTTAACAAGCTAGACAAACCCTTATCCAAGTTAAGCAAAAGGCAAAGAGAGAGCATCCAAACTAACAGAATCAGAAATGAAAAGGGGTACATAACAACAGACATCCAGGAAATCCAGAGAATCATTAGGTCATACTCAAAATCCTATACTCCACTAAATTGGAAAACCTAAAACAATGGACAGCTTTCCAGATAGATACCACTTACCAAAATTAAATCAAGACCAGATAAATGACCTAAATGTACCTGTAACTCTCAAAGGAAGCAGTTATTAAGTCTCCCAAGGGAAAAAAAGTCAGAGGCCAGATGGTTTCAGAACAGAATTCTACCAGACATCCAAAGAACTAATACCAATACTTCTCAAACTGTTCCATAAAATAGAAACTGAAGGAACATTGCCAAACTCATTTTGCAAGGCTACAGTCTCCATGAGATCCAGGACACTCAACAACGTGTCAAAAAAAATCATCCATCATGATCAAGCAGGCATCATCCCAGAGATACAGGGATAGATCAACATACAAAAAACTATCAATGTGATGTCTATCAGACAAACAAACTTAAAGAAAAAACACACATGATCATCTCCTTATATGCTAAAAAAGCCTTTGACAAAATTTAACACTCCTTCATGATAAAAGTCCGTGAGAGATCAGGAATACAGGGAAAATATCTGAACACAATAAAGGCAATATATTGTAAGCCAACAGCCAACTTCAGACTAAATGGAGAGAAACTCAAAACAATCTCACTAAGATCAGGAACAAGACTGTTCTATCTCCCCTATTTAATATCATTCACTTCATAAAGCTTTCACTTCTGATTCAGACTGACACCATGTGCCATAACAGAAAGACATGAAGATAATGCAAATACAATGAATATTCTTTTTCCACTTTTGTTCCACAATAGAGCATTCTTTTCCCTTACAGCATCGATTGCAGCTCTAATCCATTTCTGCTTCACTTCTTCACCAAGTTCTTGCTACCTGTGGATTGCAATTTATGTATAACATTTCTTGTTACATAACTTGTTTGAATTTAAACTTCTACGTATTTCCTACCTTGCATTCTACAGAGTAGGAAAGCGTTTAAACATGGTCCTGTTGAGCCTCACACATAATCTATGACCTGGTTTCCTGAGACCCAGTGACCTCCCATCTTTCTGGAGGGTCCGTGTTGACATGCCTTACTGTGAACAGACATGCTTAATAAATAACAGCTTTGAAAATGGAAGGTACAAACGCATATGTGGTGAGATTTAGAAATTATTTAGGAAGTCTTACTGGCTCCTAAAATTCAAAAACCCCGGGCATGGCCAGAATCAACTGTGAACCAGGGATACTGAGTTCTGTTAGCTGTTTTCATTCCGGCATTCTACAGAGTAGATCAGAGCTGGTGTAGGGCTATTCTTCACCCCCAAAATTGTCGTAAAGTTTATTTATATCACATATGTAATGTACCCCTAAATAAATATCAATCCTTCATACAATATTTTACAAACAAATTTATAACAATATCTGGTACCCCACATTGGGTGCCATCTGTTGTATGAGTTTTTTTACTCATCTGGCTGTTGGTCTAGACCCATAGGCTTATAGTCTTGGTCTGAGTAGCCTTAAATAATTACACAAAGGCTAATATTTATTTTATTTTGTTTGTCTTAAGGCTTAGGCATACTATTAGCTAGTTTTTTATCTTAATTTAGCTTATTTTTACTAATTTGATTTGCCTCGTGGTTTATGGCCTACTTGTGTTAATTTTATATGTTGATTTTTAGGCAGCTGAATGATGGGGATTTTTTTTTTGTCTTTGTCTTTTTTTAATTTATGTTTTGAGTTTCTTGTTTATTTTAATATGCCTGCCATAGGCCAAAACAGTCTTTTTATTTACAGTATATAAAAAGACATCTTACATTCAACAGAGATGCTGCTGCCCACAAGTCAGCAGAAAACAACCTTACTAAAAAACTATGCTTCTCTCCCAATAAATTATGTCCCCTAAGGGTTATAGATTGTTATTATTTGGATAAGATTATTATAAGTTAAATTTAAGGTAAGGGTAAAACAATAATATAAACTCAAAGATCCCTTTTAAAGTAAACATAAAAATTATTACATCTACCAATAAATAATTATTAGTCAAATACAAGCCAAAGACAATTTACACTAATATAGATGCTTATTTATTAATTCAGATGTAAAATTATTTTATGTTTGATTCAGAAAACATATATTAATATAAATTTAAATCTATTGTTTTAAATGTCTAAGGTAATTTGTATTTTGATAAATTAATTAAATCTATAATTGCCATATTTTGCACATTCTTCTCCTCTGATTAAAATATTTTATATACATTAATGAATATTAAACATATTATTGTTATTTCCACTATACAATTTCTACCACTGTTTAATTATACAATTCATAATATAGAATTATATTGGTCATTATATATGCATAAGATATTTAATATACCTCTAAGTATTTTATATATGATATGTTTAAGATACTATTGTCATTTACAGAATACCTAAACAACTTAACATTTATATGATCATCATACTAAAAGTCATCACTCAAAGACTATATACCTATTTATAGATTAACATTTTTTACAATGTAAGTTTCAGTTTTTAAGATAATAAAAATCACAGATCACCATTACTTATGCTTTCCTTATAATAGTCATGTTGTTTAAGTTTTCCAGGTACACACTACAATATATCAGATATATCAAAGTCTTCAACCACTTTATAGACCTAAAATATATGACATTTAACATTTTGTTATTCAAAATTCAGCCATGAGAGACATGACAACTCCTGATATCACTATTTCTTTTCTGAGATATTGTTAGACATCAAAGACACTCCACTAAGAGTTTGTCTTCCTTGGCAAACAATGGCCTGTTGGGCAAAAGCTATCCTTGCCTCAACTGCTGTCAATACACACACTGTCCAATCCAGACAAACAAAATAAAAACTAAAGATTGCCGAAACCTGCCTAGACAAGATAAAAGTTTCTCCAAAAATGCCCTCCTTCTAAAGAGATCTGTCAAATACCATAGGCCTATAGCCAAATAATAAATGCTCCAACTACACAAAAAAGCCATAAGCGACTATCCAGATAGCCAAATGTCACTGTCCTCTCCTAAATCTTAAAAGCTACTCTCTTGTTCTTCCAATGTTCAAATAATATATTTTCCTTCTTAGGTCTTAATAAGATTAATAAGATTAAAGACTAAACACCTAAGGTTACTACCATCTCATCTCTTAACAAAAAGCATTCAAATGTTAGATTTTGATTATTCAAGATAAACAACTTTAAAATAATCCCTATACTTTGCCACTTACCAATATTTCAGATATGTAAGAAGTACCTTATATTCGTTGCTTTTTAGTTATAGTTTGACCTTATGTTTTGCATTTCCTACCTCCAGACATCACTTTATAATGATTCCTATTATATATATGCTTATGCCTAGTTTAAAACGCTCTTAGTTAGGCAAAAGAGGGATATTTAGTGAGATTCAGACATTATTTATGGAGCCTTAGCAGCTCTGAAAAATCAAGACCACTACGAGGTGTGGCCAGAATCAACTGGGAGCTGGAGACATTGAGTTCCAGGTACTATTTTCCTTCCTGTGTTCTAGATCAGAGCCAGCGTGAGATCATTCTTCTCCCCATAAATCATCTGAAAGTTTAATTTATATTGTAAGCATAATATACCCCTAAATAAATAATAATCCTTCATATGATATATTATAAATTTATAACAATACACATTTATATTACCACACAATACAATAAAATAGGTTAAATATATGTACTCTTATCCTAAATGTATTTGTACATTATGTTTTTAATTGTACATACAAAATAAATGAAGTTATTTTATATTATCCCTGACATGGTTCTTATTTTTTTATTAATCTCTTTAACTTTCATGTTTAGAATTTTTTAAAAATATTTTTTACTATTCTACTCAATATTTTAAGCATTGCATCCTTTACAGCACCTCAGTGGGCATTGTCTCTACAGATAAAGGTGTGATCCAGTACTCACATGTGTCCATTAATTTGATGTAATTTAGGACATTGGAAGAAACTGCATCTATTAAATTATTTTCCTCAAAATTTTGAGATGAGGTACTCGAGAAGTGGTCTTTTTTTGATTGCAAAAGTAAAGTCCTCAGTTTACTTCCAATCTTTCTTGTGCTTAAGAATTTCCAATGAGTTTTTCTCTGACATTTCTGTGTTTTAATTAGTTTGAGATTTCTCTTGCTTTCATTCAAGACATCATGGATAGAACAGTGAAAATCAGGAGACAACATATGATTTAAAGTGAAGCCATAGTAATTGTTAAAGTCAGAAATGGGTGTCATGATATTCAATATAACTGAGCAGTATAATAAGATATTCAGTGATTGCTATGAAGTGAAATGTACACATAGAAATCTTAACTTCAGAATTTTTAGTTCGTTCCACCTTAGTGACCTGTCTCTATACCATTAAAAAAAAGAGAGAAAGAAAAAAACAACTGTGGGTGAGGTGGCAGATAAATCAGTTTACAAAGAAAGGATAATGAATTTGAGTATTGGTAGTTATTTGTGACTCCATTTATCTGGCATCCATGTACCTTCATGTATGTAAGTAAAGATAGTGTTATTATCTGGGTATAAATTGGTCCAAGTGGCTCATACATTGAAGGTTTGAATGTTTGGGCTCACGTCGTGGTGCAATTGAGAAGCAGTTATATCAGGAGGTCACTTACCTCATCAAAGGGTTAATCTGTTGGTCGGCTCTGAAGGGCTATAAGAACACAGGGCTTAGGTAGAGGAAGCAGGTCACAAGATCCAAAAGATGTATGTTAACTCCAGTCTCCACCTCTCTGATTTTCTGCTTCCTTTTAGTCATGACGTAAGCAACCTTCCTCTACCACAACCTTCTGCCAAGTTATTGCTTTACCAAAGACCTCAAAGTAATGGAGCTACATGATTAAAGATTCAACACTGTAAATCAAAATAAACTTTCCACTTTAAACTCTTTTCTCTGTGTACTTGTCATACCAACAGGTAGATATCAAGACATGTAAATAGAAGAGCAGTTCAAAACTCAATTTTTAGTGCTTGCAATCCATGTGTTACAGAAGCCAAAGCAGGAGAATCAATATACATTGGTGTATCTTGAACTACATTTTGAGACTTCTGCAATACAACAAACAATAGCTAATAAAACAAAATAGTAGATTCTTTATATAGACAAAAAGCTGATATAAATCCATAATTAATGTGCATGTTTTTATTAAAAGATTTTTTATAAAAATATTTGTAGAATAAGTCATATATTTTAAGCTACTAGCATAATGTGGTATTCCACAGGTGAGCTCAGTGAATTTTAAAATATGATGGATAAAAGTAAATTTTAAAAAAAACCACTTCCTTTCTCACACTAAGAATGTTTAATAGAATTTTATATTTTCTCAACAGAGACTGCATGTGGATACTGGTTAGTCAAAATTTCTCTATCAATCTGAAAATCATTCAAAGGTTGAGGGTTTGAGGTCACAAATTCTTTTCAATCAACGTGAAACACTCTTCATGGTGTGATTATTATTATGAAAGTCTCATTCTTTATACTGGGATTTCCTTTGTCATTTCAACTAAAAGGTGTTACAAAGCTTCTAACCCCTTTGAAGCCCTGGAAGCCTTGGCTTTTACCTCTTGAATCTTTCAGAACAAAGGTGACATGAGTGTTTCTATTTATAGCATACTAATAGTTAAATGATTTAAGCAAAATCTGTATGACGATTGATGTTACAGAGATGAGTTATAGTCTGTTAAATCTTTTCATATTCTGATGCCTGCAATTTTATAAAAGTGTGAATTTATGTAGTTATATCTCATTTTGTTATTTAAATTGGTTATATTCATTCCAAGGAGATATCAGCAAAAAATGTTAATGTGATGATTTTGAAAATATTTGAATAAAAATCACAGGGTAAAGATGACAATTAGCATTCAACTTGCTCATATTGATTATGACTTTATTAAACACAAAGAGGGTTGAAGAAATTTTAATGTCTGTATTAAAATAGAATTACTGAAAAACTGATGTTATTATTATGTGGTACTGTTGCTTGTCAGTTGTATTTTGTTAAAGCAGGTAAATGGTTTAAATAAGATTTAATTATTATAAAAATAGATGTTAACTAGATGACAGATTTCTGTGATTATATATAGGAAGATTAGCTTGAGTCTGAAGAAATAAAAGTCATACTTATTTTATTTTTATATTTTCATATATACATGATAGTTGATTATAGAAAGGAGTCAGTTTACTGGATGAACTTATACTTTTAATAGTACCATTTTTTTTGACAATATAAAATTATCATTTCATGGTTTCCCTCAAATGTAAGAGTAGATCATTTTGGTGGTTATTCATTTTTTTAAAAAAGGGAATAACTTCACTTACAAATATTTTATTTCTTCTGACCCACTGGAATTTTTGGGGAAATTTTAAAGCTACCTTATTAAACATTAAATTATACAAAAATATATCTTTGGGAAAAGCAAAAGAGCAACAAAAATGAATAAAGATTTCATGTAAGACTTCTATTAGGGGATTAGGCCATAAAGTTCTTACTCCTCAATGGAAAGATCATGAAAGCTTAAATTCATAATTGCTCAGGAAAAACTAACAAACAATATACTACTATAACAAAAAGTAAACCCAAGAAGGGCACAGACACTAGAGACCAATAAGGAGCCAATAGGGGCAAATTCAACCTGTGGCATTGGTAACTGAGCTTTTGAGAGTCACTAGCTCATTATACACAAACATGCTAGATTCAGAGTGAAGCCTATCTCCTACATTGAAGAAGAGAACATGGAAGCAGATATGTAAGATTGTTTCCTAGTAATTCTTTCATAGTTATTTAATAATCCCAGTTCACATTCTGCAATCTGTTTTAAGAAAGCAACACAGGCATGCAAGCTGAAAAGATCACGCAGAGTGAGATAATTTCTACCCGACTGTGTCACAGAAGTAACAACTCATTTGGTATCTATTGTTTCTCTCTACACATAGTAAATTACCACAAAAGTTTTGATAAATTAAACAAAATCCTTTAAGTGAAATGTATTTGGGTTTCACATAAGGAACAATATAGGAAATAAAAATAAATCCAAAATAAGAAAACACAAAGAGATAACAGAGTAGTACTTTCTTTTAAGAATTTATTTTATTTTATTTCATTAAAAAAATTTCATCTCCATCAATGTATCCCTCTGATCCCCTTCCCTTTTCCCCTCCCAATCCCTCCCAGCCAGCCCTCAGCCTTGCCCCTTCCTATCCACACAAATGTCTGATAAGTGCAGGCCGAATATGGGAGCTTTAAGAAATTCTAAGGAATGAATTTGTAACCAATGTTAGTAAATGAGCAACAAAATCATGGATTCTGGGTTAATGCACAATATATTTCCTGTAATTTTTTCATGTTGAAACCTAGGTAAAAGCTTTCTAACTAGATGTATAATCTCAAAAAGATAGGAGTGTAAATGCAAAGCTCCCCACCCCCCAAACCATATTCTTTGTTAAGTATCTCTAGAAATATGTGTTAGACCGAAGTTTTTTTTGTTATATAAAATTGAAACCTTGCAGAATTTCTAATCACAAAGTTATTGCAGATTTGTGAATATTGAATGGGATAATATTTCATGTGAGTTTGTGTGTGTGTGTGTGTGTGTGTGTGTGTGTGTGTGTGTGTGTGTGTATTTAGAATATACCTAGCATCCAACTAGCTTTCTATTAGAATGTATTCAAAATCCTTCACCTTAAAAAGCCATGAAATTAATCAATCACTGAAAGTCACCTGTTATTTGTGATCATTTACATGTTTAACTTTGAGTATAAAATAGAACATAATATTTATTGCATATTCCTAGAAATTTGAATTTTAATAGATACTTCAGAAACTTCGATTGAGAAACTAGGAAATTCAAGTATTTTCCATCTTGCAAAATCAGGTGGGACTAGAAAAAAAATTATTTCAAGTGAGGTAACCCAGACCCAGGAAGAAAAATATTGAATGTACTCTATTAGCTGTAATTTACAGGATAACCATACTATATTGGACAGACTGAGAGAAGTTAGGAAGGCAGAGGGAGATGGATGGATCACCCCGGAAGGGGAAATAGAAGAGATGTCCTGTCTGGACTTGGAGCAGGTGGGCATGGGAACTTGAGAGATCAGTTTGAGGGGTGGATGGAAAGGAGAGTACTAAAATAGATGACTGAAAAGAGGGTGTTTTGGAGTCCAGTAGAACATGATGTCAAGGGAAATTCCCACAAATCTACAAGTATGACTTTGTCTTTGTCTCGTAGCAGAGGCAGTGGTGAAGTGCTAGCCTGAACCGTCCATGTCTTGTGATCAAATTGGTGACTACCCCACGTGTCATCAGAAGGCCTTTACCCAGTAACTGGTGGAAATTGATACAGAGACCCACAGTCAAATTGGCTGACCTCACAGAATCCTTACAAACAAACAAAGTCTAATCTGGCCCATGGGAACTCAGAGTCTGAACCAAGAACCAGGAAGCTTAAACGGCGTTAACTGAGGCCCTCTACATGTTTATAAAAGTTGTGTTACTTGGTCTCCTAACTACGGGAGCAGGGAACTTTTCCTGATGCTTTGGCTGACTCTGGAAACTACTCCTCATATTGGTTTGTCTGGTCAAGCCTTACTAAGAGGAGAGATATTTAGTCTTATGACATCTTGATATGCTATGCTTCGCTGACACCCATGGGAAACTTGCCATTTGCTGAACAAAAACAGAGATGTGGAATGAGTGGGAGTGGGGAGTGGAAGGCAAAAATGGAAGACATGAGGGGAAACTGAGGTTGGTATGTTAATGAAATGAATTGTAAAAAAAATTTTTAATGACACAAAAGAACCAACTATAAATACTGTGGAAACATGCTTATAGAGATGATTTATTGTATGAATCAAGCTTAATTCAAACTTTTAACTTTTACTGCCTCTATTGGAAAAACTACTCTGCTCAATTAATTTTCTAGTTCACTAGAGGCTAAATGTGATGTGATGTTAGATACATTAAAAATAAATATCATATTTTAAAATTCATCTAAATTTTTCCACATGTGCTTTCATGTGTGCCTAGTAACTACCCAGCCCCCTATAAGCATGCAAACCATACCACGGACATAGAAAACTACACACAATAAAAACTTGCTAAATTACCTCCTGGCAATATGTCAAGATATCACAAATTAAATACAAAATAGTTTTCTTTGAAATGGAGAAAAATGACCTATAAATGATATTCTATGTATAATCAATTTAAGAGAATATTTCAGTTAATAATGATGGTATATATAGTGCCTAATTATGTGCTGAGATAAAAGATTCTTTTATGTTTTGAATATATATTAATATTATCAATATTCTATTTTTTTACCCAAAGATCTTTTATTGGAACTTTATCAATTTTAATATGTAGTTATTGCTGTGGAATGGCCTTTGTGCATGCTGTGAACATGTGTTGCTAACAATGGTTAATGAAGAAGCTGCTTTGGCCTATGGCAAGACAGCTTAGAGCTGGGTCGGAAGTGCAAGTAGAGAGACAGGGGAGGAAGGGCAGGGTTTGTCAGGTGCAATCCAGCCGATCAATAAACAAGATATGACTGTATCAGTAAGCCATGAACCATGTGTCAATACATATATTAATAGAAATTTGTTAAGTTAAGATGTAAGGGGTAGCTAATAACAGCCTGAGCTATGGACCAAACAGTTTATAATTATCATAAACTGCTGTATATTTCTTTAGAACCAAGATACTTCAAAATACATGATAACTTCTGGCTATAAGTTGTAAAGCATTTAATGATATATGCATAAATGTTAAATATTTATTTGTATATATACTTTTAATATCTCTCTCTGTGTGTCTCTCTCATTCTCCCTATGTATGTGTATAAATTATTCACTTTCTCAAAAGATAAAATGGAGAAATGTTTCACTTATTTCAATTAGTAGCAACCTCACTTTTTCTGTGATATATATTTCTCACTTTTCTTTTTGGATTTGCTAAAAATGTGAGATGTAAAAACCGGAAGAAAACATTTAAAGACTTAATATAAACATCAATAGTAAATGTAATAGGCACTAAATTTTATTTCAAAGCATAAATCCAATAGAGAAATGTCTTATAATTTATCTTGTTCATATGTTTATAAGTAGCTTTAATGCAGTGGTTATGGTTCTATATATATATATATATATATATATATATATATATATATATATATATATATCAGGAGGGACTAGAAAAAATTATTCCAAGTGAGGTAACCCAGACCTAGAAAGAAAAATATTGCACAATATATTTATATATGTTAAAAGTGATTACACTGATCTTCATTTTGTATTGTAGTTTTTAAACTTCAAATTTCAAGTGGAGACAGTTTCTGTGTATAAATTAGCAATTAAATATTGTATCAATATTAGCCTTTGCAAATAGATCTTCTCTTGAGGGAGACAATAACATTACCCCTCAGGTTGTGTTATGAAGTGCTGCAATGAAATTCTTTACTGACTTTAAATAAACAAACAAAATATTTATGTTAATAAAAGGAAAATGGAAAAGTATCAATGAGACCTAAAATAAATTAAAATGAATAATATTTTGAATCAGCAACTGGTTCTCCCATGATTTACTTGAAATTTTGATTAATTTCAAATGAAAGTAAATCTAGTAATTGTCTCAAGAATATGTTAATGTATAGGGTTGTTTAAAATTTAATAACAGGTATATGTTTAGTATTATGTCTCCAGGTTTCAGTTAAGTAAAAAATGTTTCTGTTTCGAAAATCTGTGTCTGGGGCTCTGAAGTATACACACACACACACACACACACACACACACACACACACACACAGAGAGAGAGAGAGAGAGAGAGAGAGAGAGAGAGAGAGAGAGAGAGAGGAGAGAGAGAGAGAGAGAGAGAGAGAGAGAGAGAGAGAGAGAGAGAGAGAGAGAGAGAGAGATTGTCCTTCATAGTTGCTGAGGCATCATGACTAAGCAAAACAGGCAAAGCTGCTTCCCCCTTCTCCCGATGTAATGACGACAGGCCATCCTAAAGTACAATGGTAAAGTGTTCACACTGTTTCAATGTTTCCCAAAGTATATATACTATACAGATTCCACACAGTCTGTAATATCAGAGTTCAGTTCTGTAAACCAAGAATACAAAGACCCATTAGGGCTTGTGAGATATGGACAAAAATGTCTGTCTCCATCTAAGCATTATAATATATCTAATGGAAACATACTAGCCAAGGAAAATGTAAGTGAAGTAATTTTTTTGTTAATTTTAACAAAATGTGAAATATTTAAGGGAATTTTTTAGAAATATCCAAAAGTTCACTCATCCAGACTTGAGAGAATTTGCAATATAACACTACAATTTCTTGAAATATTAGCATTGCCAGGTAAAAATCAATGGATATTGTATGTTTACCTTATTTTCATATTTATTGTTGAAGTAAAAGAAAATATCCCACATTTTAGCACAGTAGGTACATAGCTCATAAATCCTCAGTATTAATTAACTTGTTTATGGAAGCCTTTAGTTATTCATAAGGAAAAGAATACTATCTTCAATGGGCGCCTGTGACTACAATATGAATGATGTTTGTACTATGTTACGGGAGTGCTTCAAATGGAAAAGTAAAAATGAGGGAAATTGCTATGTCACGTGATTATGTCTCTCTATAAATGTACATTCTTCACACACTATGACTGTCCATGTCTTTATACAACATTAACAGCATAATTAACCTGACATTTGAAGAGTCAAATAAACAAATATTAGTATATGACACATCTTCTGAAAAGTGCTCTTAGAGTGACACATTTGTATCAGAGTGTCAGTAGACTCACAAATAACTTTATGACAAATGAAAAATTCTAATTCTGTTATTTTAAAGAATAACAATAATGGAAAATTGTCTATTCCATCTACGTTAAAAAATAGCTAGCAAAAGTACTATTATCAACATGATTACAACTGATGGATACTTTCTGATTACCTGTGGAAAATTGAGAACTATTTTTACATATGTACATATTTATAACAATGGAACTTATAATCAGAGAGTAAAGGACATGGCAGAAGTTTAAGCTATTTATTTTCCTATTTAATTATGTGGAGTGGGTTATGTGCACATGTATATGTGGGTGCACATGGAATCTAGCAAAGAGTGTCAGATCTTTTGGAGCTGGAGTCATGGGCATTATGAGCCACTATGTGGGTGCTGGGAGCTGAAATCAAGCCCTCTTCAAGAGAAATATGTACTGTTACCCTCTAAGCTCTCTTCGTCCACTTTAAACTGTTTCAAAATCTTGGCAATATAGAGCACAGAAAGCATCTTACAACTTTCCTTCAAATATCACATTCTTTCACATACAGCTGCAACAATCTCTAAGGATTCCACAAGGGATTTTTCAGTGTATAATTATTTAATAAAGCAGGGTATCTTTTATTTCATTGAATGGATGATATTCACACTTTAAAGTTACTTAATGATAAAGATGTAACTGAAAGGGAATTAACAAAATACATATATTGTCTCATGTAATAATTTTATTAAGGTTTATGAATTACTTTTGGTGAAGAAGTTTTTAATGTCAAGGCTGTCTTTGTAGCAAATTCTGTTGATAAGATGCAGCTGTTACCCTGGTCATAATACAATCATGCAAAGCACATAGTAGAATCACACTAGAAAAGAAAATTAAAAAGTTGATTGAGGCAAATAAACAGCAAGTATTTCTTTTTAGTTTTCTTATATTCCGAAGATGCCCCTTTTATTGAATTTGTGAACAGACCTGTTTTGCACTATACTCAAATACTGTACAAAATTGCAAGAAATGTCACAATTTGACTATGCAGGTTTCTACAAAAACATCATTATGAAGTTGTGTTTAATTTTTAAAGTCAACTAATAACTGCTAATGTCAAAGGTTATGGTTTTGACAGAAACACATTGTTAAATTTAGCATATTCCAGGGGCATAAATAATGTATTTAAATACCAAAAGAAGAAATAAATTTTACCCAGTAACAATCAGTAGTTATATAAAATTGAAAATCATGTTTTCTAATTTATCTACATGGTGTGTGTGTGTGTGTGTGTGTGTGTGTGTGTGTGTGTGTGTGTGTGTGTGTGTCTGCCTGTCTGTGTGTATCTATGTGTCTCTGTGTGTCATCTGTCTATCTGTCTGTCTCTGTCTATCTCTGTCTGTCTGTCTGTCTGTCTGTCTCTCTCTCTCTCTCTCTCTCTCTGTGTGTGTGTGTGTGTGTGTGTGTGTGTGTGTGTGTGTGTGTGTGTGTGTGTGTGTGATATGATCCATAATCAGTTGATGATGTTTTAAAGTTGTGGTTTAAAAATGTTCAACTCTTACCAAAACCTCTTCTGGTATACAAAGCTGCTATAAATTCCAGTCAATGGAATTTAAAGTTGCAATTTAGAAAAGCAAATTTATATTAATTCTTATCTGAAAGAGCTGCTTTTCAGACAGAAAAAAATGTGCCAACTAACTACCCTTTCCTTTATAATTAGTGGCTTCTGAGTCCTGATGAGAAGCCTTAAGGCAGAATTTTCAGTAAACAGGAAAAAAGAGAATCAGATAAGTGCTCATCTGTACCTGGGACACCTATGAATTCTCATTGCTTGGAGTTTTTGGCACAGCTTTCTAATCTGATATGAATGAACTTTTTCCCCATTGCAGCCAAGAGGGCTGCTTTCTTTCACTCTCCAGCACCAGAAAATTTCAGCTGACAGAATTTACCTTGAAAGACTAAATCCATTTGTCTCCTTTTTTATAATGTTAGGTAGTTTCCAATGATTGTAGTGAGTGGTAAGATTCAGTTACTACTTTCAAATAAACTCTGAAGATAAAAATATAGTGACTGTGACATTCCAATAGTTATTAAATTTAAGCATAATCAACATCCTGTCATGGTGACTCATAGTTATTTGAGCTTTTGTCATGCTTGTAATATGTACATGGTTATATATTCTACATGGTAATTAAAAGCTGTTGTCATGTCTCTAGCTTTCCCCTTATGTGTGTCAAGCTTTCTATTTTACTAGCAGAGGTTCTGGACACGCCAGGAGGGAGCAGATGAGGGGTTCGAATTTTCAGATATTCCAAAGAACTCATATTTGAGAAACAATGTTAAGTTCTCCTTACCTTTTGGTAATGGTAGAATTTTTTTCTAGGTAATATATAAATCAAAGGTTTCACAAAGGGTAACATGGGATCTCAACTTTCATCATAATTAGAATGTTAGAAAATAAATTGTATGATCTAAAATCCACTTTAAACTAGGTTCTATGATAAGTCTTTTCAAAAGGCAATGGCTCTGTTGGCACAGAATGTTTTCTGCCTGTATTTCCATGAGTTAGCAAATGCAAGTTCCCTTTAGAGATCTACTGGTAAGCTCTATCACTATATATATACTGTACATATTGGGACATAAATTAGCAGTTATTAGTCAGACTGTACATAGCAAAATAAACCAAGTGTAATGTTGCTATAACCCAAAGGAAACCAATGTCTAGACTCAAGGACTGACCCCTAAAACAGGCTCCCTGTTTAAATATGTAGCCCAATAAACTAAATTAAATGTACCAAACAGAACTGGAAAAACTATTCTAGACATTCTGTCAATTTTGCTGACACTGTTGAAGGTTTTCTTGGCTTCCGCTGGCTTGTTTTCTGGCTTCTTATTTGGTTCTGGCGTAGTTGCACTTTTAGAGATGGTGGAGAGAACAGGATCTTTGGAAAGATTCGGGGCGTAGTTGGCAACAGCCACTGCATAAGCATTGTTCTGTATCATGACGGACCCTTTCTCCTTTTTCTATTGAAAAATAGAAAAATTAATAGAGTGTGAGTTTTCCATGCTCCTTAAAATTTCCAAACTACAGTTTAAATTTTAGAAAAGAGAAAAGTCATCAAATACACATCATTATTCATAGAGAAAAGAAATTAGAAAAAGTAAAGAAAGACAGTAAATTCTAAAAATATTGAGTTGAGAAAACTCATAAAGTACATTTCAGGCAGCATTTCCCCAGAGAACCAATTTTTGTTGTTTACATGGAAATATGAATTTATAATAAAAATATAAAATTTTAATAATATCTTTATGCTTCCAAGTTACTCACATATGCCTATTAAATTAACGAGTGAATAAGTAAAATGTGAGGATTTGAAAGAAGAGCTATGATCATCAAAAGTGAATGATATCAAATTCTTCCACATAGCAGAACTCTCTGACTTCTTGTGCTCTTCTGGGTTGGTCTAACCCTGTCCAGTCTTTAGCCACTCTAGTTAGAGATCAATCTCTAGGAAACAAGTTAGTTCACGTCATTCCTATTCCTAAACCTCTCCACCAGTACCTCATGGACCATAGAATATAAACAGAACCTCTCTGTGCTCACTACATAGAACACCCTGTGGTATAACTTTAATTTTGCTAAATAATTAGCCTGTTTCTGGGGACAGCCCATCTTAGATTTCTTTCTAGTCACCCAATTTTTCACATGACTGGTTTCTTTTCATCTTTTACCCTAAACTTGAATGTAATTTCCATGGAAGACCTTGCCTATACACTAAGCCTGAACTAATCTTTGTTCCTCACATATTCAGTCTCAAAGTAGTTAAATTTGTGTCCATTGTAACACTTACTAAAGTATATAAGCACTTTCTTTACTATGTGATCATTTAATTGATATCTTATGTTCTCATTAGAATCTAAATTCAATGAGGGCTGATGATTTTCCTATCTTGTGATCTTTGCAACCTCAGCACATGGCATGAAACTTTCCCATAAATATCTTTCATGGGGGCGAACACAGAATATATATATGATAAACAGGACCTAAAAGTACAAATATTCTTTACCCATTACTGTGCAATATAAATATATTATGAAATATTGACATGCCAAAAAATGAGCCAGCAATAAATTCCATAAGAGGTAGGAGACAAGTTTCACTTTAGTCTTATGTTACAAGATTAGAAATGAGATCTATAGAAGTTCTACAACATGACAATGACGCCAATCTACGAAATAGTTGGGGAAAAAGTCACAGTACTTATAGGTGTCAACATTCCAAACACTTGACGTGATTTTCTGGCTGAAAATTTTGTTTGAATTGTTGGAGTATTTTCCCCATAAAATGCCCTAGCTGAGAATTATCTCACCATGCGCAACTTCAAAAAGTATTCAACAATGCAGGAAATGCACAATGTATATTGACTCTGCTGTTATTTAAAATATATCTATACCACATTTTTAAAAATCCAATTGAGCTGAAACAGAATGAGAGCCTTGTGAGATTAGGACATTTGTATGGCTTTGCATGTTTGCTTTGCCCTAGTACTGCAGACTCTTTAAGAAAAAGAAAACATAGCATTTATAATATGTGTTTGGAATTTTTATTGTCTTAAATGTAAAAGAAAAAAAAGAAGCATATAGTTACTCATTATAGAAAATAAGGGTTTCCTATCTAAAATGTACAAATTATAAAGGGCTAAGCTTGAAAAAAAATGGTTGACATGCCTTCAAATTATTTGCTTGGAATTTAGGCATATTAGCATTTTCATGTCAGCAGCAAAGAAAATCTAACAGTCACACATAGTATTTTTTGCAGGTGAACGCTAATCAGTTCACTAAATGATGTATAAAATATCTATATGGTGACCTGTCTCCTTAATTCTAGCCACAGCACCTAAAGCTTTCATGGCTCATGATAATCTTGTCTAAAGGAAATATTGTTCTCTGTGCAATTGAAAATAGGATTATTCTAAATAATTTAACTATTATTCTTTGTTTAAAAATGGCTGTATGTGAAGAAATATGCTATTGAGTTGATAACAGACTTATAACATGAAGATATTTTAATGAAATTATATTCCCATTGACTAGGAGTACTTCCTGATTCTAAGCAGCCCAATGCATCAGAAAAGACACGATATGCGTCACCTAAACTTTGTCCCTATATTCTACAATACTAGCTTGACAAAACAAGATGGTGTATGGCATAATGGTGATCAAATACTTACTGATGGGAGCTGAAACTTCTTCCACAAGAGGAATTTATGCTTAGTATTTAAATTTTGGTTAGTGGGTGAAGAACTCATAGCCCTAGGAAGAAACTTACTACTGTTACTTAGATCAATAATTATATTGTCAAACTGTCTTCCAATTCTAAATATTGATGTCTATAATTATGCACTGCTCTCAAGATTAGAGTTACTCCTTTTTGTACTGGGCAGTGACTAATGCAGAGGCTCAAAATTGATCAAAATCCTGAGAATAAATAAACATGAATGTTCAGTCCTAACTGGGACATATATATCAATCCTCTCTTATAAGGAATATCACAGAAGAATGAGGGGAAAAACTGTTAGAGCCAGCGGGATGGAGAGCAATTCTGGGAAGTGATCTTAAGACATGGCATGGCCTTGTACTATGACCACAGTAGCTTTGGTATCCTACAGAAGGTTTGCGCTTAATAGAGGCAATCAACATTTCAGCATAGAGGGAGAAAGGGCTCCTTAGGCTCAATCCCTAGGTGAGGAGCTACTATAGTCAATGGTTCCTGGAAAAGAGGGAGCTGTGTTTCCTTGGAAGTACAGCCACTAGTGGGTTGTTCATGCTGCGGTATGTAACCTCATACCAGTGTCCAAAGGGTAGCAACAATCAGACATAGTATGATATAAACAACACAAATTTGGGCGACCTCAAGTACATAGGTAATGTAGGGGCATTTCTACATTACTATACATGGAGATGGAGGGAGATTAGTAATTGATACATTCAAATACATGTTATAATGTGTGGCTTTCTCAAATAATTGAACACTATAAAATTATATTGGAAGTACAATACATGACGTGTACATTGCACTTATGATTCTTTATTCATAAATTTTAAGAAGTAAATTTGTTAGCTATATTATCAAAATACATCCACACATAGATCATTACCAGAAACTTGTTCCTTGCCTGATCCATACTGATGGCTATTAACATCCATAGAGCTGAGAGAAACATTATTATCATAAAATATTTTAATATTATTCAGGCTGTGCATCGAGAAAGACCACAGTGGACTATTTAAGGAGACACAGACCTCTCTTAGCTGCATTGACTTTGATGTTTAATTCTTTCCTTACATCTACATACTTTAAGAGAAATTGTCCAATAAAACTCATTGTGCTGATTCTACTAAACAGAATTTATTGCCATGCAGGCATCCTGTGATATTTCTACCTTGTTTTGATTCTTTGGAAAACCTAGAATATTTTTCATTTTTTTCTACTGCTTATTTCCCTGTAGTATAACCTTAAATATGTTATTTCAATACAAAGGCACTGAATAAGTGAATTTCAGTTACGTAGAGAGGTATAGCAGAAGAAAAAATGATATAAATCCAGGCTAGATGTCAGAAGCAAACTTTTTTTTTTTTTTTTAATGCAACAGTAAATTAAAAGGACTGAACTAGAAAGAGTATAGTGGAAATAATGCCAATTAAACTGTGTACATTTTACTAATTTTAAGAAATTACTAGTATCTGTACAAAGGGGATCGATAAAAAGAAATCCACAGGACCTAATCACTCTACTTCACCTTAACTGGGGGGGGGGGGGGGGATAACGTAAACAGAAATTAACCAGAGGAAAGTTCAGCTTAAAGTCTCAATTTACTTGCCAATGCACCCAATCATGCACACCCCTTAGCCTGTGAATGATAAAACAATTTAGCCAGAATTTCATAATTAACCTGTATTGATCCCTTAAGTCAGATATACTGGTTTGTACCAGTGTTATATTAGTCATGACTTAGCTTTGAGTCACACTCAGTGAGACATCACTCACTTCCTATCTCTTGCCATAAGTGGACTTTCCATGTCTTATTATAGCATAATGACACTAATCTTTATAACTACACATTCATCTTCTTTCTCCCTTGTTATTCACTAAATTGTAAGCAGACTGAAAGCCCAGAATGTTCTTTGGCCCAAAGCAGACCCAGAAATGCTTTGCAAGATGGTGGATTCTATTAAAAAAAGTTTAATTTTTTTTAAAAAATTAATGTAAGGTAAGGGAATCTGCTTTATAGGATAAAATAAATACTTATATAGAAATAAAATCAACAGCATATTCATAATTCTACTATTATCTCAAAAAAAACACAATTTCATCATGTAGAGCTGTGGAAGACGGGGTACTGAACATGTAACTTGAACTTATAGGTGGTGCTGGGCAGGATGTGCTTGGGTTATATACAAAGTAATAATGGATCGGGGTAAGATTTATGATCAATGAAAAAATGGTATATTTTATATAGTTCTTGGTAAAAAACAATAAAATCATATTGTTATAAGTGTGTTGATAGCTCAGTTGCCAATGAAGTAAAATTAAAAAGGAACATAACAAATCTCACTTCTGTGAGGGATGGACAGACAGAGATGTAAATGTTGTCAGGTTGTTCCTGTCCCAATGAATGGGCACATATTTATGTGCATATAGGTAGCACGAAGTGGATAAAAGGGACCATTAGAAAAAAAACATTAAAAAAAAGCAAAACAAGAACATGAATTTGGAAGGGTAGGGACACTGTGTATGGGGAGTGGGACAGAGACAGTGATAAGATCAACATACATGCACTGAACTTTCAAGTAACACAAAGTATCAAAACTAATAAATAAAAATTATACTTCATAAGATTCAAAAGGTTTTGAGTTTATTACATTAATGGGGATTATTGATACATTTTTAAAATGTCTGATCTAGAATAATCTTGACTGCTGAATCCAAAGGTTTATTTTTACATAATTGTTATACACACCTGTAATGGTAGAGAGATACTACTTTACATGTTAGAGAAATAACATAAAAGCAAATTGAATAAGTCAACTAGCTAAAAACTGGGCACCAACCAGAAGACGTGTCATATGAATGAAAATAACTATCATGTGGTTTCATAAATTGGCCCTTAGAATAAGCATATTAAATAGTCAATATAACAGGCCCTGGAGGAAATTCTAAAGGCAAGTGTATGCTCTTTCTGCCATGCCATGTTGTCCCTTTACTGTTTTCTTATATGGACACTGGAATGTCCAGTACCATTAACAAACTAACTGTCCTAGCTGAGAAAAGTTATACTCACAGAAGAGTGTGTAGAGGTTACTCTTTTCTAGGTACTATAAAGGCTCTGCTGGTCTGAAATTGGACCACAGGAAAGCTATATACTTGGACCATATTAGTTTATCTCCCTGAAGAATTGTCTTCACTGAGTTGTATGTTAATATAATGCCTTCAGCTTTTATTGAAGGGGACTACAAGAAACATTAATATGAAACTCACTACAGCATTTATTGTGAACAAAATTGACATCACTTGATATAGCACCCAGCTCACCTTAACATAACAACAATTCTGATGCAGGAAAAATTTTTCTTGATAAAAATTTATTTTTTTCTCTCTTTGATTAAAAATATAACAACCCAAACATACCTACAAATTTGCTGAATAATAACTTTAGATGTGACTTATAACTTCTCCAGCTGTGAGTTGTTGTCTGTGATCCAACTAATAAAGGATATTTCAACCTAATTTCTTTCTAGTCTGATTTCCTACTTCTACTTTATAATTTTAATATAATCATAATTGTCTTACATAGCTCTTTAATAAATTTCATGATTTTTTTTTTAGAATAAGAAAATGTCAAATTTACAACAAAGGGCTTGTGAGATGACTCAGACATTAAGAACGCTGTCTACAACTTCAGAGGACATGAGTTCAATTCCCAGCACCCATGTGGCAGCTCACAACCAACACTAATTCTAGTTCTAGGGGATCTGATGCCCTCTTCTGGTTTCCATGGGCACCAGACACCCTTGGCACACAGACATACATATAGATAAAACATCTCAACACAAAATAAAATAAAAATTTAAAGTTATAAATGAAAATAAATCAATAAGTACACTTTAAAATGTGTTATCTATAAATTAACGGAGTGAATCGCACAACAGTGGCCCATTCCATATGCTTGGGTACTATATTATTATATCTATATTTTGTGTAGTTTATTATCTTGTGAATTCTCTGCCTTTGTTGCCCACTTTGAGCTTACTATCTCATACTTATAAGTGAAAAATATTTTCAGGGAATTGACCTGAAGCTAGCAATGTTTGAAAATAGAGCTAAGGTCGAGCTATGTGCTGGATGGTATGCTAGGTGCTAAAAGATAAATAGCTAATAAGAAAATCACAATTCTCTCATTTTCTAATCTAGTGGTAAAAAGTATCACTTATAATAAAACTGTAGTTTAGTAAAACTGTTAGAAATCAAAGTGCTGCCTAGTCTCTGGAAAAACAGAGGGGTTCAATTTACCTGTGTTAATCTGCAAAATTTTAGGTAAACGTATGTCATTTTAGGCGATTTAAGTCACAGAAGAAAGGAGGATATTATACCAAGAAGATGGAGCATGTAAAATATTAGAGAAAATAAAGAACATAAGATATTGAGGGAAATGACTGGGATTTGTAATAGTTTAAGCTAGAATATTGGCACCAACCCTAAGTAGCTTGTATTTCAGAATCAAAATATGTTAAATCTGTGTTCTTACCAAGTAATTTTACTCCTCAGCATTAGACTAAAGATATTCATAATCTTGTTAATTATAAATGCAAATTACTTTTATAAAATTCTTCCTCGCATTCATCATGTAAATAAACCCACAAGGAAACAACTGACTTGGACCATATTAGCCTTGAATTGCTATCTTTGATAATTAATTACAGAACTGAAAAGTTAAATGATTTGCATTATGTTTTAGATAACTTTAAGATGACAATATGTATTAAAGAAAAACTTGAGTAAAGGCAGGAAGCAGTAAATGATTTGTAAAAAATGAGATACATCATGAGATCTGTAGGAAAGATAATGAGCATGGCAGTGTAAGATATTGAGAAATATCTCCTATTTGTTGAAATGTGACTTTATGCCATGCCGCTGACTGAGGTATCACTCCCAATACGCACTTAGATCTGTGCATAGAAAAGAAAAAGGTGATTAGGTTTTATTTTCTTTGCTTGGCTGTTCTTCCTTTTACCTAGTCTTTTTTTTTCCTTGTATATGTGTAGTAAGCTGTTAATATGCTTATTTATGTAGTCATGCTTATTTATGACTAGAATATTGCCTATTCAGAATAATTTTAAGGCACCACCATTACACACTAACACTAGGCTTTCCAGTGCCTAAAAATCCCTAAGTAAATCTGAGTTGAAGTTACTGGTGCCATTTTATTGTTAAGAACATTAATTCATAAACTTTCCCACAGGATACAGTTAACCAGACACAGTCCAGAAGCAGCTACTCTACCTGAACTTTCTAAGTTCTTGACTTTTTAATTAAATAATTTCAGTTATTAATTAATTAACTAATTGCATGTATGTGGGTATTTAACTTGCCTGTATGCAGGTATACTGACTATGCTTTGCCTTAGGTATAGAGAGATGTCTGCCTGGGTGAGGGTGTTGAGAATCCAACCCTCCTCTGGAAGAGGAGCAAGTGTTATTAACTGCTGAGGCATCTCTCTTGTCCCAGCCCTTGACATTTTATCACATCTCAGCATAGATGGTTCTCAAAAGCTGCAATGTTAGAGTCAGGTGGAAACAACTAGGGAATAAGGTGATTCTATATGTGTGTGATATGCATATATATGTATATATATATGATGGGTATATATATGATGAGCACATGTATGTGATGAACATATATATGTGTGTATGTGTGTGTATGTGTGTGTATATATATATATATATATGCTAAGTAATAAAAGAAAGATGTGGTTTATAATATAGATTTGATGCTGAACTGTAAGACAAGAGTATTTGTTATGGATTTTTGAATTGGTAATATTTCAATAACTCATGCCAAATTTACTGAATATGTACAATATGTAAAATATTCTGCAGCTGACCAGAAGCAAATGATTTATTAACATAACTATGCTGTCAGTATGATGACTGGCAGACTTAAAGTAAAAATATTAAACCATAAAGAATAATAAGGATTCTCCAAAATCAGGAAAGCATATATACTTAGACTTTTAACAGGTCTCAAAAATATTGAGAAGTACTAATAAATAACATCAAAAACTGAACTGAAACTTGTGACAATAATGAGCAAGAAATATATGATTTTGACAGTAAGTGGACTATGTTTAATGTAGATTAATGTAGTATGTTTAATGTAGATTCCTGCAAATATTGCTACTACAGCCTTGAATTTGAGAACCATATTATAAACAATAAGACACAAAAAAAGCATAAAAGAGGGCCGACTTGGCTTTTTCTAGGGAACATGAGCATACTAAAGAAGCTATATGCATCTGACTCTGGGAAAGGACTTCACAATGTAGAATGAATTGTGGCATCTGCCAGGGTGTGAGCAAAGGGTACTGATATTACTAAAGCATTTCTTAATAAAAGGAGAAAATGTTGTTGAGTTGAACCCAAGACAGTATCCTCAACATAGCCTCAGAAGGCTCAGTGAGGATCCCAAGAGGAGGTGGAAAAACTTGGATGCTATTCAATTAGGGAATGTCAGTTAGGGGGCGTGCTATAGGATTATGCTCTTGTACATTGTAAATATCCCTCCCTCCTATTGGTTTAATAAACTCTCACTGGCTTGAAGGCAGACAGGAAGTGTGGGCGGGGCTATAAGACTAAGAAAACTCTGGGAAGAGGAAGAGCAGAGCAGAGATGTCAGGCAAATACAGAGGAAAGATGAAAAGGCTGCTCTGAGAAAAGGTACTAAACCACTTGGCTAATCATGGGTTAGTTTACGATTAGGGGTAAGTAATATGCCTGAGCCATTTAAACCACATGTAACTAATGTAAGACTTTGTGTGATTGTTTGGGACTCCTGGTCCAGATTTGGGGCTAGGCCAGCCAGAAACTCTTACCACGGCAAAAGGAAGAATTTTAGGGTACAGATAACTAAGAAAAGAAAGTGATTGGGAGAAGACATTTATTTTACTTCTTTGAGTGCAAAAAGGATAGTCAAATTTTCGGGTTGGAGTGGAGGGTAGCAATGACGTAAGAGATATTAAATCGGGGGGGGGGGCTCCCATTTGCTTTTATGACAAATTAAGCCTCTTCTTCAAAAGAAAATATGAATGAGGCAGAAATATGACAAAAGGTAGTTTTCAATAAGTTAAACAAGTAATAGTGGGTGGAGTAAGTCTAAGACAATAACAAGAGAGGCTTTAGTGACAGAAGAGAAAGGTTAGTTAGGGGCTAGAGGAGAGCCATGGAGCATAGGGTCTTTTAGAAGCCTTTGGATGCTCTAAAACAGAAACCTGTGTGTCCTTTTAGAATTTGACCCTTTGATCCACTTTTAGAATCATTTTTTTTTCTCATGTCACAACTGAGGTTAAAATGCTATAAATACCTATCAAGATTCCAGGGTTTGAAGGTAGATTATGCATAAATGTACAGATTTGTTGATGCTCATTTAGAAAAAATAAAAATTTGTTCAAACACTTATATGTAAAGTCTAGTAGATTCTAGACAGATTAAATTTAAGTATACATTCTTGTTTTTAAACATCCAGTAGGAACATATATCCCTAAATATTTTATGTATCAAGTTATCTATAAGACATTTATATGGATGTTCTTTGTATTGACTGACAGTATGACTGCATTCACTTGTCTTTATAAATGCCCAAAGCAGAAGAACACCTGTAGACAACTGGCTGTGAAAACTGCTGTATATCAGGGAAACCACTTAAAAATTAAATTCAATTAAGCTAAAGCAGAACTTAGTATTTAGTAAAATGTCTCCGGGAAGCTAGTCATTTCTTGGCACTTGATTTTCTTCCAACTCTAAATACCTCCTTATTTTCAAGGTAATTTAATGGAATATAGCTTCATTTTAATACTGAGATTGAATAGAGTACACGTGTAAACACACAATCATAAAGTTTTTTAGCACCTTTCAGTTAAGATAAATAGGTTCTCTTATAGGTATATGTATTTGTAATAAAAATCATTTACCCAACAACCACCTTGAAAGAGCCTATGGTGTACCATTATACTCACACCATCTATGGAGAAAGTTTATGGATAATCAATATAGTTAAAGAGAAGTAATCACATAGATAAAATGAAAATCAATTCACTATATGGAAAATGAAAACAACACAAATAAACAATAAAATGTAATGGAATCAACCAGAGGTTAAGCATATTTTATTAGATGCCTTTCTGTATCTCATCACTACTTCTGTTCAGGCAAACACAACTTAAAAATAAACTCGCTACTATAAATGAGAAAAAAGTACAAGTATTTTAATCTGTAACATTCAAGCTTTGTATCATTAAACTGTAATTTGGCATAGAAACTTAATATATAAATATGTATTCAAATAACTAAAACAAAAACAAACCACAGCAAAAGTGTCCCAAATTTTATGGAAATTCTATATATTATAGTATTTAAAGAAATTGTCCAAATAGAAATTTCTACTACTAAAAATATTTTGAGCAAATTAGTATACATACATTCTTTTCCTAAAGCAGATATAAATTTTTACAGTCAGAAATGAAACCATTGATATATCTATACACAAATATCCCATTAACCTCAGTACTTGAACCATAAAAATGCATCAATAGTCTTAAAAATTAATATTAAAAGAAAGTTTCCCCAATTAGATCCCATGAGCAATTTAAAACTTGTTGGGTATTTCAGAATCCTCGATTTTACTTATTTCATTTGGTATCAGAAGTATAAAAGTCTACCTTCACTTTTACAGAATAGTAATAGAAATGTGGATTCATGGGGAGTCATCGACCCATTGTCAGAGTTACAAATTCTTCAGTAGATGCAAGTCGTGCTCACTCAATTTTCCATGCTCTATTCTAATGCATTGTGATACATTGAAGGAAGACAGACTTGGGTTCCAATACATGTATGAGTGAGTTAAATGAGCTGTACCAAATAAACAGCTATAATAAGTTTGAGATAGTTCACTACGGAAGAGTAGAATTAAGAGACCCTACTTAATGGAGAAATTAAGAGAGAGCTTGTGTCAACACATATTGCTGGACACAGAACTCTCCAGACACGGAGGAGTGGTTTTAAGAAGTATCACTATTACAATCACCCTTAATATCAGTTTAAGGTTCATGCTACATGCTTGAATGAGTACGGAACTCTTTTCACTAGATGAGAAGGGAGTCAGAACTTACCTTGTCATTCACTACACTCTTCCCATCCCAAGCCCATCCTCTTTTGGTGAAGTAATTAACAGTTGCAAATTCAATTAGGGCGGAGAACACAAAGGCATAACAAACTGCAATAAACCAGTCCATGGCAGTGGCATAAGCCACTTTAGGGAGAGAATTCCGAGCACTGATGCTCAGTGTTGTCATTGTGAGAACAGTTGTCACTCCTGGAAAAAATGGAACAGGAACCAGAGGCACAGTCAGTGACAAGAACACAGTATCCCAAAGTTATTCTTTCTTTCTCTCAAAGCTGCTTACATTGTCATTTCTCACCACTAGGATGTGGCTGCAAACAGCACAGATTGGTTATGCTATGGGATGGTCTGATAATAATTCTGGAAATAGAGATGAGAAACAGAACCTGAAAGTGCCTTCATTTTTACTTTCTTCTACCTTGATTCCATCTTCTCTTATTACAGTTAATATTTAAAAGAAAAAATAAAAAGACTGGTAATAGTGTGGCACTGTTAATTAGGACAAAACACAGTCACTTTGGAGTGACCTGTTACTTATCAGCATTAATTTAAGAACTCATCGGCAGTCCCTCCTAATGATACTGATTTATTTTATTTAGATGAATCATGCAAAGGCACCTGAGCAAACCCACACACTAATTACAGTGCGATTATAATTGAGAAGTGATTAAAGTGTTTTGTTTTTTTTAAATTTAAGTATTGCCTCTGTATATATGGGATTAACTCTGGCTTCAAAGGAGTTTGATTTGTTTGGTATACATTTTGCCAGAAATAAAACAAGCTGCTAAGAACAGAATTTGTACAATAGAAAACTCCATTTGAAAGGAATCATAAAGCCCATTCCAAGATAAAAAATGAAAACAAAACAAAACAAAAAACCATGGAATGCTGTAGAGAGAGAGTGGGAATCAGTCTCTTCCAGGGAGACGCTCCCCAAAGGCAATCCAATCTTAAGTGCTCAGTTCTAATCAATAAACACATAAACAGTGATAAATGGAATCAAGAGGTTCTCTATCTTTCAATTTGTCTGTCTATCTTTACGTATATGCAACAGTTATTAAAGAATAAATCATAAATTTGACAGCAAGTAGAAAGATTTTAAATTAAAAGAGAGAGGTTAATGATGCAAACATACTATCCATATGTAAGATGTTTTAAATTTTTGAATTAAAGTATACTTTATTCATGTTGTCTCCCCTCTTAAAAGACAATTCCTTTCTCCTATAACTTTTTTTTTTGCTGGTGGCAAACAATTCACACTTATGAGAAGAATAAAATGATAAGTCAGCCAGGAAGTTGCAGCACAGGATTCAAAAGGCTACAAGCAAGTGAAGGTCCAAAAGAAGCAAAATTGCATACATGGGGGATATATCAAAATTGGGAAAATAAATGGCTTGAGGATGTTTCTGGTGGATACTGTAGTCACAAGGCGGGGTGAGGCCATAGTTCAAATCAAAAGTATCAAGATAGGAAGTAGGAAGATGTGCTAGATGGTTTTATGTCAATTAATACAAGATAATATCATTTGCTAGACTAAAACCCCAATTATGAAAAATGTCTCCATGAGAGCTAGCCGTTGGAAAATCTTTAGAATATTATCTTAATTAATTATTGATGGTGGATTGTCCAGCCCATTGAGGGTGATGTTATACCTGTACTGGTAATTCAGGATTCTGTAAGATACCGTGCTGAGCAAGCCATGAGGAGCAAGCCACTAAGAGGCACTCCTCTGCATCAGTTCCTGCCTTCAGGTTCTGGACCTGTTTGAGTTCCTGTCCTGACTTCCTTCAGTGATGAAAAGTGATGTGGAAGTATAAATCAAATAAACCCTGTCCTCCACAGGTTGTTTTGGTTCTGGTATTTCCTCACAGCAATAGTAACCCTAACCAAGACAAAGGAAATATACTCAAATTTTGATAATTAAAGATTTGGGAGCTATTTTATTTTTAACTTTCCCTTGGGACAAGGCAGCATTTGCTCCTTATGTAAAATAAAAATCTCTAGTAAAAAGTAATGATTATTGTATTTAATTATGAATAAATCCACAGAACATGGTGGTGACTTTTGAGATAAAATGTTGGAAAATAAACTGGCCTTACCTCCTATTGACTCATATTAAAAGCACAAAGTCAACACAATGACTCAATTTATAAAGGCATCAAGAATGATGATTCCCTGAGTTCAGTCTCTCAGATTTATGGTAGAGGGGAATGAACTATCATAAATTTGTCTTTAACCTCCATCTGCATGCGTACACACAAACACACACCCACACACACCTCCACACACAAACACCCCCCACACACCACACACACACACATACACACACACACACACACACACACAGAGAGAGAGAGAGAGAGAGAGAGAGAGAGAGAGAGAGAGAGAGAGAGAGAGAGAGACATACTAAATAAGAGTAGGTAAATATTAAAAAGATTAAAGTCATTAAAATATACTTTTACAATAGGAACAAACAATGCATCAATGCAACACATTGAAAAGTTTTAAACTGCTGGATATATTCTTTCAGTATTTTTATTTAAATGGAAAAATGGATACATTCAAATGTAAAACTCTGCGTATTCATATACCTACAATATGCAAGAATCAAAAGACATCCTCTCCTACCAGACTGTTTGCCACATTAACTTCCTTTTGTTTCCTGTTGTGGCTCACTGAGTTTGACCAAGACTGTGTGAATGCGAATGTGAAACTATCCATTGAAACATGGTGCGTTTGTTCTGTAGCTACACAACGAAGAGAGGGTCCTCCTCCCACAGAATCTACTAGCAGCTAAGAGGCTTTCTATTCAGTTGACAGAATTCTGAAGTTTATCGTCTCTATATCATTCAAATCTTTGATTTACTTACATATTTTTTATTTTCTATTTGCTAATACAAATGTAATAATTTTTGACATTAGTTAAGTCATTCACTGGTGGCATAAGAGAAACAAGACTGTATGTATTCATTTTGTTCTCTACAAATTTGATGAATATCTTTTATAGCTCTAGCATTTTGTTGCTTATTTTATTACAAGTGTCCTTTATACATAAAAATTGACTATAAGCAAATACAATTTTACTTCCTTTCTTCCATTTTGCACACCTTTTGTCTTTCCTATCTGATTTCCCTGTTAATAAACACTGTAATATTTAAGGAATTTGCAAAAAATATACATCTGTCTTGCTTATAATACTTAAAAGAATAGTTTTACTTTTTTCCTATAAACACATTATCTCTAACCTTTTCTTAGGTACTTTATAAAACTCTAAAGAAGTTCTCTGCTACTGGTGTTATTTTAGTGATTATTTTTATAATGAAAATATTTTTTATTCTGTCAAAAATTATCTACTAATTTTTTTTTCCATTTTCTAATAATAATCTTCATTGTAACAGTTAAGTTTTATATCAAGCCAATTTTGCATTCCTATGATAAATAACAGCAGTGATGCTTAATATTTTAAAACATGTCTAGTTCAGTTTTCTTGTATTGTGTTTAGAGTATTATATCAAAAATTTTAAAAATTCTGTGTGATATTTAATTTTTCTTCATTTTATTGTGCTCCATTGGTAATACAGGGAGTGTCTGAATGATTAATAGTAATTCGTCATTATTTGGTAGAAAACACTAAAGATGCTCTTTGATGTTGAACTTTGCTAGACTGAAAGTTTTTCATTCCAAGGATGATAGCTTTATTTACCATAAGTTTTTTCATGGTACAATATCAATTTTGGCAACAGTTTTGTTTTTTTCTAAATTTACCTATTTAAGTTTCCAAACTCTCAGCATATAACAGTTAACAAAATAATCACGTGACTTTTTGTCTTTTTTAGTCACTAGTAATATCCTCCATGCACGGACGCGTGTGTGTGCACACACACACACACACACACACACACACACACACACACACACACACACACACACACCGGTGATATAGCACTTGGGCTGAAGACACATCACACTTAGACACAGGACTGGGACTGGGACGATTCATACTGGATCTGGCATGAAAGCCCTCTTCCCTGCAGCCTTGCTATGTGGTCTCAGAAAATACTATGAGAATTGCCAGAGAAGGGAAGAAACTAAAAATCCCACACAGCTCCAGTACTTATGAATCACAGCAATTACTAGCACAGTACAATAAGAATAAAGGAGCAATAACTGGTGTTTGACGGTTGGTGGTAACAAACAGTTGTCTAATTGAACTTAAGGCCTACTCAACTGGAAGGAAATCCTATTTTGTACTGAAAACCTAGTCAGCTTCCCAAGAATATTTAAGTCAGGAACATTAGAAAAGACTCCACTGCAACCAATTTGCTAGTGTAGGACAATTCCTTCCTGTATACAAAATCTTATCCTTATACCCACCAATAAGTGGAGATAACACCCCTCATCAGAAAGACAGAACAAAGAAAACACACACACACACACACACACACACACACACACACACACACACACACAAGTAACTACTTACAACAAGTGGAGACCATTCTGGAAAACCACAACTGAACACAGTTCACACATCAGCATAAGCAGCCGGCCCCAAGTGATTTTAGATACCTGAGATCTCTCTCTTTCATTTGTGATCAAGCTACCTAAAATGTAATGGATTTTTTTATCATTTTTTTTAAAAGCTGAATCTTTTAATATTCTATTTTTTTTACCTTTATACTCTCTCCGTATTTCACTAACAGAATATATTAAGGTAGTACATATTAAGGTAATGTGAAATTCTAATTGAGGGCAAGCCAGCAAAAACATAGAAGGTAAATGATCAAAGACATAGATAGAGAAGAGAATGGAAGATGGAAGAGAGAGAGAGTGAAAGACCCAGGTAGAGAGAGAGAGTTCTAGGCTTGTCCTTTAATAGCCCTCGCTTTATGTCTCACTATCGATTTTTTTCAGGAAGCATTCCTAACCACTCTGATGTTATCCATTATTAGACTCTCATTAGAGGCCAAGCCAATGGATCCAATTCACCTTAGACATTCAGCCTGAAAAATAGGAATGTTCTTTATCTATAAAGTATATGGACACCTATTCTGTTAAAAGAAACAGAGAACAACCTGATACTTTTAAACAGTGTATTTTCAGCTACTTTCTTAGTGGTTTCCTTGCACATTAAAATTTGTAATAACTTAGATTAATGTCACTAAATATGAACAGCTTATACATTTTTGGCTTGCTATAACTCCATCAAAAATTATACCATTATATCTTTATGCTTCTTTGATATGGATATGTAACTCTCAATTAACTTCAAAGTCTGTGTAAAATAAGATGCCAAAGAAAAAATATTTTGAAACTACATTTTACAATTGCTCATAGTAATATTCACTGTTGCTCCATATGTCTTCTGTGGATTTGTATTATTATCCAGTGTTGTTTCATTCAGGTTGCTGATATCTTCCCAAATTTTGCTAAAGACAATATTTACTCTGCTTTTGTGTATCTAAAGTTAAGTAGAAGCTGAGAATACACTCTGACATATCATATATATCTTTATTTTCATAATTTCACTATTTTTATGGTTGTAATTACTCTGAAATAATATTAGCTTTCTAAATTTAATTTTGACTCAGAATTATTAGGTTAGGATTACAGTTTTTTAACACACTGAATATGAGATCACAATGTCTTCTGGTCATTATAATTATTCATAATTGTAAAATAACAATTATATGGAGTGCTTGTTTTATGTGAAACAACAATTTTGCTTCTTCATATTTTTAATGTATTATCTTAATATCATGTATTATATTGACATCTTATTTTGGGACCACTAAAATCTGTTAGATTGGTAGACATCTATATTATTGATGACAGTCTTCCTTTAACACCTAAAAGTAGAAACAACATAATCTTTCTCAAGCATCTCTACATATATTTTACTACTACACCCAAACACTATTTTGTCAACATTCAGAATGGAAACCTATGAATATTCTCTATATACATTGTTCAGCTTGTGTGAACTCTTAAGGTCAAGCAGAAGTGAGAACATAAGAGTTTTGCTTAGGTTTCTCCTAAGCACATTTATAATCTTGGCATCATGTGTCCTTAACAGACTCCAAGAAATGTGTCAGTTCTTTTTCACAGTTATGCACAGTTATTCTCCAGCCTTTTCCCTCACAACTTTTCTTGTTAATATATATATATATATATATCCATTGAAACAGTCTAAACTCTAAAGTCTCTGCCTGTAAATGACTTCCATGGATATCCCTACTCACCAGATTCTACCATTGACATCAGAGAAGTTTGGAGTTGGAAAAACAAATGCGCATCTTTGGGGGAGACCTACAGTGACTCACCATAAAGTCTATACAATGGTTACTAATTTTTGTATATAAATAGGTGTGTGTGTGTGTGTGTGTGTGTGTGTGTGTGTGTGTGTGTGTGTGTGTGTGTGCCTGCGCGCATGTGTGTGTGCATGCATTGTATGCATGAGTTCACCTTTGTCTGCACTGTGGAAGATACATTAGGTGTCTCTTTCCTCTAACCTATGAACACTGTAGTTTTTGAGACTCGTGTCACATTGAATCTCATCCAAGGTATTCAAAAACCTAATTGGCCAATGAACCTCAGTAAATTACCCTTCCTCTACTTCTCGGTATTGAGCACTCAGACAACTTGCTTATACATGAGGATCTGAACTCACTTTATCTCATGGCAAGGATTTTATTCACAAAGGCATTCCTCCATTCCTCTCAGTATCTTTGAATGATATGATTTTCTTTCTCTAGTTTCAAGAAGGCAAGCTATTATTTTTATGATTTACATATAGCTGGGATCTGAGAAATGAGACTACACACTATATCACATCACTTTAACGCTTATTATTCTCTACAAGATTCAACTGTTTCTTCCTTAAATAAGTATGTCCTGAATTGTTACAACTAGGAATATCTTAAGTTCTGAAAATGTTAATTTTTATGAATTTTTCTAGTCTTAAAATTTTTTGATGCAAAGTATGATAATTACAGAACTATATTTCATTGATTTCAGGTTACCCTGTGATTCTGCAATTCTCTATCTAGATAAAACAATGCCACATACGTAGATCACGCTTTAACAAGGGGATAGACTCTTAGATAGCCACACATGTAGACTTCCTAAATTGTAATCAATGTTTGTAAGCTGGGAGTCATTTTTTTCCATATTTTTCTCTAGCTCATTTAATTTTATTTTATTTGTTTATTAAAATTTTAAATGAAATGTAACTTCTTCATCTTCCTTCTTTTCTCACCTCACTCACTCCTTCCTCAAGGTCCACTCATGTCCTGCCACTCACTCCATCTTAAACTGAAAACTGCTCTCTCTCTCTCTCTCTCTCTCTCTCTCTCTCTCTCTCTCTCTCCCCCCTCTCTCTAACATACACACACACACACACACACACACACACACACACACACACACACAAACACACACACACAAACACACACAAGCTTCTGAATCCAGTAGCATAGCTTGTTTGTATATGATTTCAATGTTGACCACTCTGAATTGGATAACCAACTAGAGGCTCATCCATAGAAGAAACTAATTTTCTCTTCTTGAAGATTTCTTAGTTGCCTGTGATTCTTTGCCTACAGGTAGGACTGTATAAGCTTCCATCCCTCCACTTGAGTATTCCTCTTGGTGTTTCCACTGCCCAAGTCCTGTTTAGGTAACTATATTGTTGAAGAATCTCCTTTGTCAATTTTAGGAGACACAATCTAACAGAATGATTCCTGTTGTTGTGTTGAAGCTGGGTGGAGACTGTCAGTATATCTCTACTGTATGATCTATTGTGGTTTCCTACAATGGTTTCCGTCTTCTGCAAGGAGAATCTTCTTTTATCTGAGCTAAAAGAAACACTTATATGTGGGTATAACCATATGTTCTAGAATGAAACTAACAAGTATGCTGGTCTAGTACCACTGCAGTAAAGATTATCCTCCAATATCTGTGACCTCACTAGTCCTGGACAGCTGGTAAGTTCCTAGAACCACTCATGATTTCCCTTCTATTGAGGAGGCTTTGTATTTAACTGACAGCTGTCAGTTAACGTCAAGTATGATAGTCACTATTTCACCCTTAGAGATAGCTTTCCATGCTATTCATTGTGGGCTACTTGTCTTAGTAGAGCAGGGCTGTGTATGTATGTGTGTCTCTGTGTGAGTGTGTGGATCCGTGTGTGTATGTTTATGTGTGGGGGAGTGCATATGTGTGTGTTCTTGTGTGTACACATATGTGTGTGTGTATCGGTATGTGTGACTGTGTATGTGTGTGTGTGTATGTGTGTGTGTGTTTGAGTGTGTAGATGCATGTGTGTGTGCATGTGTGTTGATGGTTTTCCTTCCTTGACAGCTCCTATATTATCCTGGTAGCTAGACTACAGGAAGGAGGCTCTCAGATTGGATACTGCTCAAACCTTCGGAGTTCTGCGTTCAGCAATCAAGATTTACATACTTTAACCTCTGATAGGGAACTAAGGGAAGCTCCAACAGTGTGCATTGTTCTGGAAGAAATATGGGATGATCTTATCTATAATTCAAGTGGAGGCATCTCACATCTGATAGTGGAAATATGGTTCTTCTTTCGGTCCACATGTCATCTTCATTTAAGAAATTAATTTTTTAAATTATTAAATAAAATATATTGACATACACATACAAAATTAGAGATTTAGATGTATATCTTCTGAGTATACTATCCAGGACTGATTTCCCACTTCCTTTTTATGCTTTTTTAAAAAATAGGAAAGGACAAGAGAAATGGCTCAGGGGTTAAGAAAATGTGATGTTCATACAGAAGATTTGAGTTCAATGCCTGACACAACATGGAAGTTATCTACAGTTATCTACAATTCCAGTTGTGAAGAATTCAACATCCTATTCTGGCCTTCACAGGCACCAGATATGCAAGTGGTATTCATACATACAGTATGCAAGACACATAAAAATAAATAAATATAGATATAAAAATAAAGTTTGATGGAGATATGAAGAGAATAAAATACAAAATACTGCAAGAACATTTTCTGAGATGATAACACTATTAATCTGTGCTAACAGATACACAAAGAAGTTTATCAATTTTTATAAGTTTTTTTCTTACAGTAAATCTCCTTTACATTTTGTTTGTGGTTTGGGGGCTTTTTGTTCTATTTTTTCTTTGCTTAGAACAAATGAATTAACTTTAAAAGGGTCATTTACTACCATCTTTCATTCCCAATTAATTATTGCTTCTCACAATTAATTGGCAGGTTAATATTCACTGACAATAAACAAATTCGTAAATGCAAAATGCAGTTAAGTAAAAAGAGGTCCAGAGAGTGATCTAAGAGAGAAATATGGTATAGGGTATATGAAGTAAGAAATGGGAAAAACTGGATGGGGCTTTAGTTAGATAGTAGGAGTAACAGCAAAACAGAAGAAAGAGGAAGAAATACAATAACCCTATAGATGATAGATAATGCCTAAAGAAATTATATTTTCTATAGAAACATGTACTATGTATATATATATATATATATATATATATATATATATATATATGTATATTACATCTGTATAAGTATACATATATCCATTTTTATGTATGTATGCCATGTGGGCTTCCAGTGTTTCACAGAAAATCTCCGATTAGCAAAACTCCTAGTACCAAGAAAACTTCCTTCAAAGTATAGGTCAGATTAGTCCAATTAACTCACAAATCACTATAGCTGTTTCCTTTGGTTGCTTGTCAAAGATTGAAGGGAAGCCTCTATCAGGAAATACATCACAAACCTCTGGCACAGACTTTGAAGATTTGAACCTGATCAAATGTGAGAGCCTCCATCCTGCAGTCTAGCTTCCATAGTACCAGAAAGTAGTATGTGAGCTGCCAAGGGAGGGAAGCCATCAACAGTCTTATCTTGCTTAAAAAACAATGAACCCTAACGATGTCCAGCACGGTAAGCCATCCCTGTTTGCAACAATGACAGTCATATATTCATGGTAACTGACTGCTGCCGTTTAGACTGAGACCTGCTAAACAAGAGGAAAGTCATGACTTTTCTATAAGTTTAGCCAACTAGCAGAGCTAGTACAGTAATGGGTTTTCAGAGAAGAAACATTATCACCACTTTACTATACCGTCACAATTCCTCACTACATCTAGAACTTCAGCTTATACCCATAGATAAGTGGATCTTTCATCACATAGCAAAGAAACTTCTCTTTGCAACAAATGGAGACTATTACAGAAAACTAAGTGGTATACTGCAGTGATCAACGGGTGGTGAGAAGCCCAGGGCTCAGTGGATACATCTGCAATACAGCTCCCACACCTAAGGGTTAGTCTAGCTACATCACAGAAGAGGAGGCAGGAAGAGGGTAACACTCGGAGAAACAGAAAATCAGCAGTGGGATTGCTTCTTCTAGAAATTACAAGAAAACTGTACCTATTACAGCTCAACCATCCAGCCACCTAAACAAGACCTAGGCAATAGCAATGTCCTTGTTTTGACATTGTAAGGCAACTAAAGATTGCTGAGAGATAGAATGTGGAAATTCCCTGAGGATGAGCCCTAGTTGGCTATCTAATGCAGAATGGCCAACCTTGAAATCATATACACATAAGTCACACTGTGTAGATTCAGAAGCTTCTAGGATTTATATTTACATGTACATGCACACACATGCGCAGATATATACGTATCTGTAATTATCATAATCAAAGAAAAAGAGGCCATCAAATTGTCAGCATGTTGGGGATGTGTCTGAGATGGCTTGGAGGAAGAATTTTAAGTGGTTGGAGGGAAGAAATAGAAAATTGATGTAATTATATTTTCATTAATTTTTATAAAGTATCATTCAAGTTCAAATGATCGAGAATCATAAGCTCAGTTTTCTTTCAAAGCTTGTACTCAGGGCTTAAAACTAGTGACAGGTCCATTCATTGAACTGAATACACCATGACAGCAGATTCAGTACGAATCTTCTGTTCTGCCATTAGCTTTTTACCATATTCAAATCTCTCCTCTATGTACCTCTTTACTTTCAAAAGGTTTTTGAATTTGACTATGACAGTGCTAAGTTCATCTGCAAAGTGCCTTCCTCCTGCCCTTCCTCCATCTCTCCCTTTTTCCCTTTCACTAGGAGGATAACATTTTCATATGCCAGCTTTTCTGTCTAATGGTTCAGCCCAGATGGTTCTCATTACAACTCAAACAGAAAGAGCTGAACATTAAGAAGTGATGCACTTATCTGGAAAGCTAAAATCTCAGTGTCTTTCAACAATGGCATCCTGCTAGCTCATCATGCACTGTGTAAATGACTGTTCTAAAACACTGCTTCAGGGTTCCTCCTTCTCACCTTGGTGTGACCTCTGCAGAACACTGTCTTCCCTAGGAGAAGTACATCTTTCTCAGTAAAACAAAAAGACAAGTATCCTAAAGTGCTCCATCACTGAAAATGCCTGCATATACATGAGATATGTGGGTAATGCTGATGACAGAGGCCACATCTAGCCCCTCCTTTTTATGTGACTAGTTTCAATGTATGTTACAGTTTGAAAAGTAAAAAAACTTTGTGTGTTTGTTTGCTATTTCCCTCCTGGCATTTGTGTAAACGGTCTATAAACAAGGAAACTCTAAATTCTGGGATGAATATTTGTTGAATAAGAAAGTCAAACCAGAGAAAGTGGCTTCAACACTGGCCAAGGACAAGCCACCACCGCCAGATGTCTGAGCTGCAATCTGAGACCTTGGAGAATTTTTTTCACATCTTTTGTTTTAATCAATTTCTTTCTGTTTTAAGTAAGGATTAAAATTTTGTTTGAGTGTTGCTCTTGAAACCCAACTCATAGAATGCGAAGCTGGCTCTTATATTTTCAAAAGATTCACATATGCTTATGAAGGAAAAATTACGTCCTGTAAGTGAATTCACAAAATTAAATAATAAAGATAATGTAAAAATGACACGTGTGAGTGCGTGTGTGTTTATGTGGGTGTGAAGGAAAAAGAGAAATGTAGACAGAATACAGAGACAGGAAGAAGGAGAGGAAGAGGGTAGAAAGAGAGATGGGGAGAGAGTGGAGGGTTAGTATGTGTAGTAGAAGCTAAGAAAGAGAAGTCTCAACAATCAGAAACAAAATCTCCAATAGGAGAAATGTAATATTGCTTGATACCACCTGCTGGTTACTGCCAGAAATGACAGAATCAGGAGTCAGATAAAAATTTTATTTCTGTCTTTTTTCACCACAGTGAGCAATAAATACTCAACTCTTTCTCAAACATAATAATGTTTAGACTACATTACTACCACACTGAGAAAGGTTATAACTGTAACTTACACCTCCCCTACACCTGTCCAGTAAAACATTGAGGCTTCTGTATGTTAGGTATAATTTAGGTATTTATCTTTGTGTTAAAACATAGTTATTTCATACTATCCTAATTCAAACTTTATGAGAACATAAAAACTGTTATGATCTAGAAGGTCCTATGCACAGCTTGTACAGTCACAAGATGATTGCAGGGTTGACATGTTATTTTTCTGGTTTATGTGAGTGGGACACAGATTTATTACATCCAAATCTCATTTTCAGACTGGAACACTTTGCTTCTTAAAGCTCTCTTTTCAGTGCCAGTGTCCACAACCTAAATGACACTAATTTCAGATTTTAGATTCAATTGCTGAGGAATAAATATTTTGTCAATTCAGATAAATATACATGCGTTTGCTTGAACTTCACTTTCCTCTGGCACACATTCCTCTCTTTTAGATTTGATAGCTCATATTACTTCATGTAACGAATGATTATTTAAATAACTGATAGCAACTTCTGAAGGCATGTATGAGCACACAATTCGCCAAGAACAAAGCTTTTGCTCTCTCAGTGGCCAGAGTGGGCAAGTTATGAACACTGTAGTATGCTGAGGTCAAGGTTCAGAGTCCATGCACTCTTTTCCTTGAGCTCATCTTTGACCAGTCTTATACATCTGTCAATCATCTCATGTCCTGCTCAGTTTGCCTACTCATTTGCACAACTATATCCTAGTCACTTGTGTAGAGTATAGCCTATCTGTCTTCTCTCTAAAATGCAAAAAGATGCCTAGAATAATTTAGAAACGTACTATACAATTATTGAATAAATAAATATTCAATTTTGGGAGCTTACAAAATCAAGAACAACCACTGGTGAAACCATAGGAAAAAGGAGCTAGGCCCTCCAAGGGTAGGCAACTGTTGACTGGCATGGGCAGTATGTGGAGCCTCGAGGGGTGGGATCAGACTGTGTTTCTATGTGAGGGCTGGCACCTTGGAGCCCATTCCTTGCAGAGACTCACCTAACCCAGTCCTGACATTGGAATGAGGGTATCGGACTTGCCTGGAATGGATGGATGTGCCATGCTGAGCTGACCCACCTTGGGACTTCTTGCCCATTTTGGGGGAGGGGAGAGGCTGAAGGCTGACTGGGAAAGATTGCGAGGAGAGGAGGGAAGGGGGAGCAGGGGGAGTGCATGAAAAAAATAAATTAATTAATAAAAGAAGAAATTCTTAATTTGGAGTTTACAAAATGTATTTTGTAAAATTACATTTCTTTTTGATGTATTCTTTAAAATGTTTTGAATGTCTTTTGTTTCCTTTTGCATAAACTTAAATTTTCTTTTGAATATTAAAAGAGAAACTAACAGTTTATTAAAAATTAATTAAACGTGAATTAATATAAAGACTTATTTACAATGTGAATCTTCCCAACCCGAGAGTTAAATATACCTTTCCATTTAATGAAGTAAACTTCATCATTTAGGAGTGTTTTCCCCAAATTATTCACATATCTCTCACTAAGCATGTGTCTTTCTTGTTGTTATTTAAAATACTGTCTCCTCAGAGATCCATAGTTAATCACCCAGCTGAGCTCCTGGTCAAGTTATTTCTTCTTTCATGGGGGAATCCCCACTTTCTAGACATTGTGGAGAAAAGTCAGATGAATTCTCCCAGAAATATTAAAAGGTAAGAACACAAATATTTTCTACACTATTATTGGCAAGCTGCTTGAAAACCCATAAGGGTAGTCTATCTGGCCAGCAGGTTTGCCAGGACTACAGCAAAGAAATAGGTGGTAGCGAGTAAAATAATATTTTTAAGAAATCAACTAGCTAAGTAGATAACATATGAAAGACTTAAAGACACAGAAACAAAGCATCCAGGAGGAATAGAAAGAAGGATACAGGGAAGAGAAAAAGTAGGTTTCAAGCAAGGCCAAGGCATTAAGGACCAAATTCAAGATTACTTCAAATGCTTTCTCTATAACCATGTTGATTGCTTTGGTTTTGGTTTTCATTTTCTTATGCAATAGCCCCCACCAAGATACTTTGAATGCATTTTGCTTAGTGTACTTTTCAATACACAGGTAGATTTATTTATTTAGTTTTAGATAGATGCCTTACGATGCACACTTGGCTGGTGCACAAACTTATACAGACCAAGCTTGCTCAAATTTTCTGTGATATGGTCTTCCGGAAGTTCTTCATAAATTTATACTTATTGCTCCTCTCGAGGTTTCTCTGAGTTGGTTTCTGTGATTTGGTTTGTAATTCATATTCCCAAGTTCTTTGTCATTATTAATTTAAATATTTATGTTATAGCTTCCTTCCTTCTTTTTTTTTAGTTTCAACTATGAATATTTAATATATTTTGAAGTTATAGTGTTTCTATGATTTTACAACTAGTGTTTAATTTTTATTTATGTTTTAATAATACTTCAGTAACTTTACAACCAACTATACATGGAAACTCACCAGTCTTTTCTTTATCCAGTTTCCTGCTGAACCCAGTCCTTGAATTTTGCTTCCATACTGTGTTTTAATTCCAATGCTTCCTGTTGTTACTTTTAATTTTCTCTTTGCTCTTGGGAATTCATGCATGCACACAATAAAATCTATGTTTCCTTATATTATTACTGAGTCACATCCCTCTGCCCGCATTACCCAGCTCTTCTTTGTCCATTCTATTTTCCAATCTATTAAATATTAATGTCTGTATCAAACATAGTTTCCACTTCCCATTTGGCAACTCTAACAACTAAACCATGGCTTTGTATCTTTTGTTTCTGTTTTTAGTTTACTTTCCATCATATCATGCAATTTTGTTGTTATTGGAAACCATAATGCATTGGAGAATGGGAACTGAGGTAGACTTGAAGTGTAGCCTTTACATTAATTTTTCTAGATTATTTTTTGCTGTGTTGTGTGAATAATACCTGCTGTAATTAAATGCACCACTTGAGATGAATTTCTGAGTGTTCCATTTATCTATCTACAGACTTCAATACTTTTCATAAGGTCTGTGTCTCTCAATTCTACCATGTGTAAGCCGCAGATGTACTGCTAAGTCCAGTGAAACTGTGATGGGAAAATAAAGGGAGGGCTCTAGTCTGTGAGCTGCTGACTATACCTCACTTCTTGTGGACCTATGTTCCAGGTTACAACTGTCACAAATGGTTTTCTATTTTCCTTGCTGCTTAACTAGCTACTGCATTCATATCATGCTTCAATGAAGTCCTGATTGCCGTAGCTATGTGTCATTTCACTTTTTGGTTAAGTAAGTAAAGCTATATGAGCTAGATAGAAAATTCTATTTCTATCACCAAGAGAGTCCCTGGCCAAGCAAGGGTGTTCTTCTGAAGTTTTGGCTATGAATGAGGGTCTAGGCAAAGTTCAGAATGATTTGCTGCTCTGACTCTAGCCATATTTCTAAGATCTTTCTTGAGTATCAAGTAAAGGCTCTTAGTTACAGTCCATGAACATATGCTATGCAGAAAGAATAATGCCTCTTAAGCGTCTCATTCTCACACTAGCAGATTCAGTTCCAAGCAATTCATCAAAATTACTATGAAAACATTCCAACAAGCATCTGGCTCCCACAGCTTCTCTCCCAGGTAAGAGATCTTGGCTGTGTCACTCTGCGTTTGCCAGTCTCTTTACAATTTGGGACGACACTTTGGCTGTCATCCTGGTTCACTTGTAAGTGCGATGACACACCCTAGTCTTTATTTCATTCAGTTTTAGTTTGTTGTAAGAATGGGAAAGAGAGATTGCAAACTCTGAAGATGTAAGCCCTGAAATCTGAAGTTCAATCTCAGACCATAATACATGATTTTTAAAATGGCATCCCTATTATTAGTCAGATGCCTGGTATTTATTCCTGGGAGTTTTTATTTTGTTCTAGGTATTTGTGACTGATTTATAATCTGAAAATCTGCATGAAAGCTTACTTATAAGTAATAACCTGATATAATGTAGGCAACTTTTAAGCATAAAAGAGTAAGTTAGTATCAGCTATAATGGTAAGAAAAATTCACAAATATTTAACTGTGGCCAGGAAATTTAAGTATGAAAGTCAGATATTCTAGTAAGATGCTGTAATGATATCTTAATCTTAAGAGGCAGCCCATGAAATCATATAAAATTAATTTTAATAAATTATATTATAAGGTTGATATGTGATAGTTTTTTCTAGTGCTGTTTTCAAATAATTGATTAAAAAAGAAAATTTAAGAAATCAAAGTATTATTACTATTATTTTCATTTAATAAATAAACTTTCCTCGTCCCCATTCAAAGCTCCAAATGCCTTGATTACTCTTTGTGAAAAATCATGGACCATAAAAATAATTGTAATGCTTTCATAAGAAACTTTAACAAAATTATACGAGCACTAAAATATATTACTTAAGTATTTAACATCTATGCTGATATCAACTCTTAAATTTGAAAGACATTAAGACTTTCAAAAATAAAATGTTTGCTCACAGTGAATTTGAACTGAAGTAACACTGATACACATACAGATTCGTGGTAATCTTGGAACTCAAATATTAGCAGAGACTCAAGATATCTGATTGAGAATGGGCTTTGTATTCCCATTCTGCTGTGAGGGATTTTTGTGTTGGCAGAAAGTATTTTTCATATTATCATAGTATAATGAGCCAAATGTGATGAGTTTCTTTCTCTATCCCTTACCTAAGACTGCTAAGTCTCTGAAGACAGGTATCTGAGTTTTGCTTAACATTGCACCTGAAAAGTCAATCACAGTGCCTGGCAAGCATGACTTCTTTAAATTGAATGAATGAATAAATATAATATACAAGGCAGAGCACCTACTTTTATGCATAGAAATGTATAAATATGTAAACATCTTTTACAGATTTGGAATTCAAACCTAAAGGTTTGCTTTTCCCTGAGTTCACTGTGTAATTCACACACAAAAACACACTCTCACATACACTCATATGCATACAAGCACGCATACACAGGGGTAGAGGAAGAGATAGAAAGTGAGATGAAAGTGTAGTGGGATGAAAGCCTCCCTCAATAACTCCTGAGTGCCACCACATGAGAGGTTATAGATAGTCCAGAAACCACCGGCAGATGGAAGCACGTGGAAAAATTCAAAATTCTTGGTCAAATTAATCCAAAAGTAAGTATTTTGTTTGCTTGCTTTTATTTCTTAGTGCAACATTGTTGTAACCTCTGAAGTTATCTTTAATGTATTAACAGATGCAGCTCATATAATGTATTCACAAGAAAACTGGGGTGAACTGACCTTAAGAATCCTACTAAAAATCAAAGTGCTATCAAGTAGCAAACGTAAGACCCAAATTCAGACAGCCTGACCTGAAACCCCACACTCTTTCCCAAAAATTTAAATGCATTTTCTTTCAAAATCACTTATAGGTTCATAACATATATGAATAAATTTTTTGGAGTTCTGGGAGCCTGAAAGGAGCATGGCCAGACACCATTAAGAAGCTGCCAGGACATTGAGCTGGACCCTGTTTTGTTCCTGTGTTCTTGGATAGCAGATCAGCATCCCCAGTGTGGGACAGCTCCTATCTCCAAGATTGTCATAGGGTTCGGTTTGTATTACGAGTGTTCATATACTCCTTGATAAACATTAATCATTTAAAAACTTGTTTAACCTTGCACTTTATTCGTGAAGCCTCTAAGGTCTCTATTGTCATAAGGACATAGAATTCATAGAGTAATCTTAATTGCCTGGGAAATGCCTATACCTGGACAAATAAATGAGCATTAAAGTGAAATTGAGTCTTCTATCTGCTTCTGTAGGTAACCCAGATTAATTACATCAATAAACATCATTTGAAGTTACATAAGATGATGGCTTTTGCACAAGACCTGCAGCTACTTCACAGTAAACCTTGCTACATGAAAAAAATGGAACTGATGCTTTTTTGGATGGTGGGTGGGTAGAATAAGTCCATGTGCCTTACCCAGCTACTGTTAAGCTCTCCTCGCTTCCCCCTTTCTTACTGTATCTCAATGACTTTGTCTCTACAATGAGGGTTGGAAGATGTATTTTACAGATTTTGAATGACAAGTGCAAATAACTTATGGAGAATCCATTTAATTCAGATTTGTGGCGCTTCTGTTTGTTTGTTTATTCTGCTCCTTGGCCCCCTCCATAAGTGGTGGATAAAGGAGCTGAGAATGCAAAGGAAGGATGTAAGATCCCCACCTAGTGGTAGACTGAGAAAACCAAAGAACACTGAATGTATAAAAGGCTTCCAAAAAGCCTCAGGCATTTTATTTTTTAGGTGTTTATTTTCTACTTGGAGAAAGAATTTAACATGGATTATCAGAAGGAGAGTGGCAATCTTTCTACTGGTTTCTTCTCCATTCTCCCATTGTTTCTACAAACCTGAGAATCTTTTCAAAACATATCTGTAATGCTGGATTAATTAAACCATTAATATTCATGACTGATCTATTTTGTTCATAAATGCCTCAAAGGACATGATTCAGCTCTGTAATTAGGCATAATTTGATAGCCAGTTGCTATCAAATGGATCCCTCATTGCCATTATCACTTAAAACTAAACTTTAGAAAACATAACCTGTGAGCTCCTAGTGTATCTTATCAAAAAGGTAATATCTGAAAATTTAGCCTGGCTCACATCTAATCTGAGGATTCCTGATATGAGTATTGTTCAGGGCTTCCCGTATTAAACTAAGACTAGATGGAGAAATAGTCAAATGCAGATGCCTGGGACACCTGCTCTTCTTTACCTTATACAGTTAAACATGGTGTGACTCCTGCTAAATTTCACAGTAATATTGTAATTTTCTGAGTTTAAGATAAAATAATACATTTGGCACCATGACCAGAAGACAGTAAAAGAACAGTAGACCAACATAGGGAGCCTTTTGATGTACAAAATCCCTACTGCTATCAAATTCATTTTCTGTTTAATTCTTATAAGTTGCATTGCCACAAAATACAAGGTAAATGTGGAAATGTTAATCATTTGTGAGACTTTTATAACTCCCTAAGGTGATTTAGCTAAAGAAATATTATGTTATTTGTGATGAACAATGTATTAAAAAATTTTATCACAAAGAAATCATCCAATTAGAAACTATTTCCTTGAAATGAAAACACATTTGAACATCACTAGTAGCTTTTATAATTAAAAAAAAATGAAAACCTAAAAATGCACCTTCAAAAGTTTGTTGCAATAGAATAAACATATAACACTATAATAATGACATGCACCTAAAAACAGGAAGAGTCAGAGTAGTGGAAATGTTTTCCTCTAACTATAATTTCGAAGTGTAAGTGCTGAAAACAAAAGCTACACTTCTAAGCCTAAGTCAAAGTAAAGGCAAAGGAGCAATCAGGATGACAGCCGTCTTTGGGAGGATGAAGCAGGAGAAAGGATCCTTCATGGTTTACGTGCTCTTCATAATGAAACCTGAACCAATAAAATAAAGTCACAGAAAGAAAAAAAAAACTTCAACACCTCGTCTTCCTTATGCCCTCTATAACATTATAAATATTTCATAGAGGATGTCCAAGACAAAATGTGCTGACCAAATGTTTCCAGAGTATGTTTAAGACAATTGTCAAATTATATTCAGATTATACTGACTTTCTAATAACTATAATGAATCAAGTATGTGTAATTACATGATTAGAGATGGCTTAACTAGGGTAATTTTGCTCTATGATGCAAACTATAAAATTTGAACAAGAGGGATGAGATTGTTAAAACTTATTTTAATAAATCAATCTTGGTCTAGGAATAGATAGTAAAACTCCAGCTATAGTGCATGGCACACAGAAAGTCTCAAAAGTCATCTGGTAGCAGGAAGCAGTGATGATGAGGATTTAGATCTTAGCATTGGCCTCAAGTTCTGGCATGATTTTAGTAAACATGATTGTCAAAATATAAATATAATACATTTATACATATATATATATATATATATATATATATATATATTTACCAATTGCTGTTTTGGTGTGAACCTGGTGTTTGATAATAGAAAAGGGGTTTTGGAAAGATTACACAAGTTATAGGCCTCTGTATAACTTGGTGGATCCATTTTCTAGTCTGCATAAAGGAAGGCAATGTTGCTGTTATATCTAGGAAATTGTTTCCAGAATTAAACAAGAAAAAAATTTGACAAACTGTTGTAAAAGTTTTTGGCCTGGCCTAGCCATACAGTCCAGACCTGTCCACCACTGCTTAGCCCCCCCCCCCCCAATTAACTCAGACATTTATATTAACTACTTGCTGCATGGCCTTTAACTCAGACATATTGCAAGATAGTTCTTGCATCATAATCTAATCCATTTCCGTCAATCGGTCTTGCCACATGGCCCATGGCTTACCTATTTTTTTACATCTTGCTTCTTGGGCTTCTGGATCATGTCTCTCTTGATTCTGCCCTCCTTCTCCTTTATTTATGCTCAGATTTCCCTTCCTGCTTCTAAGATACCCTGCTATATGCCAAAAAGTCCCTTTATTAACCAATGATATTCACAGATAAAGACATCCCACATCAACAAACCTAGCTCAACATATGGTATCAATGGGGTTTTCATACATAATATTGTTTTGAGCTATAATGTGACTGGTTGAAATTTTTAAGTGATTATGTCTATTTTACGTTAATATTTACAAGCCTGTTTCTAAATCTCTAATTAATACAAAGTTGACCAACAACAATAGCATATACATTTATCTATCTTCTTATGACCTTAGTAAAATGTGATAATACTTCATTTATGTTCATAAATTATAGGTAGGCTCCCTATATTACTAACAAATCATCTCATCCTGGCCTAAAAGTTGGAAGGCTCTCTAATTTTCCTTGCCATAGCTTATTACTGTTTTTTGCTTCAGTCGCTTTCCTAATTGGCAGTGGGATGGCTGGGATGAGACTGTGACAGCAGCAGGGAGGAAGGCAGCTGGTGGGATGGCAGCTTGCATCTGATTAGCATGTACTGCCTTGTGCCAAAGTCAATTCTGAGATGCCAGGTATGCCTCCTGTTAGCACTGTGCAGCCGGTGCCTCTTGGAAAACTGAGATTGGGAATAAACTCTGCCATGTACAGTCTGCATGCTCATTATTTTCATACCCTGCCACCAGCCACACATTATACTCCCTCTAACACCTTCTTGTGAATTTTAGTGAAAATAAGCGTTTTCCTACTAAGACTTCCCAACTCTTTAGCTGAACACACTGATGTCGTTACTCATCTAACATTTTTCATCACAGCTCCCCCTTTTTGGTGTTGTTTGCTTTGCCTTGGTCTTCTATAGTGTTTTTTTTCTCCAATATCATTGCACGTTCTTCAAATTAATATGTTCATGAATGATAGCCAGAAAAATGAGATGGGTAAGGTGAGCAATACAGTTTTGAGATAAATAAACTGTTAAGTCTTCAGGGGACTCTTCAATTAGGTATTGCTCAAGGATTGTTCATACATGAATGAGTCCCTCTATGGTTTAAAAAATCATAATTTCCCCTTAATAAAATATTATAATAAAATAAAAATATATGAACATGTATGTAATCAATGTTTGTTAGCTACTACCAATTAACATGATTCATAGCCTATATTCCTTTAAAGAATCTGCAGATATTCAGATACAGGAAATATAAGTTGATTTTGCATTTGTTATTTCTTGTACCCTCTTAGTATTCCTTAATTGAGATAGGATGTGTTTGTATCCATTTACAGTGGAACAAGCCTATGACATACAGAGATGAAATAAAGTTTTCTAGCTAGACAAAGTGTCAAACTGATTCCAGCTCTCTTCTTTACTCCTGTGTACACACTACTTACCTAAGCACAGTCATTTCCACATGCTTATTTATTATTGAATTAGAGTTAGTCACATTATACTATAAAACTGGGAACATAAAACTGTCTTCTATTTCGTTTCCTTTCCGTTTACTGCAACATGGTTACTTCTTCTTCCATAGAAGTCATATTGAATGGAATTAACTTCACATGTTAAAAAAAAACCACCTAAGGTTTCTCTTTACATTTGTATCAAATCGTTATATATTTAAACACCTGATGCACAGTGGAACTTTAAACACCCATCCTTTCAACAATTTTTTTGGTACCTTATGTTCTCTAGTGTTTAGAAATATGGAATAGTCTCCCTGACCCTATAAATTATCAGGCTCATTATTGTTAGTGCTCAAAACATCAATACATCGGGTGTACTAAATGATTCCAGACATTACAATTAAACCACTTTCAAATTTTCAGAACTTATAGTTATATTATTCTACTTCATAGTATATTTTCTTCTATCAATGATCATTTTCTTATATTTACATGATGGATATTGTTTTCTCTTACGGAGCATCAATGAATTCATTGTGTTAACAAATATTTGTGGAAAATATATCATGGGCCAGGAATTCTTGTGATTACAAAAGAGGAGGAGAGTTGGCAGTATAGTGGAAAAGTCAGAAGTTAAAGAAAGTTATCTTTTCTTCAGAATATTACATGACATAGTACATATGTAAAATAAAATAACCAATAGAGGAGGACCGAGGAAGCAAATGTCAAGAAATAGAAAACAGTTTAAAATTCAGCCAGGCCTTTAGGTTCATCTTATTGAGAATATGATTGCTGAGAAAGACACCAAGGATAAAAAGTGTAAGCTATACGGATGTTGTGGGAAAGAGAAATTCTGAGAGAAGAAACAGACAAAGCAGGTTGGTCACCCCTAGCATGATATGGCTAAGACAAGAATGATGACGTGCAAGATGAACAAAGGGTGTGTTCGTGATGAAACAAAGTTCTCCATGTGTGTAAAGAGTGATATGCGTGGCTTATATATTGAAAAGGCTACTATACTGATAACAGACTAATACCCAAATCAAAACAAGTTAACAAAATCTGAAGGTCGGATATTTATGTCTCCCCAAAATCTACCTATTGAAGTGCTAACTGCTACTGTGGTTTTATATGAAGATGGAGCCTCTTGATAATAAGAGAGTCATGAAGTTCCTGTTCAAATAAAACCAATGACTTTACAATGACAGATGTCAGAGTGCTCACACTTTTCCTGTATGCAGACATGTATACACACACACACACACACACACACACACACACACACACACACATCAGGAAAGAATAGTTGGGGAAACAGCAAGTAAAGACCATATATATGCCAGAAAACAAATCATCATAACACATGCACCAAACTATAGGAACATAATTTCTGTGACAAGAATTTTGCAATCTGTTATACTTTGCAAAGATAATCCAAACTAAAAAAATGCAGTTATCTAAAAGACTTGATAATGCCTTACTGGGGATACAATGTGATGGGTTTTTATGAAGCAAGTTGAATGTTTGGTTCTGTAGATATTCTGTTTGTCCTCTGGATATCCAAACAGGAGATTAGAAAATTAATTGGATATATGTGTCAGAACTTATGGAGGAGACCTTGGCATATATTTTCTCATGCAAACTGAAACTATCAAGATAGAAAAATATCAATAGAAAAGTTATATCAAATATTGAACAGTAAAGCACTCTGATATAGAAGTAGTCAGCGAAGTAGAGGCCCCAAAAAGAATGAAAAATATTAAAGATAAAGTGTAAATCAGTAAAATGCTGTTCTGAAAACCAAATAAACATAGTAATGTCAGGCAATGTCTTGACATTCAGGATGAGGAATATATTCTGTTAAAAAGCACTGATAGTTGATTTCCAAACTAGTTACTAGATTTAGTCATGTCCGAGGTTTGAGTAAGAATGCTAGGGTAGAATAAAAGATGCACTCCTAATGAGACGGGCTTAGCAGAACATGAAAAGACGACATCTGATGGACATGAGAAATAGTTATTTTTCAAGTACAGCAGCTTCATAGTGGAATAAATAAGTCAGTTATAGGTATTTGACTTGAGGGTCAGATGATTGATTCTGCATTTTTTCTACTAGTGATACTAAATATGGAATGCCCTGATGATATCAGAGATGGTGAAGGACTTAATGCAATGATATTCTTAGGCAGGTGAGAAAGGACGCATTCTAGTGCATAGAAAAGGTTGGCCACACAGGAGCTTTGAAAGGCAAACATTTTCTGGCTAATAACTCAGAGAAATGTCTATGAGACTCCAGTAAGGTCCGTTTTTAGCTCTTTCAGTGTTCTCATTCAAGGTGAAAGCCAGGACAAGGGCAAGCTCGGTGATATATAAATAATTTTTAAGAACAGAACGTAAGAATGCATGATCGATACTTCCTCTAAAGCAGGCTACAACTTTTCTTTCTGGGGAATCCTCCCTCTTCTTCCACGTTCAAGGTAATGAAAAATACACACTGACTCATGATTTTATTATGACTCAACTTTTTTCATGTATCATTTCAAAGCATGGGAGTTATATCCAACAAATAAGATGCAATGATGACATTAGTAGATGATGCTTCTTATGGAAGGTAATCAGGTCCACAGCTAGTAAGAATGAAGAGAGGCTGACAATAACTTGACATGAATTAAATCCCCACCTTGGATTTAATTTTACTACTTGCCCTGAACTGTATTTTGCTACTTGAATTGACTTGAATCATACTGCCAAGCTAAAACTGAATTCACAACTGCTATGTTCCACCCAGATAAAAGACTGTCAATGATTTGGAAACTCTCTTCAAAATCAAACAAACGAATAAAATCAGGCCTCAATGTTCAGATACCAAGAAGTTGAATTCCAGCCCAGATCTATAATCATCAGACCTTCAACGTTTATGACTCACCAAGATTCTGTCTCACAGTGATTACTGTCATCCTATATAAAATCGGCTGACTGCCCTGTACATGTATCTTGATAGCAGAAGAAAGACACACCATAAATCAGGTAATAATCATTGTAGATACTTACACAGTATTTAATCCTATGCCAGAATCATGACAATTGTTCGATAAAGGCACATATATAAGACTCTGTATTATAGTTACCTTAAACTCATCTATAAAGGTGAGAATATTAATAGTCCACTTTTATGAAGAGATTACACTAGGCAAAGAGAATCTAAGAAATCTGCCATAAGCCACTCAGTAATAACTACAGGGCCAGGCCTGAGAAAAAAATCACGTATCTCAAGAGCAAGCACTCCTCATGACTTTACCACCTTCGTAAGAACTGTGAGTCTTGGCTATGACAAAACCAACTTACCACATAATGAATAACAAAGCCAAACATATTTACTGAGCAAGGCAATTTCTCAACCCTTTGGTTGTAAATTCAGGTTAGGTGGATAAAGAAAGATTATTGGATAGGACTTTGCAGGGAGCTCATTAATTGGCCAGAGATCTTGAACATCCTGTGGTTGAACTTCATTTATACCAATAAGGGCAGCTTTGTGCACTCTGTATGTGGATTCTGTGCCATAAAAGTCATTTCAATCAACCAAATCCATAAGACTAAGAAGAATAAGCTATCCAAACATTCCCTTTGGAACTTGGTGTCCTATTTAATCAAAATTTATATGACATCCTGAAAATTGTTTGAAGCTGGTATTGTGGAAATGGCTAAGTGACTAAAAGGAAAGCCTTATTATCTGGAGTTGGATTCCCAAATCTATGCATGGACTAGAGACAATGGCACAACAACTTTAATCCAACATACCTCAGAGAAGAGACAATGGAATCTGTTTAAGAAGGTGGAAAGATAAGGATGGACACTCTAGGTTTTGCTGATCTTTTTACACACACATGCACATACACACAAATAAGCATCCATACAGACTCGTATTTATCACACACACATAATACAAAGCACACTCTAATATATACTCACATGTATAATCACAAACCATGCAACACATACACACAAATAGACATACATACACATAGACTCACAAATATCACACATACACTTACATCCCCATACACATTTACATACAAAGCATACAGAAACATATACTCATATCACACACACACACATACACACATACACTCATTTCACCCACATACATATACATATTACTACAGCTTGAATGTTTTTTATCTTTCCTTTTATTTAAAAGTTCTTTTTCTATACCCAGAACTTATGCCTCTCCCTCCCCCTTCCTTGTCGTCCCTCAGCCTTGCCCTATCCTGTGCCCACATCTACTCCCCAGGGAAGGCAAGGAATCCAAAAGGTGAGTCAGTTAGGTCCAGTTAAGGTAGGACCTAGTTCCTTCATGCAATTATGAATCTGAATTTCATCTTTTGCATAAAATGCCTAAACTCTAATGGGGCTCTTTATCCCTGTTTATTTTTTAAAGAAAAAATGACTTTTAGACCCTCTATATGTAATATAAAGAAAAAATACAAGGACAATTATTTCATACACATATCAAACACTAAAAATAATATGGCTTTGAGTATAGGAAAGTGTCATGTTTCAAAACTATTCTTTATTCACATAAGGTTCTAAATAATGTCAACATCTGAAAGCTATACCAAAATAGTTTTACACACACACACACAAATACTGTAACAGAAAGTAAGGGTGGTATTATTATAAATGCACAGTTTACTTTTGAGGGCTTTAAAAGTGTAGCACCTAAATGAAGTGGTTAACAGTATTTAGTATTTCTTTATATTGGCAAGAGAGAGCAAATACCTCATCATGACAATAAATTTGCTTATTTTGTCCATGGCTCTGAAACAGTACTGATAAAGAGATGCTCAGTAAGTATTTGTTGATGTTGAATGAATTGGGAATGAACATGCAGAAGAATTTTAGAAGGTACAAGGACAGGTCTAAGCAGAGTTTGAATCCTACCACAGACAGGAGTCCCTTTGAGTGGATATCTATGCAAGATATCAGGCTGGCTTCACATTACTCTTATAAAAGAAAAGTGAATAGACAAAGTCTCAAAAATAAAATCTGTATTACCTCAAATATACCTCCCAATTTCAATTCTCTGTCTACTTATTACTGGGCTTGCTTTGATAGATAGATAGAATGATCCTAGAAGCTGGCATTTCTCTCCCAGGACATGAATTTAACTTTCACAGTTTTTGTGTTCGTTTCTTAAAGAAGGCAATTATTCAAAGCTTTGTTCCAGAGATTGGGGAGATGATTTAATGATCTATGAGAAGAAATTCTAACCTAAATACCAAACAAGCCACAATACCTTAGATCTATAATCAGTCCGATGCTAGACCAGTGGTGACACAAATCTTTTGGGAGTAACCAACCAATGTTTGATTTTACATAAGGCTCATGACACAAGATGGACCTCATACCCAACACTGTTTGGCTGAGCAAGATACTGAAAACCTGGAGACCTAGGATGAAATCAAATATGACTGCTGTCTAAGTAACAATAAATATGACTCCAAATGGTATTTTACCGCATTCATAGTTCAGTGCTTTATTATCATAGAGGCTTCCTACTGTAGTGGATAGGAATACACACAGCTAGACATGTCACCAAAAGAGAATCCTTGGAACACACAGTTTTAATGAGATGTCCCTCCCCTTAGAGCTAAGGGAACAACAGGGAAGAGAAGGCAGAAGTAGTTTAAGAGAGGACTAGAGGACGCCAAGAGAACAGGGCTCCCCAATCAACGGAGCAAAGTGCATAGGAACTCAGTCTGGAGTAGCAAGCTCAGGTTTCCACCAGGTCTTCTGCATACATATTGGAGCTTTCAGTTTAGTAAATTTATGCTAGTGTGTGATTTTAATGCCTTTTCTTTGGGGCTCTTTTTTTTCTGGTTGGTTTGCCTTGTCCAACTTCAATGTGATGGTTTTTGTTTTAATTTCATTTTGTTAAAAAATAATAAATAAAAAGTTAGAAAAAAAAATCTGTTAACCTGCCTGAGAGGGAAAGAACAGAAACTCTAAGCTTGGCTGATGCTGATGCTGATGGCTGGGTATCACTTAGATGAGCTACATCCACACAAACCAGCAGCAGCTAAAACAGGAGTGAAATATGGAATAAAAAGTGTGGTAATTTCCTGTCCTTCACCTGCCCCTTATACATTCATCATGTAGTTATTATATTAATTACAAAGAATAACTTAGAATTTTTGCCAAGAATGCTTTCATCATTTAAAAGCATCCATTTGAAAGGAAATTGCTTTTCATCCTTACATCTATACTGCAAATCATGTAATATTTTATCTCATATCTCTTTCTGTCTCTCATGTATGTGTTTGTATATGTGTGCTGGTACAGATATTTAGGCTGGTGTGCATGGATGTGTGTGTGTGTGTGTGTGTGTGTGTGTGTGTGTGTGTGTGTGTGTTGGTATGTGTGCCTGTGTGTTGGTATTTGTGTATGTGTGTATCTGTGTGTGTGTATGTGTGTGCCTGTGTGTGTGCATCTGTGTGCATGTGTTGGTGTGTATGTGTGTGTCTGTGTGCATGTGTTGGTGTGTATGTGTGTGTGTCTGTGTGTGTGTCTGTGTCTATGTGAGCACCATAATGGGCATGCGGGGACCATAGGACCACTTGTAGGAGGAGTTGGTTCTATTCTCCCACCACGTGTCTAAGGTAAGTTAGATTGTAATGCCTGGAAACAGGTGCTCTAATGCTCTAGCTGTCTCCCTGGCCTTCTTGATTTTGAGACAAGATCTCTCACTGGCCTAGTTCCTGGTAATTGGGGTATTCTGCTAATTGGGGTATTCTGCTGTGAGCAACCCCTAGGAATCCTGTTGTTTCCACCCTTCCAGAGCTGGAATTAACAAGCATGCCAATATCCTATCTTTTATTTTCTATTTATTTTCCTTTAAAAAAGAATGCATGAGTCTGGGATCTGAACTCAGATCCTCGTGTTTATATAGCAACAATTATGCTGACTTTCAATTCTCTTCAGCTCCTAAGTTTTGATTTTCAATCTTACACTTCACATTTGTCAAAAATCATCTAAAACTTATGCATATTTTTTAGAGTTAAATGTGGTACCCTTAAGACCGACACTCTGTTGATTTGTAATAAAAATATATTGATGTTTCAATTACACTTGTACATAAATTTGTATATTGTATAGATTTCTATAAAAAATCCTCTTGTCCATATTTTATGTCATGACAATCTTATATAATGTCATTTTCCTCATTTTCTCTATTGAACAAATTAAACTCACTTATTTTATACAAATTGTATATTTATAAAAACTCCTGAGATATGTGTCTTCTTCCAAGTTCTCTTTTTCATTATAGTTATTGTCCATAAAATTTCTATTATCTGCTCTTTGGAAGCCATGCAGTCTTATTTTAAAAGTCATTAACATAAACACTTCTGTTATTTGGGGCAACATCATGTTTTTGTTTTTAATCAGTGATTTTCAAAGCTGGAAATACATATCTGAGAAACAAATCTCTGCATCTCATTCTGAGAATCAGCTGGTATGCAAACTCAGTGTTTCTTCGTTTAGTCTTGAAGATGATTGGTACTAAACCTATGAAAGTTTGATCAAATTAATCACATGATCCAGTCGGCACAGGTATGTTTCTGTTCAAAATGTCTAGTTCCTCACTAAACTTCATACTTTAAATCTACTGAAAATTTTAAGTTAATTTGTATTTTTCTAGACATTTGTCCCATCAGAATTATTTCATTTGTTAGTGTAGACCTGTCATTTGATTCTCTTACACTTCACATTCTGCTTTTGTCTAGTGGTTTGTCAAATATGCTGATATGTAAAATGTTGCAGTTTTTGGTTCAGTGGACTTAAGCTATTGCTTCCATATTATGTTTTTATTTATCATGAATTTATATTTCTTTCATATCATAGTCATTTTGTTTGTTTGTTTTTAATTAGATCAGAAGATCAAATATGATAATTCAGATTACTTATTTACTTGAATCTTTTTACTAGCATAGATATTAATTACAATGAATTTACCTCTGACCATTGCTTTTAATGAATTCTATAGCTATGAGTAAGCCTTGCTACAATTCATTTGCATATTCTTGCTTCGATGCATAATCTGATTTACCATGTGGCTTATCATTTGAATAGCTGGTTCTTTATATGTTTGTTTCATTCCCATATATTTCCAGTTTTATTGTTCTTAACTATCGATGTCATTGTTATACTTTGAAGTTGGTACTTGGAATAATCATAACCACTTTGTTCATGTTGAGAAGTGATTTGTCGCCCTAGACTTCATCTATCCTGGCTAATGTATCATGTACACTCCACTAAAGTTTACATCTGCTTCTGTAGGATAATTTCTTTGAGTTTTATCTGTCTTTATAGTGTGGGTTTTACAATTCTTCAGGTTTTTCTATTGCATACAATTTTCTGTATCTATGTCAATTTCTTCGCTCATCTTGTTTCCATTTCTGAAATGTTCTCTTAACTGTTTTAACATAGTTCACTTTTTAAATGCCCTCTTTATCCTTTTATATATGAATAGTGTATGTGGTTTTACCTCACCTTTTGTACTCATAATAGATACTAATACTTAGAATAGAATATATCCGTGAATATATGCATAAATATGCAGTGGGTTTAATACTGAGGAAACGTCCATTGTTTTGGATTGTGTAAGTACTTCAATTTATTTGGTACACTTGTATCATTATCATGTAGAATGTTCCAAGCTGTATGGTAGTAACGATGTGTACGTACTTTCCAAATGATGAGTGAGACATGCTCAAAATCAATTAAATGTAAGTGTAACAAAATCCAGTTGGTGTCATTATATGCAAGCATTTACAGAGCACCATAAGAGAAAGGGGGGAAGTGTGTTCCATTTTAACTCTTTAGTGCACCATTGAGTGACACATCAGTGCATTACTCGACTACATCAAATTTACTTTCTCACACGCTATGCACAAAAAAATCCAAAAAAGTATGTGTTTGGAAAATAGCCAGCTCATAAACCACTCCATGTAAACTACTTCAATGGTTTGTAATTAAATAGAATTAATAATATCATGTAATATTATTACAAATAAACGATAGACATTAAATAAGCATATGCTAAAAATTTAAAGCCACAGTTTATTTTGTAGATAAATCTTGATTTAAATTTCATCCTCCAAAATTTTGACACAGATATGTATACATTTTAAAGCAAAACTTTTTCGGCTTGATCTTTTCTCTATTCTTTCTCTTACCATTCTTTTTCTTTAAAATTTCATTTGATAGTTTCATACAATATATCTTGATCATATTATTTCCCTTCTTCCAACTCTTCCCGGATCTTCCTTACCTGATTACACACTCAACTTCATGTTCCCTCCCACACTTTCTCTCAATTACATCTCTCTATCAAAAAAGGAAAAAACAAAAATAAGTGAAATTGATTTTAAAAAAAGAAAGAAAGGAAAGGAGGAAGGAAGGAAGGAGGCAGGGAGGAAGGAAGGAAGGAGGCAGGGAGGGAGGAAGGAAGGAAGGAGGGAAGGAGGGAGGGAGGGAGGGAGGGAGGGAGGGAGGGAGGGAGGGAGGGGAGGGAGGGGAGGGAGGGAGGGAGGGAGGGAGGGAGGGAGGAAGAACACTAAGGAAGGCACCATGCCAACCAGCCACACTCCAGGGATGGCCCATGCCCAACAGTAGTTGGCCAACACAGAATTGCCCTCCATCCTTTTCTTCATGCATATTGTATCTGTTTAGCACTTTCTCAAGCAGTTCCATAAGGTAAAAAATAAAATATAATAAAAATATAAAAGGTTTTACTAAGATGCTGAGACTGGTTCTCAGTGGAAGATTATGTATTTAGCTCTTTCTCTGTATCTGTTCATGTGATGTTTAAATTGCAGTTTCTTTCTAATTTTCTGATCATTCTTTTCAGATTTTAAATCTCTAAATCTCGCCACTTAAAATGCATAAGGATTCTTTCATCTGATCCCAAATTTACTCAGTTAATTTATCTGATATGTAAATTCTGGATTTGTAAATTTCATTCCCTGGTATTCAATAATTCCCATCTTCATCAACAAATCCTGCCAGACATTTATGTTAATATACTAGTCCAGTTCACTCATTTGAAGCTATTACAAGTAGCTTCAAAACCTAAATCAACATAGCCTAAGATACATTCATTTTTTGAACTTTTTTATTCTGTTCATTGTTCTTGTCTTATTCAACAAAAATGACAATATCATTCACCTAAAGAAAAAAATTTACCTTAAATATTACCTTAATTTTTTTCTATAGTCTTGATCAGAATATCCCAAAATCCTGGATCTTTTCGGTAACTTTTATATTTTATATTTCCTATATCTTTTTTATTAGTAACATCATGTTATTATTTTGGGCTACTTAAGTACCTCTCTAACCTTGCTCAATGCCTCTGGGTTTTTCTTATATTTCAGCTTCTACAAAGGTGCAATTTTTTTAAAAAAATTATATTTAATCATAAAACAAGTAACTTTATAAAGTATATATTTTATTCAACCTACCACATTGCATAATGTCTATAACTAAGAATGTTGCTTGATATGAATAAATTATGTCCAAAGAATGCAACTTATGTTAAGTGCTCCCAACACACATCATAATGGAAATAAATAAGAGAAAGCTAGAAAATAATGACAATGATATTGATATACATACTCATTGAATTATACATATTATTAATTATGTATAACTTTATATATGTGAATAATACTCAAAAGTAGTTATCAGAATAAAAGAAACAGGATATACTAAATAGCAAGCCTTCTTTTCAGGGTTTTACCAATGTCATGAACAAACAGGATTGCCTATTCTGTAACTGAAGGTTCATTCTATTAAGACAGACTGGAACCCCATTTTTATTAAGGCTTTGAATCATATTTCTATTTTTCTCCACTGTCCAGCACTAAAACAGTTGTCACCCAACCCACCAAGTCTTTTCATTCCTCAAAATTACTGAACATTCTATTCTCTTTGACTATGATTTTAACAATCCTTTCCACTCACAATACACCTACTCATCACCATCTTATTCATTGTCTTTGACTTGAGATAATAACCTTCAGTTTCTATACTAGCATGAATGTGCCTCTGCAATAAAGCCTTCATCCCACATTGCCATTATCATTTAGTCGTTCTGCTTCAATACACTAACCATACAACCTGGATGCAGGAGATATAGTTGATGTGTTTTGCTTATCCAGTTGCTGGTGCAGTACTGAAGATAAGTTCTCAGTATCACTTATGTAAGTGAATGAGAGTATCACAAACACAGAACACAGATAATCCAACTCCTGTAGAATGTGCTCAGTCTTTGCAATATAAGAAAATATGTTATCAAATCTTCCTGCATTCTTTTAAGAACTTGAATTTTAAGTGGGCCTGGCAAGGTGTACCTTAAATCTCAGCCCTAAAGAGGTTGAGGCAGTCTCAGTTCTACAATAGAACACATCACAAAGAGGAGATGGTGTCAAACACACTGCTTCAATGGATGACTTTCTCTTTCTTCTAAAATGCATAGGTTACATTTCTTCATTTCAAAACAAAACCAAAGTAAATACAGAAAGTCTAAAATCATAATATTGTCCACTTTAAATTTTTTTATTACTTTCATTGTTTCAAATTAAGAAAATCAAATGCCCCTATGTTAAAAAAAAAAAAAAAAAAAACTCATTGTTTTCCACATTCTTTAACTGGAAGAATTAACATTACCCTTCTTCATTAAAAAAGTAAAGAAATCTTGATATAGAAAGACTTTAGATATAACATTCTTCAATCCTGAATTAAAATCTCAAAAAAAAAAAATCTTCATTTGTTAGCATAGAGTTGAGTGCTAAAAGCAGCTTGATTTAAAAATAAAAATAAAAACTAAATAGTTTCTCAGGTATTTGAGTAATTTAAGTACTTGATAACAGTGTGGTACTGACTATAGTTTATCATTCAGAACCTCTATTTTCTCATCTACAAATCAGAACCAAAATTCACTGCACTACACATCACAAGATGAGGATGTGAGGATCATCAAGAGTGAGAAACACTGGGAAGTACACGTTGAAACAAAATGTGCTGTACTGCAGGAATTCACTCACCAAACACAGTTCTTGCAGGTACAGATTCTCTGTTAAGCCAGAATGATACTTGGGAGAGAATGACAGTCATGATGCAAGGCAGATAGGTCTGAATCACAAAATACCCAATTTTTCTTTTCAAGTGGAAATGAGCTGTCATTACAGTATATTCACCTGGAAGGAGAATTTAAGAAGCTTTAAGAAACTGTAATTGTCAATAGTCAGAACAATTTGGAAATGGAAAGGATTAGAACAGTTCCTGCTTTAAAAAGAAAGAAATGATCACAGACATTTTATGAAAACTAGAAATGTTCCATTAGAACAAGAGTATTTTAAAGGAACGGCACAGTATCAACAACCTTGCCCTCCTATGTGCCATGTCATGACCTGCTGCTCACTCTTCTCTTTAGGTCATGGCCATTTCCCAGAAGCATTCCAAAGAGTCTGCTAGTGAATTATCTTATAGGCTTGAGCCCTCATGGACATTGGTACAACCTTCATGCTGCTGCAGAAATTGATTGCACTCTATCTTTCCTGGATCTCTGAAACACCGTAGCTGGTCTATCACTGACGCTGCTCATTTGCCCAGATTTTCCTCATTTACCTCTGTCACTAATTCTGACATTCTCTCCTTACATGCCTGCTGTAATTTGCTTCTGTAAGTTTTGTCTAATTCTCATACCTACCTTTTCCCCTCATCGTTTTAATTATTGCCAGATGTAAGATAATTAGTCTACACAGCTGTCTTTTTCTTTACTGAGAATGGCCATGCAAGCCAGTGCCAATTACCCAGAAATCAAGGGTTGAATAATTATAATTTATCCACAATAGGAGAAAAAGAATGGGGAAACTAGGAAAACTGTTATCACTACTTTGAAGACAGATTCTAAAGTTGACTGATCTGAAAAGACAAATATTTTTAAGTACGTAGTAAGTTTGTGTTAAAACATGGTTTCCAAAACTTGCATGCATATATGAATCTCCTTGGCATCTTGTTGCAGAACCTGCTTTAGTAAAGCAGTTGTCTAAGTTCAGGAGTGTCTCAAAAAAGCCCCCCCCCCCCAAATTGTACTATTGTGTTAGTCCATAGAGCTCAAAGGTCAAATGTTTTCAACGTCTGACATGTTTTTAATTGTTTTGATCTACTAAATTTGGGGGTCATTAAACTTATTTAGAAGTTATTACAAACCTGTACTGGATTTAATTGTCTCCTTGCCAATTGACTGGCCCAGCAAATCATATTGGTTTAACCTAGACCCATCAGGAGCAACCTGAACAGAGTCGGAAGCATTGTAAGTCCAAATATAAGTGACTTCTGAGGTTGTGTATGCATCTGTTGGAAACAAGAAACAAATATTGTGAACATCTGAGTAAGAAACACTATCAGAATGATAGACCTACCATTGTAGATTTCATGGAATCACTATTTACTCATAAATGAACATTTAATGATCACAGAGGAAAATGTATACTTTGAATTTATAACTTTATAACTTTAAAATTGTAAGAATAAAGAGGATCAGAAGAACCAACTATGAACATAGAAACGTTTTCATTAGTATTATTTTGAGAGGTGGTGAGCAAATTTCTCTTTAAAGCCGATAAAAATCACTGGCTCCCAAGATGATCATAAAATTCTCTCAGTACCAAAGTAGCTGGAAAAGACACTGTGAGAACAAGCAATAAAAATAGTCACATGATTTATTTTAAAATGGTGACCACCCATGAAATAAAAATTATAATCCAAAAGTTCATTCTTTTCTGTATATAAAAATTATTTTGTTGAGAGAAAATGACTTTAGCTATCATGAATGAAGGGATTTAATTAGAATATTGAGAACTGTTGACAAAAAACCCAAAAGATTATATAATTCCATCACATTGCAGATGCATTTTCAAACATATCCATTTATAAATTAATTATTGAATACCAATACCAATACTATAGGTTACAATTGTATAGCATTCGAGTTAACAATTAGCAGAGAGAGGAAATATATTTGAGCAAAGATGAAGAAGTTATCAGAAATGAGCTACCTCTGGAGTTGAGCAGAGGTCACACATCTGACATTAGCAATTCTCTATGCAAATATTCCCTTCGTTCATGTAAGTGTGCTGTTTTATAACATCTTAGAGTCCCCACCCTACCCAGTGAGTCTCTTCACAGTTGCAAATAAGACAGGGATAATTTCTGCTCTGCTGACAACCTTTGAAGAACTTCTTTCTACTTGTCTATGTGGCTGCCTGGAAACAAAGCTTAGCATCACAGTGACTTCTTAACTAGGGCAGAAACAGGACCAGTTTTTCTAGAAATATATCTGCATTCAGGTCCCCATGAAACTTTAGATCATAATTCCTTATTCTGCATAAATTTTTGCACATACATTCATGGTACTTAATGGTCTTACTACTGAACTTGAGCTAAGGTCTGTAACCCAATTTAATTTCCATTCACTCGTCAGGTGCAACAGAGCAGAAGTTAATATGTATGTCTGACATTAGATGTATGGTCTTTAAATGACATTCAATGATGTACAGCTTTTAAAAATGTTGCTACTCATACTAACATCAGTGTAATACTCCTTATATTTGTAGGTGGGTTTATGCATTCTCAAATACATTGTGTTATGTGACACAATTTTTGAAATAAGATTCTAAAGATATGTGTATATATACATATATACACATTTACAGGAATATGTGTACATACGTTCATAGAAAATTATTCATATATCTGCACATATGAAATCTAGTTTCTCTTCAGTCTAAATTGCCAGTTAGCTAATTTCAATTAAGTAATCACTTGCGATGCCACTGAAAACACTAGGTAATAACTTAGCAATGTAGCTAACTAAACATTCATTTATAGCTCATCAAGTGGCTTATTTTGTTTCTCTCATGAGTAAACATCATGGTCCTATGTACAAGAGCATTCACAATGCTACACAATTTAAAATATCAAACAATCATTGCTTGAATTTTCATATTATCACTAGATATAACTAATAGAAAATATCTATAGAAGTAATGATATTACTTTTGTAAAAAAAATTATGAGGTACAGATGGGAAAAGGCTATTTGCTATTTGACTCATTTTTGTATGTATTCTCAATTTGTTCCTGTTAGATTGATGATTAAGCTGTGTAAATTACATTAAATCTGTGTATCTGACAAAAGTCCGTGAACACATTATAGAAAATGGCTGATTCTTTGTTTGTTTATTAAAAGAATTTACTTCATTTCATTAATTAGTCTACATAGTCTGTTATTGCATATTTTTACAGTATTGAGAGGACCAGGAAGGAAATGTAATTCAGTGCAGCTCAGAGGCTCAAAACCACAGGGAACCCACGAGGCCATCACTATTTATATTTTATTAATAAAGTATAAATGGAGACATGACTTAGCAATTAAGAACAGGTATTATCCCTTCAGAAGGCCTGAACTTGGTTCTCAGCACCCACACAGGGTATGCTAACAAACTCCTGAAACTCCGTTTTCCAGGGACCTAATGCCCTCTTGTGGTTTCTGTAAGCATCTACACTCATTTGCACTGAGCCCCACACAAACACACAAACACAAATACACAAATCTAAAAAAATAAGGGAAAATAAATAATTTTAAAAGGAGAAGGCAGTTTGTTTTACAACTTTTTGTTTATAAGTCCCACGTTAGAACTAGCATTTTATAGAATAATTTTGTTTAATTTACTTATGCCACTATGTTCAAATGTTAGTCTGCATTATACATATGTATATTATTCACTGTCTTAAAATAGTAACCAATAAATACATTCCTAAATCATTATAAACTATTAGCTTTTATTCTATAAATGTAAGTTTTCATTTTCTTTGGAGATCATTCACAGTATCTTGCAATACTTACATCCAGAAGTTTCAAATCAAATGAAACAATAAAAATATATAGATGTAAGATGATGCAAGTAGCACATTAATGAATTCTACATTGCCCAAATACAGAGAAGATGCTCCCTTTATTTGCGGAGAATGATAAAGATCCAGAAATTCAATTATTTTAGAGTAGCGGTAACTGCTAGCAGAGAGGAAGAGAAAGCTGCAAGATAATGCCATGTTGCTTCTGCCAAACTTTTCCTGTGCCAGAATGTTAAGACTGTTCTCTCACTTCGCACTGCTGTCCACACGGCTAACACAGATGCCTCAAGCACTTGCTATACACAAGGATAAATAAGAGAATTAAATAAAGTGCTTGTGCTATGTGTTAGAATGTGAATGTGAAGAAAGCAAATTATTATTATTATTATTATTATTATTATTATTATTATTATTATTACATAGAAAAGGAATAAAGAACAGACACTTTGTATGTTGACCATATGCATTCTGGATAGAGGACACTGTCAGAATCTCAGGCCCCCCACATTCCATTAACTTTGTAGCTGTGCTCTGTGAGGCTTTCAATTTGAAATCAAACCCTTCCGAGCAAATTTATCTCCTTTTCAGTATTGAGGCATCTTGCTATTGACATCTGATGTCATAGTAACAATACCTCATCTACTGGAAACACTTGTCCTTCCCATATCATTACTGCATCTTGCATAAATTCTTTTGGGTGCCAAAGCTTTTCAAGTTTGTCTTTAATGTCACTTATGCAATGCAAATGAGTTTCTCTGCTGCATCTGCTCTGGTTTTCTCAACACTGTGTTTACGTTGTATAACATGACTGACGATCTTAAATAATATTGGAAGAAATGCCAGCTTTGAAGTGATGGTTCCCATGGCAATAAAGAAAAGATTGTGGTTAAGCCCAGAGGAAGTTCTTGGAGAAAATTAAGGACTGACACCTGCGACAAGAATATACAAAGCAAAGAAGCTTGAACCTCTCCACAAAACTGGCATCCTCAAAACAATAGAGAAATCTGCATTCTCTGCATTGACCGGTCTATTTTCACTGGGTTGCTAGTCTGTGAGAAAATGCATTCTTTCTTACTCAGTCAGCCATACATTTAATCAGGTTAAAAGTGGAAACTTCCATTTAACAGAAGTAAAAGAAAAGCCTAAAGCTGCTCAGAATGCCCAAAAATGGGATATCAAAAAGAGTGCAGTTCTAAAAAGGTCAGGGAAGGAGGCATGTTCAGACAGAAGGAGGCTGCTGAGCTGCACTGATGAATTAATCCTAAACCTGCCTTGGAGAGTCCTGTGGGCCCAGAAGGATGATCTGACTTCAACCTTTCTATTGCTTCAGAGTGTGAATGCTTCCGCTTGACGTATAAGATACAACCCAGTGACCTAGAGAATGGCCAGGAGCACAGAAACTTTTAGAAATGTTCTATGTGCACAGAAGATATTGACATGTAACCATCCAATGCTGTCATCTTCGTTATATCTATTTTAAGGGGGGAAAAAAAGAACTTCTTCCATCAGGTCAATGGTAAAGACCTTATTTTTCTTATCTTTATTAGAGCCCAATAGGAAATAAGTGGTAGAATTTGTCATATAAAATTCACTTTAAACTGAAAAAAATAAAACTTATTTATTTTACATTTTTAACATAGTGGCATTAGGAAAAAATATGAATAAAGTATAATGCTAAATCTACAACAGTCCCTTATTTAGTCTTAGCTCAAAATAAAACACAGAGGTTTTTTATTAGTAGTAAATTAATGACACTTTGAACATTACTTTTTAAAAAATGGATGAAAATAGTGACTGAATCATATGACATTCCCATTGGTTTCTAAGGGCAATCACCTTGTCTTTCACTTCTGAAACCTACTGGTCAATTATTAAGCATCCTGTAATATGAGAAGAAACTACATGATCCAGCAGAGACATTTAATACCAGTAACATTATTGATTTTAAATATACTTTTGTCCTTATACTTACAGCTTCCAAATTTCAGTGGGCATGAGTGTGCATCCATTGGAAAATCCTCCAAGTGCATTGGACATTCAGCTTGAACTGTAAGCCTAGAATCCAAAATTCTACTCTTGGTTTAAGTGGATTTGCTAGTCAAAATAAATCACTTGTTACTGTTTTTAATAGAATTGGACCTTAGTATTAGGTTTGTAAAGTTTTAAGTATAAAAATTAATTATATACTTTTGAAACAAATGTTTTCCATTAACATCACAATCAGTTTCTAACAGCTGAAAGTAATAAAAGCTCTGTTATATAAATAAAGCCTTTTCTATTTCTGTATTTCGTTTTTCTCACTATATCATCAAGTAGGGAGAAAAGTTGATGTAATACTTCAGTATTTGGTTTTTTGAAGGCATGGCATTTTTGAATGGGTATCTTATGCTTACAACAGTTAGGTATGTATTGATAAAAGATAAAATATAGATAGTTGTACCACCTTAAAATACATTGTTAACAGTAATTCCTGACTATGGATACAAGTCCATAAATATTAAAATATGTATCTTCTATATCTGAGTATAATATAGATCACAGCAAAGAGTAATCACCAAAAATCTGTTATAAATAACACTTCTAATTATTTTCATTTCTAACTAAAACCTAGTACTTTTCATATGATATTATAAGACATCAAATGCATGGAACATAATATCTGTGAGCATATAGTGATTATAGCAGCATGTTGTTCTTCAAATCCTTCATTAGGTATTAATTTTTTATTTGATACAATTTTACTAGATTTTTAAATGTTAGTTTTCATGTCATAAAATTAATTTATAATATTCATCAGAAGACTTAAAAGGTAATTGTAATGATCAAAACTACATATATTTCTATACTTTCAAGAAAGGATAAACTGTATGAAATTGACATTACATGATTACTTTTAATCTTAAAATAATAATTTTATATGGTTAAGCCTAATACATAATTTCATTTCATCAATTTTCTTAGTACATAAAAACTGGATTGTTTGTTATCTATAAAAGAACATTATATATACATAAAATGTGTACTTAAAATTAGATAGACTACAAAATGGGAAATGGAAAGGCAAATTATATTCTTCTGCAAAAAAATTTCTACTCATATACTAGTGTTTTTAATTAAAATGGAATATGAGGAATAACAAAAATATTAATTTGTAATAACTAGGATAATTTTAAGCATAAAAATTACATTTATTTTATTTACTTACCTGTACAAACTTTTACAAAACAAAATATGAGATATTTAATAATTGTAGGAAAATGCTCTGCTCGTACATGTTTAGCTGCTGACTGCACAGTTTCCCAGTCATTTGTAGCATATCACAACAACATACCTCATGGTGTATAGCAGTGTCCCATCATCCTGAATTCGAAGCAGCTTGTTTGGCATGGTCATATTATGAGCCACTGACTTCTTCCCATTGTGAAAGAATGTATCTGGAGTCCAGATTTTGCTAGCCATTAAATTGTTAAGTCGAAGAATATTCATAGGACCTTTAAATTTTAAACGCTCATCTTTCCATTTTTGTCGAAAGAAAACATCAATTGTGTATTCCTAAAACAGAAAATTACAATTCCCCTAAAAACAATAAACATTTTAGAAATATTGAAACACTATAAAATTCAAGAGAGTATTTAGGATAGTTTACAGGCAGCTAAACTGGGAGAAATAAATAATACGAAGACTAGTCCTTTACATTATCAAGAAATGTTGCCTATTACAACGGGCAGAGTGTGCATTTTGTATAATCAGCTACACATCTTGTAGAAGAAGAAAACAAATTTACTTGCTCTTTCCCCCGTCAGTTGAATACTCTGTAAAAGTAACTACATGATTAAGTCCATCATTTAAAGATGCTTCCTAACGGTGTGAGCGTGGGCAGGTTTGTATGAGTTATTTTATGTTACTCAAGTGTAATTAAACAGGTAGCTTTACAGTAGCATAAAAACATTATTAAAATAAATAATAAATAAGAAACAGCTTTTAAATGTATTGTCAGATCTGCAAGAGCCATCACTTTCTGTTAACAGTGAAGCTGTTGAATATTGTTATTTTTAATTCATAACAAATGGGGATACATCATGTTAGCCAAGTGTGTGTTGGTGAATGATGAATTTAAAAACATATAAAATGATGACTTATAAAATATGTGTTAAATCACTTGTGATACAAGAATTTTAACAAGTTTGGACCACTTAGAATCTGAATTTTTCAAATAATAATTACATGAATTGTAATTCTTATGCTATCAGTTTTCAATATTTGAGTTCAGCTGAACTCTACTTATCACTCACTTTCTTACTTCACTATCCTCACACAGATATTTTAGTTGAAATATACACTTATAATGGTGATTATTAGTCTGTTGCATACAAGTTTTTGATACTGTCTATATATATTGGCAAACAGTCATAAGTAATAGAAAGGTTCTGTTATACATGTCAAATTGGAAACTCAGAAACAGACTATTGTATAAGACAAAACCATCATATGCTTGAAAATCTTAGGAATTAACAGCTTCACTTAAATAAAGTTGTGTTATATTAAAAGACAAGTTAATAGACTCATATTATAAAATTATACCATTTGAACAACTACAAATAAACACAAAGTAGCCTAATGATCCACCAAAATGTCCAGAAGATGATGATAAATATCACTCACAGATCACAACAGCAACAGGAGAGGATGAGCAGTGTCTCTGGCACATGCTACTGATATCCAGGGAAACATTTCATAATACAATGTTACCATCACTACCTATGGTTGAGATAATCACTTTTTATTGTGGAGTTTCGTATCAACAGAAGTAGGAAAGCTAGATTAAAAGACAAGTGTTTGCATTATAATAAGCATCCATGCAAGTATTACTCTTCATTAGGATTACCTAAAATTCCCAAACATGTGACATTTATTTTTGGAGGAAAAATGAAATACACTTTAAACTTATGCATAAAACTTCAAATTTAAGTTTTTTACTTCTGGAAAATTAAGGTAAGTTTTATATGTTTCTGAGGTTTTATATGCTTATTGATGTGCTGATCATATTCTGGAGACCAATAACTAAGTATTCAACATTTATAAGCACAGAGTTAGAGGATAGCTTAGAAACAATGTTTAAGCGCGTTGCCTTTAAGACTTAGTAGCCTACCAAGTGTGCCCATCAAATCTGTCCATCAAGTATAATATCTTTGTTTCCAACTATCTTAGTTTGGGTTTGTATTGTTTTGAAGAGACACCATGATCACTACAACTACTGTAAAGAAGCCATTTAATTGGATCTGGCATTTGTTTCAGAGAGGTTTAGCCCATTATCATCTTGGCAAGAAGCATGACAGCATGCAGGCAGACATGGTACTGGAGAAGGAACTGAGAGTTCTGCATTTTGATCCTCAGGCAGCAGGAGATTATTGTCACACTGGGCATAGCTGGAGCCTATAAAATCTAAAAGCCTGCCTCCAGTGTGACACACTTCCTCCAAACAGAGGACACCTTCTAATAATGACACTCCCTATGGGCCAAGCATTTAAACACATGAGTCTCTGGGGGCCATTTCTACTCAAATTACCACATTCCACTCCCTGACACCCATAGCATATAATCACAACATAATACAGAAGTGCATTTGGTACAACTTCATAAAATATCCATAGTCTCAATCCTGATTAACCTGCACACGAGGTCCTTCTCTTCTCCCCCATCTTGTACACAGAATGCTTACAAAGACCTTGTAACCACCATCCAAAAGAATATTCAAACCTCTCTGCTTTTTTTCCTCATTCTCAGCTACATACCCTGATTCTTGAAGAGCTATTTTACTTTAATTTTGCACTTACCAATTTCATTCTTGTGCTTACAAATAAAAAATACATTACCACAAATTTAAATATTAATATAAATGGCATTCTTAACTATATCATTGGCAGTATTTATTTAGAATCTGTATAACACTTGGGTTTATTTTTAATACCATAAGTGAATGTATTGGAACGTTATTTCACATCATAGATATCTTTGCTTGCCCTTAAATATTTTCCACATTTCCAGTTGGTCAGTGTCACAACCTTATTGTGAACATTTTTTTCATTTCTCCCATACAAAGTCCTGAGAGTTAGTTGCATGAGTAATGAAAATGATTCAGAGCACCACCTGGCAGATATCTGTAATTCTGAGATTAATAAAGTCCAGCTGTCTTTTAAAATACTTTGATATTTAATAATTATACATTTATTTGATTTAATTAGTTTTGTTTCATTTGACTGAATCTTACAGAGGTGTACAAGTACTTTATGTACACTATGTTAGACAGCACCTATATTATACAGCAGGACAGAATATAAAATATCATGTATATATTCATATTATTGCTCTAAAAGTGAACGGCCTCTGCTTTTCACATTAGGCATTTTATCTATCCATTTTACTGTGTGTATAAGATAAAGGGTAATTTTAATTACTGTCCAATTGAAAATCATAGTACAGTTGAAATATGAGACTAATAAGAACTTAGAATGTACTAAACATTTTAGGAGAAAGATAGCCATCTCTATAATTTATGATAATTCTGCCCACTTATATTTATTGTTACATTAGTGTTGGACATGTCCCCACGAGACATGAAATGGTGAAATTAGAAGAGAAAATAAATATAGAGTCTTAATGAGTATGTAGTGAAAACAAATAAGAGACATGGCAGAAATATTGTAAAAAAGAAATCATAAAAGGAAATACCTTCACATTTGTGTGACACACTCAAAGTATAGAAAAAGGATTAAACTGCTAGAATAGTTGAGAAGCACAAATATATCAACAATGTCAAACCATGTTTAGGGATCAGGAAATCTTAGGATTAGAGAGCAGAGAAAATTCTGTAGCTTAACAGAATAGCCATTTATTATCGGTAGCACAGTCATCAAGCAGTGTGCGTATCTCTCCTATCTCAGGTTGATTTTAGCCATGTTTGCCTCTGCGGACCAGATAACGACTCACAACACTACCAACCCCTAGGAACAAAGTAGCAGTTCAGCTTTGCTTCAAGAGTTTAATTTCTTCAGCCTTCCCTAGAATCATGGGTCAGAAAAGCATACTCCATCTGAGCAATCACACACACAATTTAAGCAAATCCTCATAAAATGTTTCCTGGAAGAAGTTGCACACTGGAGTTGGCTGACAAGTAGGGTAAGAAATGACTCTTTTCTTTGGGGGAAGACTATATATTAAGTGTGAAAGACACAGAAGTGTGTAAAAATCTAGGGTCAAGATTCAACCTTTACAACAAAAGACACTAGCCCTTCATGTGCAAAATACTAAAAGATGCTACTGGAATAATATAATAATTTATATTATTTACATTTATATATTTATATTTAAATAATAATAATTTGAGCACATCTAAAGGAATATTTTGAGGACATTTGAAGCCTAAAAAATTTACATGTTCTAAGCCTAGAGACACATCAGATTATAACTGGCTCTGTATAGCTTTAATCCAATGAACTGTATCTAAATTAAATGCAATCCTGTAAGCAGATAGAGGGTAGTCCATTTAGAGTGGGGGTATAGAGATTGTAATAGGGATATTTATTTATATTTTGTATGAAAATTAGAATGTTAATTCTTCAAAAGCATCAATCTCTATATATACATTTATCTATGAAAGATATAAATATATACATATGTTTGTGTATATATATATATATAGCATGTATATCTAAGACAAGAAGATTGAAAGCTGTATTGTACCTATTATCATATTCTATGTTTTTATTAATTGTGTTTGTAAGTTGATCCATAGAGATTAGAAGTCTATTCTGAGAATGGTTGACAGATGTGCTTCCTTTCAGTGGACTGTGAGACTGTAAGAGTGCCAAGTTTATGAGTTTTGACTAACTTGAATTAAGTGGGAAAATGTTCTTAACAAACGTAAATTAGGATGCCCTAAAAGAAAATATTAATAAATTGCATAAATCAAGTAGAAAATATAAATATATGCAGTTCTGTGCCTTCACTGGGCACTTAAGATGATATCACCCAAATTTGTAAATGTATGCTTATGACAATTATCAATGATGCTATTCAAAAAGTAGGTCTACATATACTCATTTAAGGCTTACTTTTAAACACTATTTAATGAAAAAACCAAAGTATTGCAAGTAGCAAGTCATTTTAAAATCTAAGCAGCTGGAATGTGAAGACAAACATCTAAAATTGGTGGATAGGTGTTACAAATGTGCATTGCAAGGCGGGAGCCAGCAGCCGCTGCTGAGTGCACACAATGAAAACATAGTTCAGAACTAAAAAAAAAAAAAAAAAAACAACCCAAAAGTGACATATACATTTTAGCGCTCCTATAATTGAAAGAAAAGAGAAATGTAATTGATGATTGAGTAACAATGCAGAGCCAAAGGTCCATACAGCTCAAGGTTTATGGGGAAATTGTATGTATAATACCTGTACACTAACTGAAATATAAAAGAATATTTAGGCTACGATTCATAAGTTTGTATTTAAAAGGAGTTAACCAGCAGACTTAACAATGTATTAATATCCCAAACATATCAAAAGGTAGGAAATTTAAGGTGAACACAATGTTAATAAAAGTAGTTGGTATAAGATTGTAAAGCCTTATCCACAAACACACTCAATAAAACAGAAACAAAGCAAAACAAATCAAAGCAAAATCCAAAAACGTGGAGACGAAAACTTGGGATTTCCCTTTGCAATTAATGGCCAAAATGTAAATTATTAAGAGAGTATACAATAGAGATATATTCTTATAACATATTATTATTAAAGCATAGCCAATAAAAGTTCAAAAATCACTCACTATAATGCAGATAGCAAATCATTCTGAAATAATTTATGTCATTTAAAATTTTGTAGTTATATTTTTAAAAATACAAATAATCTCTGACACTTGACGAGAAAAGCTTAAGCAGCAAAGTAAATTCCTAAAATTCTAAATTTCAATCCAAAACATATGTTTGTGAGTATTATAGTATTTTCATTATATTATATATATTCACAAACGTTTGAGACAGTGTATCACAGTAAAATACCCCCTTTTCATGGACCAAGATAGCCAGTGGTCACAGATTATGGATTACAGGAATAGTTACTGAGACTGGAGTTTAATAATCTCTGAATAAAACATCTCTTTAACAATTTCTGCTTTTCCCAGTGTTGTGGAAACTGTAAATCCGGGTTCACAAAAAAGAAATGATCCTCTTTTTCCATGTTTGGAAAGAAATTTCCTTTATTATCAAATATTTAATAATGTATTACCAAATTTCTAAGTAACAAAACAAAACTAATCAATAGGAGGTAAAACTACATTTAAAATTATGAAAATAAGATCTATTGATTTGGAGAGACATAACTCAGTAACAGAAAAACACAATTTAAATAAATGATTGAAAGTCCTAAGTGTTGAGTTTTTTTTAAAAAAAATATAAACTTTAAAAATAGCTTAGACATATGTCAAAAGTCATTTTATATCACTCATCATGAAGAAAATTAAAATGACACAGATATATTATTTATTTATGAAGGGAATTATTATAAAAGAGATAACAGATCAATTTTGGCTTAAGTATAAAAAAAAGGAGCCCTTTCTTTTCCAGTAACAGTGAGGGTCAAAATTAGTTCAGCCATGTTCTGCTATAAAGAACAGTAAGTATATGTATATGTATCAAGAAAAAATATTTTTGTACACCCAAAACAAATTCACTTACAAGATCAAAAGTTAAAACAGTGTTATATAATGCAAAATGTATACTAATAACACTCTCTTAAATAAGGTCAATCAGGGAAATTGCTGGTGAACAGATTATTCAATCTGTTTCTATTTCAGTTGAATTTTAGAAAGTATTATAATAATAGAACCAATCTGTCTAAGAAAGATAAAAGGAGGTAATATATGGAAAATTTCTGGGAAAAATTAGATATCAGGGAAGGTATACTGGCACATATCAACTTTAACATGTTATTCATTCTTTCAAAACAGAGCAAAAGTTTAGCCTGAAATGCAGTAGCAAATGACAAGGGGATAGGGGGGTGTAGGATGCCTTGACAGAATGCTATCAGATAATCAGCCATGTGTGGGTTACATTAATTTTGCAATAAGAGAAGTCCCATGAATGCCCAACATTTTTACAGAATGTATCTATAATACAAACAACATTGATTGCAAGAACAAAATTACCAGTCAAATCAGACAATTAGAAATATATAATTGGTGCCACCCCTTCCCACCTTCCCACCAATCTCCACTCCTGCACCCTTGCCCCCAACTGGGGCATACACTCTCAGGTTCAGGCCATGCCTGCCATAAGAACAGGTGTAAACCACACAGTTTAAAGAACACATGCAAGCCACACAAGCCAGAAGAACAAAACCTATCAGCCACAAAAACAGATAGATGAACTCAGACAGATTCAGTGCTGGACCGGAGACCAGATCTGCCATCAGAACTTCAGATAGGCTGCCTACCCATGTAGGCAGAACTCTCTCAGAACCCCCCAACTACACACTATCCCTAACCCCTAATCCCCTCATTATGGCCATATCCTCCCCACCCCTGAAAACCTATTGCTGAAACAAAGGCCAAGCTAGCAGCCTGAAGCACAGCCTCCAACTCGGAAGAATACATCTTGCTGGCCCAGAAGTCAGGTAGCCTGCCAGAAATCCAGACCACAAAGACCAAAAAACCAAAGAGGAAACAGAAAGCAAGGAACAAAATACTCATCCAACAAAGACAAACTCAGAAATCAGCACCTAAACATTATCACAGCAAACCTAGATACCAGTGTAAGAAAATATTCAGCAACAGCCAAGGCAATCTGTTAGCACCAGAGTCCAGCTATCCCACTACAGCAAACTTGGATATTCCAACACAGCTGAGGCACAAGAAAATAGGCTTAAAACAAACTTTATGAGTATGATAAAGATAGTTAAAGAGAAAATGAATAAATCCCTTAAAGAAATTCAGGAGAACACACCACACACACACACACACACACACACACACACACACACACACACACAGGCACACACAGGCACACACAACAATTAGAGGAAATTAATAAATTCCACAAAGAAAGCTAAGAAAAAATAAGCAAACAGTGGATGGAAACAAATAGAACCTCTCGAGACCGATGAAATAGAAGCAATAAAGAAAAGACAAACTGAGGGAATTTTGGTAATGGAAATCTAAGTAAGCCAACAGGAACTGTGGGCAGAAGCCTCATCAACAGAGTTGGAGAGTTAGAAGAGAGAACCTCAGGCATTGAAGATACAATAGAAAGAATTGATACATAGGACAAAGAAAATGTCAAATCTCAAAATCCCCTAGCACAAAATATCCAGGGAATGTGGGATACTATGAAAAGACCAAAGCTAAGGTAACAAGAACAGAAGAATGATCCCAGCTCAAAGGCCCAGAAAATATTTTTAACAAAATCATGAATAATAAAGTCAGGAACAAACAATGGAAAAAAGAAACAATCTTCAATAAATGGTGTTGGTCTAATTAGATTTGAGCACATAGAGGAATTCATTAGATGTATATCTATCACACTGCACAGAAGTCAAGTCCAATGAATCAAAGATCTCAGAGTATATTTAGATACATACACTGGGTGTGATAAAGGAGAAATCGAAGTGTGGCCTTGAATGCATTGGCATAGGACACAGCTTCCTGTAAGCACAGATACTAAGATAAACAATTAATAAATGAGAACTCATGAAACTGACAAGCTTCTGCAAGTCAAGAACAGAGCTGATGGTACAGAATGACCATGCACAGATGGGAAAAGATTTTCATTAACTTCACATTCAACTGAGGGCTAATATCCAAAATACATAAAGAACTCAAAAAAAAAAAAATATGCATCAACAAGCCAATCAATCCATTTAAAAAATAGGGTAAAAAATCTAAACAAAGAATTCACTCTTAAATGGCTAAGACACTTAAAGAATGGTTCAACATTCTTAACCATTAAGAAAATGTAAATGAAAAGGAATTTGAGATTTTATCTTACCTTACACCTGTCAGAAAAGCTAAAATCAAAAACACATGTGACAGCTCCTGCTGGCAAGAATGTGAAGCATGTGAACACTCCTCCATTGCTGGTGGGAGTGCAAACTAGTACGCACCCTTTGGAAATCAAAAACCCGGTGTCTTGAAAATTGAGACAGAATCTACATCAAGACTCAGTCCTGGCCGTGTACTCAAAGAATGCTTTATCCTTCCTCAAAGGCTTTTGCTCAACTATTTCAGTAGTATTTTTATCCATTAGAGGCAGAAACTGGAAACAACCCAGATATCCCTAAACCAAAGAAGGAATAAAGAAAATGTGGTACATTTACATTTACATAGTGGAGTTTTACCCAGTTGCTAGAAAAACCAAATCAGGAATTTGCAAATAAGTGGATGGAACTAGAAAAAAATCATCCTGAGTAGGGAACCAAAGCCCAAATGCCAAACATTGCTTGAACTTACACATAAGTGGTTACTAGTTGTAAAGGATAACTGGGATAGAATCCACAACCTCACAGTATTTAAGCAAAAAGAGGGTTCAAGGGGTGTCAAATGGATCTACCTGGGAAGAGGAAAGAGAATAGATTTTGCTGGTTGACTGGGTGCAGGAAGAGTGTGAACAGGAGGGAACGGGTACAAGGGAAAAAAATGAAGAGAGTACTGGGAGAGACGCTAAAATTGGGGGGGGGGGCACATTTCAGGGCTGAGATAGGAATCTATTGTAATGAAAATTCCATGGAATCTAAAATAGTAACCCTAAAAAGACTAGTAGTGGGGGATATGGAAGCTGAACTGGTTATCTTTTCTAACCAGGCGAGGCGTCCATTGGAGGGACTTGGAGACCAATGCAACCACAAAACTTCCTTCCTATAATCTGTCCTGCCTGTAAAATCTGCTCTGATAAAAATGGCATAGAATTTGTGCATGTAGCCAATCAATGACGGGTCTAACTTAAGATCCATCTCAGAAGAGGGAGACCACACCTGGCACAGCATAGAAGTCCAAGAAACAGAGACTATGTAGTCCAGAATCCTAGGACAGAACAAAACACAACTGGCAAAAAAAATTCAGTGATATGATTCCTGATGGTATTCTGCTGTGCTCTTCTAGTGGATCCTCATGCGGCTTTCATCAGAGAGGTTTCATCCAGCTAGTGATCAGTGGAGATGCAAAGAACGACAGCCAAAACTTAGGAGGAGCTCCGGGGATCCTTCTAAAGAAGGAAGGGGGCTATTGTAGAAGCCAACAATACCACAGCTCATAAAATCAACTACTCGAGGTTCACAGGGGCTCACAGAATCTGAAGCAGCAATCATGGTGCCTACAGGGATCTGACGTAGGTCCTCTGCATCTATGCTATGGTTGTGAAGCTTAGTATTCTTGTGAGACGCCATACAGTAGAAAGTGGGTGTGATTCACAACCCCTAATTGGTATTATAAAAAAAAAAATTGGAGCCAGATATTGGGGTAAATGCTGACAGATCACAACACAGAAGAACAAGCCTCTAGAGAAACTTCTCACCACTACTTAATTCTCAGGCCAAAAGAGGAAGATCCTGTCTCCATCAATCCTCAGACTGAATACTCCGAGTCCTCAGGAACAAAGGAAGAGAAGGAGAAGCAGTAGGGACAAACTCTAGCCTCCTCCCGCCTTATATTCCTTTCCCTGAACAGCCATATCACTTCCTCCCTCAATCATCCTAGTGCTGAGATGTGTACTTCCCAAGTATTGGGAGCAGGAGTATAGAATCCCAAGTGCGGGACTTACAGGGAAGTGCCACCAATGCCTGGCTGTGTTTCTCTTTTGGACAGGATTAATCTCATTTAGTCCAGGCTGGCTTTGAACTCACAGGTTCTAGATGAATCTCTGCCTCCTAGTGCTAAGATTAAAGATGTGTATCACCACTACCTAACCTCTATGGCTAATTCTATGCCTGTCAATGTCCTCTGATCATCAGGCAATCTTTACTTGATACATAATATATTACCACAGTGGGAGGTGTCTCTTACTCTTTTACTTGGTTTTGTGACTTTTTTCCTCCTACTGAGTTGCCTTGTCCATTCTTAATATGAAGGCATGTACACAGTCGTTTTGTAACGGGTTATGTTATGTTTGGTTGTCATAACAAAAAGGACTGCTCTTTTCTGAAAGGAAAATAAAGACAGAGAGTTTGGGAAGAGAGAAAGGAGGGGAAACTTTGGTCAGGGTGGAATATATGAGAAAAGACTAAATAAAAAGATGTTTAGTTCAAAAAAGAAATATATTTTCCTTCTTTTTGGTTGCATTCCATTTGATCCAATAAGAGAATAAATGTAGAGAGCAGCCAGTCCCTTAATGGTACATTTTTCTATGTGTGTAAAGGAGAGGATATAGAGAGTGCAAGAGAATACACTGCTTTAGTCTGACCTCCCTTAATCTCTGGGACACGTTGAGATGCTGTCATAACATAGGAGTGTACTGAAAAATATAGCATTCTTGAATTGGACCACTTGAGTTTCTAAAAGACTTAGAAGAGTATCAAAAGAGTCCTACAGCCTCTAGAACTTCCCTTATCACTCACATGCATACACTTAAATTGATATGTCAAGCTATGTCTGCCTATACTGACTCATTGATCTGTGCCACCTACACTCTACTTTATTATTTCCCTACATTTAACCATCTCTTACTACATATTGAAAGCACATTTCACAACTTCCTTTTTTATGACCACGTCAACAATATCTAAAAAACTGCCTGGACCACTGGAAATAAACAAGTTATTTCAGGAATGAATGTTGAATAAGTGAGTAAATCAATCAATGAGTGAGAGGAATTATAGAAAGTGAAATGCACTGTAAAGATTCTAAGCAATGAGGTCCTGATCATATGAGAAAACCATCCCCAGAAGCAGATGCAAAAAGATATACATCACTTCCTCTATAAACAAAAGCCCTAATTCTTTATTCCACAGATAAGAAGTATATGGTATGCACATGTGATTTTCATGCTCTTGCCATGCAACCATCTTTAATTAATCTGATCACACATATGAATGTGAAAACATGACAAGGAGCCTTAGACAATCATGTTCTCTGGTATCTGGAATCCATTTTTCCAAAGTTCTACAGCAGCCTCCCTCCCCAGACTCTGTACTTTCCCAGCCCAGCTTCCCTGAACATTCACAGTTCTAGTGGTCCTGAACTTTACATTTCACCAGCAATTCGTGTTAGAGGAGTATTTATTCTTCAACTGGGAACTTCTGCTTCCTCAGCTAAACATCCCTTCCTAGAAACCGTTGAAAATGTTAGGTGCTTTACCTATATCCCCTCCACTACTATGTTCATTTATAAATATTTTGACAAAACTACTATCATGCTGTTTTAAAGTTAGTTTTAACATAGTATGTGATTAATTTGAAGGCACACCCTTGCTGTATTTACGGCAAGGTCCTACATTTGTCATGGGAATGGTATCTATTTATTAAATCTATTGAAATACATATATACAAATGTGCCAGGACAATAATCTTTGCATTCCAGTACACAGAGTCACAAACTCATAACACACAAACACACACACATATGTAAGAAATATATGGAAGACAGCAAAAAAAAGCACTAGAGAAATATTCAATTTGAACTTAACCTTGACTATATTAAAAAATCCAGTTGGCGAAGGAGTAGTTCAGTATAACAAGTATGGGGGAAATACGCACAAGGACAGCATGCTGTTAGTGATAATGGGATGCTCAGAGAACAGTGAGAAGTTCAAGGCAATCTTTAAAAATAAAAGCCTCACTGAGAGTTATAATGCCTTATAACTGCTGCCCTCTGTAGCACCTCCTTCTCAGACATGCTGCTTAAAAATGTTGCCTCCACCCTTCCCTCCACTTCCTCACTTCCCACATGCCTCCACCCACACTGCAATCTGGCTGCTTTTCCCACCATCAGCAAACAGCTCTTTGTTCTTAATCTATTGACATATTTAAGCAACTTTTGTCAGCTTTGCCATAGAAAAGGAGATAGTTTTCATCTCGACACTTTTGTAATACATTCCTCTAAGGACACATCTTTCTCTTCATGTTACTACTACTGGGATCCCACCGTTGAATCTAAGCCCATCTCATGCCTGCTAATCTGTCTGTAGGCTCAGCTCTGGAGAACATATAGGTGTTGATAGAAATGCATAAGACTTATTCTTCCTAATCTATACATTCAAGTTCTTGATTACCTGGCTAACAAGAAAGACACCTCGAGACTTGCATTTTAGAAATCAAGCATTCAATCTCTTAATTTTTATTCACTCATTTATGTTTAGGAAGAAGGAGTTTATTTCTTTTGACCCACAGTTAAAGGGTAAAGCCCATCATAATGAAAAACTCCAGTGGCTAGTAGTACTGCATCCACACTCAGGAAATGGAAAGTGATGAGGACTAGGATTGAACTCCTCATTTTCATTCAGTTTAGATTCCAATTTTATTATAAAATGTACAATTTTTTATTTAAAAGCATATGTGCATCATAGGTGCCTTTGTTTCTGTGTGTTTGAGTGACTGTTTGCCACCTGTCTTTAAACTCTTGCAGAGACCAGAAGATGGAATCAGATACCCTGGATATGGAATTTCTGGGAGTTATGAACCTGTCCACATGAGTGCTGGAAATAAAACCCGAGTCCTCAGGAAGAGCTGGTTTATTTCTCCAGCCCATGCAATTTTTAGTTTAAAAATCACTCTAATTTAATAGATCATGATGATTTAACAATAATTTTACAACAGAATGTGGAGGGTAAGAAATGTTACTCCGACCCTAGGAAACAAGAAATTTTAATACTGATGTTCCAAGTTTACATAACCCCCCGTCCCTAGAAAGGTAGTGGATAGGCTATGCTAAACCCCATCACTTTATCCTCTTCTCTGGAAACGTGACCTAGTCCCCAAACAATCATTCTTAGTTCTTTCTTCAACTTCAGTATCCAACAGCTCGACAAGTCACCAGCTGCATACATAGATATGTTTAAAATAATTGGCATATTTCTCCTTTAACATTAATATCCTTCCCTGTCCCAACAAAGGTGACAGTTGCACTGTGCCTGAAACAGTCTCTTTCTAGTTCATTTTTCTGTCTCCCATCATCTTCCATTCATCCCATCTACAACACGATTTTGAGGACCACACAGAATCTAAGTCTACAAATGTGTTATACTTTCTACCTTATGCACATCACTTTTTGAGGAACCCAGAAGACAGCTAGCTTACAGCCTTCAGCATATCCGATAAGGCGCTTGTCAGTCTCATTTTATGAAGCATTTTTACACATTCGTGTATGGAGCTGAAAAATATCTGTGTGAAAGTTACTTTGCATTCCAACATATCAATAACTAATCTAGCACTAATTTTTAACTATCAATTTTAAAATGTGGAATCATCACTTGACTTCTGATATACAGCACATGCCAAGTTGTCTAAACCAACTACATTAACAAATGATAATATGAGAAAAGATAACACAAAAGACCAATATGAATTTTCCACTTACAGGACTATCTTCCAGATCTCTGCATTTCTGAGATACACAAAACAATGCATTGTCTTCTTAGGATTTCTGAGATAATGTATTTTGTATTTACAAAGAGAGGGAAATGTATGGCCCAAGCAGATCAATGTAATCAATACATCAAAGGTCCCACCTACCTGACTGCCTAATTTGTTTGTAAAGTTAAGGATGAGATAACACAGTAGATAAGAACAAACAATTCTACTTAAAGTCTCCAGTGCTCAAGCTACTATACTAACACTGAGTACGGAGCTGCCTGAGATGTGGGCCTCTTTACAGTCATGAGTGAAATATTTTGTAGCTGTACTGCTATTGTTGAAAAATATACACAGGCAGTGAAATGCCCAAATACAAAAGACATTTATATGTCTTTTATAGAAAGGACATATTTCTTTATATGGAAATTCATGGAGGTGGGTCAAGTGTGGGAAAAACTGCTGTAGTGAGCACGCCTACTGCAAATTCTGCCCATTGTTAGCCGCCAGAATTTTCAAGAGCTTAATTACCTTCTTACTCATTATTTTTTTTAGTGTTGAAATTAAAGATTTTTAACTTATTGCAGACACTATAATTAGAATCATTAACTATAATTCAGATGCACAACTTTCTTTGGACAATTACACTGGTTAACAAGTTCCTGATAGCCAAGTGTGAGCAGGTATCTGAGTGTCTATGTGCTTGCGAATATGTGCATAGATATTTAATCTGTTTCTTAATTTTTCACTCTATGCTCTATTTCCCCTCAAGTTAATGTCAGGACAAATCTACATCACTTATCTGGACAAGAGAACCTAGGGGTTTATTTTCTATTACAGATTATATAGCTCATTGAAAGAATTGAATTTATCCTATTATAAGGGAAGTATAATATCTACCTTATTTGTTCTTATTAACAAGTTGCTTCTATGAGTTATGAACTAAATGCCTCCATATCCTCTTATACTTGTAGTTTATAAAATGTATGTGCTTTTCTTTCCTACTTGAAACACGTCAATTTAGATTACCTCAGTCTTTTACTAAACGCAAATTCAAACTTGCTCCTATTATTTTTCTAACATCTGCAAAAGATGTATCAATCAGGAATGAAATACTTCATCTCATCATCATAAAAGCCAATTCATTTGTCATCTCAAAGTTGATAAGACTATTTTTTTTTATATTTCACTTGCTTCCTGGCTTTATAGTTTTTTTTTTTAATTGCATGCATGAATATAGTTTTTACAACAATTCCAATGTCTTTTACATCAGTTTCTCTAGCAGACTTGGAATGTAAGTTTGTAAGTTAATGTGAGTTATATTACTTATATGTATGTTTAATGTCTATAGATACAGGGAAACATCAACACGTGGATGTATATGTACACATATGCTTTCAAAATATATTTTCTGTATTTCATACTTTTTCTTTGATCCTAGACAAATATGACATAGAAGCTTCTCAGTGATCAAGCTTCTTGTCCCTCACACTAAAATATCTTTCTATCATATTTTATTGTGTGCTACAGCACTCCATATTTTTTTTTTTGCCTCGCCAACAAACCTGCCCCTTATCCCTTAATTGAATTAGAAGATGAAGTATATCAGCTTCCTTTCTCAGCTATGTGGCTGAGGTCTGATCATGTGAGGTATCTGCAGGAACACTCCAGTACATTCCAAGGGGATGAAGCTTCTCTCTCTGAGTCCTTTCATGATTTCTCTCTGGCAAACTTTTAGGACTGGTGTGCTAGGAGTTTTAAGTCACCAGAAAAATTGGTCCTAGTTTCACACATCACCCTCTCACACATTTCCTCAATAGCTGCAGCTTGGGCTTTCTAGAGCTGCTGAAGCTTCCTCACTGAAATCTGAGCACACTGCCTTGAAGAAGAGAATTCTCATGTGTCCTTCTTAATACCCTGGTTCAAATTGTTTCAGTGTCTGCATTCCATTATTCTCTATTACTACACTCTGTTATTTTAGGTCCTTTCAATGAATAGCAAAACTTTTGATAATTAATAATGCTCTGTGTTAGATTGTCCTACTCAAATACTTGTAGATAGTTTTTAGAAATAATATTTGAGGTTGAAATAGAATTACATCGCTTTTCCTTTTCCTCTCTTCCCATAAGCCTCTCTCAAGTCAATACTTCCCATTCACACAGCATACATTTACAATAGCCTCTTTTCTGTCTTTGGTTAGTATTGTTACATACACACATGTATACATATACTCACACGTGTGTGTGTGTGTGTGTGTGTGTGTGTGTGTGTGTGTGTGTGTTTAGGCATGAGTGTATATATGTATACAAGCATGAAACCTGGTTTACATCTTTGTGTTGTTGGACTGGACAGCAAATAATGGCATTGCTAGTGAAAATGCTAATCTTTCTCCTCATCCTCCTAACAACCTACAGTTCTTTGCCTGTAGTACTTCCCCAGGAGTGAGATACCAGTACATTTGTCTCTTCTGTGGTAATATACTCATTAATATTTATATTGTGGGCACTGGTGATGTAGTACAAGGTCATTTTGGGATTTGTGATCAATAAGAATTCCCCCCCAAAAAGCTAATTGTGACAAAAATTAGTGAACAAAATATACAAAAATAAACACAAAATTAGAAATCCTTTGACTAAGAAAATTTATGAGATTGTTTGAAGAAAGAAGCATTAAAGGATTGCCTTTCATAAAGTTTGCAAAATATTTTTAAAATAAGTAGACATAAAAATACATAAATACACACACACACACACACACACACACACACACACACACACACACACACACACACACACAAACAAAGCCCCAGGACATGTGTGCTTACAAATATACAAAGAAAACTAAAACAATCAAAGACTAATATTTTGTTTAAATCAATAAAATTAATCAAAATTAACCACTCAAATCAATCCAAATTAAATGCAATTGGAAATGTGAGCAGATTTTAATATTTATTGGAACATTCAAGGATTTCCTCCAAAGAGGAATACATCTTGAGCATACTAAACCCTTTTAAAATAAATGTTCTGGGGTTCTATTCACTGATGAAATCAACATATTTCAAAGGAAATTTAGACTTATTTAAAATTTTTCTATTCTCCATGGTTATATCAACAGTAAATTTTGACTCTCAGTGTTTGAAAAGAATATTCAAAATTCATGGAAGTGAAAGATTAATAAAATTGTTTTATTACAACTATTAAAAAACACTTGCATAGAGTTTGCCAGAAATAATATAATTGTGTTTTCCTTTCTCTATTACTTTCTCCCTTCTATCAAAGCTTCCAAGGTAGAATTCCTTGTAGTGGAATTATGTTGTTACATTCTAAATAATTGTCCTGCCTACTGGTTTAATAATGATGCTGATTGGCCAAAGGCAGACAGGAAGTGTGGGCGGAGCTACCAGACTAAGAAAACTGTGGGAAAAGGAAGAACAGAGCAGAAATGCCACAGAGAAGCCACCGAGACACCATGGTGAGATGCTAGCAGATGCAGAGGGAAGAAGTTGAAGTGCTGCTCTGAGAAAAGGTACTGAGCCGCATGGCAAAACAAGATAAGAATCGAATTGTGGGTTAGTTTAAGGGTAAAGTGTTAGCAAGTTATATGCCTGGGCCTCATGTCAATCAGTGTAAAATTCATATAAGTGTCTGTGTGTTTCAGTGAGACTATGGGACTGTGGGTCTGAAAGTCTGGACCAGGAGGCTAGGCCAGAAAGTCCAGGCCAGAAACATAATACAACAATGCCTTGCCCACCTCTCTAATTTACTTAAGAAACAGACAATCTCATCGAATGTAGCCCAGAATGGCTTTGAGTCTGTGAACCTCAACTTCAGAAGTATTAATACTACATGTGTCTGTCACAACACCCTCCTTTGACCCTGGGAATATTTTCTAAAATGGCACAACATAAAACATAAGCTACTAAATATTTATGTTCTTTGCTTGTGAACTTTTTAAGTGAAAATATTCCCTTTAAGAAATAGGCCATCCACGAGTAAGCAACTGTCGATTGGTATGAGAAGTATGTGGAGCCTCGAGGGGAGGGATCAGACTGTGTTCCTGTGTGCCTGGGCTGGCACATTGGAGCCCATTCCCTGCAGAGGAACATCTAACCCAGCCTTGACTTTGGGATGAGGAAATAGGGCTTGCCCGGAGTGTATGTGCCACCCAGAGCTGACCTGCCTTGGAACTTCTTGCTGTTTTGGGAGAGGGAATGGGTGGATTGGGGGGGGGGGAGTGAAGACTGACTGAGAGGGATTGGTGGGGGGGGGAGGATGTAGCAGATGAATAAATATATAAAAATGACATTTTATAAATAATAATTTACAAAAAAGGTATGGGTCTTCTTGCCAGGGTAAGGAAAATGTTCTAAATTTGACTACAGTGACAGCAGCACAATTCTGTAATTAGTGTAAAAAATCACAGAATTAATCCTTTGAGTAGCTAACTTACATGGTACTTGACTTGTATGGTAATAAAACAGTTAACATATAACTAAATATGTATATCATATTGTCATCCAAGATTTCTATAAAATCTAGTGATTCTTTACACCCTGAAAAAAAAATTAGATTTTGGGTATAATGCTTGCCCATATTTTGAAGACCTACACCTCAACAGGAAGAAGCAAAGGAAAATTGAACATATAGATTTAGAAATCTGGTAATTTCACCAAAAATATCAGTTTATAAAATAATGCATAACTATTGAAGAACTAAATACCTAAAAAAGGAAATCAAAATTTTCATTACAATAATGTAGCATACGTCTTACATTATTAATACAGTAAGTGAAAGCATTGTAGAATCACTGATATCTGGTATTCTATAGCATTTGTTTTTCTATTCTAGCTAATAGTAGACACCAAGAGAAATCACTACACACATCCTATTTATATTATGCCACTGGCTTTTCAATATAGAGTCTCATAAAATTCCTTGTTATCTACAAAAAATTTAAGTATTTACTTACTTATCTGAAACTGTGAAACATTTACTAAAGCTAGCCTCACTAAATCAGGAGGATTTTTAATACAAATTCATTTTATAAATATCCTATGAGACTTGGGTCATGTGTTGTTACTACATAGGCATGTGACATCATTTAAAGGTCCTGTCCACTTTCATTGATCTATGGAACATGACAAAATACTATTTCAAGTCAAGAGCTCAAGCTATAGCCCAGTAGTAGAACAGTACTTACCTGGCTCTGAAGTCAAACCCTAACAATGGCGGGGGTGGGGGGAGGAATCAAGCAATGAATGAAAATCGAAATGAAAAACAAAAAATCAACACGGGAAGCTTAGGTTCAACAGCATATTTCCCTGTTGCTCCAAAATTGTCCCTGTGCCTCCTCTGTTGTGGAGAAAGGAGTCATTAAACTTTCACTTTCAAAGATTAAAGACCTCCCCGTTTTTTTGTGTCAACATCATGAAACTCTCTCCTCAGCTTCACAAGCCATCACCCAATCCACCAACTGAGTCATAGAAGAAATTAAGTAATGTAGAAGTTTTATTCTGGTGTAAGGAGAAGCAAATCATTTCATTGTAAAAGTGATACTTCTGTTCACTCCCAGAAAGCAAGAAGAATGTAATGAATTGAATGTTTGTGAGTGAAATGTTTTGTTTTCCTTTGTTTGTATACCTAGGTGAACACTCTTACATTGAAGGAGAAAGTAGAAAGAGGTGACAAGGTGGGGAGGACTAGACACAAAACAAACAAAGGCATTTCAGCTGTTTTTCATTCCCTGGAACTTATGGTGTTAGAGTCAGAAATAAAAGATGCCTGGGGACTGAAAGAGATTGTGAGCCTCCTAGTTGACATAAAGGCAGCATGGAATAAGAGAGATGCACATTGGAGGGGGAAACAACAGTAGGCAACAGCTGGAAGATAGGGCATCGTCTGACACGGTAATAATGGGAAAATTTTATTTCATAAATTTTCCATTACAAAGCACTATAGTTAGCCATAAAAATGGAGGAGTGGTTACTAACATTTCGACGTATAATTAAGAAATTAGCATAATCCACCAATTTGCCTCCCATATATATCTCATTTTAAAGAGTACAAGTGAACATCAATTTAACAAAATCCAGTAATTTCAACCAGGTTTGGTTTCAGAGTTCCTCTTGTGTATGTAGACAGAATGACAAGGCAACCATTTTCCTCTATGACATGAGGGTATCTTCATGTAACACCACTGTTGATAAGAAGCAACTACCTATGAAACTAATCAGTCATATGGAAGTCAAGCAAGTACCTTAATTCTGGAAAATCATCACCAATAATATAATTGTTTTACTTAAATAGTAATGTATGTAACATTGCATGTAGGTAGGTAACTTGGGAGAGCAAAATAGGCAATGTATATAATAAGCTCATATAAACATTTAAGCTAGAGCTGTATTCCACAGAAAAACACAGAAATACATCCTCAACTTTCTTCTCATGAGGCCAGACACAAGATATATAAAGAATTCTGCAACAATAATAATACATACTTACTCTGAATTACCACTAGTTTCCAATTGGTTAAGGAATATATTTGATATTAAAAATAACAAAACAAAACTCACCATATCTGTGTCTGAGACAGGGCCAAAACTGGTCACATAGATGTTAGTGAAGACTTCAGTAATACTGTCTAATATGAAAAGAAGAAATTGGACATAGATTTAAATAGTAAAATCTGCAAGGGAAAAAAAAAGGAACTGAGTACACAGTGTGACAAGGAAGTGAGTAATCATGACAATGTCGCCTCATACTTTCCAAGCAATTTTCACAACTAATGGAAGCTATACATAGAACTAATGTTTATTCCTCCTTAGAAGGCATGTTGGTTAGAATTTCTTTTTTAAAAAATCATACTGTTTATTATAAATACTTCGCAGAAACCATAAAAAGTAAATCAGTTGAACAAATTTACCATTAACACTAACAATAGAGCAGACATATTATTTGATATTCTAAATTTGGTGATTGAACTATTATCTCAGATGTCATTTTTAGGATGTCTGAGACTCATAGTTTGCACACAAGAATAATTATTTAGTTTACAAATCAATATATCTTTTCCTAAAATAAAAAAAAAACAAATTGATCATCATTAGAAATAAATGTGACTTGTATTCATATATAGCCTTAATATTTAATAACATAAAAATATAAACACAAAAGCAAGTAATTTAATTTCCTATATTGTATTATTTTCAAAAATGTCGTTAATTTTTTTTTACACCTGGTTAAAATTCTAAGGTTCAAATTTATTGGATTCTAAAATTATGTAACCTATGAATTATAACTCAATTAGCAAAATTTATCAATTAAATGGAGGATTTAGATATTCAAATTTAAATTTACAAAAATTAGGGGCATCATTTGTTTTCATCGTCATGGGCTTAATGTCATTGCAAAATTTGTAATTCCATATAAACAATATAAAATACATTTTTCATCTTATAAGAGGCATTAATTTTCAAAATAATAACCTATACATACAGTTATGAAATAAGAAGCCATTCCTTTTAAATTAAAAAATACACATACATTTTTTTAAAAAAATTAAAGAGTATACTGCACTAGATGTTATCCTAAGGACTTGAAAAAGAATAATTTGCATGTCAAGTCTATATAATAGATTCTCTGTTATTTTCCTATGGTATGGTTGACAGAGTCTGGTTTCAAAACCCAAGTTCACTGATTTCTGAATCTTCACACTAAACCTGTGCATTGTATCACTATGAATATTTGACTTGAAACTAAGTGTAGTTTCCTTTTAAGTATGCATTTCCATTTCCCATATGTTCTATGTTAAGTAACAGTGAAAGTGCATCAATTAACATATTTATTTGACTTTTTTATATACCATTACATTTCTTAAACTATATTTATTAACTCTATTATATAGGTACCTAAGCACATAAATAAATCAATATGATTGTTACCCTCTGACACATGTCTGAAACACCTAAGTAGTCAAATTCCTGGGCATGCAATTTGTACAGAACTACAAGATCCAACGCTTATAAAAATTATGTGCTTGATTTAATTTTTATTTCTGCTTTCTAAAATCATGGCACTACTTTTTAACAAAGGTCATGCATTTCCATTTAGGAGTAAACTTCTTAACATATGTCATTATCATGATCCTGTGCTACACATGTTATAAAAAATTATGAAACAAAACTCAAGATTTTATTTTCCTTTCACAATGCATCAATCATGCTACAACATTTATCTACTACACAAATAATGTAAACTTCAGATATTATTAACATCTAATTAAAATGTTCCAGGGAAGAGATATTACAGTATTAAAGAAACTTTCCATTAACTAGAGGAAATTATACCCCTTAATTTGAGTAGCAAAGTTGGAGAAGAAAAATGACAAAATTGTGCAAGCTAAAGATGTAAAAGATCTCTCTTTTGTTAATGACAAGCAATGTGTGACGGGCACCGTCAGCATCTGGTAGATTTCAGGAGTTGCCAACTATGAACAGGAAGGTGAAAAATAAGATGAGCCTCAGAGATCTGAGTAGATAAGGGAAGCCCCAAAGACAGATGTAGGTGTTTAAAGGTATCTGAAAAAAAGAAAATGGTAGGATGGTTTATGACATCATAGATCTTGCTGAACAGCATATGCACTAGAAGGGATACAACTGTAGACATTTAGGAAAAAGGAAAGTCAACAAGGCAGTCTCTGATGTTGAGTGTCAAACAGTTGTCTATAACATCCGACCCTAGGAAAGGCGGCTTTGGAGAGATTTGGGGACATTGGGGTGGATAAATGTGTAGAGGAGTAATAGAAATATGTAAATTAATGACATATTTTAGTGACAATGACATTCAACACATCTAACAATATTTCCAACTTCTATATCCAAATCACAATGTTCAATGATTTGACCCTTCCATAAAATAGTAGAATAGGAAACGAGTGAAAGAGAAGTGAGATTATACAGATAATATGATGTGTGTATCAGTTATTCCATGCTTGTATCTATGCATAAGAACAGAGTGAAACTGTTACTCATGTATGATAACAGTATTTTGATGCATTAGATTCATGGATATCACAAAGTAAACATAGGTACTCGCTGGCTTATAGAAACCTTTATCTTTGCATTGTAGGAACCATGAATCATTCTCTCAAGTCCTGGGTGTTCTTGGTGAACTGTCTAAGTGAGTTCCTGAGTCAGCCTTTACACTGGCTAGGATTCTTCCTCATCCAAGATTTACTAATTGCTTCTCTCTCTTGATGTCTCTATCTAAATGTTTCTCCTCTCCAGCCATGGGTGATTGGTGAGGTTTACAGTCCCAATCATAAATTCCTTCCTATTAAGAAGAGCATAATGTCACCTTGACAGCTGATGGTGACAACCAAGATAAAAACACCACTAATATAGCATTGGATAATTCTTGCTAGGAGGTTAGTGATATGTTTGAGGCTGTACCTGTGGGTAGCTTGCATAGAACCTTTGGATACTAAGAGAGCTATTCCTTAGAGAGGAGGCTTTCAGATCAGTTCTTGATGTGAGAATGCATTTGTGTGTGCTGTATCTTTAAATAAAGTAGCTGTTATGGGTCATGGCGGGCACCATAGAGGAAGTGGGAGGAGAATCAGAGCTTAGGTGAGAGAAGCAGGGTGGAGTCAGGCGGACCAAGCTGAAGCCGCCGAAAGAACAGCATGTAAGAAACACGGGTGAGCCACACGGGCCATGTGGCCCGCAGATTAATAGAAATGGGTTGATTTAAGATATAAGAGCTAGCTAGCAATGTGCCTGAGCCATAGGCCAAACAGCATGAAGTAAATAGAAGCGTCTGAGTCGTTTCTGGGGACCCGGGCGGCGGGCGGATAAACAGTTCCGGCGGCAGGTCTGTGGGTCCGGATCTCTGGCTGCCCGGGACCCGGAAACCCACTACAACAAGTTCTGGCTTGATTCATCCAGTTCTGTGTCAAACTGTGAGCTATCTTCAAAAACTGAATCCTCATTTCATGTTCAGGGAAGCAACAAAGTGAAATGTGATTCTCTGAATGTGGAATCCCTTTTATTTGCCTGATGAATAACTCAAGGGCAGGTTACACACACACACACACACACACACACACACACACACACACACACACACACTTTAAGTACTTTTGTTTTGTTTTTTTTTAAATAAATAAATAAAGGTTCCTTATGTTTGTAGTCTGAAGTTTGTCCCATCTAGAAACTTTCAAATATCCGGCAGCTGCTTCCCAAATAATTGACTTGCTCATTTAATACTATAGTAACTGCAGGGCCAGTATTTCAGGCTTATTATTAACTAGCTCTTATGATTAAATTTCCCATAGTTCTTATCTATGTTAAGCCATGTGGCTTGGTACATTTTCTCATTGCAAAACTTTCATCTTGCTTCCTCTGCATCTGACTGTCATCTCTTTCCAGAATTCTCCTACTCAGGTTGCCCCATCTCTACTTCCTGCCTTGCTTCTTCCCAATCAGGGTTTTGTTAATGCTATATGAGTAACAAATATATAGGAGCATTATCCCACATATTTTTCAGATACTCTTAAATGTTAATTACCTACCTTTTCTTCTCTCCATTTTCTTCCTCTTTCTCCACCTCCTGTTAAAGCCCCCCTCCGTTTTAGTTTTCTTTTCATAACATCTGCATTCTAGTACAGCTTTTTTTTCCTCTTCCCAGTAAGTTCTCTGTTTCATACTTCCTATGGTTATCTCAAATTGTATACTAAAATATGAAGATATTTTTCCATGATCCATAAAAAATAAATGGGAACTCACAGCCATTGTTGTTCTAAGCTCTTGGGTACTTAACTAAGGTTTCAGAGCAAAATCACATAAAAGATGACAGACAATATTGTAAAAGTCAGAGAACCAAGACGCTTGATGGTCTTCTAAACATGAGAAGAAAGCTGTGTCCGCGAAGATTCAACAATATGTGGACTAAATAAGACAAACAGTCAATCACTAATGACTGTTAAGTGAAAAACAAGTGGTCTCCGGTGACCAGCCCTGTGTTTTGTTAGATAGTTCCAAGTAGGATGTTTAGATGCCTGTTTTCTTTCTAATGAGACAGAGCCAAAGAGAATGGATATTTTGGTAGAAGTAGGAAAGTGGAAAGGATCTAGAAGAAGTTGGGGAGGGAAAACCATAACCAGACTACATTATATGAAAATCATATCTTTTTTCAAATGAAAATTTTAAAAATAAATAGATAAAAGATTGATATCTGAGAATAAAATATAAGTAAAGCAAATGTCTGTAAAGAATGTACATCACAGAACAACAAATAAAAGTTGTAATACTAAAATAAGGTCACAGTTACAAAGCTAAGAGAAGGAGGGTCTTGAGAAAAGATGTACAAGTCAGTTTTTGTAGTGGGATTACGTTGCTACACTGTAAATAGTTGTCCCACTTACTGGTTTAATAAAAATGCTGATTGGCCGAAGGCAGACAGGAAGTGTGGGCATGGCTACCAGACTAAGAAAACCCTGGGAACAGGAAGAGCAAAGCAGAGATGCCAAAGAGACACCAGAGAGGTGCCAGAGGAGACACCAGCAGATGCAGAGGAAAGAAGTTGAAATGCTGCTCTGAGAAAAGGTACCAAGTCACATGGCTGAACAAGATGAGTTAGTTTAAGAGCTAGTGCTAGCTAGCAATATGCCAGAGCCATAGGCTGATAAGTATAAAATTAATAAGCGTCTGTGTCTTTCTGTGGGACTGTGGGTCTGCACGTCTGGACCACAGGCCAGAAAGGCCAGAAACTTAATACTACAAATGGCATTTCAATGTGGGTAAAATATAACCACATTGAGTCTTAGAAAGCATTAAAAGGGTTTGAGAGCACTGAAACGGATCCAAAAGCAGCTTCCAAGTTGTGTCTCCCATGTGAGTCTTGGTTCAGAGACACCATGGCATTTTGAGTGGGTTTGAATTACAAATGGCCCGAGCTAGAACAAGGCCAGTTAGTTCCTGAAGTATCAGAGGAACCTCAATGTAAGCAACAAGCTGAAAATGATATAGTTAAGCTTTCTGTTTATATTGACAAAATGAAACAGAATCAAAGACTGCTTCTTAGTAGCAGCAGTGTTTTCTTGGATTAGATCCGTTTGCTTGGGAAAAGCTTGGCTTTTTTTTTAAGAGAGGCTTCCTGATTCAGCCTTAGAGGCAAAACACTTGTGAATCTTTTAAGATGCCCTGCTACCAGATAGTTAAATAGAGTTCATGAGCAACAGATGGCAGTACTTTACTTGATATACATATATATATATATATATATATATATATATATATATATATATATATATATATATATATATATACACCCTATAATTCCCCAGAGTAGTAATTATGGATTCTGCCAGTACCTCTGCTAAAAACTAAACTCTATAAAGCTAGATTAGGAGCTGAGTAGAGCCAGCCAGCCATCCTAGCCAATCCTTTAAACCTTAGCCACATCTCGGCAGAGTAAAGGTATGGTCAGAAACAGAAAAAAATAGAGGAAGCTAGGTAGAGTCAGCCATCCTAGCCAAGCAAAGGTGTGGCTGGTCAGAAACAGAAAAAGATAAATAAGAGATATACAGTAAAGACAAATTCAAAAAAAAAAAAAAACTCTAAATGGTTTATAGTATGTTACAAAATATATGTGTAGGCTTGAGAGAGAAAAAAGAAAAAGGAGAATGTCCTTAAAAAGAAGTAGAATAAAAAAATTTAAAAAACCATATATAAAGATGGAAATTATAAAGACTGCCTGCATACTGTCTGTTATTGTCTTGTCTTTAAGTCTTTTAACTGAAAAGGAAGTTGTAAAAGCTGCTAAAAGCCATTTGATTATAAACGTTACTGGATTACCCAACCTATATATTTTGTAAATGAGTTGACTTTAAAACTATAATCAAAAGATATACTACTTTGGTGAAGAGGTTTTCTTTTTATTTCCACAAGAAATGAGAAGCTACATATTTATTCCTGGTTAAAGAAAACAAAGTTTGATAGAGGAAGACACCCTGAAAAGTCCCCAATGAAAACAGATGGCCCAGATGATTCAGCACTTCAGAGCACCTCTGTTGCAGTTTCCTCTGACCTCTGCATCCAAAACAACTTTAAGGAGACTGGCTGAGATGACCCAGTCTTACAAACAGCTCTACTAGATACCTGTCCATAATCCTAAATTTTTCTTTGGGTACCCATGGGATTTCCAGCACCCTCATTCAGCAGGTAGTAACCTAGAGAACTGTGCCCACACTCCCCAAAAAGTGGATTATGAATGTTTGTGTTTGTTTACAGTGTTGGTTATATATAAGTCTTTACAGGTAATGGGAAACAAAAGGATATTAGTTTCGGGGTTCTTTTTAAAAAAAAAGAATAAAAGGGGAAATGTAGTGGGATTATGTTGTTACAGTGTAAATAATTATCCCTCCTACTGGTTTAATAAAAATGCTAATTGGCCAAAGGCAGACAGGAAGTGTAGGGGCTACCAGACTAAAAACTCTGGGAACAAAAAGAACATAGCCAAGATGGCAGAGGAGACACTAACAGATACAGAGGAAAGAAATTGAAATTCTGTTCTGAGAAAAGGTACCGAGCCACATGGCTAAACGAGATGAGTTAGTATAAGAGCAAGAGCTAGCTAGGAATATGCCAAAGCCATAGACTGATCAGACTAAAATTAATATAAGTGTCTGTGTATTTCTGTTGGACTGCAGGTCTGAGGGTCTGTACCACAGGCCAGACAGACCAGAATTATTATTAATTAATATTAATTATTATTACTAGAAGTTTCACTCTTTTTGATGTTCAACAATGATAACTGTTCTACAGGACAGCAAAATGCAAGAAACATATTTCAGATGGAAGATTCCACATGCCAAAAATCAAAATCAAGTCTGAAACCAGTTAGGTTAGATTCATGAAGATTAGCATATGCCGATGACTAAAACATCACACAGAAATAAAACGCAGAAGTTCGTGTCAAAAAAGAACCAATCAACTGTAATTAGGAGAATAAGGTCACTGTATTTATGGCAGCCTGAAACTGCCAGAAGGAACTTGAATCATAGAGTAATATCTATTTAGAAATGCTATGTTCCCTTCATAAGTGTGGCTAAGCTGGGCTGGAAGAGAATGCAGACATTCTAATCACTGTAGATGACATTCAGACCAAAAAAAAAAAAAAAAAAAAAAAAATGAGATTTAGAATAAGAAAAGTCAAAAACAAGTAGAAAGCAAATTTGTTCTTTTTCTTTTCTTTTATGTTTTTTAAAATGATGTTAGGGAAATCGACTTTTTAGTCAGACAGCCTTTAGAGACTAGAAATGAATGATTTCTATAGGGTTGTACCAGCATAAAACAAGGCAGGATGGAAAGTAAATGGACGGTGAGGCATGTAAAGAGAGAACAGACAGCACTTCTTTTAAAAGCTTGTCAAATGGATTTCAAGTGAACGCACTAGTAGTCATTCTGTATTGTGTAATGCAGTATACAATACCACTCAAATTTAAAAAAAAAAAATTAAAAACCTTCTAAATCTTGGCAAGAGCAAAAAGATGTTTTCCATAAAAAATGAATAACATGGGAGATAGTTGTTTGTATTATATCTACTTTCCCATCCTTCCCCAGCACAAGCACATAAATTTTAAAATTTATTTTTTCCAAAACAATATATCCAAGGTTAGAAATAATAAAAATATAAAATAGGATGAAATACAATAGCATAAAACAGTTCTGACTATACTGACTCAACTTACTATAGGCAACCTAGTCCAACAACTAACTCAGGGTAAAAATTCTTACTCCGTGTTGAGGAATCCAGCCTATCTGTGATGGAACTAGAAATGTTTCTAAGTTCCATATTTTGCATACTATATTTTTTACACTTTTAAGTTGTTATGGTATTGACCAAATTTTCATAAGTACTGAGCACTGGTAAACATGAAATAATCATGCTTTTCAATTCCATGTTAACAGAAAGACGTTCATGATGGGCACTTCCAGAAGTGTGTTAACAACTGATAGATGCGAACCAATTTTCTACAGTCCCTCTGTAAGAATCTGTGAATGTAGATTTTTATAGAAAGTGTTATTTTGAGTTACTATAGAATTTGACTTGGATGAATTATTCGGCAATTTGCTAATCTCTCACTATAGTCTTATATTTTCATGGGTTTAGAGGTGTAGATGAATTATCTACTGTGAAGTAGGAAGGTTGGATTGATTTTCTGATTTAAACATAGTCATTTAAATTCACAGATTAGGTAGGTGATCCTATTATACCTTCCTAATGAAGGTATTTGAGATGTACTCCATGGTGCTAAACTTTTCAACAGTAATGCTCTTCTCTCACAATAATCTATACTACACAAAGGTATCATGTGGTCCATTATTCTATTAAAAAGTTTCTGGCCCAGCCTAGCCCTGAGGTCTGGACCAGCAGTCCCAAATAATAACACAAAGTCTTCTATTTAATTACAAGCTGTGTGGTCTATGGCTCAGGCATACTACTTTCCCACTCTTATACTTTAAGTTAACCCGTATTTCTATTTATGTGTAGTCACATGGCTTGGTGCATTCTTGCTCAGTGTAGCATTCTTGTCCCACTTTTTCTACATCTCGTTGTCCTGTGCTGCCGCTCTGCCCTTCAGCTTCCTAGAGTTCTCCTAGTCTGGTTTCCCAGCTTCAACTTCCTATCTAGCTACTTGACTAATCAGCATTTTATTAAGTTAATAGGAGTGACAAATATTTACAATGTACAAGAACATTGTCGCACAATACACTGTTGTTACTTTAGAGCAATGATCATAATGTATGGCAACACTGCATCCATTCATCTGTTTATTCTTTGACTTTTACCAAAATATTTATAGAGTTGCAATGTAAATATATGAAATTTAACCTTAAAATTATGCAACTTGGTGTTTTTTATTGTAGCAGTCAGAATGTCTCTTCACCAAGGCTCTAAAAACAATCTTACTTATTCATTGATTAGTCTTATATCTCTATAGATATTTTCCTTTGGCTTAAACTTCACTGAGCAGAATGTCTTCATTTCCTAGTTTGTAGAATATTTGTATCATGAAATATATTTAATCAATTACTTTTTGAGAAAAGCTTCCCACTGCAGTCCAAGCTGCCTTGGAACTCACTATTAGCTGAAGCTGGCCCCAAACTCACTATGATCCTTTTGCCTTGACCTCATGAATACAGGGATTACAAGTTTGAATCACCATCTGCAACTAAGATAATAAATGCATTTTCTAAGTTACATGTTAAGTTTCATTCCTGTCAAAATATTTTAAAAGACCTATTTTATTCCTTTAGATTTTGCCTGGATACAATGTGAAAATCTCTCTCTCTCTCTCTCTCTCTCTCTCTCTCTCTCTCTCTCTCTCTCTCTCTCTCTCTCTCTCTCTCCCTCCCTCCCTCCCTCCCTCCCTCCCTCCCTCCCTCCCTCTCTCTCTCTCTCTCTCTCTCTCTCTCTCTCTCTCTCTCTCTCTCTCTCTCTCTCTCTCTGCAGGGGGCATGTGTGTGTATGCATGACTTCCCACTTTTTCAAATTAATCTTGGTTTTGATTTATAATTTTAATCTTTATGATTAAATAGTAAAAACCTGTTATTTTATTTTTCTTAAATTTATTGCACCTGACTTTTGCTCTAAATTTAATGGACTTGGAGAGTGATCCATATGAAGAGTAGAAGAATGTGTATCATTTTCATGAGCATGGCTATACCAAGGATCCTAATGCTTACAACCATTTGGAATACCCAACCCTTCCCTGGGTCAGTGTCCCACGAATGTCAAAACAATGTGAGTAACAATAAGTATAGATGTTTATAGCCTTTGATATTTAGCTAAAACCAATGCATGCAGACCCTATAAGTAGCTTCCTCCTCACAGATGTTAGCAACTGGAATCTACTCCCCTGCATTAGCCAGCCAACCTGTTTTTCCTGCTGTATATACTAAACCTGAAGAGTTTCCAGGCAATTCAACCAGAGCCAACCAGATCCCAGCTTCTCTGCCATTTCTTCATTCCTTGTTCTGTTTGGGTTAATACCTAAGCTATAAAATTACAGAAGATTCATGAGTAGTTGGCAAAAAAAAAAAATCTGTGATCTATTGTTAGTGGAAGACCTGGGTCATAGATATTTGTTAGGTCTAGTTGATTTGCACTGTTTAAAGTCTTATATTTCCTTGGCAATTAGCAAATGTGGGTATAGATAGCCTTGAACATTATATTTAAAATATCTATTTTCTTTTAAATGTTTTTATCATGTTTTTATGATTGTAATATTATATTTATTATGTAGGTATTTTCTAGCAGGCAATTTTAACTCCATGTCTATGACATAATTGTGAGTTGTTTCATTAATTATTAACCAAGATATCATTGCCTTAGCTTTCACAGAATTACTTAAGTGGAAATAACATTAAGTTGATACTAATAGTTAGGAGAGCTGGCTTCACACGTTGCATAAGGGGCATAGTCCCAGTGGCCTGTACCAACGAGCTCAGCTATTACTCAGATCCACCCACATCCTGGGCCTTGAGTTGATCCACTCTAACATCTACCCCATCTATGACCGGCTGGAATGCATGAAGGGAGTGCATGACTGGTCCTACAAAAAGATAACTAACCACAGGATCTCCATAACTGGGCAACAGAAGGATATCTGAGAGTTGTTTCTCTGTGGATCCAGTGATGATATTGCCCCAGAGGCCTTGAGCCAGATCAGGAACTCATTGGAATAAACATTTTATAAGTGGGGCTGATTGTATGAAAGGATATGCTGAGTGAAAAGGTGTTAGAAGGACAAAAGGGTGAGGTGGGAATTTTTAGTTTGTTTTGATTTTAATTGATGAGGTATAGGGTTCTTCTGAGAGTAGATGCTCCAAGTGTAAGAGTAGGATATGGAGGGACTAGGGGGAATTAGGGTGAATGATGTGAAATTCCCAAATTATTAATTAATGAATAAGTTATTTTAAAAAGTTTACTCCATTGACAGTTCGTTCTACACACTTCTCACTTATGCTCACCGAGTCAAAGAGCATGCATCTTTTCATGTGGATCACTAACACTGCACAGCTCTAGGTTTAGGCAACTATTTTTAAATGAAATAGGAAGATTTTAAGGAAGAAAATCATTTACTCAACTGTTGTCTCAGCTGCGTAATGACTTTCTGTTTGCTCCTAAGTATGTGGAATCTTAAGATGTGGTCTAAAAAAGGTGTGATATCGGAGTAAAGGTCAGTTTAGTTTACATATGAAACTGGTTTCCCTGTTCCCTTGTGTGAGTAATAATTCTTTAGTTGAAAAACTTGACATTTTAGCTATTGTAATATGGTAACTACAAGTCAGAAACTCACCTTCACCCATCATTATGTGTGCTATCATTTGCTACTCTTGTGGTGGTGGGGGCGGGGGTGATGCCTTTATGTGGCTAGTTCTGCAAAGCTATATTCTTTTCACTTTTCATCCACTGAATTGTTAACTCTCTTACTCCTAAGAAGTGTGTGAAAGATCATGTGAGAGCTGCAATAATATCTTCAACACTCCTCGGTGATTTACAACTCTGGCTGGGGCTTCACTTTCTGCTTATACAAAAACCAAGGCCACATTGAATGAAAGATGGAGACCTTGCCAGATTGTTCCAAAGTATAGGAAATAAATCTTCCTTTTTATATGGCATTTTAGGTTTTCAGAAATATAAGTGAAGTTTTAGGCCCCATCTCCCACTCTTTATTGTCAGATCGGTTTCACTTTTTTGTTTCATTTGAAGTTTTTTTCATAAGGTTCTTCTTCACTCCAGCCAGTGTATCTTAAAATAACTGTGAACCAAAAATAGCTACTGATTTTTTTTCTCTTTCTAGCACGTGTCTTGATAATAATGTTACTCGCGCAAAGTCAACATTGTCAAGTTGAATGAAGACAAGTCCTAAGAATGGACACAGAGATCCAAAAGCACCCATTTAGGGGAGATGGTACAGAAAACTTTGTTTCACTCTCTGGTGATTTGTGGGGTGTTGCATTTCATGATTTGAGTAGTTACAAGGCTGGTGGTTTTCATATTGAGAACATAACAGAAAGTCGGTGGGATCATAAAAGTTAAAATGCCAGAGAAAGCAATAGATTTATTGTGATATACCCAGTTTTTCTAATGAATAGTTCTGGAATTGTTACAAGCTTCTGGTTAATTTCCATAGATCTATGGAAGTCAATTATATAATTTCTATCACTAGTCTTGCTGTTTTTGTAGAGAAAGATTTCTTGAGCACCTCATTCTGCCACTCCATAAGTGCTTTATCCACTGTCTCTTCTTAAATCATAAATGAGATTTGCTACTTGACTTCATAACAGCCTAGAATATTTCTTTATCTCACTGGAAACAGAAGCTATGCCCTTTATGTTCCTTATGTAAATAATATCTGAAGACTATGGTGTACCCTTTTCTGTTCCTTCTGCTAGTCAGTGGTCTATCTCATTTACATCCTGGCAAGCCATCAAACACTGTCAGTCTTTGCAAGCATTTCAAAGATCATATTTGGTCTCTAACCTCACTTATCTCTACTTGTGTTACTTATGTATTTTAACAAATATTTTTGTATGACAGACTACATTCTAGCTACTTTCTAATAACTTAGAAGAATAGTGTTTTGAGCCCCTTTCCCAGACCTCAGTTTTGTTTTTTTCAATGAGCCATAACTGAGCTCTGTAATTCAGTGCACACCCTCTCTTTGACAGGAACGCTTCTTTATCTTCTTCACTTTATAATATATATATAAAAAAGTACCTCCCAATATTTTGCACAGCTTGCTTACATATGGCACTCACTGCCTAATATGAAGACTCTAAAGGCAGTTATAGTGCCATCTTGTACCTCACTGGTTAAGACCTATAACAGGATAGATTTAAAACACAAAACAAACAATGACAACAACAAAAGCTTGAGGCCAGTGAACAGTGTCCAGTGAGGATTGTCATCACTTCTGATACTGTTCTTTTATAGTAAAAGGGTAGAATGTGAGAAGTGGGCCAATTAAACCAGAGAACAGAGAACAGAGCAACAAAAGTAAAAACTCAGTTCCACATCTTAAAGAAATTAGAAAGGAAGAAAAACAAAGAGCCAAAAAATTGTGTCAAGAAAGGTAATACACTGATGGGGTGAAATAAAAAGCACCAAAGATGCTGTGAACAAAAATTCCTGGAAAGAAATATCACCTCACACTGGTCTATCTAATTCTGGTAATCAGACTAGTGAATACCCTAACTGTCATCATAGAGTCTTCGTCTAGTAACTGACGGAAGCAGATGCAAAGATGGACAGTTACACACCAGACTGAGCTCCAGGAGTCCAGTCAAAGAGGGGGAGGGGAGATTGCTAATAAGAACCCATGAAATTTAGATTGACAGCTGCAAAGCCTGCATGGGACTAGACTAGGCCCTCTGCATAAGGGAGACAGTTCTGTAGTATAGTCTGTTTAAAGACCCAAGGTAGGGGGATCAGGATCTATTCTTGGTTCATGAGCTGGCTTTTTAAAGCCCATTTTTTATGGAGAAACATTTTGCACAGCTTTGATGAGGAGGGAAAGTGCAGAGAGAAGGGGCTTGGACCTGCCTCCACTGAAGATACGAGGCTTTGCTAACTCACCATAGGAGGCCTTATCTTATTTTTTCAGAGGATGTGATAGGGGCAGGTTGGGGGCGAAAGGTGGGGGGAGGGCTGAAAGAGAGATGAGAGGGGGGATCTGTGGTTCTGTGGTTGATTGATAAAATGAATTTTAAAAATACTTAAAAAAACCATCATTAAAATGGCTAAACTACATAAATTAATTACACAGTTAATAGAATATTCATCAAAATTCCGATGCTGTAGTTCACAGATTTAAATAAAATAATCCAAGAACTCATAAGGAAGCACAAAAATGAATATTTAAAGTTATAGTAAAAAATAAGCTTACAGCTGGATATATCACAATACTTGACCTAAAATTATACTACAGATTATAGTGAGAAGACAGCGTGTGTTAACTTAAAAACGGACAAAACAATGAAAGAGAATAGAGGACCCAGAAACAAACCAAAACAATTAATCTTAAAAATTCAAACAAAAAATGAGACGAAACTATTGGCAAAGTGCACATCAGATAGATTGTTCATTCCCCGAAATATTGAAACACTTTAAAAGGAAGTAAACAGTTCTGTTTTTAAAATGAGGGGGAAAATGGAGTATACATCCTCCAAAAAAAAACATAGGTAGCCAACTGTAATATAACAAAAAATTCAATATCACTAATCATCAAAGAAATGAAAAACAATATCACAAGATATCTTCCCACAGCTGAGAGAATGGATAAATCAAACAAACAGGCTATACCATGCAGTAAAGATAAAGAAAAAAAGCAACTATAATATTCACTGATGGAAGTGTAAATTAATACAGTAATTTGGAAAATATTATGTGAACATCTCAAAAACCTGAAAAGGACTATAATACATTAATAGTGATATCTACTTCAAAATTATTAAAAGAATGAACTTTACAGGTCCTAACATGTGAAGTGATAGATATGTAAATTGACTTGACTTTCCCATTACAGGTTATCTATGTATCTTAACCCATCACATTGTGTTCTAAAATAGCCTCAATTATTATTTGCCAATCTATCCCCACTTTAAAAAAAAAAAAAAAAAAAATGAAGTCCTTGGCCTCTTGGACAAGCTACAGACATACATTAAAAAGTAAACTTGGGCTCAAAGGCATAGTCCCATGTAACAATGTCTGACTACATGAGACTCACCTGTCTTTGAAATAGCTACAGGGATTCTCTCAGTCAACAACATTCTGGGAGACTTTTCCATGTTTTAGAAATGTTAGCTAGATTGAGTAAAGAGAATGTTTTTATTATTCTTGAAGTCTTTATCTAACTTGTAAATTCAATTTACTCTAGTGAGGGAACTAAATTCACAGACTTTCCCAAAGCAACACAGCAGGGAATCCAGGGGGAGAGCCAGAGGAGATCTGGCACATGTTGCATTGGTTTACTAGAACCACTTAGTTCCATTTGGTTCAATTAACAAATATCTACCAAGGGCTTACTAAGTACAACATGAAGGCATCCCCTGCTACCCCAGATGGAAGGTGCATGTGGTGTCATAGGTCATTTACAACCCTCAAGGCATTGTGTTATCAATCATGTCTTACTCAGCCTAGGCCTTTTGCAAGCACAGAAGCTGGATTGTTTTTGAGACACAACTTGTATTGAGTGATAGTTATTCTTCTGGAAAGAGATTTTAGTAACTCTGCCATCCACCAAGTTGTTAAAGATGAAATCTTGATCAAACACACTAGAGTACCAACCTAAGGGTCCAAAGATCAGTTAGAGAAACAGCTACAATAGATGAAGTACAGCTGGATGTGATAGTAGCTTATAGTTTATTAGTCCCAGTTATGCTGAACCACTGATAGGAAATGGATAACAGCTGAGTAAAGAGGATGCAAATATAAAAACTACGTTGATACAGAGTTTTACCTAGCTTCAGTGTACAGAATAATAAGAAATAATTTGAATATACAACATCTGATAAAGATTAAATTTATCTAAACAAGACAGTAAAATCACTTACAAATCAGAATACACTGAAGATATTAATGTTGTAAGATCCCCAACTCTTATATGCTAAAGGTATATAAGTTAAAATACACTACCCAACACTTATAATCTTTTCATCTGTCTACATTTCTGATTACTTTGAAAAGTGATTTTTCAATATTTGAGGAGATAGTGCAGTCAAATAAGTGCTTACCACGTAAGCATAAGGACCAGAGTCCTTACGTCCAGCACCTACATAATACTAGCTGCAGTGATATGACACCATGATCCCAGTACTTGGGAAACGAAGATAGAATACTTGAGACTAGATTGGCAGCCAGTGTAACAGAATGAGCAAGCTTGAAGCTCATTCATTGTGTTCCAAAACAACGTGAGGAACAATTGATGAAAAATACCTTCTACAACATATCCTTCTAAGTAGCATACAACAGGCATACACTTAGGATTAAATGGGAAATCTCAGTATGCCTTACTGACTAGACCACCTAGACTATTTGCTAAGAAGAAGAGAAAAAAAATTCAAAGGTGGACTACATCTAAGTAAATACCCAATGATTGCTCTTGGGTCTTTGGTCTCCCAAGAGCAATTCAAACATTTATGTAGGCACATAGGCACAGGCATGCAACAACACATAAGTAAATAATTCATTCATCATAGAATTATGCAAAACAATATTACAAGAAGATTATCTTTCTCAGCTTTCTGTCATCACCTACTTATATCATTCTCAGAAGCATAATGTTGTGATAGAGAATTCATTTGGATTTCCTTCTTGCTGCGTAGTATATTCTAATCAACAATAAACTAAAGTCTACTAAAGGTAGGAAAATTATTGTAATGACAAATGCTGAGCGGAATTAATCATCTTGGGAGTTAAAATAACTTTAATGATGGGGGTCTAGATTTAAATGCTAAAAAGCATAGATTTTTAAGAGTGTTTACTTTGTTTTAAGTAGAGCTGAGATTTCACATTCAATAATCCAATGTTTTTCATCCCTAGCACTCCAAAGAGGAATGCATGCAGAGCCTTGTTGGCAATATTAAAGCTGTTGCTATCTTTCCCCGAATCTCCTGGATCAGCCTCAAGAAGAAACTGTACTCATAACACAGTGGCACGGAGCTGATTGATATTCTCATTTGATGATAGTATCACTTTCTTCTCAACAATAACTTCAGCTTAAAGGAACAGGAAAGGAAAGAAGATAGCTCCTGAAATAATTAACTTCAACACATACTTCTACATCATGTTGCCTGGAGCTATGTATATTGGGAAATATTATGAATTCTCTATAGCTAATATGTAATTAGGACTTTCAGAAACTTAAATTGCAACTTTTTTCATTCATCATATCTGCTGAACACCCAATGTGAGATAATAAAAGAAATTTATCACTTATTATGCTTTTAGAATATGCTTTGCTGGACTAAACTTACCTCCATCATCACCTTATGAATTAGATGTTATATTTATTTTCTCTCTTATCCAAAGTTAACAGTTAAAAGAGGATAAATCTACACCAAAACACATTCCTCCGGTTTCATATTGAGTTCTCATAAGCCCTACTGTAATAAAAGGTCAAAGACTTCAGGTGTGAGGATATAGCACACTCAACGCAGCACTTGCCTACCATGCGCAAAGTCTAAAATTCAGTCTGTAGCATCATGTAAAATCAGACAAAATAAAAAACCAGCAGCACAAATACTGTATTTCTTTTATTATTGACCTTTTGAATAGTGCCATTATGAAACTACATGTATATGCTATGAAAGTAATTATAAGTCAGTCACTCGAGAATATAGAACAATGAAGACACCTATAGACGAGCTAAACAATTAAAGTACATTCTACAAAGTATAACAACATTTTACAAAGTAAAAAACAATATGACAAATATGTACAAAATATGTTTTAAGTATAAAGTATATAAATACATACAAATTTGCCACCTTGTTATTAAAAACATAAAGGAAGGAGAGATAGATGATAGATCGACAGATATGATTCTAATCTTGATACTGAACTGCCTCAAATTAATCATAAAATTATTTTTTTAACCTTCATAACTTCCCAAGTACATACAGGGATAAACAAATAGATGAATTTTTTGTCCTTTCATTCTGGCTTTCCTTCTTTAATAAAATGCAGAAAGGAAAAAATGCTTAATGCCCCTAAATACTCTTCACTATCTTAGGTAAGAGACAAAGAATGTAACATGTGCCACCATGGTCTTTTGAGCGTAAGAAGTAAGTGAATGCATTCATGCCCATAAAGTATGTACAGAAGGAAAGAGTAAACAGAAATTCCAGCAGGTGATGTGGGAAACAAGAGAAGTGAAAAGTAAAGGGTGACGCAGATAACCAAAGACTGCTCAGAGCTGGGAGCTAACAACAAACAAAAGGCCTGAGCAGGAGGCTAAAGAGAAACCACAATAGATATTTCCAAGGCTACCCCTTACTTATAATGTATGTTTCTCTTTTAAGAAGAAGAGCCAGAACCTCTCCTCATATACAAAGAGTACCGTGCCTGTAACTTTGAAAACAGCGAAGAAAGAGACAGTGGTGAGGGGAAAGAAGGGGAAGAAAGGAGAAAGGGATAGTAGAGTAGGGGAGGGTGGGAAGACTGGACTTGAGCAGGGTAGGGGAGAGTAGGGAGAAGCAGTGATTTATTACTATAATAATAAGCACATATGGAGAACGCTAGGAGATTTTAAGTTCTACACATGGACAAACCCTTAGATGTAAAGTCTATGCCTTGGTATAAAAAAATTATAGAAAAAAAAGGCTTAATAGTAAAAATAAAATTTCCAGATGTCGGTGAATAATGAATAAACCAAAAGAAACATAACTAGGAAATGAACATAATACTAGGGTTCTAGAGAATCTCAGTATTCTTTGCCTCACTAACGTTCTTATTCCCTTTGGATTGTAAATAATAGCATTCTTTGAAAATTCATGTTTATATAGTATATATGGACTTATCCACCCTCCATTGCCTCCCTCTAATGTCCCCCCCAAGAGCCACAAAAACTACCCATCTCCAAGCTTCCTGTTCTTCTTTTGTAGTTATTGATAACCTCGCAAGATCAATTAGTACTCCCCATAAAAACCTGGGTGTGTGGCTATTTACTGGAGCATAGGCAAGCTGCCAGCAGACACATCTCAAAAGCAGAGTGGAATCTCCCACCCAAAAAGCCATCAATGATTAATGGTTCCTAAACTAAGGAGTCACTGGGGCTTCAGGGCCTCTCTCCTAATCATGCTGAGATTTTGAATAATTTGAACAGGGACAGATGATCAGAGGTTTGTGAGTTAACGTATACCAACAGTCATGCTATTTTCTCAGATGTCAGCATTACACAGCTGTTCTCATCACCTAGAGTTGCTTTATAGTATAGTTTTTCCATTTTCTGTGAAGTTCCTTGAGCCTTGGATGTCAATTTGCTCAAAAATGCCCTAAACAGAGCTAAGCGGTAAGAGTTAAAATTTTACATTTTTTTTGAAAACTGTATTTTCAAATCATAATGAAGTCTCTGCTCTTCAAAACAATGATATATTTTTATCGTAAACATTTTTCAATAAGAAAAGTTAGACTAGAAATGTACTTTTACAAACCATATTCTCAAGGCCATCATATTTGAAAAAAATAGATGAAGAATAACATTCAGAACTGTGGAATGGAAAATTGATTTTCAGACTAACAAAAAAAGATTGAAAATCATACTTGAAGTTTTAAAAAAGTGTTTCCTAGCCATTCTTCTAAAATATAAATTTTTAGCTGCAATCATCTTATAAAATATTTAACTATGAATTATCTCGTTTTTACCCTCATTTCACTTGCTCTTAAATGTTCATTTCTTTTTTTTATTTTTCATTTTTCCACGGATAAATTGTTACAAAGTATTAGACATTTCCCAATTTTAAGTTGAGTTTCTAGCACCACGTGTCACACACACACACAAAAAATTACCACTGTCTAAATTTGTAATTAATGTGTTGGGGTTTTACTGGGAAGTGATTCCTACCTCTCAGCCCTGCTTGTTCCTGCCAGTTCTGGTAGCCTTTTAAGCTGCTGTGCCAGCTCTCCAGGTCCTTTTCAAAGGCAGCTGTGCTACAACCCCAGCTCATAGATCAAAGACTTTCACCCCATGGATGTCTTCACTGAATGCTGAACTTAGAACTGTGAGGCTTTGCTGGAAAGGTGGAGAATTACTGCCAATGAGCTTTCGCAACTCACTCCATAACAACACACCTAGTCTGCAGCTCAGAGACAGTTACAGCTAAATCAGGCCATTCCATTTTCCCCTGGCATTCCTCACCCACAGCTCCTGCTTAGAACTGACACTCCAGCTATGAACTCTGTATACAACTGTTGAACCTTGACGTTTTGCTTATATTTGTGACTTGTGGATTATGAAGGGAAAATAAGAAAAAAATGAGCTACGTAATTTATTTTTCCTTTGGTCCTCCCAGAAATAATGTTTGCTTTTTCTCTCGGTGAGGATTGTATATATCCCATCTGTAAACCTTCACAGGGGTATAAATCTGATGCAGAAATAAAATGCATCATTTCCTGGAAGTATGGTGGCTGTTCCCTTTAGTTCCTAAGTATATAACAGCACTTAGAGAGAAAAGCTGAGATGCCTTTTGCCTAGGGAAAAGAAAGTTTAGACAAATGCCCATGGATTTATTTAGTCAGGTAATTTCACCCATTGTCCATTTCCATCAGCTACAAAATTTTCGTCTATGTAGTCAGAGAACTATGAGGTCACATAACCCTCAGCACTCCTAAAGTGTACCATTGTCTGAGATCACACAGCTGTGGCATCCATATTGATTCTGGAGAGTGGCTGAAGCAGAGTCCCTGAGCCAGACATTTGAGATGAATAGACATAATGAAACTTACATCCTGGAGCAAATCAAAAGGTTTTTCATAAGAGTCTTACTATCTCTGTTTACTATTTTCTTTGAGAAGAATTATTCCTGTATCTTTTAGAGGTACACCTGGAGTTTATGTAGCACCAATTCAGCACACATAGAGAAACAAAACCAGCATGTTTCATCTGTATGAGCAAGAGGATAGTGATTATAAAAAAAATTTCCACAGTGATGGCTAGCTGGAGATCTGGGGAGCTCACTGAATCAAGAATAGCCACTGGAGTTCTATCCAGAAAAGGAGCTAGGTCCTCTAAGCGTAGGCAACTGTCGACTGGCATGGTCAGTATGAAGAGACTTGAGGAGTGGGATCAGACTGTGTTCCTGTGCATGGGCTGGCACCTTGGAGCCCATTCCCTGCAGAGGAACACCTAATCCAGCCTTGATTGTGGGATGAGGAAATAGGACTTTCCTGGAGTGGATGCACCAGGCTGAGCTGACCCACCATGGGACTTCTTGCCTTTTTGGGGGGAGGGGATGAGTAGATGGGGAGGGAAAGCTAAAAGCTCACTGCAGATGGGGAGAGGGGAGGCTGAAGACTGACTGGGAGGGATGGGGAGGAGGGAAAGGAGGGGGAGCAGGGGGTACATTAATAAAAATACATTTTTTAATTTATAAAAATGAATGTAAGAGTACATGGATAATAAGCTCACTGCTTTGAATTGTTTCTTTTTGGTTTTGCTTTTAAACTGTGCAAAACTATGTCACACATTTTAAAATAACAATAATCATAGGTCTTTATGAGCCTTACAAATGATTGGACCAATTGTTGTGATTCACACACATCCATTCCATGAAGAAATCTGTTGACACTACCATCAAAATATACAAGAGATCCTGCTGCCTCTCCAGAACTCAGCCACCACTGTCTCTCTCTGCTCTGTGACACCTCCATGATCCTCCACTGCTTCTATCTTTTCTCTAGACCATGCTTGTCATTACAACACGCAAGAGTGCCCTTCATAAAATGTCATCAGGGCAAGCCATACTTGGTGCTCAGAATACAGCGACGATTTACCCTTTCACTGAGAAGTAAATGTTAAGATTCTGATATCGGCCAATGACCTATGTCACCCTCATATGAACTCAGCTCCTGCCTTTCATTATCTTGGCCTCCTTTCCCTAGATAGACACTGCCCACCCTTTAAATTGCCTGTGATACCTGATATCCTGGAGTGCAAATTACCTTCCAGCCACCCCATGGTGATTTCCATAACCTTCAAGTCTTAGTTAAAATGCCAGTGTCTCAAAGAGAATTACAGCCCCATAGAAACTGACAAATATCTTACTTCTCATTTTCCCTTTACTCATCCTCTGACTTATTTTACATTTACTTTTAATTTCCTCAGAGCATTTATCACTCACCTGCCATGGACTTTACTGCTTTCCTACACTGACTGTTCTGTCCCATTTACTAAAATGAAAACCTAGAGAACCAGGAACCTGCTTGGGCCTCTAATGTATTTCAATGGGTTGAAAAATGACATATACTTGATTCCCAACAAATATGTACCACATAATTAGATGTAATAAAATGAATATAAATACTATATTTTAAGATATTATATACATTATATACCACTGCTTTGCAAAGTGTTTTGTTCACATACTCTTATCTCCTCTCATAAAATATGTTAGGTGAGTAGTGTCCTGATTGGCTGCTACAGAAACTTATGTTTTTTTTTTTTTATTGTTTATTCAAGGTTACACAGCATGGAAGTGTCAGAGGCAGGGCAGAAAATTATATCCAATGCTACAGCTAAAGCTTGGATGTTATCTGTCTGGGACATGTTGAAAGTATCAACTCCTTTCACTCCACAGCTCTGTATAAGTATGAGATTGCTATACGTAGGAAAAGAGCTTTTTTTCTAGACTGAGAGGATTATGTTATCCCAGGGTATAATCTAAATTCAAAAGCATCTTTACAAGACATTAGCTCATAATTTTCGCAAAGAAAGGTACATTGATTAATTTCAGAATAGATTTTACATTTGTTATTTTTTTCTATGCATGTCTGTGTGTGAGAGAGAGAAAGAGGAGGGGTACTGTGTCCCTTTAGGCCTACAAAAACCAGAAGAGGGCACTAGCTCCCCTGGAGTGGGAATTACAAACAGTTGCATTTTGCCTGATGGTGCAGCTTTGCTGTCCTTTGCAGGAGTGAGAAGGCTCTTAACTGCTGGACCATCCCTCTAGACCATGGGCAAAGTTCAGTTTCTTGCTTTTTTTTATTATTATTATCCCATCTTATCCTGACTCTCAATTCTTCCCAGGGATGATTGCAAAGCATATGTAAGACTTGATGTCTGGCATGTTTTTGTTTTTTGTTTTTTTTTGTTTTTTGTTTTTAATTCTAACTAACACAAAACCCAAGACCTGACAAATTAAACACATTGACAGCTATTAAATAACTGATATTATTCATTGAAATTGTTGGTTTAAGATCGTGATCACTTGACTGTCATTGACTGTCCAGTTTAACCCTTGTCTAAAGAATAACACCGAGCCCTGACTTCACAAAGGATGTAGTCCTTCATCACTAGCACACAGAGCAGATGTAAGCATTGCCCCATTATACACATAACTTTATTTCAAGCTTAAAGTTTACCATCCAGCTGGAGGGTAATTTGTATCCATCTGTGTCATGTGTCATTCCTGTCTCAATTTATGTCTTAGATCCCAAGCTTCCCTTAGAGAGAGGGCTGAATACAATTATACTTACCAACTCACTTGATGCTGACCTTACTGGCAACCATGTACAGAGTAGATTCTCAATGTGTGCATTCGGATAAAAATATCCTATCTACTCCCTGCTGAGGCACCCTCCACCCACGCCAACACTTCACTTTCTCATTTGGCTGGTGAGTCATATCAGAACTGGCAATTTATATTAAATGCTTCAATCCCAATTCTTTCTTCTCATTCTTTTTTTTCCTTCTTTCTTCTTTTATTATTGGTTTTTTTTTTTTAATTTGAAAGCCCTCATAGTGGCAATTGTTCATGACTCTGGCTATAAACATAGAGGAATCTGTACACTCTAAACACACTTTAGGCATTCCAATGCACAAAACAGCATTTTCTTTTAGGATTTAACATTCATCATGCTTTAAAAATACCCCAATAAATTGTCTTTCTAAATGGCACTTTAAACAGTAGTTTTCCCTTATTTAGCAAGTTCAGTAAAGACAAAATACATCTTGTGGGATCAGGCTATATTCGATTTTCCCTACTGTCAACCCTTAATCTGCAAAAAACCTTTTTTTAATTCATCTTAAAATATTTTTAAATCAAAGTTATTATTAAATTAAACAAGAGAAGATTTGGTAATGTGCAAAAGAAACAAACAAAGACAGTTATAGACTGAACTAACTAAGCCAGCTGTAGGGAAGCTCATGTACATTTGTAAGGCTTCTGATTCCTCTACTGCCAGAAAGATTCCTGGTCACAAGACCCCCAGATAATCAACTCTATACAGCACAGGGTACTATCTTGAATTTGCTGAAGAAAATACAGAATAAATTCAGTGCAGATTTCAACTTTGTTTCATGTACATATTACAATTGGACTACTTTAGAACAGTACCAGGCTAATTAAAATGTCAATTATATAATAAGAATTTCCAAGGTTCTTTGGAAGTACATGCTCTATCAGTTTATTGGATGACTGAACTCATATATCATTTTAAATTTTTTTATTTATATTTACCATCCATCATTCTCACTAAGTCAATGAGCTATCACTTACTCCATCCAAGAGACTCAGAGTTTATTTCAATTTTCACTGAAATTACTGAACTGTAACATTTCTCACTTGAAATAAGATACCAAAGATCCCACCCTGTTAAATTTGTATCATTATTTGTATCATGATACTAGATGCCTTCACTTCATCAATTCTCCTGAAACCGTATCATCTCTCTCAAATCCATTCCTAAAATCTATCTCTTCATCCTCTGTTCTCTTTTGTCTTCCTCAGAAAGTTTCATAGTTCTAGTATTCTCTCAGAAATCAAAGACATATTATTTTTGCTCTGATTAGCATCTCTTCCCTGAAGAATTCCAGTTTTATCCTCCTATCCAGTCCTTCTCCAGATGTGCCAAAGTAAATCCTAGTGCTGATGTTCTTCCCCACCCCCAAGTGTCATCACATCCCTAGCCCTAAGGAAATTTGCTCATAACTGTCAGCAGGTCTAAAAACCATCACTGAGCACAGAGCAGTTGCCTTCCCGATGGTGTAGCAAGCTGTCATGTCAGAATAAAGGTCCTATGAAGAACTTCAAGTGCACAAATTAAAAAAACATGTCCAACGTCCATTAGAAGCTCAGTACTGCAAAGCTGTCACAGGATGTTTAAGAAGGAATCTCAAGGCTCTGGTATTTATATATTCCACATTCTATAACAGGAAGATAGAACAAGAAACATCTACAGCCCTACAATAATAAGGCTTAATGGGAAACACTTATTTCAATGCTTGATATGTTCATGGTGAATGTTACTGAAGTAACAGTTACAGACTCACTCACTACTTATTCATACATTCCCTGAGAGAGCAATAGTGATATATGCCAAGTAAGACTGGGAACAGAAACTAAATATGATCATCTCTACCTCTCCAGCATGCTTAGGATCTCTGCCGAATTATGATTTTTCTCTTTTTGATTCTTGTGATGAGCAACAGGCCTGAAACTACTCATCATCCAGATGAAGATTTGAAAGAACATACTTTCTTGGCAGTATCATTATCACTCTATACATGGAACAGAGATCGGCCAACCCCAAAACCTTCACAATCCCTTGGGTTAGATATTAAAGAACTTTATTATAATGACTTGAGTATGTACACACTAATCTAGCCTTATCAATGAAAATACAGAAAGATCTCTCTGCTTCTCTTCTTCATGTCTAGTTGGCCTTTGGTACATGTGTATTAGTAGTTGGGTTTGTTATAAGACCCATAGACTCTGAACAGTGATAGAGGCATTTATGCATGTTTCTTACTCAACATACTTCAGTCTATAATAACCTCATAGAGCAAATAGACTTCAACATAAATCTTAACTTTTCCCATTAATATCTTTACAGCCTTTAACAAGTACTTAAACTCTATAAGAGCTTCAGTTCCTCAGTCATAAGGAGGTAGTATTCTATTAGTGATTAATTAACACATACAGTGTCCTATGCACTTCCCTAGAGTCTGGGGTTATACAGTTGAAAGATTGATGACAATTTCAACTTCATAGATTTCTACTAGATAATACTGAAAGAGTTCTATCACACTAAGATCAATAAATATAAAAATCACATAGGTTAGTATACAAACACACAATGGTACCTAGAAAAAAGTAAGCCTTTAGAGGGTGTTGATGGTGTTGATGATAATGGTGATTACGATGATGACAGTGATTATAATGATACCTACTTCACTGAGGGAAGCAAATCATATCTGGACAACCATAGTTACTAATGAATTATTTTCTATGATTGTCTATGAGATTGAGAACCATTTATGATGCAAAAGATAAATGTTTTACAACTTTCCAGTTCCTAAGAGGATACTGGTATTTAACATGGAATGTTGTATTATGAGGGAAATGTTTTCTGCCTCTAGTGGTAGTAGGCTTTCCTTTTACTATTACATACTTTGCAACATTCACAAAATGCATCTACTATACAATAACATATGGCAGTCTGAATTGCATTGTAAAGGGCAGTTTTAATTTTTTATTGTTCCAGTTAAAATAATAGGCTCCTACTAAATGATTACACTTACAAAGTCATATCTCTTTAGACATGTAATTATCTTGATCTCAGTTGCATTCACTGGACAATTAAGGATTTCAAATTTACATGTTTATTAGTTTTCAACATAGTGGTGAAATAGATACATCCCTGATCTTAGGTCCATGCAAATCTACTGTCTCCATCAGAGAGATATTTTGCATACATATGATGTCAATTATAATGCTATCATTTCTTTTTAAGCTACTTGGTACTTAGATTCCTATGTAAACAACTGAGACTGGGCCATTTATCTCAGCCACATTAATACTCTATATAGGTAAACAGTGGGGGATTATTTGCACAAGTAATTAATAGCCATCAACAAGGATTTTTTATTTATCTCTTCAATCGATTACTATAAACACATGCCTTTTCTTTATCAAATGATGAAATCTTCAACTTTATTTTTATTTTCCAACAGGAAACCATAACAAGAGTTTAAGAGCTTAACTATATATAGATCATAAAAAGAATAAGTACTAGAGAAATTAATCCAAATATATTCTCTAAACGTATTTTTTCAAAGTACAGATATCAGACCAAAATATGTTGTCAAAACCTACTCAATTATATCATAAAATCTATTGAAATTCTATTGTTCCAAGTTAAGATGATGTTCTTGTACAAAATATTTGCAGATCTAAAATTCTCTAAAACACTCACAAATTGAATGTCTAATAAAATTCACTACTTCAAAATATGAAGATATATTAATAAAAAAATCTTGTGTTTGGTAGAGTTTGTGTTTATGTATGTGTTATGTCTGTTTATGTGTTTATGCTCATGTACTCGTGTACTTGTGTGTTTATGAGCATCTCTGTATAAGTGCTCATGTATGATTATGTGTGTGTGAGTGTGTGTTTGTGTGTGTGTACTATGAACAATGTTAGAACATCATTCATGCTATCTATGCACCTGACACTTAGCTGCACAATGAAACTGACTCATCATTTTAGAGATTTACTCATTGACATTTTAGCTCCTAACTTCAACGGTAGATACTCATATTTCTGATACTTAACTCTGTCTAGAGAAAACATCACTACAAACTTATATTTAACAATTTTAGGAGGGGCTAACAATAGAAGTTTGTGGCGATGTTTTGTTTGTGCTCTAACAAATGAAGCTTTCCTGAAGATCATAGGGTAGAGCTAGCAATTGGTTGACCATGAAGGCAAGGCAGTGGTGCCTCACACCTTTAATCCCAGAAGCTGGGAAGAAGAAGCAGGAATATCAGGAGTCCAAGCCTACCCTGAGCTGCAGGAGATTGATCTACACTAAAAGAAATAGATCCAGGAGATAAAAGCCTCATGCCTTTAATCCCGACACTTGGGATCTTATGCCTTTATTTTCAGCACTATGGCGGTAGAGACATGTAGTGATATGGCTGGGCAGAAAAAGGTCTATAAGGAAGCAGGAGACAGGAGCCTAACCCCTTTTGATCTGAGTATTCCATAGAAGTAAGAAGTCTCTCGAGTGGCTCCTTCAATCTCTTAGCATTTATCCTGATATCTGATTCAGGTTTATTATTATTATTATTATTATTATTATTATTATTATTATTATTGTTGTTATTATTTAGACCAATTAGAATTGAAGCTACATAAGATGATCAACAAGTATTGTTTTCTTTGCTCATAATTTGTGTCTTAAATATCTACTATTATAATAAAAATCAACTAATATTGAAATATCTTTGCTAAGACCTCCAGCTTTATCCTCAAAACTAATTACCTTCAACTTGAAAGGCACCTTAGTGAAAGTAGTGATCTTTACTTCTACATTAACCAAAATCCTAAAGCTTTTCATTGTAGTAGATGCTTCTCTCTTAAGAGTGAGTGGGACAATGAACACAAGAATCCCATCTTCTGTCCTGATAGTCATAATACAAGACATAATATAAGACACATAAATATATATGTCTTCTATTTTTTTTAGAAATGGGTTATATCCAAAGGACATAAAGTCTTCTAAGCCACATTGGTACATTTGTACCATTGTTCCTCACAACACAGCTTATTGACCATTTCAGAATAAGCCACAGAAAAGTTATAAGATCCAGAGGCCCAGGAAGACTGGTACCAAACATTGTCTACTAGACACAAGAGGCCACTACAATCATGATCATCACAGTTGTGATTCTCAGCACATTTATCCCATTCAATATTCCATTATGCAGATATCTTCAAGGTTTCTTATTGAGAAACGAAACACTCTGGGCAAAAGTAACTTTGAAAACAAAGGTTTACTTCCTTTGAAGGTTACAATCCATCACCGAGGGAAGCCAAAGTAGGAACTCAAGGCAAGAAATAAAGAAGAGGAGGCAGTGTTTAGTGGCTTCTTTGCTACCTTGGTCAGTTTGCTATCTTATACAGCCCAGAATCAAAAAGGGTATTGCAAACAGTTGGCCGTGCCCTCCCAGTTCAATAATCAATCAAAAAATATCTTATACATACAGCCAGAGGACAGACAATCCAACAGAGGTCAATTCCCAACTGCAGTTCTCCTTAGAAATTATCTTACCCTGCATCAAATTAACAAAAACTAACCATTACAGTGGAAGAAGGATGCACAAGGCCCATGACCCAGACCTGAGAAGCTGTTGTTGACAGTTAGTAGCTTCTGGGTCAGGAAGAGTCTAGTTTCTTTAAAGTGGGACTCCTGATAAGTCTAGCAAATTCTAGTAAATGACCATGTATCAATATGTGAGCATATTCACGTATAAGACACATAAATATATATGTCTTCTTTTTTTTTTTTTTTTTAGAAATGGGTTATATTCAAACAACATAAAGCCTTCTTAGCCAAATTGGTACATTTGCATCATTGTTCCTCAAAACACAGCTTATTGACCATATCAGAATAAGCCACAGAAAAGTCACATACAAAATGAACATATACAATTATGAAAATATTTTTACGTGGAAGGGTAGAAAAATGGAGACTGGATATGTAAGGGGGAGGGGAAAAGTGGGGTTGTGAATATTATGAAAATACATTGTATGCAAGTAAGAAATTGTCACATAATAGAATATTAGATTTTTGAAAGAAATAAAAAAAGATAGCAAAGTTTACTTTTGCAGCTTGATTTTAGTATTGATATACTAGTATATGTATAAGCAAATTCATCAAAATATACAAAAAAGTACAATTTGTACAGCAGTTGTACCACAATCACACTGGGTAAGAAAAAAATAAATTCAAAATCAATATTGTATAGAGCAGAGGCTTCTTAGGATTTTGTTAACTAGAAAACCACAGTTTATAAATAGAAGCAACTTTAAAAATAATTACATGACAACAGAACACAAATTGCCACTAAGTAAAAGATCCGAGAGGATGTCTCTAAACTTTCTATCAGCAGTTTCCAAGTGTGTTTCTGGTAATTATAGAGCGAAGCTTTTAAGGACTTTAGAGAACGCTATATTGCTAGGTAAAATGCTTACCTCACAATTATAGGGGCCACAACTCAATTGCCAGAACCCGGTTAAAATGCAGAACACCTGGAGCACTTTGTACATGGAGACAGAAGGAACCCTGAGGCTTGCTAATAAGCTCTTGTAGCATAATTCATGAGTGCTAGGCCAATGAAAGATCCTGCATCAAATCAGATGGACAGAGTTCCTGAGAATGACATCCAATGTTGCCTCTAGCCTCCACAAGTGTATGTACATATGTGCACACACACGAATCCTTTTCCATAATACTATACACAACCACTTATGGACAGGCTCACACAGATGTATGTAAAAGAGAAAACTCAAGTGCTAGATGATAATCAAAGCAAATCTGAAAAAGCTAATCCACTTAACTATTGAACATTTTGTGGGTGATAGTTTTTGAAGGATGCCTTGTTCCAAGTATCATTGACTGGGCTGCTGACTGGAATCTGTCAGTACTAAATAACAGACATATTTGGGGGAAAAAATCCACATTGGTGAATATACCTCCATAGGACTGGTACGTAAGCAAGCCTATAGGGCCTTGCTTGATTATTAAACAGGGCTTTAATAATCCATGGCTTCAGTTTTTTCTTCAAGACACCTGCCATCAGTTCATACTGACTTTACTAGAAATGAACTGAAAACTATAAGATGAAATAAACTCATTTATCTCCAAGTTACTTTTGGCCATGGTGTTTTATAACAGCATTAAAAATCCTAACTAAGAAACTGGTACAAGGTTTATGAGATATTTCTGTGACAGATCTGATCAAGTAGTTTTGAGAGGATTGTTGTAGCATTTGGGTTAGAATTGGTCCTGAGTGTTCAGAGCTCAGGGGATGTTTTGTGAACCATTTATATAAGATTTGAATTAGGGGTCTGTGTTCTGGTAAGCTGGGGCTGAAGAATAGGTTGTGATTAACAAGAGACCAGAACCACTAAAGTGAAACCTTTGTTTTGTGGGAACAGTAAATGCTGCTAGCTAGAGCTGTGAGATGTTGAGAGTGATTATAAAGAGACCAGCATCATTGAGACAGAATATTCTGAGAAGTATTCCCTCAGGGTCAGCACACAGAAGATGTGATCTGGGAAAGGCCAAGGCTGGAAGACTAACTTAGAAATGTGTTAAAGTCTTCCAGGTGATGCTGGTTTTGAAGACCTGATAGGATCATGGAGAGCAACAGAAGCTTGGCACTGAAAGAGGCCAGAGAGTCAATTGGTAAAGATCCTAAGGTAGGTGCAGTAGACTGTGGGGATTCAATAAAAGCTTCAGAAGTTTTGGAGATATCAGAGGGAATCTACCCACAGTCTATGTGGGGAGTTAATAGAAGCTCCAGAAGTTCCGGAGCTCTAACCACAGTCAGTCTAGGAGAATCAGAGAGTGGTGATTCAAACCTTTAATCCCAGCACAGGGAGTATCCTGGAGTGGTGACTTACACCCTTAATCCTCACTGAGTTGAGGTCACTTTAGATAATAGAAGGAATTCCAGTCTCCCAAGCAGGCAGTGGTGGGGCCACGCCTTAATTTACTAAGAGAGTATTTAAACTGAAGGCAGACATAGAGACAGAGAAAGCCAAGCCAAGGGAAGCAAGGTGAGGAAGCTGGAAGACAGCTGAGTACGATCTGACTGTGGTGTTTATTCTCTCTAATATCTCCAAGTTCTTCAGAGATCTATCCCTGAGTCTCATTTATTCATGCTACAGTAGACACTGCAGGATTGAAGGAGTCATGGAGAGGAATTGAGGCTTGGCATCACATGGAAGCATCAGAGTCCCTGAAGATAGCCCAAAAGAGGCTATTGGTAAAGGTGCAGCCAAGTTGCAGTAACGACTCCAGCATTTTGTTGATGCCAGTACCATGGGACAAATGCTAAAGATAACATAGCTCTGGAGTAGATCCAGCCTTAGTCTATGAAGCAAGCTATGGGGGACAGAGCCAAAGGAGTGAATTTGCCAAGCCCTCTAGAACCCAAAGGATCATGTGGGAATTCCAGATTCCTATAGACAGCTTTTTGCAATGTTGGATTTGGTTTTGATTTGATTTGATTGTGACTGATTCTCCCCTCCTGGACTTAAGAGCCTATGTGTTTGTTTGTTTGGTTTTGGGGTTTTTTTGTTTGTTTGTTTGTTTTTGCTTTGTTTTTATTTTGTGTGTAAGGGGGTGTGGGAGTTCTCAGTTAAAAAAAAAACTGTAGGATTTTATAGAACCTGTGAATGTCATTGAGACATTGACTGTTAAAAGAAACAGAATATTGTAAAAAGACAGGATATTTAATGAGTTTGAATTTTTAAAGACTACAGAAGTTTAAAGAGTGAAATATGTTTTATATTGTGATATTCACATTAATATCAGATCTTCAGGATATATAAGAAAGGAAAGATTATGATTGAATAGTAAGAACAAGTGGACAAGAGGTCAATTGTACTGGTTGGATGTCATCTTAATACAACCTAGATATATTTGGAAGAAGAAATTAGATTGTGAAAATTCATCCCATAAGAGCGACCTTTAGGTAAGCCTATGGGGGGTTATTCTAAATTAGAGATTGATGTTGGTGGCCCCAGAGCATTGTAAATGGTTCCATTCCTGAGCAGTTATTCCTGAGTTTATAAGAAATAGGGCTGACCAAGCCATTAGTAGAGTGCAAACAAGTAAATAGCCTCCCTCTACAACCTCTGCATCACTTCTCCATTCTGGACCGCTTCTTTGAGTTACTGCCTGGACTTCCTTAGATGATAGATTAATAAACCATCAGAAAAAATTTAGCATGTTCTTTTCCAAGTTGATTTGGTCACGGTGTTTAATTACAACAATAGAAACTCTAAGACTTTGGAATAATATATTCATGTATACTTACGTCTTACATTTAATTTACTGAAAAGGCAAATCTGTGGTTGTTGCTCTCAAAAACACATGGTAGCTGTTGTTATTTCCAAATAACCTCTACAAAATCAAGCTAGTACCAGCAAGGATTGTGGAGGGACTCAAAAGGCCCCACATCCTAGTTAAAAAGATGCCTTCTGGGAAATAGAAAGTAATTTATGTTTGGGAGTGTGACCACAATTGTGTTGCCCATGCTCTAATAGATAGTCATCCACACATGAACATGTGACAGCACAAAATGATGAAGTAGGACTTTAAACAAAATTTTAATGATGTGAAATTGGGGAAATGATATGTTGGAGAGAACAGAAAATAGTTGGGATGATGGAAGGTGGATATGATCATTATATAATAATAATGTCTTCAATCATTAGACTCCAACTTGATGCTCTAGCGAAGAGCTGGAACCTTTGGGAGGTTGAGACTCCTGAGGGTCTTTCTGTCAAGAGAACTGTCTTGGAGGAGATGTTTAGTGACTTATTTATTACCCTCTCATTACCTGCCCTGCCATAAGGTAATTAGGCTTTCTCTCCTGCATGTTGTGCCAAAACAAAATGTCAATACAACAAAGCACCAAGTCAAGCATCCCCAAGCTGGCATGCATGCAAAAAAACCAGCAACTAATATAAATCTTCCCTCTGTTTGTATTAATGTATCTCAGGTATTTTTACCAGTAAAGAAATGATATATACACATGCATATATACATACATAACAATAATGATCATAGACCAAGAAAATATTGATTAGAGCAAAGAGGGCAAGGACGAAGTTGGGGGAAGAGTTAGAAGGGGCTGCAGGAAAGAAAAGGAGGGGAAAGGGAATGAATTTTTATTTTAATTAAAAATGAATTTTAAAACATAATTAAACAGGAGAAGTAAATAGAAATGAGGCCAAACAGCAATATCTTTGTGTTATCTTAGTTTCCATCCTTTAACTTTATGTAGTAAAACATGTTATATTTCTTCTACTTACAAATTATTTCTCAAGTCTGTCTTTTACAAAAGTTACTACTAATACAAGTTGCGTAGTATTTGACAGGGTCATAAAAACTAAGTACACACAGGCATGTACACACTCACATTCATACTCACACACACACACACACACACACACACACAGACACACACACACACACACACACACACACACACACACACACACACACACACACACACACACGAAGATGTAGAGATGTGGTAGGGGAAGTGACTAAAGAGTTTTAAAAATGTAAGTTTTTAGTATGACACAGAGGAGGTCCACAGCACTCAGAATGTTCAACTGATGGAAGCAGTTAGTAGGAAGACCTAGGAGTTTACTCTTCCTGAGCTCATGTGAGATTTCTTAGCCAGAAAAGAAAAAATGGAATCATATATGGAAACTCCACTGAATCCTTGAGAAAAAATAAAAAAAACAGAAAGACTACTGAAAATGAAAGAAGGGAGGAAAATCCCTAGTGGAACAGAAATATACTAACTAAAATTTGATATGCTACTAGCCATTTTAAGAATGTAGAACGATCTATAATAAGCTAAAAGAATAAATTTGCAATTGAATACTTAAAGAAAAACTACATTTTATTACATGAAATTTCTAATATGTTGTGACTCAGCCCTTTAGCTATAAAGTTAATATTCTAAGAATATTCAATGACATGTTTAATAAAGACACAACAATATTAACAATCTTATAATGGCTTTGAGATACATTTATTAAATGTAAAAGCTAGCAATAAAAATAAAATTTAACATTATAAATGTATCAAAAATAAAGTTTAAAAGTAAGCCATTTGTACCATAGAATTTCAGTCAGATAAATGATAGTTTTGAGCTTTAACTGACAACCCAAAATTGTTGGATTTAATTCAACTTCTCAGTAATACTTCAAAAAGAAAATTTACTTACACACAATGGTTGAAAACTAAAACATCCAGAGCTAGTAATCATATCATATAAAAATCAAATGAAAATTCTTTCTTTTTTCTGAGGAGCATTCAGAAATATACAAAACAAAATTGAGTGTTATAGCAAAGTCTGATAAATGAAATTTCATTAACCTATAAATTATGTTTCTACATACTTAAGGACCATGTAAGACACCTAGCCTTAAAACCATAGAAGTCAATGTTCAAGTCTGAATAATATACTGGCAATTTTGTGTATGTAAATATTACCTAAATTTTATGACTTTAGTAATTCAATGGTATAAGAATTAGAATACCTATCTTATAATACTTTAATTAAATAAATTTTACCTGCATTATGGCTAGCACAACTTACGTATTGATGAAGTATGTCTTTTAAAAGCTATATTAATTGTCTTTTGGTTTGAAGAAAACCAGTACAAATTCATACATAGTTTGGTAGGTGAGAAGTCCCCTAAGAAGGGTCAGTGCTTAGGATTTTAGAAGGTTGAACTCAAGATATCGACCAGACTCTTGTGGTTGTTAGAAAATTGACTGAAGCAGATTTAGACCTAGGGTCCTTATTTCCTTGGTGAGTACCAGTTCTCATTTCTTAGAAGCTCTAAGCACGAATCATCCCATGTCCACCAGGGATGTAGACTGTCCCTTGTGTCAATATAATTCTGATTTTTCATTATCTGACCTCTACATTCACATATGAAAGCCTCATGTGATGAGGTCAGGCCACATTGAATATTCTCACTTTTCTAGAGAAAAACTATGTTACATAGTGAAACCTAACTATGAGATTGTAATGGTAGTCAAAGTCCCAGAGATTCTTCAGGGCATGTGAAACATTTAGCAACAACCAAGGGTTTAGAATTATGTCTATTATAATCGTTTTGATAGCAGTCATCATATTTGTCTATTGAATAGTTTCTTAATAATATGTTTAAATTACTAAATTAAACTTAAAAATTACTTTTGAAGTTATCTTACCTAAAGTTTGAAGAAATCATATGTGGTTATGAACAAAACTTATCAATTATTCTGTAGTTCTCATTTATTTAATGTTTATGTTAGAAAGATATGTTTATAGATATAGTAGGACTCTGTATTTCTAGGTTCTAAAGAAAAAGGTTATTGTATACTTGCCGTGCTGAGGATTTCTAAGAAACTCTTTTGTGTTCTTCATTTATATAAAGGTAAACCCAAAAACTGCTAGTTCTCATTCTTTTGATTCTGATGTAAGACAAGGACTCATATACAGATTTTATGGAGTGTTCTGTGACACAAAACTACTGGAAACAAGCAAAGCTTAACCACAGGCAACTATAGAATGAGGGCTTACATGAAAAAGTCACAAAACTCAGTAAATAATTCATTTGTTTGTCCTGTTTGCAAAGGACCATTATTTTTAAAACACCACTTTGTGAACTATGAGTAGGTCTCTACAGTATGTGAAGTAACCAGAATTTGAGGGCCCATAGGGAGTAAGTTATGAATCAACACTTAACACATGCTGCCTACCTTCATTACAACATTACACATGTTTCATTTACTCATTGTAACCTTTCCATAATTAAAAAAAAAAACAAAGAATTGATCATCTAATCAATGTATATACAAGGCATTGATAACACAGATAATCTAGACTATAAAACCCAAGAAGAGATATACCCATTAGCATTCACTGTATTTAGTAGATTTATGAATTATAGATGAAATTTTAGGCGAAGGGACTTGAAAAATATGCATTGTGTAGAATGCAAACTGAATCTAAAAATGATTGAATAACAAGAGAGAATTAGTCAATAATTCTCATCGTCTCACTTTTAAACTGGAAGATTATCAACTTACCTATGGTATTTACAAGAAATAAATCATAGATATTTAATACTGTTCCTAGCACTCAAAACATGTAAGTAATGCCATTAATTTCATATTCATTTTTATATTTAATTATATAGCTCCTGTAGGTATGAAATTAATATAGCATCTCAACATAGAGATATATTTTAGAACTGTGATATCTTGGATTCTATAACATACTAGTAAGTTCTCTTTTTGATTCTATCATGTTAATCTTATGGCGCTTCTAGAACTTTCTTGGTAGTATTAAAACACTGTGATGCATGCTCTAGAGACAGCTAAAGCCAGGGAGTCTGTGCACCTGGTTTGAGATTCTTTAAGAGTAAAGGCAGTAAATCAGCCCATCGGATTATATTAAATTCAAGGTCATTCTAGTGATGTTGTATATACTGTTAGACATTAGGTTAAACACAGCTATAGAACTCATGTAGCAATCAACATTGCTTATGAGAAGGATGACTAACTGGGACAAGTATCATACATTATAAACCACCAAATTTTAAATATAAAGTTGAATATTAAGTATCCAAATATCAAGAAACCTCAGAACTCCAAGGGCAGATGTGTCATGAGTGTTGTATTCAAATGTCTTATTGATTAACAAATAGTAAATATTAGCCACCTCTATGTTCACACGAAAAGGACAGCAAAAAAAAAAAAAAAAAAAAAAAAAAAACAAGAAAAATCCCTACTCCTCTCCCCCCTAATTCCACTCTCCCTAATAATTATTCTCACAGGGGTTTGAAATTTTTGACTAATAATTAAAAGAGATTGTGTCCCTTAAAATGTCTAGAATAATACCACAGCTTTTAGTCTTAGGAGCTCAGAAAAAATGACTTTGAAGTTATATCCAACAATTGATTCACCAAAAACGCAATTCCATAAATCCGCTATGCATTTGCATACCAATAATGGTTGTAGAATTACAAACCCTAATTTAAAACACAGCCTATGTCACCAAGCACTGTGAATGGTTAGTAACTACCAGACCAACTGGTCCTTCTTGATAATGGTGAAAGTCTTAAATCTACTTACCAAATATTCCCACTTCTACTTCTAATTGAGACAGGTTTTCCCACCTCTCCTTTGTCAAAGTTAAGACATGAGATTGTGTTACAGCTGACACCTGACTGCACCTGGCTACATGCCAATAGCTCCAGTCACAAGCAATTAGCATTGTGAATGGCCATCTCTCAGATACTGTAATTGTGACATTGGGTAGATGAGTCCATCTGTAGAGATTCATCCCATCTCCATGGGCAAGTCTAGATTGTAAACAAAAATGAAAGTTGTTACTATAGCAAAACCTAGCTTCTATTTGTCCAGTTAAAAGAAATGTGTTATGGTTCACACAAAACCAAAGACAAGCTCAGAAAATTGGAAGACAAAGCACAGCTTGGAGATCAAGCCCACTTTATCTGGTAACAATCATATCACTACCCATATTTACTTTAATTCATTACTTAGCAAGATAAAATAAAGTACTTTGAGAGAAAGACAAAGGAAAGTATCATTTTAAAACATAAACTTATGGACAGATGAAAAAATCCAGTATTCAGACCATGCACATCAAAGTCAAGAACACTGATGAACTGTGATATACAAAAATGAAAAAGTATGAGAAGACATTTGAAGATTTGTTAAATTTCCATTGGACAAGTTCTGTAATTGATTCCTTTGTGTTCTTTACAGAAAACAAACAAATTAACAGTAACAACAAAAGAAAATAAAGAAGGAAGAGGAAGGGAGGGAGGGGGAGGGGTGAGGGAGAGAGGAGAGAGAGGGGGGAGGGGAAGGAAGGAAGAGAGAAGGGAGGAAGGAAGGGAGGGAGGGGAGAGACAGGGAGGGAGAGGGAGAGAGAGAGAAAAGTAAAAAGAAAGAAAGAGAGGGAGAGGGAGGGCGGATAGAGGGAGAGAGAGAGAGAGAGAGAGAAGCAATTTCAGGCCAGATGTTGAAAACTGATTTCCAGGTGTAAATATATGGGGGAAAACAGAGGATTTTGTTTGTTTTTAATTTCACTTGGAATCTGTTGATCCTTGAAAACTAAGTCCTCAGGTGAGGAAGCTTGCTTAACAGGAAGAGACACTTTCTGCCTTACCTGGTGACTTGTGAAAGACAAAGAGTCCCTGTATCTATAACTGTCTTTATTCTCCATATGCCCACCACAGCATGTGTACAGGCACACACACACACACACACACACACACACACACACACACACACACACACACACACACACACACACACAATGATGATATGGTGGTAGTAATAATAATAATAATCAGACATAAAAACTGGAAGTCAAGATTTTCAACAGCTTTTGACTAACAATTAATTGTCTGGAAAATCCGATTTCAAGCATTTAATTGTAATCAGATAGACTCAGACCATTCACATGGATTAACATACTCTCTAGTTACTTCTCCAGAGTGCTCAACTCAGCCAGCTTTTATCCTGCTAATGGGTAGCAATTAGGTGACCATCCCCTCCCTGTTATTACTGTTGTTACTGTAAGTGCTGTATTTCACAAACTGGAGATTATACTCGGGCTCTAGGTAAAACCAAATCCAGAAGAAATGCTGAGCAGAAAATTTTATAACTTAATCCAATCAAAAGAAGGAAACCTGGTAACTTGAAAGCAAGTATGGGGTAGATGTCTCCACTTCATTGGTTGTTGGGCAGCATAACATGCAATGGCCAACAGTTCACTGAGCTGAGGGAAGGAGACTGGATAAAATCTACAGTGAAATACAAATTTCTGAATTGGCCGAAGCTATTGCTCAGTTTTAGTGAATTACTTTTGTATGCGGAGTTAACTCATGTGCTGGAATTTTTTAAAGGGGATGTCAAAAGCCTGCCTTTCGCTGGAAATATCTAAATTACAAATTTTTACATTAATTATTTATTTAAATGAAACTGACCCATAAAACAGATTGATGCCTTAAACTATAAACTAGCAAGACAAGGGAATCAAGTGACTCTTAGGGGTAATATGAGTTGGGAAAAACATATTGTCAAAATTATTGTGGCAGCTCGACAACTAATAATAACACTGACCACATCAAAAGCAATCCATCAAATGAACAAAGTAAAAAACAACTAAAAAAAATAGCAGGCAAAGTAGTTTCCCTGTAAAAAACAGTAAGTATGATATTTTCAAAATAAATAAATACATAAATATGTAAATAAATAAAATCTTGAGTGTCACATCGATAAGTTGCCTTTGAGCAATTTATATAAAAAATTAGGCAAATCATTTTGGATCCATCTAGTAGACAAACATAATTACTGCCTATCTTCTAGAAAACTGCGTGTTAAGGATAGGACAACAGACAAAAAGTCAGAAATCTCTGCATTTAGATAACCTTTTATCCAGTATATGAAACATCAAAACTTTGGCCAGGTGTAGGAACCCTGTGATTTACTCATAAAAGGGTTGTCTGTATGGAGAAGGTGGCTGGTAAGTTCAGTAAGGTTTCCCAAAGCAGTGAATTTTAAACTAGAACATGAAGAAAGAAAAAAAAAATGCTTAAAGTAGAAGCAAGAGCTTCTACAAAAAGTCAGAGGATGGATATATATATATATATATATATATATATATATATATATATATATATATATATGTGTGTGTGTGTGTGTGTTTATTATATATATATGTTTATTATATATATAATAAACAAACAAACAAACAAAAAACCCCACAAAGCCCATGGATCTGGACTACAAAAACAGCTGTGAGAAGGCGAAATAAGCACAAAGGCCAGAAGCTGCCATTTGGAACACTTTAAAAGTACAACACTTGATCCTAAAAGGAGTGAGGGTAAGAAATGAGAGTTCATTTGGACAATGACGTGAAAATTAATAACACAAAATGGTGTATAAATTAGAAACTAATTTGTTGAATTACTTTCTCATACATTAAATTTTAGATTAAGAGCTTCAATGAGATTGTTCTGTGAAACTCTTTTAAGCACAGAATCTTGGGACACAAGATGAAAAAACAGAAAAAAATTAAAGCAAAAAACTGAAGACAAAGATGGGAAAGAATTGGGGAAGAGAAAGCAATTTTAAGAAGAGTATGTTGAGGACGTCCAACAGAGCCTGGAGGTAAAGGAGGGTGAGCTTGGAAGACATACTGCCCTTCACATCACATTCCTGTGGGGCAGAACAAGATTTAGAAACACTGGAGTGAGCACAATGCGATGCATTTCTCGGTAGCTCTAACAATCACTTCTGTTCCAGATTTTAAGCAGGTCTGAGAACTCTTGGCTTGCATTGTCTTTGTCATGAAATAGGAATGCATAGTTTTGTACACCTTCCTAATTGCTTAGAGTCACATGACCCAAGCAGCACATGTGCTTCCAGCCTGGACAGATTTCAGAGGCAGAGAAGTTTGTTCTGCTCATTTGTATTGAGACACATCCTCTATCCCTCTACTTCTCAACAATGAAAGAAAAAGGTGCTTTTCGATTTCTGTGCCCAGAAATTTATTTTCTACTCTAGTTGCCTTGAACCAATCTATAAAATAGAAAAAGAATTTTAGCTGGAAATAACATATGCAAATCCCTATCTATAGTTCTGGAATCTTCCTGTTTATGAAAGGAAGGTACAGTAATAATAATTTATTAAAGCTTATTTATTATCTAATACATGCTTTTTGTGTCTAACAATCAACCTACTTTGTTTATGACAAAAAGAATGTAAACATAGCTTCAATAAAAGTGTCTTATTTTCTCCCACAGAGTAGTATTTTGTTTTATAATATTGGACACTTTTTTATCTCAGCAACCTAGATCATCAAAGCCCCATATTTCTCTTAATTCTTTTCTTTTAAATGTAATTAGCTCCTTTCAAATAAAAGATCCTCTAGGTTCACAATCTACAAAATTGTATGTAATGTTTATAAAACACTGCTTGTATTTTATCAAAGTGAAAATGTGATACATTGTGACAGGAATGTAAAATAACTTAAGAAAGTTACATAATGGTGGTATCTATTAAAGTCTCAACAAACAAGGAAGCTGAGAAAGGAAGATTGATTGAGCCTCGGAGCTCAAAACCAAATTTAGTAGATTAAATTCTGTTCAAATAATAATAATTATCATTATTGTCATTTAAAAAGAGAGCATAATTTTTGTTATTTAGATTTTATGTGTGGGGAAAATCTTTTATAGCATAATCCCATATGTAAAATTTAAGTTGTAATTTATTATTTATATAAATTTACTTCACAATTTAGTTTCAAACTGTGATGGTTTGAAAGAAAATGGCCCTCAAAGCAATTGGCACTAGTAGGAGATGTGGCATTGCTAAAATATATGTAGCATTGTTGGAGGAAGTGTGCAATGTTTGCTTAAACTTTACTTTGTTTGATAGGGAGACCACTTCCTGTTGCCTGTGAGTCAAGAAGAATTCTCCAGGACCATTGCTGCCTGGATGCTGCCTTGCTTCCTGCCATGATGATAATGGACTAAAACCCTGAACAATTAGCAAGCCACTACAATTAAATGTTTTCCTTTGTAAGAGTTTAGGTGGTCATTATATCTCTTCACAGCAATAGAAACCCTAAGACACCCCCAACTAGTTAACTATAATACGTAAACACATTTATCAAAACAATTGAACAATGCCATTATATTTAAAACAGGATCTCATGTAGCCCAGGCTTGTTTTGAACTGACTATATAGTTTGTCTGTTTGTTTTTAATGACCTTGTACTTCTGATTCTTCTGTTTCTACCTTTGAAGAGCTAAGATTACAGGCATGTATTAAATGGCCCTGTTTATGAGGTACTGGATATTGAACCCAAGACTTTGTGTGTGATAGGCAAGCACTTTGTCAACCACACCACATCTTCAGCCTCAGTAATATTCATTTCACTTTTTTAATATGTATGTGAATTGTTGTTTATGATATAAGGTGTATTAATGACTGGACAGGTATATTTTGCATTATAGAGAGTACTCACCTAAATTAATAATCAACCTAGTCATTACCAGCATTTTACAAAATAGTAGCATGGAGAGTAAATATATCTATGATTATATTCTGATGAAGATGAAGAATGACGACACCCATATGTAGAAAGAAAAAATATGAATTTCTAACTGCAAAAGGAAAGAGATATTAAAACCAAAAATAATAACAGTTAACGAGGTGCTTAAGGCACTTCTTATGCACATCATAGCTTTTCTGGATGTCTTCTGGGATCATAAAATGAAGTGTAGCATTCCTGTAATCTCAGTTCTTTGGAATTTGAGGCACATCCCCATTCTCCAAATGTGGGCCAAGATTGGCAAGATGAGCACCATGGAAACCTTGTCAAAAAGCAGGAGGGTGTCCACAAGAGACATACTCAGTTCAGACCACCCGGTGACTCATGACCATTTTACAGAGCAGATAATTAATAACAAACACATTTAATAGTGCTTCTACTGGAGAAACAATATAGGTGTCAGGTTGAGGGCAAAAATGTGCCAAATCCCAAAGCAGACACTCACTTCCCAGGCATCTTCTTTGCTTCATAAAACTATGACCTAAAGGTAGATATCAGATGAAAGAGAAAACTTGTTTTTGACAACAGAAACAGGAATCTTGAGTTCTTGAGTGATTTTTTTTTCTTTTGTAGTTCAGATAACTATGGCAGTATGAATAGCTGGAGCCCATATAGAAATCCTGGGACTAGCAAAGAAAGAGGTGTTCATTAGTAGTCTCTATCACTAAATAAAGAGCTATCAGCATTTGATAGCTGTTGAGAAAGGAATTTTTCTTTAAGAGTACAATATCTACAAGTTAACCACACTCCAGTGAAAGGCCATCCACTCAAAACTATTGCCCTTAATGGCGGAAATGAGACACAGAGTTATGTTGGAAGGGAAAGTGAGTGAATCTGAAAAGAATTGGGGGGAGGGGGTAAACGTCCAAAATTCACTCTATGAGATTCTTAAAGGACTAATAATAATAATAATATAAAGAGCTACAGGCAGTTATGATTACTGAGAGAGGAAAAATCAAGATAAGTCCTCTAGTTAGTTATCCAATACTAGTGGTTGATATTAAAAACGTGTGCATACTAAATATTAGAAATACTGCATGGACTCAGCAAATGGTATTATATGTTTACATGTATGTATGCATGTAATAAGACCAAGTGAAACAAAACAAGATGTGATACATGTAAAAATAAAAATAAACACTAAAAGCATTATATTCTTTTAGAAACAAGTTCATGTCATGTAGTTCTAATCTTAGCTGGCTTGGTATATGGTATCTATCATCTCTGCAGTTCCTGAAGGCTAGGGTTATAAGAACATGCAATCACTCCTAGCTGACTCTCTGCTCTTTATGTCAACGTTTACTAATAGGAAAGCGCCAGCACCTACTACTAAGCTTCTTGTTCATAGGAAACTGACCCCCCTAATGAAGCTAATACAGAATAAAATTGTATCAGGCTATCCCATTGTTAATTGTTAAAGACCACCATGATTTTCTTCTTTCAACTAAATTGGACTATTAGTTTTCAATGTTAATGAGCTCTTTTTCTTCTTTGCAATTGGCTTTAAACATGCAGTATAAAAATCTAATTGGGAATATCGTATCATCTATTGTCTCAAGACAGACGCATATTTATGTCATGCCACCCTATCTAAGTGAGTGAGGAAATTATAGATATGAGAGGCCACAAAATAGCTCCCTAGAGGAGAAAGATTTTGATGAAGAGCCATCTCTTTTCTGCCCCACTAGCTTTAAGATCTACTCACTTAAATATACACCTGCCCACTTCCTCATTCTGCTGATATATTATATCATCCCAGCTGTTCAAGACAATACCAACAAAAGCTGGGATGCAGCTGCCTACTGTAACTGATAGCCATCTGGAAAATAAATGTCTCTATTAGAAACTGCAACCAAAAAGGACAAAAGTTCAAATGGAGAGTAGCACCAGGCGAAAGAGCATGACAAGCCAGGGATGTTATAATTCAGCAAGCCCCAAGATGGAAATGTCCTCATCGTGAGTCAACAGCTAGATCCCATGAGACGTCACCACCCATGAGTTTCACACGTAGTAATGTAAATCTGAAGTGACCCTTCTGTTAGAGCTATGAGTCAAACCTTCAGTTTGTTGACAGGCAAAAATATCTCCAAGAACCTTACAGATTATGTGGGATGCTGAAGGAATGAAAGCTAAAACGAGCCTTCCCTTAGAGCAAGATTCTACTCACTAATCCATCTGCCTCGTGCTCTACTTTAAAGATCCAGACACTAGGGCCTAGGGAGATAACTCTATGTTAGTGTTTGCCTTGCCTTGACAAGGACCTATGATTCTAACCTTTAATACCTACATAAAAATTCAAGCATGATGATGCACACTTGTAATCCCAGGGCTGTGAATGTAAACATGAGTAAATCCTGTGTAATCATTGGACATCCAATTTATCTTAATTTCTTAGCATAAGCATCAAGCTAATGAATGAGATCTCTCTCACACACACATACACACACGCACACACACACACAAATGTGGAAGGCAAGTGAGAAATGACATTCAAGGTTATCCTTTTACTTCTATACTCATGTGCAAACACACACACACACACACATACACACTTAATATAAGTATTTCTGATGATACAGCTTTTATGATGATTCAGTGTTAGTTATCTTTAATCTTAAAATCATGTAAGGTCTACTAAGTCAAAAGCCACTAGTAACCATAAAAGATGTCTCATTATAATTTACAGTTATCAGGTGACAATGTTCTCTTAATAATATTTTTATTATTACTCCCTTGTCAGTGGCCACAAAACTTTCTCTGACCACTTGTTCCCCAACTAAGTTCATCCCAGATAGTTTCCAAATATTCCAAAGATTTTTCTACTCGTGTAATTATTCTTATATTATTGCAGTAAAATCCCAGTAAAATCCCTGTTTCACATTTTTTTTTTTTTTGCTTCAGTGATTACCCTTACATGCCCTACATAGCTAATTAAATCTAGACTCTCATATTCCCTTCTACTTGACTGAAACACCAACCTTGAAATTCCATTTTCTTTTAATTAAGACTTCCTTTCTGGGTATGCAAATTTTAATCTTCCTTGTAAACCTGACGGGTATTTTAGTCCACTATTTCATTTCTCTAGAATCTGAAGAGTTTCTGTATATAATTACAGTAACAAAAATGAATTTGCTCCATTCATTACAATTCTCTTTGCCTGGGCTTCTCAAATTCTGTATAACAACTCTTAAGAAATTCATATAATAAAAATGTACTATAGTTCTCTAACCCAAGGATCTGATTAGTAACTCACCGTATTTTGCTTCTAACTTGTTCTTACCAGGTAACTGAAAGCAGATCAGAAGCCCCACATCTCTTCTGAATTGTCCTCCCAAAAGATAGGTCTTTGCCTGCTAAGCCATTCATACAGTTCACATCTGAAATCCCCTTTTTATTCCATGAGACTTTGACCATACACTATTGTGAAAGCACATGAAGCTTCTATCTTTCTTTTCATTTTCACAGTATGGATTGTGTTCAGGGAATTGTACATCTCTGGGTACATCTCCAGTCCTGTACTTTATATTTTTAATTTTAATATATGGTCTTATTATATTGCACAGGTTATCCCTGAATTCATTTTGTTGTCCATACTAACCTTGAACTCATAATCCTCCTGGTTCAGCTTCCCTAGTTACATCTCTGTGCCATCAGATCAGGAGTCCTTTTGCTCCCAAATTCTTACTCACATCTATATGAGAATGCTTAGATATTACCATAAAACAAAGTCTAAGAAAAAGCTTGGGAATTCTAGTAGGATACATTATTGATTGGGAATCCTGTTGAGACACACAGAAGCATGACCCTTCTCCTATCCCTTCAGAAATATTCTAATCAAGCAAGTCCTTTAAAAAGACTAAAATGCTTCTTTATAAACAATGTAGCCACTAATGCCAGAACACTTTGTACTTCTTCCCCTAATAAACTAACATCTTGAGTTTAATAAAAACATTTATTTCCCTTTTTATTAATAAAAAGAAGGGTGTTTTTAAGTCAGGAGTACTTTTATATGAAACATTTTGTTGTTCTTAAAATGCTTTAAACACTGATTTAAAACAAAAACAAAGAATAAAAAACAAGAACCATAGTGAAGGTTTAAGACATAAATTTTACCTATCACTCACATTAAGATGTAGATGAAATCCTATTTTCCTATAATAGGCCTAGAATTTATTAAAGGCATAATAAATGTAAAAAGCATTTTAAAGCCAATATACAATGGCAGATAATAAAAGAATGAAGTGAGAATTTTGAAGCCTATATCTTACAGTATGTTGGTAACCTAAATTTGATGAGTTCTGTATGAAATATTTGTAAGTTTAATTTCATTCTTAGAGGTCATTTCGTAAGTGGAAACATCTGTATCTTGAAGAATGAAGGTGTTCCAAAGTAAAAACAAATATTCAGGACTCTATGTTATATCAAAAATTAGAAATTCAAAATAGATATACATGTTGCTTAATATGTTATTCCTCGTGTATGTTTTTATTATACACTTTAGGCATAGCTGTTTTTCCATGCACCTGTTGATCAGAACACTTTAACATGAGAGAGGGCATATGTATTCCTTAAGGTAAGTGTGGAGTATCCAGAAGTTTCAAATAGAATTTTCTTGTCTAGCATCTGCAAGAATCGATGCTTCTAAACATTAAAATATCAGAATATCCTCAATGATTTATAACATGTGTAGCTATAGATTTTCTCAGTTATATGTTACAAGTAAAAGTAATTGATTTGTCTGGACTTCAGTAACTTGTCCTTTAAATGAAACATGTAGTGATGTTTAGAGTCACTTGAAGAATGGTAACTCACATGTCTATTCTGCACCTCAGACAAAGGAACTTTCTATCTATCAGATCAACACCATCTTTGAATCCTGCAATATCTTTCATGTCACATATGTCCATACACATTAAGTAATAAGATAGTAAATTAATTTAATTTGATTCTTTCCATTGAACAGTAATGAACTGCAAACTGCAAAAACTATTCATTTGACCATCTCCACAGATAACTCACATTTTCTATGATATAATTAAGGTGGAGTGAAGAAAAATAACAGTAAAACAAATGGGAATGTCATGCATATGTTTACTAAATCCATTGGATATTTGTAGGGGGCTTTAACTGCACTAAATCTAAGTGCTGGAAATCAGTAAATCTAATAGAAGGTGCATTTGTTTGTGCCTCCAAGAGGCAAAATAACTATAAATAAAGCATTGGTAGAATTCATATGTCTTGCCTTTCAATGATGTCACCTTATGAAAACACAATATTACCTACCTAATAATGTACACCCTTGCTAGGGTGCACTTAGCAAGTCTTTCTTATAAAGTAGTTCCAAATTGTGCAACAGCATAAGAACAAATTTAGAAAAAAACTCTGCTGAACTATCATGTACGACCTGTTTCTAAAGAAGCCTATCTTGGCACTTTCAGTACATGGAGTAAACAATAACACACAGTAGGGGAGAGGGTGTCCAGAAGTGCTAAGACACTCTTCAGTTACACCACAGATTACTAAAAAGAATATAGATGTTGCACATAATGCCATCATGTGTTTTGTTTAACCTAGCATATACAGTGATGAAGCCATAAGCAGACTATTCCCATACCATACTGAGAAACCCAGAAGGATCCCAGACAAAACTAAAATGATATCCATTGTATGCACCTGCATAGTGGTAATGCATTGCAGGGAGTTATAGGCTTGGGCTTTCTTTAACACCTTCTACAAGTGTATTTAGAAGAGAAGAGGAGGAGGAGGCAATGATTCGATATCCAGCATGAACACTTTTTAGGAAACTATTTACAAGCCTGCCCACCCCCCAAAAATCTCCAGTTTATTCTCACGTTGTCACTCTTGAAATCTCAAAGGTAGTGTGTTCTGTGACTGTAGGCCAACCTAAAATGGATAGACTTTGTACTGAACATAAAATAGGCTCTGAAATCTTCTTCATCCTTAGGCTTACACAAAAGGTTGTCCTAGAGCAGGTTTTCTAGGAGACCTCAACACTCAGTCAGACAGGAAGACAGGTTAGATGCTCAACTGCATGATTCCTTTGCAGGAAGATAGGGCTTAACCTCAACTGCATGGATGAGGAAGCTAACACCAGACTTCACAGCTTTTAAGAGAAGCAGAGACCTCAGGCATCTTTGGCTTGCACTGTTTTTATCTGAGATGAAAACTTAAGAGGCTAGCTCAACCTCGTTTTTTCACACACTGAAGACTCTCCATCCCCTTGATATGATTAGTTTTGAAACCATTCTCACCACTATGCATGGGGTAAGACTGAAGTTTTTCATTCATTTCCTGATTCCACCCAGGCTAGGTTAGCCTTGGCGATCATGACCAACAATATACAGTATGCTTTCTGTGACTACAACCTTGTTTTTATAAACAATGCTATTTTCATTAATTGGCTATTCTACGTTGCTGTGTTTCAAGATAATCTCAAAACACAACACTGAGGGAATTTTCTTTCTGGTATCAACTCTGTTTCCAAAGATTTTTAAAATATACAAAAGAATGTCAACAATATAAGACTGAATGAGTAAGAAAAATAAAATTATCTACTTTCCTTAATGCTATATAATATCTCCAGGCTAAACACGGTTGTGAGTCCCTTAAATGCTAGTACTCAGGAGACAAAAGAAGTTAGAAATCTAAATTTAAAGCCAAATTATCCTACATAGCAAGTTCCAGGCCAGTCAATGCTGAACATAAGACCTCCTTAAAAACCAGCACAGAACAAAACAAAATTTTTAAAACTTACAAAATAAAATAGAAAAGTAGATAAAAATATACTCAAAAGTTGACAACTTTTACAAGTCTAAAGTAATTGTAATACTGAATAATATCTATGCTGCATGTATAACCCAATTAGTAACTATGATATTTATAAATATTGAAGTCATCCTTGTTTAACTCAGCACTATACAGAAGACTCAGATGTACACAATAGAATAACCCCCTTACAGAAGAATATGTCATTAATTACACCTCCATTGTAAAAATAAAAACCTCTGTGGAAAGGTTGAATAATAATAAAAATAATTCAATTAACATCATATGACAACAGAAAATGGGACCCAAAGAAACAGATTATCTCAATCATTAATGATTACATCTATTTCTGAGAGATCACATATTTTTCTGTATGCTTTTGCCACCTGAATAGCCCATGTTTTACTTTTTATAAATTTTGTAGTAATACAATTTATAGAAGATTATTATCATCCATCTCTCTGCAGTCTATGGATAAGATTGAACCTAGAAACTTTCCTTCAGACCACACATCACTGATTTTCATGTGTTTCGTGACTGTAGTCATTAAACTTCTTATGATTTCAGATCATAAAAGCCCTAGGAATACATTTTCTACATGAGCTCTTCGAAATAACTTTTCAAAACTGTAGTTAAGCATGGTACTCAATCTAGATTTCGCAGACCGCATTCATAATTTAAATATCAAGGCTTGTCATGACTAATAGTTATCACTGCTAAGCTCTGTGAATGTTAACTGTCATAAATATAAGAGGCCTGTATACACACTCATTCTGCCAATGACCCCATAAAATTAATCTAAAAACAAATGTTAGTCTTTCTGAGTTAACAATTTGAAAGATTTCTCAGACAGATAAAGATGTCCACAGAGTATCTGAATGTGTTCACAGAACAGGAAGGCTATCAGTGTAACTGAAGAGCTATATACAAGCAGAGAGCTATGGGAGGTGAGGTCAAAGAATGAATAGAAGGCAGATCGCACAGGGCTGCACAAAGGTCCAAGGCAGGATGAACAGAGTGTGATTTTCTGGGCTTTGAGCAAGCAAATGGTATGATCTGACTTCAATTTTAAAAGGACCTAGTATTAATCATTAAATCCTTAAAAAATGTATAATCCAATATATTGCATAACCTGTGCCATGTATCTTAATCCCAATATGAAATCCTTCTCTCAGAATTAAATATCGCCATTCTCACTTTCCCAAGGAAAATATCAACCCTCAGAGTGTCTAAGCAACTGCTCTCGTGAAATCTAGTAGCAAAGCCATGTGAAAAACTTTTCTAACGTATGGTTAAAAATCTGACTTTTCTTTCCTAATATTCATGTAATTTTAAGTCATAATGAATTGAAATAACACTATGATTAATTATCCAATTAGCTATCAATGAAGATGTTCATTCAGCAGGTTATTATTGAATTGATATTAATTATTTACCTCATTAATTTCTCGAATATGACACAAATTATTTACCTGAAGTTTCTGTTTCAAGTGACAGATGTAATTCATGTTAACACTTTTAGATAAAGGGATGGCTAGGCGGTGAAGAGTACACACTGCTCTTAAGGAAGACCTGAGTTTATTTGCCAGTCCCCAAAATAAGCTTCTTGGGATGCCAACTCCAGGAGAATTTGACATCCCCAAACTCCTGCACTCATGTGCACATGCACCCACAAAGACATAGACATAATTACAAATAAAAAGAACAAATGTTGTGTTGTAGAAGTGATGATAATAATTTAAATTTTACAAAGTCCATTTAGAAAGTTTTCCCAGGCTTTTATTTATTTTCAATCATTTTCTGGTTGTGTATATATATGCACATGGTTTTGCTATGTGCATTGCATATATCATTATGTCAAATATCTATCAAAAATATTTTAAAATAAACCTTATGTCAAGAGTGAGAACTGTGTATCTACAAAGGCAGAATATTTCAAGTTTACACAAGTACTGAGTACTTTAGCTAGTGTGTTAATCTTCTAAGTAAAAGACTCATTTCTCTCACTTAGTCACACCACTTACCTCAGCATTCACAACTAAAAGGGTAGCCTGGTACAAGTATTCCCATTTTCCAGATGGCAGAAAGTTAATAAAAAAAAAAAAATCAACATTTATGGCCACAATGAGCAAACCAATATCTGGTTGCAGAAATCACAAAGTATTCAGGATGCAGCATCCATACAATCTCATTAAGGTAATTAGAGGAACAAAACCTGAAATAAATAATGTAATATGTATTAAGTACTATGTGAGGTATAGAAATAGCAACTCTTAAAAGAAATTCAACAGACAGAGAATTGAGTCTTGGTGTTTCAATTCAGTTAAGAAGGTCTGTGCTAAAAACCACTGGCATCATAATGATTTTAATAGAAATGCCAAGTTTTCAACCAGAAGAAAAGTAAAATAGATGCCATTCTAGTAACAGGAGATAATATGGGCAAAGACCAAAGAAACAGATGCAAGGAATTGCTAAAAGAATCTAGTAAAGTTTAAAGTGCAAGACATATGGGAATTGACCTACTATAGGAAATTCACCCTGAGATGCATGGATCCTAGGACAGGAGAAGAGACTTCATGTGCTGAAATATTAGTATGGAGCACAAATTTTTGTATCCTGGCTGTTAAGCAAAATTTCTAACCAGCTTATAAAGTAGAAAGGTAGACACAATGCATACACTTTTAATCAAAGCAAACAAGGCTTCTCTGTCCTGGGAGCAGGGATGTGGGAGAGGGATGTATAGAACACTACTCTAGAGAGGTTGATTAATAGTCTGTGCTCTTCCTGTACTCTCAACATCATCTATCAAATCGGGAACCATCAAAGGCATGTGATTAAGATACAAATTAGCAGGATCAGAGTTATAAGAGTTCTCAGATCATGAGATAAGAGCATGATTATCTAGCAGATGATCATTAAGGCGTTGATGAAGAAAAGAGTAACCTAAGAAAAGACACAAATGTATTACATTAATTAGGTTACAAGAAAATAGTGAATTTTTAATAAAAGATACTAATAAAAAATTAGAGACCATATAAATATCTGAAGCTGAAAATAGGTGGCCTCTCCTACCCTGCCATGCAACCTAAAATCAGAAAATCTTTTTAAAGTGAAAAAAATGAAGTTCAAGATCTTGCTTCAGCATTTTCCAATTTATGTTTCATTAGATAATTTATTTCAAAACAACATATACTATCTCTAAGATAAAAGAGCTGCCCTAGCACAATACATATCCTAAACCACTGTTAGGAATTTGTCCAGCTTTGCATTAGGCTTGTTTCTGTAATATGGCAAGAGTTTGCCAGCAATTTCTCTAGCTTGAGTACCAAACCCACATGTTCCTGCTAGTTAGAAATATCCAGTATTAAGAAGATACAGTTTTCGAGTTTTCGTTTTTATATTTTCTGTTATAAGATTGTTTTCTAAAACTTTTCTCTTAATTAAATGATTTCTTGGAAATCATTATCACTGTGTCGTATATGAAACATTGTTCTTCCTTGGGTCCTGTTTTAAACTTCAGATACTACTAAAGGATTCAAGTGACTACTGACAATAATTAAATGCCAATCGGATTAGCAAGTTGGGTCTGCTTACCTGCTTTTCTACCACTCTGGAGACATTCCAGACAATTTCCAAAGACTTATTTAAAGTAAACAACTGTTTATCACTATCTAAAGAATTACTAATACAAAACTTCACACATTAAGTCCAACCAGATTTTGGCAAATTGACATGGAGCTCAGGCTATACTGGAACTTGATATGTAGTTATGGAAGACCTTGAACCCTCGATCTGCTTACTTCTATTTCCCAAATGCTGGGATCGCAAATATGTGCCACCAGGCCCAAGTGAATATCAACCCCAATCAACAGAATTACGAAGTTTTTAATGCTGGAATAACCAAGTAAGTGGGTTGATCACTACCTGGCATAGAATGTACAGCTAATTTGTATTAATTTTTAATCAGTTAAATGTTTCATTAAGTATGTGTATGTGGACATATTTATCACAAGTAGCTTCATAATTAAAGTTTGTGTAACATACCTATATCTGTACAAATATATAAATATTTAACAATATCAAACTCATTAGTGACAATATTTTGGCTTGGGATATTTTTAGAAATCCTACTTCTATGTTACTTTCATCTAACTCTAGCATCAGTTAGCAACATTGAAGAATAATTAAAACCCTAATTTTCTCTACTTTCTTGGATTAAAAAATTGTACTTGAAATTTTTTGCTGAAGTTTGAAATTCAACTGTATGACAACTTTGTTAAGCAGAAGAATTATAGCCACTACATGTTTAAGGCATCTTTATTAAATTATTATTGCACATCTATACTGATTTGAAAGTGGACATCTCCAAAAAGTGGTAATTAAGTAATGCTTGATATTACACAGATAAATAGTAGCAAAGTTAGATATAGTCTCTGATTGAAAACAGGCTTTTTCCATAAATTAACTAGAAAACTCTTCACACACATACACACACACACACACACACACACACACACACACACACACACACACACACACACCAATACTTGTCTCCATATAAATGTGGGCATTCTACACAACACATATTAAATATGTTAGGCATGTGCAAAAAGAAAGCAATAAGGTTATTTATTGTGTCTTATTTTCTGTTATCTAGGACATTAAATGTCTGATAATGTCTTCATCCATTAAATGTACTAGGAGGAGAATATCGCCTCTAACTTGCAAAGCCATTGTTTTATGACGTTTAAAATAAAAGAGAACTATTTTTACCTCCCAGTCCTGGTCTAAGCCGATTATCATAACCATCCAGAAGTCTGTCTAGAATTCTTGTAAAGATGGTAATGTTATTTTTAGCCTCATCTTCTTGGATGTTAGCCAGCACCAACCTAAACAGATAATTTTACAAATTGGTATGTATTATATATATACACACACACACATACAGATTTGGCTAAGTGCCAAAAGGGTCTTCCTGCTTGATCTGGATTTGAGTCTCCTTTGGTCATTAGTGACGCATACTTCTTTCCTTTTTTTTTTTTTCAGTCTATATAGCACTAAACTTATGGGGACACTAAATACACTGTTTAAAAATGGATGGTAAATATCAGAAGATCAAAAGTATAATTATAACATTTTTTGAGATTTCTGCCATTCAGCATTCTGTATGGATTATTATTTTAAAAATTTATTGCATAGCAGATGTCATGTTTATAGATTCTCATGTGCAAGATTGTTTTGCTGTTAGATTAAGTGTAGTAACTAGAGAGACTTCTGAAGTATTTTTTTCAGTGTTGTGAACATTAATTGGAAAATAAACTATCATCTTTGTAGTACAAATTTCTCTATCAGTCTCAAACAGCACCTTTTTTTTTTTTTTTATGTGTTTCATGTTTTTAAACTAAGATAATTTTCTTACTTGGGGTATACCTCCACCCAACGGCCAAGTATAATATAGACATCAGGGAAACTCCACTGGCAGGCTGCCAGGTTCTAGTGTGGCCAGGAGATGGAGGTGGGCTCTGAGGACAACAGCAACACACAGTCTCACAGAGTCTGAGAAGGTTAGGTCCTTGGAGTGGTCTCAAAAGATTGATAAGGGGCTACATCAAGATAAAAGTGTCCAGCTACCTTTCCTTTGGTCATAAATTTGCAGCAAGAAATGGTCTTAAAATATCCCCAGCAAACCTTTTTAAAACAGTTATTTTCTCCATTATTTCTCCGTCATAAAGCCAGAGACCTGATTTTGTGACAGCAATTTGGTACCAAAGAAACTGAATGTATAAAGCAGAATGTCCCTTTTTGTTCTCAGAATGATTCAGAGATTTAAATTACTGTCCCCTAGAAAGGAATCATTTATATAATAGAATAAAACACTGCCATGGATATTATTGGTCAAATAAAGAACAAAATGAGTAAAAGGATATTTAGTGAAGCAGTCAGTGGTAGTTATCAGTGGTTATCAATTTTAAAAAGATTGTCTACTCCTTTAAAGTCAAAGATCAGGTGTACTTACATGCTAGTCAATGTATATCATATAAAGCATCACTGGCAGAGACTATGTACATCATAGTGAATGCAGAAACAGTAGGTATCAATACTCATATTAAAATTGGCAACAAATGTCAAGCTAACATTTTGGAAAGCAGAGTGAATATTAACCAGTGTGAACAGGAAGATGAACAACCTCACATTATATAAGTAAATTGGTTCATACACTCTACCCTCAAAAGTTTCTCTTTGCCTTCTTTCAGCTTATTCTAACACCCCTCAGGAGGATAGTCTAAAGAGTCTGAGATTTTCACACAGAGATGTTCTTCAGCCATATCTCATACTTTCTAAAGCCACTGTTCAGATAGAATGGGTCTTTACCAATTAAAATATTTCCAAATAGACCTCTTTTCAATTCCAAAATATCTTTTTACACTTTGATGATTTTTTGGTCAAAACTCTTAAAGGGAATGGAGGAAGGGTACAATGCTTCTTAAAAACATAATGGCTAGAGAAGAATTCTTACAAAATTTATATTTTAATTCTTCTAGGATTTAAAAGCATTTTAAAATGGACCAACTGATATATAGCCACTGCTCATTTTCTGAAAATCAGGAAGGACTACATTAATATGAAACTGCTTAAAACAGTCAAATTCACTTCCATGCACACAATACGTAACAGACATCACACGTTTGAAATAAGTACTTTTTTGGTAACCATCTGAAGAGGAAAATACTCAAAAATAATAAGATGAAAAGTTGGTTCGTAAGGCAAGCTTTTGTTTTATTGTTTGTGATTGTTGAGTTGCATGCTACCTCCACCTAGAGGCTTAAGACTCATGCATCACTTGGGTTCCCTATGTTGTTTATAGAAGCCCCAAAGAACTGAAACAAACACGCAAAGGAAGAAACAGACAGAAAAGGGAAAAAACCTAAGTTGCACTTAAATCATTCAGCTGATATTTTTCTGTCCGCTCCAAAAAGAATTTGGCTTCCTCACCAAATTTCGATATTACTATATCTAACTGCATGTGACTAAGTGCAGGCATTCTTTTGACTAATATATTCCCATAGGGTAATCTCTTCTTCAGTTAAATGTTTCTTATAGAAAATGTGCCCATTCACTTTATTTTTATTGCTTTAAGGGAAAAAAAAAAAAGATCAGCAAACTTTTTAGAGTTTCAGACACTTAATGGATCAGTTTCTATACAACACATTTCCATTAATTCTTCAAACACCTCGACTCTAAGAGATCACAGATACACTTATATTTAAAAATCTCCGCTGTACCTGAAAGGAAGAAATGAAACAGCGTCTCACCTGGCTGGGTCCCACACCAGGAAAACAAACAGCAGAGACCGGACATTGCAGGTGATCAGTTTGGTCTTCATCTCCCTTGTTTGCGAAGCTATGCACGAAAAACAAAATAAAATTAAAATTGTGCTCAGTCCTATCATCCAAGTAACCCAAAAGAATTCCATTTCAATAGTGTGTGTGTGTGTGGGGGGGGGGGTAGATGTTACTCCAGTGTGCTAGATAGGTATGAGGCTAGAGGACTGGGGTAGAATTTTTTTTTTTTTAATGTCAAGATGATGCTACTAGTCATTTTCCCCTTCCACTTAACTTCCCCCAGCCCCATCCTCTGCACACATTTAGCTATGAACACATGAAATGACAATACCAGGGACCCTAAACGGACACATGCCCTTACAAAGGAATAGGTTGGAGGGGTGAATGGAAAAGAGGTAGAGAGATGGATACTCCATGCTTCGCCCTCTCAGGGAAGCCCACCTCCGCAGGCTCAGCAGAAAAAGCTAGTCTCTAGTCTCAAGCAGCCACTTTTCAATGTCTGTCTTTCCCTTACACTGAATTTGGTTCTCAGACGTCTTCACTTTCCCCAAAAACAACCCCCCCCACACACACACGCCAAAAATAAAATAAAATTAAAAATCAATGGAAATCATTATCCCTTCCCTTCCACATTTGCCCACGTCCACTCTGGAGGCAGCAGAGTGGGAATTAAGTGCTGCGAACTATGCTTTTGACAGCAGCTCTATTGCCAAGACTACCAAAAAGAGAGTGAGGCTTCCGGATCCAACACCAAGCAGGCAGGCAGCGCGGCCACTGTGTGCAAAGTTGGAGACTGTAAAAGAGCCTGGCCAGCGTGCTGCCGCCGGACTGGCTCCTGGATTTTTTATTGTAGTTGCAAATACGCTTCTGGGGAGGGACATTGGAATTAGATTTTGGAAGCTGGAGAGCAGAGGAGAGCCTGAGCCCCTGTTCCGAGGGAGCATGAAGGGGGTTGGGGGGTGGGGGGGGCAGCACGCTGGCGAGGCAGGGGAAAATGGGCAAAGGTCTCCCGCTGCCAGCAACGTCTGCGACCCTACCTGAACAGCAAGCAGCGGTAGACGTTTTCCTCCAGTAGCTCTGATTCTGAGGAAATGGAAAACTTGAGAAAGAGAGAGAAGATAGAGGGAGAGAGAGATAGAAAGAGAGAGGGGGGGGAGAGAGAAGAGGTGAGAGAAAACGGAGAAAAGGAGAGAGAGAGAGAGAGAGAGAGAGAGAGAGAGAGAGAGAGAGAGAGAGAGAGAGAGAGAGAGAGAGAGAGAGAGAGGACTGAAAGACTGCAGCAGCCTAAAGAGCAGGCAGCGAGTGGATGGGGCTGGTGAAAGCTGGAGCAGAGCGCGAGGAGCGGCCGCGCGAGGAGTAGGCGGCGAAGGCGTCCGTAGTGGCGGTGATGGGCGGAGGAGGAGGAAGAGGAGGAGGGAGTAGCGATGTCAGGAGCCGGGGTTGGGGGCGCGGAGGCACGATGCGCGCAGGCAGCGGCGGGCACGAGCCCCGCTCCTGGAGAAGGAGGAGCCAGCCTGAGTAGGAGGGCTAATGAGGTTCCCGGGAATAGGGGACCCCCAGCCCCCACCCACCACCCCAATCCTGGTCAAGCGACCGCCGCCCTCTGGGCACCTGGGGCAGAGCAACCGGGGAGGCGCGAGGCTCCCCGGTGAACCCCGGAGCACCGCTGCCCGTGCCCACGCCCCGCCGGGAGCGGCTCTCCGGAGGCCCCGAGCTTCCTGGTGTGCGGGTTAGGGGGGTGCTGCTCGGAAGTGTGGGTGAGGAACCCTGAATGGTGCGTGTCTGTGAGGCCCTAGGTCCCGTGGACTGTTCCCTGCCGCTGGTCCCCCGACATCATCCCTGGTGGAGCGATGTAGCTGCCTGGAAGAGGTAACGATGTATGGCTCCCACTGGAGGGCGAAGGGGCTAATCACGCCTTTACTTAGTCATCAGCGCATCCACGCAGGACCAAGTTGAACGCACGTTATGTGGAATTACACAGCAGGAAGTTTCTTTGATTTCCTTAGCCTTGTGGATGTACCTCTCATTCCTCCGCACTCCCGCAATCAGGACCAATTTCCCATCAAGTTAGGAGGGCTGGAGACTTGCCCAGAGCCGATCAGTGAAGGCCCTGGACAGACCTTACAGCAGGAAACATCCCGCCTACTTTCAGCAATGGCTTTTCCCTAATCTCTTTTGCCAGGCGTTCTCTTTACCTGCTGATCAAGACTCAATCTAAAAGCTATAAAAAGTTAGCATTAGCCTGGAGCAAAGGGACCCACTGCCTGCCGCCTTTCCAGCACTTTCTGCAGAGAGTAGCGAGATGGAGCAGGTTGAGGTTTTCCCCCTTTAGGGCTTTTTCTTGACAGACTTGTAACTCCAATCTCATCAGATACTTTGAGGATTCTGTATTTGATCTGTCTGATTTTTCTTCCGTTTTATCTGGGGTGATAAAATCCAACAGTGCAATTTGAACAAAAAAGAAAGAGAAAAAAGAAAGAAACAGAGAAGAGTTCTGTGATTATTTTATTTTCCTCTTTGTGCACTACACAAGAGACTGAATGTTACCTACATTCTACTCAGGCAAATCAGGGCTGGTATTTATCTTTTTCCAAAAGTCCTTATAAATGTGAGCCATTATAAAAGAAAATTTTACAATGAGATATGCACCAAATATATCAATTTTGGTAGTTGAGCGCCCCCCGGAAAAAAAAAAAATTGTTTCCTAGGTGGTACAGTTTTCCTAACAGGAAACTGTAATAATCAACAGCAAATATTAGTTTTGTTTCAAAGATTATATGGGGGAGAGGTAAACCTTTATAATGGAAATATTTCAGGCTGTTCATTTGCCAATGAGCATTTCATGTTAGAGCCTAAGCAAACATCTGTTCTTATTTAGCTGACTCTATGAAGAAAGGAGCATCGTGCAGCCTCCTCCTCCATCATTAATACGCCTTTCCTGACTTGCCCATTGCAGAGTCTAATTGAAATTCACAAAGATAAAAAGCATGCCATTTAAAACCTTGTAAGCAGGGAACCTGGAGTCTTCTCCTCTGTAAGAACACTCTGCTAACCACTGTATCTTCCTGTTTCAGTCCCTAATGGTAACAGTCAGTTATTGTTAGGAACTCTCTCATACTATACAAATCACCAATAAACTGTCAATATTTTGATGGATGCAACTATATTTCCCATTGCCCCTACAAAATTTCTCTTTTATGAACCTCATAATCTCTGTAAGTATCTTCGCATTCTATTGTGATGCTTTCTTGCCACTAGTTTTATCTTGATTCTGATACTGAAGAAAATAGATTCTGACTCTAATTACTTTCATGAATTTACTTGTTTCTTTCAAATCAGCTTTGACTGTTGACACCATGATTAAACTTGTAATCTCACTGATTTATGATCAATATGCATTTGAGAAACTTCATGAAGTTCAAGTAATCTGTCCAGAATGATTTCTTTCCAACTACTTAGTTTCTTTGAAAGTGCATGATGAAGGGGTTAAAAAAATTTAGATACACATTTATGGAGCCTAAAGTAAAGGCCCATTTTTCAAAATCATACAATACTGATTTTTAGTCCCTTCCAAACGTGTTTTATGATTTCTATTGATGTTAGATATCTATGATTTAAACTTCAAGGCTCATTAAAGGAACTGGGAATCAGAGAGGCTGGTAGCTAAGAGCAGTCATTTGCCTAAAAGTAGGATCCAGACAGATATCTGGCTGCAGTACCAGGATCTTCTAATCTCTTCAAAGGTCTAAATGCAGTCCGCTTTTCCTCTCAGCTCTCTATGATGATGTGTGAGTTAACTGCATGAACTTGGAGAGACTGGCCTGGGGTTGGTGACTAAGCTTTTTCTACCTATTTCCCTTGGAACATGTCCTGAAGAAGCTGACCCTGAAAAACTGATTGCTAATTGGTTGCCAGTAAATCCATTCCCATCCATGCTTGGCTAGTGCAGGGCCTCTTGTGTTGTTGAACCCATTTGATTTATGCATCCAAATTGTATTGGAGTGAGAGGTACATTATATCTCCAGCATCCAAGGCCAGATGAAGTCCAAGAATAAAAGGAAGCAGGAAATTTTGTAGACCTCTAATTTCTGTTGCATTTTTTTCTTATATCTCGTAATGTATAATTTTTAAATTTGGTGCAAAAAAAGCAAAACACAAAACAAACAAACAAAAAAACACTGTTGCTCTCATTTCTTCAAACAAACTGGGCACTGCTACTCCAAGATCTATGCCGAGAGGTCATCACAGGTCTTACAGAAAATGAATAGTTATGCATGTACATATGTACATTAAGAATGTATTGCAGACGCTTCATTTTCTGGTATAGGGAAGCTGGTATAAAGAAAGCTGGTCAGTTTGAAGAGCATAAAAAATTGTGGAGTGCTCAACTCTAAACAGACCAGCTACATCACACCACTAAGGGACAATCACAGAAGAGAGAGTGGAAAACTGTAAGAGCCAAAAATAGTGGAAGTCTGCAGCAAGGCTTTGTTCGCTGCACAGGACAAGGCCATTGCACACATGAGCTCACAATAGCTGTGCCTTCATGCACAACACCCACCTGACAGAATGCTAGCATATGTTCGTAAAGTCCCAGATCATGCTGAAAAACTACTGCCAATTGATAGTTACCTGGGAGGGAGAGTTAGTTTTCTTCAAGGATGAGGCCAAGAGACCACACATGTTCCAGAAGACGGTCCTACACCCAAGTATATACATACCAGCACTACATGGATACAATGGATTTAAAACAAAAATGTTGCTTATGAAGTTGGGATGGAAAATTGGTGGGAGAGATTGTGGGGTAATTGGAGGGTAAAGAAAAGGGGGGTTGATTTCATCAAAATATATTACATACATGTATAAAATTCCCAAATAATTTTTCAAAATTAATAAAAAATATGAATATTAAAACAATGTGTGTAATAAAAACTTTGTTAACTGAATAAATAAATTAATGAGAATATTTTAATAACATTTCTATAGTTTATTCAGTTTTCCATTTGATTTTTCATACTTTTAAAAATAAACCAGATTTATTCTGTTAAGACTATTTAAGTTTATTTTACATTAAGTATTTTCATACCTTTAAAAATAAACCAGATTTATTCTGTTAAGACTATTATTTAAGTTTATTTTACATTAGGATAGTCTGAGATACTCATGTAAAATATGTAAAATAAACTTAATATAATAATGTAAAATAAACTTCCATTCAAATGAGGATATGTGGACTGGTAAAATGGCTCATCCAGCAGCAGCAACAGCCAGCAGGACTAAGCCTGAGGACTTAGGTTTGATTCTCTAGGATCAAAGTGTAAAAGAGAAAACCAACTTCTCTTTGTGTGTATCATGACATGCTCTCTTTCCCAAAGTAAGTAAGTGAATGTTTCTTTAAAATAAATAATACATACTCGCAAACACGCCAAATGAAAATGCAAGTCAGAACCTAAAGCACAGAACTTGTTTACAAAATTAAACACATGAATACCTTAATAATTCCTAAATATGCTTTGAGTGTAAGTCTATTTTCTCATATTCACCAAGCCAGAAAAACAAAAACATGAAATGAAAACTAGAGCAAACACCATTTGGCAATTCTCAAGTCAAAATTGTAGCTTGATCAAACTCTATTTTCCTTGAAAGCTGTATTTAGATGGATGGTTAGACTCCCAGATTCTGAAAGAAAAACAGCTGTAAAGTGGGTGTAACTAGTTTTATAAAGAAATAAACTTTAAGTTACTCTCTTACACTAATGTATCTGGGTCACATTTCATTAGAGCTAAATATATCATGGTATACTAGCTGGATTAGGCTACACACATTACTAGCTTCAAAGAGAGTCAGTGAATATTTATAAAGTAGTTTTACAAATCCTTATTCAGCTTGCAAATTAGATATATCAAGCTTTCGATGTCCACTGATGGTTTCTGATATTTTTAAAGAGGACCATTTATACAACTCCAAACATACAGACTAGTTTGCAAGAAATTTATTGCTGCCTTTCTGTGAAATTATCAATAGATTTTTTTTTTTTTAGTTTATGAAACTCTTCCTAAAGAACAAATGTAACTTTGATAATTCAATCAAAATACTCCTAGAAAATTGTACTATGAATTTTGTTCAGTGGCATATCATCAACTATCACAACAGCCATTGCCTGAGAATGTCCTCTAAATACTGATGAAAATAATGAGCTTACAACAATTTCATTTGTAGAACAATTTATTTTATGAATATCTTGTACATATTAATATGTAATCTTCAAAAATAAGAATTAGGCTATTATTCCCATTTACTGATGAGAAAACTTTGAGTTTTATTCTTAACTACTATAAAAAAAGACATATATTGCGAAGAAAAAAAAGCAAAAATATAGAATCAGATTATAAGTATTTTGTGGTCAGTCAGAGACATGAAACAGAAAATGGAAATCAATTATTTTTAACCAAAAAAAAAAAAATGTGAATAATACCATTGCAAGCTAATGCAATATTGCTCTTGGAGACTCATTGCATTTGACAGAGTCATTTGCTCACAGATGCTCTTATATACTTGCTGACCTTGTAGATTTAATCCCTTGGAAGACTTGATTGCAGAAATAAAGATAACATGAGCTTAGATGATCTCAATTGTAATATATGCTAGTAATTCCCAAAATTCCATTCCAAAATGTCTAGTGATTCTATGTCTGGCGGTGTCTAATGTATGCTTCCCCAGATCTGCATCCTGAAAAGTAGACTCTTGCTTTCTCAACACCCCATTAGTGTCACATTGACACTTTGAATATTGATGAGAAATTGTTGAAGCTCATCTTCATTTTCAATTCCTTAGCTTTCACTATTTCCTGGCTTGTAGCACTTCAGTTCAGATAAGAAATAGCCTTCTACCCAGTTTCTCTTCTGTCCCAGTTTTCTCTGATTTACCTCCCTACAGCCTAACAGCCATAAGAGTGCCATTCAGTTACTTAGAGTCATTTCTTGGAAACAATTCAAGTTAACAAAACTTTTTTACATATCAATTTAACTCTAGCTTCAGCTGGACCCTCTCTGTACTGCTCTTGTGTATTATTCTTTTTCACTATGATTCAAACCATGAGAAGAAACTTAAAGGAGAGATTTATTTGGGTAGCATTTTAAAAGGATTCAGTTCATTGCAGCAGGGAAGGCTTAGCAACCAGAGGGTTTTTGCAACTATGGTAATGAGTGAGAGCTTGTTTACACTTGGTAGGATCAGGAAGCAGAAAGGGGGCATGCTGGCACCCAATGGGTCTTCTCCTTTTCCCATTTTGTTCAATTCAGAATCTAGCCTTTGGGTCAGTGCCTCCCACATTCAGGCTGTAATTTTTTCCCTTCATGTAATCCTCCCTAGAAATGCAAATAAATAGCCTCATAGAAATATCCAGATGAATACCTTACGGATACCCTAGACGTTATGGAATTCAATCACATTGACCATCACATGTCACACGTGTACATGTATGTGCCTGCATGTGATTGACACATGCACAAAGTCCTCATTCTTCCTTCAAGAACTTTCTCTTTTCTATACGCTTTATACCTTCAAAGCTCACTCATTTATTTTTAATGTTAATTGTTTCATACCCTCATGTTTTTTTGTACCCAGTGCTATACCAATTGGAAACTCCCTTCCACACTCTACCTGATAAACATTTCATGTTTCAGCCCTAGAAAATATGTATATGTTCCAGGTAAAAGGAGTTCTAACCCCAATGAATTTAGGACAGGCATTTAGCATCGGACCCAAATTACTTAATTGAACTTAATTCTCCTATCTCATGATGTGTTGTTAAAGCGCCATGACACTGCAGGCTTTAAAACAACATGAATTATGTCTACATGGTTCCAGAGGCTAAAATGCTCAGCACTGAGACTAATCTAGTCAGTGTCTGCTGGGGAGCTGGTTCACAAAAGGTAACTTCTCACCCTGTCCTCACAAGATAAAGGAAGATGAACTGTATGTCACTGGGGCCTCTTTTATATTGGCCTAATCTTATTCATTAAGGCTGTATTCATGCCCTTGACCTGAACACCGCCCTCAATGACCTCACATGGTAATGATTCAGTGTGTGACTATGAGCAAGACACAAATAGTCACAACATAAGAGGTGCTTAGTGGCACTATATGGTTTTCTTGGTTTCCCATTATATTCAGTTCAGGACCCAGGCTGTTCAATGGTGCTTCCACCATTCTACTTGTATCTTTTATTAAAGATAATGTCATTAGAGATCTTTAAAGGTAGGAATCTTATCTTAGTCACCTCTTTCTTCCAGGTGAGAAGGTAGAAACATATATCTCTACGGTCTTCTAGGAAATTCTTGGGAAATAAATGGAAAGTACCCGGAAGGTAGCATTATTTGTAATAGCAAGAACCTGGAAACAACCTAGATTTGACTGAAGAATAGATTATAAACTGTGATACATCTATACAATGGAGTATTACTTAGCAGTTAAAAAAATGACATCCTAACATTTTTGGGCAAATGGATGGGTTTGGAGAATATCTTACTGAGCGAGGTATCACGAGCCTAGAAAGATAGGCATGGGATGTACTCTCTCATAAGTGGATTTTAGACGAAAATCAAAGAATACCCAAGCTGCAAACCACAACCCCTGAACAGCTTGGGATCAGAAGGAACTTAAGAGAGACATCCAGAGATTCCTCTAAGAAAAGAAAATAGAGAAGATCACCTTAGCAAATTGGGGTCCTAACAGGTTGCAACCAAGAAGAGTTGAGAACAAATATTGAATGAAGGAGATGGTTGAGGGAAAGGAACAAAGAGGGAGATAGAAAGAGATGGATATCTCAAGGCAGGAAGCCAGTGTGGGGTTGGAAAGAGACTAGGGAAACATCCAAGAACTCACAGGATGTCCTTGGCCAAGTCTCCAAACAGTAATGGAGGGAGTGCCTAAACAGGACTTCCCATTTAATGAAATGAGTAACCACCTTGAGTGTCATCACAGAACCTCCATCCAACAAAGAATAGAGGTGGAGGCAGAGATCCATGACTGAGCACTGGGCAGAGCTCCTGGTCCAGCTGAGAGCAGGGGAGGAGAGTGAATGAGCACGGGGATAGAGATCATGAGGAAAATTGCCACAGTGATGGCTAGCTGGTGTTCTGGGGGGCTCGCTGACTCCAGAATAGCCATTGGAGATCCATCAGGAAAAGGAGCTAGGCCCTTCAAGGGTAGGCAACTGTTCACTGACTTGAGCAGTATGAGGAACTCAAGGGATGGTATCAAACTGTGTTTCTGTGAGTGGGCTGGTACCTTGGAGCCCATTCCCTGCAGAGGAACACCTAATCCAGCCTTGACTTTGGGATGAGGAAATCGGACTTGACTGAAGTGGATGTGCCCTGCTGAGCTGACCCACCTTGGGACTTCTTGCTCTTTTGGGGGAGGTAATGGGTAGATGGATAGAGGAGAGGCTGAAGGTTGACTGGGAGGGATTGGGAAGAGGAAAGGGAGGGGGAACAGGGGGGTACATAGATAAAAGTGGCATTTTTAAAAATAAATATATATATAATGAAATAAATCAATAAAAAGATTAACAACCTACTGAATTAATAAGAAAGGACAATGATGTTGATGTGTGTGTGTGTGTGTGTGTGTGTGTGTGTGTGTGTGTATGTGTGTGTGTGTGTGTGTGTGTGTGTGTAAGCCATCAAACCTCCCTCAGGAACACTGAGGGGAAAACTATGCTGAGAGTTCATAACCTCCTAACATTTAAATGAGCATCTGTTGCCACTCTTTACTAACTATACAGCTTCGGACAAATTTTTTTAGCTTCGTTGTCTTAGTTCTCATTCACAAAGAATAAAAGTAGTTGCAGATCTTACTTCATTTGGTTGTCATGAGGACTCTGTGGGTTGATATATGTGCACAGAAAATAACTGGCTAGTAGGCAAGTCACAGTCCTTGCTGTTACTACAGAAGTATTTGAAAGCTGTTAGATCCCATTTAGAAGATGAAATTTATTTTGCTCTTAGCCCTTGACTATACCAAATCTTTTGAATCTTATTTTTCTTGTATGTTCACATTCATTCTATCCTGTCAAGAGTCAAGCTTTAATCTTCACAGAATGATCCATCAGAGCGCAACACACATCCACACATATTTTTCATCCTTGTACATATACTCTTTTCTTCACTCATTACTTTTTACCTTTTCTCCTGCTCTTGCTCTCATTTAGTACAGCATGGCCTCTTTATTTTTTTCCAACCAGCCTGCATTTCCATCTTCTTTTCATTCTGTAGTGGATCCTTCTCCTCCTCCTTCCCCATTAGTATTTATATATAGCATAAGCCTGCACTTCTGCAAGTGCTTGTCTTTGGCATAGGAAAGACCATGTGCTTATGACGCATACTGATAAAGTGACTAAGCACACAAGAATGTGAGTATCTGCTGCATGTTGTCATGCATTCCTGTCTGTTTCTCTCTCCTACATTAAATCCACTCATGTGTTTTGTATTGGTATATTGTATTGATTATCTTGAAAACTCTGGTGATTTTTTTAATTTTAATTAGCCATTAATATACCTAAGATAATAAAATTGCCACAAATATGACTTGATAAAGAATGAGGCATATGGCTATAGCATTCAAAGAGCCAAATTCACTTGATAACATGGGGGTATCCAGCAACCCCATCTTTGTCAATCCTCAAATTAAAAAACAAAAATTCATCTTTTTTCCTGAGACATCATAAACAACAATGTGCTTTCTTAGAAGTGAGATGTTGTTGGATATTTGTACACTGTATGAAGATTTATTGTTGTGGTTGTTGGGCAGGATTCCTAGGAAAGGGAAGAGATGGAGAATCTAGATGCACAGGATTCCCGGACACACAGAGAGGAAACAGGAGGTGCAAGATGGACAAGAGGTAACATAAATAGGTTAATTTAAGTCATAAGAGCTAGTTTGGAACAATCCTAAACTACAGGCTGAGTTTTTGTCATTAGTAAGAAGTCTCCGTGTCATTTTTTGGGAGCTGGTTGGCAGGACAGAAAAAAGGCTTGCTACAGAGAAACAGATAAATCTTCAGTTTTATTGCTCCCTTTGAAATTAAAGGGCCCCAAAGAACTGGTTCTGACCAGGAAATGTGAGCAGAAGGCTATTTCCAGATGACAGTTGAGTATAGATCAAAATGAATCCCATTCAGCATGTTTGTTGACTTCTTCCCTGTTAGCTGTCTGTGGAGAGCAATGGCCTAAATTGTTGGTTTATGGCAAGCCAAGAGTGAACAACACAGATCAGAGATTTTGGTTAACTTAAATTGGAGACATAGTATACAAATAAACAAGTATTTGTTTTATGTTTCTAAATCTTGCAGTGAGGTGTACCTATCAGAATAATTTGACTTATTATGACCTAAGAGAAGGAGGAGAAGGATGAGTGCAGCTATGACATTTGGCATTGTGTGTTATTTAACAACATACATAGTGGAATCATATATTTTCAAGCATAGAAGACTTTCTTAAGGATTCAGAAATCATAGCCCCAAATTATCTGCTTTCATAGGATGGCCCAGTTGTTTCCTACTGATTTTGTTAATATTTCTCTTTCTATCTTTCATCTTTCTGTCTTTCAGATAATCTTTCTTTCTTTACATAACACAAAGGATAAAAAGTCAGAAGTTGTTTTTGAAAAACATTTCTTGTAAAACGTCACTTCATCATTCTTCTTGATGGTAGATGATATTCATTGAGTTCTAACAAGATATCTGATTGGTTAAACATAGAAGATATTATATTATAATGTCTAATATTAAAAATATATTTTCAAAGAGGAAAATAATAACATAAATAATGTATAAGAAACAAGGCTAGAAAAAGATTTTGAACTGTAAGAGTTACTTCTAAATTTTCAAATGGGTGGGAAATGATAAAATAAATGGAATCACATGAAGAATATATCTCCATCCTCTACTACATGAATAAAAAATAAAGAAATCAATTCTAACCTAAAAATTCAGTGTGAGCACTTGAAGCAATTTCCAGAGATGCCTACAAAGCAGAAAAGGCCAACCAGTCACACACAGATTTTAATATGAATTCTGTTGTCATCACACAATTCACTGAAGCAAAATTTTCTCACTTTAAAGTACTTTTAGCTGGTCAATAAGCATCATTCAAGTACAATCCTTTGCAGCAATTTAACATTCAAATTACCCAGAGAAAAATTTATTTACCTTTAATAAATTCTTTGGGGAGCCAAAATTGATTTATATCTCTTTCTATACTTCACATTGCTTCTCATGTGGAAGACACTCAATAGATGTTAATTTATGGAAAGATAATCAAATGAATAAAACACCTATATAAATCAATAAATGAATGCCAAACTGTTAGAGAATCCTTAAATGGTGTCTGGAAATAGTTACATGTCACTGCAGAGCTTAAAGCCTTCCATATACTCTCACTTCTCACCACATTAAGACCCAAATCTTCATCACAGCCAAAATGTTGTATGATATAGCTGCTGTCCAGTCCCAGGCTACCAGTTCCCTCATTCCATCAACACCAGACTATTTTTGGTTATTAGAATGTGCCAGCTTACTGACAGTTATTTTTCATCCTGCCATGGGATGTTGTATCACACTTTGCCTGTGTTGGAAAGCTCCTAACACCCCCCTCATCTCATTGTATCTACTCATTCATTCTTCCTTGAAAACGGAATAGGAAGCCCTTCTCAAAAACATTTCCCTAGCATCCGAGATCCACCCCTGCTGTGTTCCTCTGTGATGTACCCTTCCTTTCGGATAATTCCTTTCTTTTTATTATTACTATTTTTAAATATCATTTTTTATCTATGTATATCTCCCTGATCCTCCTCCCTTCCCTCCTCCCAACACCTCCCAGCCAGCCTTCAACCTCTCCCATCCCCATCCACCCATCCCCTCCCCGAAAAGGGCAAGAAGTCCTAAGGTGGGTCCTAAGCAGTCTTAAGGAGAGACAGAGAGAAACAGTGTAATATGCTTTTTAAAGTAGCTCAGTGCATGCATGTGCATAGATTACACAGGACATAAGGCACTGGGGTGACTAAGCATTTTGCCTAAAAGCTGACAGTACATCCACAGCCATGGATTCCCCAAAGTAGCTAAAGGATGCCGGAAATACTTAGAATGATTGTCCTTAACATTTGCTAAGAAAGTGCAAGACTTTGGGGTGAGTAATCTAGATATATGAAAGGAACCAGTGCTTGTAGGTCATTTAGTTGCATCCAAGAATGGATCCTACCCTGGGCTCTTAAAGTAACTAGAGCAGAATTAACACAGTATGCCCTGGAAACAGTTTAATGGCCAAACCTCAAGGCAGCCTTGCTGTGATTTCTCCAAGATCTGACCTTTTAGACATAAAAACAGAACATATTGCTTGACATTCCTAACCAACACTGGTTTTATATAAGAGAATTTCTACTTTATTCTTCCATACCCAAGTCTTACTGCAGTTCCCCTGTTTACTGTTTCTTCTGAGAATTGCTTTGCCTTTATGTTCTTGGAACTACAAATCATGGTCTTGAATTCTAAGTCACTATATCCCTCTTCTCATTTCATTATTTAGTATAATATTTTGTAGTTTCATGACATTTCTATTTCTTCAAGCAAACAATAGAGTACAATCTGTTAAATTGATAAACAGGTTGACAACATATGATGTCTAAAAAAAAATGCTGACCTTGGGGCTTCCTAGACAGGATGGTACCCGTGTCCTTAAGTGCCATTTAACCCTGTCTCACCATTCATTTGTACCCAAGATAGTGTCTGACCTGTAACAGTGCAAAAATACCACAAATTTATTTATTTTGTAATTTAAAAATTCTCTGAAGGACTCTTACCCCCTCAGTGTGGCAATTTACTTTTTATACTCATTACAATTTTTAAGTGTAATTAGCTTTAAAATCTTAATGTTAGTATAACATATGAGCATGAGTAAGTTAAATTTAACTAATAAATTCAGGGATCTTAATTAACCTAATAAAATATCAGTGTAAATCATATTTTTATATTAATTACTTAGCATCAAACTCGTAAGAAGTAGCTTTCTTAGCAATGATATTGTGATTTGAGACATGTAAAAACTTAAGAGAAATTTAAGAAGACCCAAATTCTTTTCAAAGGTATGCAGAAAAGCGCTGATCAAAACATTTGATTTGGAAACAATTTTCAACCAAATCCTTTGACAAGGGCAAGAGATCCTACTATTCACATTTCATGTAACTCATTGAGAATAAAGCCTTCTGGAAAATGGTGGTCCATCCATAGGCCTAGAAGAAAAGAGTCAAATTGTCCCAAGCCTAGAAAATGTCATGGTTAAATGCACTCTAAGCATCTGCTTTGCTGATTTTGAGACAAGAGCTGCTATTGTTGAGGCAGATATAAAAGTAAGGTACCATCTCTGGTCAAGGAATTTTAATGATTCTTACCTGGAATTTAGTAAAAGAACAAGCTGGGTTTAGCATAGGTTGATGTTCTGCATGTGTTAGAAGTAACTATAAGGTTTTGAAATGAGAGAATGAGAATTGACATTTATGAAAATATACTAGAGTTTTATGGTTGCCCTGGAGTGAAAGTGCCTGTAGGGGTCCATGGAATTAGCTGGAATTAGCATAGAAAAAAAAAAAAAAAAGCCTGAGTCACATCTATATCTACTCTCTTCAAATAGATGTGAGAATGGTTTTGCTTGTACTATAAGTAGATGAACTTGGACCATAAAGGAGTTTTATTTCTAGAACAATTTAGGTCATTTGAAAGCAACTGTTTCTATTGGATTATCCAAGCCAAAGCCTAAGAATTTTTTTTTAATTTCTCCTCCATAAATTAGCTGTTAATACACAGACTACAGACTTATAGCCTTGAACTGAGCGGGGGGGGGGGGGGGGGGGAACTGAAAGGAAAAACAAATGCTGAAAGGTTAGTAAGTCTAAGTCTCTGGAAAAGAAACCATCAGGTTCTGTTCTGTCCTATAGCAGCATTGTTACTGAGTTAGGAAGAATGCTACACTTTAATAATAGAAAATGAAGCAAATAATCACACCATCTGGCCTTGTGACGATATGATTTGCCCCCCCATTTTATATTATGCACTTTTGGAGATTAAGACTCAGACTCTTTTCTCTTTTCCTTAAAACTGGCAGAAAACATTAAATATAATGCTAGTAATTTCTTTTTTCCTAAAACTTTGCCTGCCACCACTGTGTACCAAGAAAGATGTCATTTTAGAGTGTTTATTTCTTTATTCTACTACAATTCATAGCATAGGCAAACTCTTTACATTCTCTTTTGACATTAAAATGAAATTTCTACAGACACTTTTTTTTTTAACTCTCAAAAATTATTCATGTCAGGAGAGATGGCTTAGGTCCCTGGGTTCAATTCCTACCATTTACATGGAAGCTCACAATCTTCTATAATTACATTTCATGGATACCAAACAACCAACCTCTTCTTACCTCCACAGGCATTGTGTACACATTGGTATCCTTACATCCATACACAGAGGCAAAATCTAGCACATGTAAAATAATGAATAAAGTTTTAAAGAAAAATTGTATCTGTGTTTAGGTAATAAATGAAGATATGAAAGAGAATTCAGAGCTAATTTTCTAGTTTCTAGTCTACCTAACTATGTAATGGATATTTCATTTCAGATAAGCACATAAAATATATTTGATAGTGAAATAAAAATACAAACTCTAATGAGAAACTCCACATCTCCCATTACAAATGACCCCATTAACTGTTAGTTTATTGAGCTATAGAGTCATTTGGTCAGTCTAATTTTAATCTCTTATTTTTTTATTTATAACTACTTTATAACAATAAAAGTTTCTCAAAAAGAAAAAAAGTTAGATTTTTCATTTATAAAACATCAAAATACCAATAGATATAAAGGAACAAAAATAATCCACATACTATTTGGCTCTTCATCTGCCAAGAATATTTTAGCTTCATGTCTATGGATAAGCTGTTAACTTTATAACTTTATAAAGGCAACAGTAATATTCACCACAAATAAATGCTATACAAACTTATCAAACTTCTACACTAATTTTCTTCAGTAGCAATATAGCAAGAAAATATCATTTTAGGTTTTGGGCATGTATGTGTGTGTGTGTGTGTGTGTGTGTGTGTGTGTGTGTGTGTGTGTGTGTGTGTGTGCATGTGTGAGTGTTTAATGAACTATTTTGACTTTGGTAGTAGATGAAAATCAGTGACAGCTCCCATTCATGAGTTTTTTCACCATGTATAAGATCCTACAGCATACTGGGCATGCCTTGTAGTAGTATGCTTAGATATTAGTTCTGATTTGAAAACTAGGAGAATGAGATCCAACCATGATGTTGTTTCAAATGACTCATTCAAGATGGCTGGCCACTCTGAAGTCTGAGAACTTTTGCCTTTGCAAAGAGCCACTTATACCATGAAAAGAAATGTAGAAATGTAAAGTCAATGAAAATGTATGGTGCATTTGCTGTTACATACTCATTATTATTACATTTGGTTACTTCCTTTTGCTTTCCGAAGAAATCATTGGTGTATCTGTGAGGTCCTAGAAGCTTGTACATACTACGGTGTATGTTTGTAGTGATTAAAATGCAATTGGGTGCTGAAGAGACAGGTTCACATTCACGCTGATGGATCTATGCCATATTTGCCTTCCATATATTCCCTTCACGTTCATCACTACCAGATTAAAAACCTCATAATTTATCTCCATCTCAAAAATTATCATCACAATATTAACATGACTACCAAATCTACTTAAGTTCTACAAACATATAGAATACAGAATGCCATTCTTTCTCTCATCTTTCTGATATATAATAATACTCCAGTATTAGCTGGGGAACTTCCAGAGAGAACCACTACAGTTCTGTAGAGCTGCCCAGGGAAAGGAAGTGTTTTATTCACAGTCATTGAAAGTGTTAAAGCCATAAAGGAAAAGATGCCTAACCTATCTTTATCATTCATTTTTGTGTTACAGAGCCAAAAGTGCCTGCAGGTGCATGTGGCTATTTAAAGGAAATTGTAAATCGCTTTCATATCTTCCTAATGTAGTCAGGACATATAAATAGTTGCACGTGGTGAATAATTAGTTTATGGCAACACATTATTGTGCTTACGAGCATCTGAATATCAGCTACTTGGCGAAAGAGCCAAAGAATGTTATTGCTAACGAATACTATGAACAAGTAATTTGCAAAATGCTGAGTGATGAATATTTATGCTACAAAATTTATGTCAAACTCAAAACTTAGGTTTTTTGTTTTTGTTTTGTTTTTGTTTATAGAAATTCACAGAAAGAGCAGCCATAGGACAAGTCATTTCATATTAAAGTTTCTTTGGACCTTTTCATTTCAATACTTTCTTATAAAGTAATAGAAATTAATAAATGCATAAAATATTCTATAAATGCACATGTAGGTAATATCATTTTGTAGTTTTGTTATGTAGATTATAATGGTATCTTCATAGAATACAATGTAGAAAATAGTATTTTACATGAGAAATTTACAAGTGTATATTTTATTTCATTTTAATATTCATTTGAGCTCTCTTGCCATAGTATGAATTTACCCATTTTTGGAGAAGGCTAAATTGTCTGGCTCACATAAGCTGTGATGGCTGTTCTTTGTTTCTTGCTTTCTCTTTCTTGAATCTTTGTATCACTAAGATTCAGTTTCTGTTTGAGGAAAAGTAGAAAGGTGTGCTATTGGCATGGCTCCCAAGTAGACTCAAAGATTCAAGGCTATATGAGCTAGCAGTCTCTATAAAACACTAACGACACAAGTGTCACTATCCTTATCCCAAATGAGAAAAATAGAGGGCTAGGAAGAATAAATGGCCAGATGCAATACCGAAATTTAGGAGGTCAATCATTAAATCCTCAAACTGGATGCCTATCATAAGGTGCGTACTTCAGTGGGACATATCATCCCAAGACCTTGTAAAGCACGTCTCCTACAGCTTTGATGGCTGCATGCCACGTGGCATCTCTCCCAGGCTACTTTTGCACACTACCTTAAACTTTCCTTGAAAGTTGTTCTATGTTGCTGGCATCTGTATCTTCCTGGGCCAGCATTAAAATCTCACTTTACCTTTTGGATCTCCATGCATCATTTTGCCTGTGGCTATTTACACAGAGCTCACCCCTGGAGCACATCCCTCCATGCACAGGATTTCTTGTAAAATCTTCCAGAATGCTGCTGTACTCCATTCCTTTATTCAATATCATCTTTGAGAAATCATCACTGTGTGGTTGACAACAAAGTCTACTCAGAGAGTGGATCATAAGGACTTGAACTACAGGAAATTTGGCCTTTGAATGTCCTAACAATGACTAAATCCCAGAAAACAATTTTCTAGGAAGGCAGTCCTTAGTGAAGAGGATGCCAAGGAATTTGATCTACAGACTACTCTTTGAAAGAAATCTGCATTTCTTTAATTTTGGACTTGTTTGTATTAATGTTTTTATTGTCTCTGTGACCATATATCTGGCAGAATTAACTTATGGAAGGGAGAAGCTTACTTTGATTCACTGTTTATTGGATGCAGTACATTGTGGTAGGTAAAACACGGGAGGTATCAAGGCATCTTCCATGATGGTGGGACCTGGTAGTATGTAATATTAACAATTCAACAGATTAAGAAACAGGCTTTGAACCAGAAAGAGACCCTAGGATGGCATTCAGAAAGACATTTCTAGCTTTGTTTCATTACCTCACAAAACAATGCTGTTAACTTGGGGGAAGAGGTTTATACACATAAATTTGTAAGAGTCATTTCATATTCACATGATCACAGAGTGGCTTTGCAGATTCTTCAGGGGCTATTTAGCTACTTTTGCTTCTTCTTCATTCAAACCACTTGTGTGCCTTTCATTAAGGTCAGTCACCATAACCCCCTCAAGTACATTTTTGCATGTGTTTCTTTAATTATGAATCTCATAAATTTGACTTGAAAAGCTAGCATTGCTTCTCAATATTCAGGGAAAAGATGACAGTTTTCTCTTATTCCCGTTAAGAAATCACAAGTCTTTATTGCTTCTGTGTTGATATCTGTTAGGGTAATTTAATGGAAGTCATCACTCAGTTTACCAATAGCATTAGCTACATGTTTAAAATACCACTCTCTTATCTTGGAATCTTAGATACCACTTTGCCTACCTAAATTTCTAACTCTCAGGCTATGACTCCTCTTTCATTCTGTCTTGAGAGTCTCACCTTCCTTATCTCTAACCACTAGAGGGACCAGGACTCTGCACTTATCCTGCATTTCTTCAGCCTACACTCACTCATTAGGTAACTATGTTCATTTGTGATTCTAAATGCCATCTACACATGATGTGTCGAGATCTCTAGTTTAAACCTGTCCAGTCCAGGGTCATATATCCAAGTACCTACTGAATTTTCCACTTAGAAGCATATTAGGCTGAACAAAATCATAATTCTACAAAACTACTGATTTCTATCCTGAAAAGTGTTTCCTCCCGGTCTTCTCATGTTCCTATAAAATAAGTTTTATTCTTTATGGTGCCTCAACAAAAGTAATACAGTGCCTACAACCCACTTTCTCTTGTGTGATCCACCTGCTAATTCTTCGTTTCTGCCTCAAGGCATATGCATGTCTTTCTTAAAAAGAGTATGATGACTTTAATAGAAACCTGAAATTTCTTATTGAGATTGGGATAACTACTTCTAAATGTTCTCTATGAATCTACTATTGACTTCCTCCACCATCTTATTTCATATAAATCTTCCATTTCTGTCTCCATCTGTGTGGGATTTTGCTGGACTGATGAGCTTGTGTCAGATGACCAAGAGTGGATAGTCTAGTGGCTAGGCTGACTGCAGATGGTGCTTAACTTACAGAAGGAGGTTTGGTAACCTTACTGTAGGGTGAAAATATAGAAAGTGTATCTAACCTGTGTGATATGAAAACAGAGTATCACCTTGTAGCATAAGTACCGGTTGTTAATACTGGAGACACATTGCCCTTACTCAGCACTGACAAAGGCTACCACATCACATATTGTGAACATAAAAAGTATAAAATTTCAAAATCTGAAGTATGGTTACTACTGAACATTCTTTTTGTAAAGGTAAAACAAAATCATTAATTGGGGCTATCCATAATAGTAAACATTTTTGATAATTTCTCATCACTTAACGTCATTTTTAACCAGAGTGATACGCTCACACATATAAATAATACAAAGACCTTCAATGAAAACTTAAACTACTTTCTCAGATTAGATTTGCTACACTTTAGATAAAAGACATAGTTTTTAACCTATTAGCTTTTTTCCCCCAAAGTTTTCTCTATGTACAAATTAAAAATAAAAACTACAATGTCCTGATTAGCTGGATCCTAATATTATCCCTATTCTCTGATGTTTTATGTGAGGAAATATGTCCTTCATAAATCAGCTCAATTTATCTCTCTCATTGGTCTGTGTGTCTTTTCTTCTAGTTCTTGTTGTATAAATAAATGTGCACAGATGAATGCAGTCTGTTAAATATTTTGTGCTAGAGGCCAGCTCGTATTTTCCCTTAATAATTTCTTAATATTTAAATCATTTATTTTTTTCAAAAATTGTATTACTTTCTATCCCTTGTCACTAATTTTCAAATTTACAAGCATGATGTTAATAATTCTCTCCAGACAGCTTTTTTTTTTCTTTTACCATTTTTTTAGGCTTTCTCCTCAGATCCCTCTGCTGGAGTCTTCTTCACTCTCCTATTTTAAGTTGGATAATGTGATTTGGGACAAGAGGATTAAGTTTCACCACCTGTAACATAGAGATAGGGCACATTAATAAAGCATGCTCAGAAATCTTAAGGGCTGAATGAGAAAAAAAGAAAATGCTTCATCAACTAAAAATAGATCAAAAGGCATAAAGGTACTATTATTACCATTATTCAAATTATAATATTCAGGTTGAATTGTCAACCAGCTTCATATGGCAAACTTTAGAGGAGAGTAGCACTTTCATCTGCCATGCTTACCTGTCCTGTAGTCAGCAGTTTCGCAGTCCTACCTAGTGGGTCCCGCAGTCATTTAGTCCCAAATAATCACACAAAGGCTCATATTAATTACAAGCTCGTTGGCCTATAGTTCAGGATTATTACTTGCTAACTCTTAAACATAAACTCACCCACAATTTGTATCGACATTTAGCCACAAGGCTTAGTACCCTTTTCTCAGTGAAGCGTTCTCTTCCTTCCTCCGCATCTGACTGGCATCTGCTACTCTACTCTACTGCTTCCCAGAATTTTCAGAGTCGGGTGCTCCCACTTCTACTTCCTGGCTAGCTTCTGTCCAATCAGCATTTTATTAAACCAATACTTACAGTGACAAATAGTGTACAAGAGCATAGTCCCACAGCATTGCCCTTCTGAGTACCTGGCTAGAAAGCAGTGTGTGGCGTTCAAAGAGAGCTAGCCTTCTACAGCAAAGACCTGGACTAAACCCTAGGGTGTTCAATAATAAACATTAGTTAAGATATTTAAATCTCCTATGTTACTATAAAAGCTTCTATCTTACTGTTTCTTTTATGAGACATAGTTTCATGTATCTCAGGCTGGCCTCAAACTTGTAAAACTATTGCCATATCTGGAGTACTGGAATTACTGACATGCGTCAGCATCTGCCTTATTGAGTACTGGGAATCAAACTCAAGGTTTCATGAATGCTAGCTAGACATTCTAATAGTAAACTACATCTCTAGCCAAATCTCATATTTCAAATGCCTTATCCAAAATTATGCCATTATTGGAACCTTTAGAAAATAAAATCTATGGGGAAAATGTTGGATCATTTTGCTTTGTCACTGAAGGGGATGTTGGGTTATATATTTTAGCAAGAGACTAGTAGAAGTCTTTTCTTATAATGCTAAGCATTTGCAAGTCTTAGGACAATTGGTCATTATAGGATAAATGTTTTTGTTTTGGTTTTTCTGATCCTGTTCTTGAATCTAATAGAATCAATGCAAGTATTTGGGCTTCACCCCTACAACTCCTACAATTGCAAGACCAGACAGCTGACTGACTGATAGGATTGGGAACACACAGCCCACAGTGAATGACTCATCGATTTACACACTGACTGATTGAATGAAGTAACATCAGTCTAAATAATTTCAATTTTAATTTAGGTCTCTATTGCAATATCACTTTCTGTGCCTTAAATAAAACAGAGCCAGCACCAACTCCCTCTAGTTTTACTGCAGCAGTAACTGCCTCCTCTTAGGCTCTGTGGCTGGTGGCTTTTCTTCTGTTCCAACCCATGCATATGGAGTACCTCTCATCACAGATCTCTCACATTTCCTTCATTCATTTCTTATAGTTAATTACTAGATGTGTTCACTAGATTCACTGTTGGAAGTTACTGAAAAAATTCAAAAATGTAACCCGTAGTCTAGTATGCATTATAAACGTAGCCCTTCCAATGTTGAACATGTTCCCTCCAAAATGTATGTGTGGTTTATATGATGGATAGTGATAATTTAAAGAGGTAGGGACCATGGTGTCTTGTCTCTTGTTAATGGAATCCAAGCCTTTTATAAAAATGTTGCTCTGTGTTAAGCCCTCTGTGGTCATTCTACTGGTACAAGAGGTTAGAGCAGGAAGGCCCTCACTAGCTATCAGTTCCTTGACCTTGGACTTGCTAGCATCTAGGATGATAGGCAGCAATTCATGTTCTTTGTGAATTACTTAGTTTCCACAAACTATTTTCTTGATGTACTTTATTGATTTCCATCTGCCTACTCTTCTGTACTTCCTATCTTACTTAATGTACAGATATTTCAGGACAAAACTCATAGAGCATTATCTACCTTTGAAAAACCTATGTAATCCATGTAGACTTCCTATCTGCCCACCATAAAAATAAACCTGGAAACTGGGTATATTTCAATCACTTTTCTGTCGGTACCCTAGTCAAAAACTATTAGCACTGAATTCCTAGGTAATGACAATAGCAGTAGATCAGCCTGCTTTCACTCTTATTATCCACACAGTCACTTCTCTGTCCACAATCAATGTTTCCCTATTTATATTAAAATATTATCCAAATGTATTGATTTATGAGTTTATTTCTACATATACCATAACATCTATGGCTTTGCAATATATACTACCTGAAAGGTATCTGTCTTCGTTTGGGTTTTTATTGCTATGAAGAGACTGCATGACCAAGGCAACTCTTATAGAGAAAACATTTAATAAGAGTGGTTCACTTATAGTTTCAGAGGTTTAGTCTATTGTTATCATTATGGGAAGCATGACAGTGTGTAGGCAGACAGTGTTGGAGCCCAGAGTCCTTACGTCTTGATAGGCAGGCAACAGGAAGTTTGCTGACTGTCACACTGAGGGAAGCTTGAGCAAACAACGATATCTCAAAGCCCACCCCCAGAGTGACACACTTCCTCCAACAAGGCCACACCTCCTCATACTGCCACTCCCATTAGGCCCCCTCAAAAACAAGCATTTATGCTGCCTCTTTTATACCACAATTCCTCTTTCCTCTCAATTATAGAAACAAGAGTCCCCTTACTCTCATCATGTGCCAGGCATAGATATCTGTTTTCTCTGATAGCTAGTGCATCTTTTGACATTCCTTCAATCTATATACTTTTTGTTCTCTTTGGCATCACAAACTGACATTATGTCATGTAGCCATTCAGTTGTTTACCTGTTTTTCATGTTCTATGCAAATGAAATATGAACAGCATGAATATAGTACTTCTTTATATTCACTGCTCTATTTATTAATGGATCCCACATCAAAAAACAATCAATGAGTTTGAGTGAGTGAATTCAGAGACAAGGAAGCTCAGGCAGTGAGGGCACGCTCACAGTACATAATCTAGACAAAAGAAAGGAATAAAGGCTGGCAAGGTGTCCTAATGTCAGGCAGTATCTCCTTTCATAGAAAGTTCAACATGGCTCCTATTCTTATGGAGTAGCTAGAGTAATTCAAAGTAAGTCACCAAAAATTTAGCAAGCTATTTCCAACAAGCATTGAACACCCAGTGTGAGCTTGGCACCTGCATGAGTATTAGATACACAGATATTATTCAGAAGTGCTCCCTGAGTTCTAAAGGATTGTAGTTTAAGAGCATCCACAAATAACTGTGGTGCACTGTGGTAAGTAAAATAATTGGAGTGTAAGTCTCATAAATACTTTCACAGACCCAAATTAGTATGAGAATCACACTGGGCTAGATGGAGGAGACTGGGAGAAAGCTTCACAGAGGATTACTGTTTCAAATTAGCCCTTGGGCCAAAACTCATATGCAATAACTGTCTTCTAATTTCTTACAATTTGATGTTGTAAAAATTCATAATTTATTCATAGAAATCTTAATTTATTCTTTCAAAATCCTTATTCTAATTAGTATTTCTCCCTGACATATTAGAAACAAAAAACCTTATCAGTCTATTCAAAAGAAATGGAGGAGGGGATAATATGGTTAGTCAAATAGAATACATGTCAGAAACCTGACATAATCTAAGTTTAACCTTTTAAGACTATTCACACGAAGCTCATTAAACAATTCTGAACACTTCAGTAGCACTGGTGCTTGTATGTGTAGCATAAAACTCAATTAAGCGGGTGTTTTATATTGAAACTGATTTTTAAGAGAACAAAGGAAGAGTGGAAATATTTTAATGGCATTCTGTTTTCTGCAATTTTTGAGAAAGCATATTTTAGAAGGAGCTGATCAGAAGCAAAATCATTGTCAAGTATCTTAAGACTGTGATATTTGATCTTCAGTTACAACATAACTGGCTTTGCAATCATTTTGGAGACACATATTAGGCATCACTTAGTCAGATTCCAAGGAGGTTTTACTAAACAGAAAAGACTGACTTGGAATGTGGGTGGGACCATCACATGGGATGCTAAGACTGAATAGAAAGGGGTAAATAGGGGATAGAGATGACTCATTGCTTAAACACATTTGATGTTCTTCAAGAGAATAGGGCTCAGTTCAATTGCCTATCTAGTTCCAGGGCATCGGATGTGTTCTTTTGCCTTCTACTATCACCCACAAATGCATGCCATACATGTGGGAATGTCTTTCTGTAGGCTGTGAACAGCAATCTTTAAATAAAGGAGCTGTTTTGGCCCATGACAGACACCATAGGAAAAGTAGGAGGAGGCATCAGAATAGATAGGAGGAGCAGGGCAGAGTCAGAGACAGAAGGAGCCAGAAGCCCAAAAGAGCAACATGTGAAGAAAACAGGTAAGCCACAGGCCACGTGGCAGACAGATTAATAAAAATGGGTTGAGTTAAGATGTAAGAGCTAGCTAACAATGTGCCTGAGCCATAGACCAAACAGCATAAAGTTAATATAAGCGTCTGAGTCATTTTTGGGGCCTGATCAGCAGCGGGCAGCTAAGAGGTCTGGGGCAGCAGGTCTGTGGGTCCGGGCCTCAGGCAGCCTGCGGCCGAGAAACCACATTGTAACAATACATACTACCTTTTACATATTCATAAATTTGTTTTTTTTCTTTTTCCACTTAATTAAAATACAATTGCTTCTTTTCCTCCCTCCAACCAATGGAGCTGACCATCCATGTGCCTCCCTGATTCCCTCATGCTGATATGGTAGCTGTGCTGCAACACCTTCATTCTTAAATCATGAGACAAAATATGTTTGTCAGACTTTGTTACTTCTTGTCATGTAGTAAGTCAAGTAAGAAAAGCAACTCTGAGTACTCATCTTAATGATTTGATGTTAGTGGAATTTTCTTGAGTATTTGTAAGTAAATCATTCTATGATTACCTGGCTCCCAAATAGAAAGGTGATAACAAATCAGAGAAAGGAACCCATGCAAGTCTATATAGGTGAGATAGTATGTTCACTGGGCTTACTGACAAGGATGTGCATAACTCTCAGTCAGTTGCACCATCGGATACTTCCATTATTAGTATGAATTACTCACAAACAAGCATGCCACTGAAGACTTTCAATCCCTACCCCTCATACTCTGTCTCCCACATATTCTAGAATCCCCCATGAGCTAGTGCTGCAAGATCAGGAGGAAGTAGTGATGGAACCCCAGAAGATGCTATCTGCAACTTTACCCCTGACTGCAGAAAGGATGTTTAAACCTCATTATTACTACCACAGACCTATCCATCATCTGTACTGTTATTTTGTTGCCATGGCTTCAGGTTAAGCTCTTCTGTAGGTCATAAAAAATCATTATGTTTTGTGATGTTGGTGGTCATGTCAAGCCTAGACAAAATAGTTACTATTGTTATATACTTTTGTTACAAAAGTTCTACAAGCTAGTTAACAGAAATACTAAATATAAATGCAATAAGGATAACAATACATAACATTCACCTTGTCAGGCATGGTGAATACATTGCTAGTGGCTTGGAAAACTGAAGCAAGAGTACGTCAAATTTAAACTGGGCCGGACTACTAGCACACTACATTAAATGCTTAATATAAAATATATTGAATGGCTTTATATTTAACATCTTCTAATACCAATAAACATAGGATTGTTAGTTATGTGGCCAGAGATGATCAACTTAAGGATCACTGGCTATGAATGGTTTCCATCATAATCAACAGCTTGTAAAATCAAGAGCTGAAATTACGGGACTCTGATTGCTGATTTAAAAAAGTGCAAACTTCTTAACTTTGTCTCTGAGTATAGGTGGAGCCTTATGAATTGCATGGAAGTTCATAAGACTTTTTGGTAAAGAAAAATGAAATACCATTGCCTTCCTCTACTCACAATCAATAAATATGGGCTTGTCAGTCACCTGGACAAGGAAAAGCCTTTCAGGAAAAGTGTCTATTTTAAGAATCTTACAAAGCAAGCCAAGTGGTGGTGGCACAGGTCTTTAATCCCAGCTCTCAAGGTAGCAGAGGCAAATAGATGTCTATGAGTTCGAGGTCAGCCTGGTCTACAGAGTGAGTTCTAGGAAAGCCAAAATCACACAGAGAAACCATGTCTCAACATGCTCCACATACCTTCCCAAAAGAAAGAAACATTACAATTCTTGCAGAAAACATAAACTAAGAAACAATAACTCTGGCCATTTGCCACTCTTATCCTTTGAAATGTTCTACTTTAGTCTGCAATACGTACTTTTTTCTACAGTACAGCTCCATGTGTCTTGTCTGAATTTGTTCCACAGAGATTATCAGGAGCAGGGAGCAGAGGGGATGTTATAGGGAGAGCTTGGTAACAGAGTCAGATTAATACATAAATTGCCATAGTTAATATGTAAAACTTTGGAACATTGGCCAAGTATGTTTTTTGCTTAGTATTTTATCAAATTATTCAAGAATTACATACTTGAGGCTTGTGTTTACATCAGTTTAACCTGTTCTTCCTCCCACCTTCAACTCCTCCATTGCCTTCTCCAACTACTTTCAAATTCATAGCCTATTATTATTGTTGTTATTCTTACATGATTGCTGTGTACACACACACACACACACACACACACACACACACACACACACACACACAGCCCATTAAGTCAATTTATTATTGCTCATATATGCAAAATCCCTAAATGTGGCTTACTACTTGGGACTGAACAAACTATCTGAAATGTATTTTCTTAAGAAAATTGATTCTCTCTCTCAGTGGCCATTTATCACCTGTAACTCTTACTCTATAAATGAGATCTTGTGAAATTTCCTGTCCACACTGGCATTTCAACTGGTGTTGTCATTATGGATGCATTTTTAGGAGACTATATTGCCGAGGTTTCATTTGTGCAGCTTCCTGTAATATCTAAAGACACTGTATCATAGCAGGGTCCCTGGCCCCTCTGGTTCTAATTTGACCATATCCTCTGAATATTAGGTGTAGGGTTTAGATTGTATTTGAAGCAACTGGGAATATCTACCACATTACCACCACTCTTCTCTGTGGTTTGACAAGTTGTGGATCTCTGAAATAGCCTTCATCTGTGGAGAAGAAGAGGAGGAGGAGGACAAGGAGAATGGGAATGGGGAGAAAGATGAGGAGCAGGAAGAGGAGGAGGATGTGGAGGAGAACGAAGAGGAGGAGGAGGAAGATGAGGAGAATGAGTAGGAAGAGTAGGAGGAAGACTAGGAGGACAAGGAGGCAGAGGAGGAGGAGGAAGATGAGCAGGACAAGGAGGAGAACAAGGTAGGAGGAGGATGAGGAGGCAGAGGAGGAGGAAGATGAGGACGAGTATGAGGAGGAGGACGAGGATGAGGAGGACGAGGAGGAGGAAGATGAGGAGGAGTAAGATGAGGAGGAGGAAGAGAAGGAATTGGAGGAGGAGGAAGAGAGGAAGGATGACGAGGAGGTGGAGGAGGACAAGGAGGAGGAAGATGAGGAGGACAAGGAGGATGACGAGGACGAGGAAGATGTGGAGGAGAAGGAGGAGGAAGATGAAGAGGCAGAGGAGGAGGCGAAAAGTAAGACAGAAAAGTATCTAGATGAGGGATAAGATCTATACTTCTCTGTGGTACTGGACAGTTTTACATCAACATGACACAAGATAAAGTTTCTCAGAGGAGGCAACATCAATGAAGGATATCCTACATAAGATAGGGCTGTAGGCAAGCCTGTAGAGCATCTTAGTGATTGATGGACTAGGGTCCAGCCCACTGTGGCTACTGCCACTACTGTACTAGTGGGCCTGGGTTCGCTAAGAAAATAGGGTGAACTAGCCATGATGAGCAAGCAGTAAGTACCATTACTCTATGGCCTCTGCATCAGCTCCTGCTTCCAGGTCCTGCTTTGTTTGAGTTCCTACCCTGACTTCCATCAGTGGGGGACTGTTAGCAGAAACTGAAAACTGAAATGAACTCTTTCCTCCCAAAGTCATAGTGTTTTATGGTAGCAATTAGTAATTCTAACTAAGACATCTGCGGTAATAAGTATTTAAAGCAAAGTTGCAATAATATTGCTTTAGAGAAATGGCAACAGCAGCCTCTCTGGAGTCTATAGCACCAGCCATGGCAAGTTTGCTAGGTTAAGAGGGTCAGGCAAGAATTCACTTCTATTTCATGGGGATTAGGTCCAGTTGTTTAGCAGTAGGGTACCCACCAGATAAAATTTCATTCTTGTACCCCCGAGGCTTTATTGCAGGAACTGTTGTGACGTGTAGGCTTTAGAGCTGTGTAGGATTATTGGTTGCTTTTCTCACTTGGCATCTGTCATAGCACTTTATGATACTATGAATGCTAGATCTCAGGAAGGAGGCTCCAAGGAGGCTTTCCTCAGTTCCTCCAAGTCCTATGTTTGAAGTGGTAGTGTCTTAAGTAATACAGTGGTACCTCAAGTTCTGGGAGGCAGACAAGGAGGACAGTATCAATAATCTATGCTCTTTTGGATCCACTCTGACCAACAGAAGAAATGGAGGACGCCTGTAACAGATGTGGGTTTCTTGAATCTACGACTCTTGAGTCGAACATTATTACCCAGGTTGGTGTAATAAATTATGTATGATATATACATATATCTACACATACGTATTTTAAGTAAGCATATCAAATGTTTCCCCACAACTCTAAAAACGTCCTAATGTTATTTATTACTCCTTTCTCCCTCTATTTGTTCCCCTCTTTCACTCTCTCCCTTTCTCATTTCCCTTGTATCCTGATTTTCACCTCCCTCACACTCTAGTTAATTTTTAAGACACGTATTTAAAAAATATGCAGACAAATCCAGAATGACAATGAAGGATTCTGAAAACAAGTTTGGCCTAGGTCTGGGTCTCTGAGAAAAGGAAAGTAACATAACAGGGGACAGGGATAATTTATGTCCCTATTTTATATTTTAGTATAGGAAAGCGTTATAGGTTCAAATATTTTAACACACACACACACACACACACACACACATTGCCACCTACCCTATTTACCCACCAAGGTGTCTCTTTTTTATTCTGATGGCTGTCCTCATACAGTGAAGGAGTGAATTCTTAACTTTTTTTCTCGTAAAAAAATTACTTATAAATTTAAATAATAATGTATTTAATACATACACATGCATGTAATGTATTTGGATACAATTCTATCTCAAATTCTTCCTTACTCTACCACTCTTTATCTCCCAACTTCAGCTAATCTAACTGGTTTAAGTGAGTATTACATATTTTAGGTAGTTTATTATGGGTATATTGGATAATTAAAATTGGTCATATTTAAATTATATAATGTTATACTGTAAAATAGTCACCACAATAAAGGTAGTTCACATACCTCACTCTGACAATTGCTCTTTATGTATAAATAAGTAAAATCTCCATCTTAGCAAATTTAGGAATACAAAAAAAGTATTGATAATCACAATCACATCATTGTTTATACTCAGCCAACTCTCATCACTTGATTACTCTCTCTGTATATGTGCATGCCTGTCTTTCTCTCTGTGTGTCTCTCTGTCTCTCTCTCTCTCTCTGTGTGTGTGTGTGTGTGTGTGTGTGTGTGTGTGTGTGTGTGTGTGTGTCTGTCTGTCTGTCTGTCTGTCTGTCTGTCTTTCTCTGTGTCTCCGTCTCTCTCTCCCTTACGTGGGAAAGAGAAAGTATGTAACCCCACTCCACTGGACAATAAATAAGAATTCTTCTGGATTCTAGAGACAGTTTCTTCCCTACTAAACAGAGTCACCAAAGAAGAGAGTGTCCTGTTCCCCAGGCAGACATGGACATCTTCAACAAAGGATTAGATCTGAATCCACCATCTGCACTTTATAAAATACTTCACCTGCGGCATTACAAAAAGAAGGAAGAAGCCTTGCTCCAAGCATTGCACTAATTTACAAAATTAACTAAGTTTAAAATCACCACGGATCTCTTAACATTTCCCTTTGTCTTTTACTTAACAAAAATGTTTTCTTAATACTGAAGCCATTTCTGTTACATGCAGCTCACATTATATTATCTGCTTTAGACTCAAAAGGAAGACGTGTGAATTATCAAATTGTAAAAGATAGAAACCCCATTTCTATTCACTACATATCAAGCTGAGATTCCTTTATTCCCAATTCTCACACTCAGATAGGAAAAAATACTGCAAACAGGCTGCAGCTGCTGAGTGACTCAGCCTGGCAAGTTTCCTGCCTGGAATTATGTGCTTCTATGAGTACCTCTCATCAATGCTCACCCCAGGAGCAGAAGCATGTGCAGTCAATAGACATTAGACCCACATAGCCAAAAGGAGAGAGCCCATGAAAGGCAGCAGGCATCTAAGACCCAGTCTCTGTCCTCAGTGGTGAACATCAAACTAAGAAAAGCAGCATGAAGAGATGAGAACGAGAAAGACGCAGAAAGAATGTCAACGACAGTACAATGCTGAATGCCAATAGACAATGTCAACAGTGGATTCTTAACTCCTAAAGGAGAAAGATTTCTTGTCACAGATGCAAGAAATGGTCACAATTTATATCATTAAACTAGGTTGGCACCAAGTAGATTGAATAGACAGTTCCATTCAAGAACCCGAGTGTTCAATATATTACTAGTCAATAAGTTTAAAACATGGTATTTACAGCGTGTCTATAGGACAAGTAGAGCAAGGAGAGTTGGAAAGGAAAAACAAAGACTTCACAATGGTGGTCGATGCTAACTCCATGTGACTGTGTAATACAATGAGAAGAAGATGAGCATGAGGGAAAGGTCAGTGGTGAAGCAGCATATGCATTTGCATTGAGAGAACAAAGTTTACTAGAGACAGTAGGAATTTTCCTTAAAGAAAGCTTGGTGTTTGGTACATTGTACATTAGTAAACAAGAGGCTGATGAGTTTTGCTTTTGATCATCATTGTGACAGAGCTTCACCTTTAAGGTAGACATTTCCATTTGGTACAAACAGAAAAGAAATGGTAAATGCTATATGTTCTTTCATTTGACTGTTTTTATTTTATGGTACACATTTAAGGAAGACAACATGTGACTTTGATATATGTATAAATTGTTAAATAATTGTTAATTATTATAAACAACATAACCTGTCCTCCATTTTATATACCTACACACACTGTCTTATGTTTGTGTGCCAAGAGTACTGACAATCTGCCTTATAGCACAGCTCCCAAGTCCATTGCAGTATAGGACTATAGGATTCATCTTGAATACTCTAACTCTAATGGAGTTATTAGTAACTGGTGACCCTTGACCTATACTTTCTCATTTCTCTTTACCCTCTGCCCCTAGCAACTCACATTTTACTTTCTGTGAGTGTTGGGCATTTTAAGATTTCATAAACAGGGATATTAGCCAGTATTATTTGTGGATCTGGCTTATTCCACAATGAGAACATCTTCCAGGTTTATCCATATTGTAGCAAATATTTTGCTGTGAGTACACGCTTCAGTCATTTAAATGTCTTGCTTGGTTTCTTTTGCTGTTAATTCATGCTTATAGAGACTGCCTCAGTTGATCAAGCTAAATGTAGCCTTGTTGTCCTGTATGTGGTAGAATAGCCACTGACTAGCAAATTTGGAAACAGAAGAAATACCATTTTCCATATATTCAGTACTTGCTTATGTTTTTTTAATTATTAAGTTTATTTATCCAAACATTCATTCACTCATTTATGTTAATATTCAAACACATTTAGTAAGTTCTTATACGCCAGCTGTTAGAGGTACTCATTATTGAAGGCACCAAAGCTATCAGAAAGAAAGATGCTTTTCTTCCTTGATTTGATCACTTGAGCAACTGTAACTCGCTATATGATAAGATTTACAAAAGAAAAATGTAGGGCAAGTTGGAAGCATGCAAAAAAGGATACTAATCTACATTGTTATTCTCAGTGAAGATAATACTTCTATCATTGAATTCCTGTGTGATATCAAACTGAGCCTTATGTGTATCATTTCCTTCTACATAAGGATTCCTCTATAAAGGGTTTCTTGAACAGTAGATGTGTATATCTGGTACCTGTCTTCTCACAAACTACTCAATGCATATTAGTAATTACTCCAGTTCAATTGCCTCATCATTATCATAATTATGCTGAGTCATGGTTTCTGAAATAACAAGGACATAGGACAGAAAATAACTCCATACAGATGAAACAAAAGTTTTGTTGGTGAGCAGAGTAGGTAAGCCCTATGCCAGAGAAAGAGTCTTCCAAGACGTCTGTTCAAAATCAGCTATTACTGAGCAGCATGTTTTATCACTTTTCAAGAGTTCGCTGCTGTCTAGCCCTTAACTATTTTTCATTCCATGTAGCCTGTGTACAATGGATTTCTTTTCCAGGAGGCACACTCTTTCTCTCATCAAACAGTGTCGATACAGGGCATGTTTAATCATGTTCCCAGCCTGGGGAGAAAGGGATTCTGGTTTGAGGCTGAGGTTAAAATAAACTCTCATTTAGTAGAAACAGAAATAGCAAACATCATTCCATGCATTACTTTTAATGTGACTACTCCCAACTTGAGAGCAAACATCTCCAAATTGCATGGAGATGTTTTTCTCCATATACATTTTAACTTTTTATTTTTCCTTTCTTTGCTTTGAACTAGGAAAATACCAGCATTTTGTCACATTTTCAAAGAGCTCACTGACCCCCTCAAATTTTCAGTAGAAATGGATTATACTCCTTGTTTACTCTTTACCATCACTTTGGCTAATTCAAAAATGTTCCACACATATTACAATGAGTTATGTGTCTTTTATACATTTTTAGATGTCTAGCTTATGATATTCTCTGGTGTACTGAACTGTATTAGGTTATTCTCCACTATTAAAAGGCATTATTTCCATAATAAAATATTGTGATTATAAATTTATACCTATAATTCACGGGATTACTAGAGTTAGAAAATATATCTCAATAAAAGATCACCTGTAAGAAAAAAACTTACTTTTTTTTCTTTTCTCTCTAGTACATTACACAGTAACATCATTTTAAAATAAAAAATAAATAAATATGCCAAAGTAATTCATAAATAGGTATAAAGGAAAGTCCTAAATGAAATAGATAATATCACCCAAGTAAATTGGGACCATAATGGGGAGGGGGGGCAAAGGCGTGGGAAGAGAACATGAAGAAATAAAATGGCTGAGTTGGGGGAGGGACAGAGAGGAAGAACTTCAAGAAAGATATCTTGATAGAGGGAACGATTGTGGGGTTAGAGAGAAATCTGGTGTTAGAGAGAAATCTGGTGTTAGGGAAATAACCAAGAATCCACAAAGATGACCCCAGCGAAGTCTCCAAGCAACAGTGGAGAGGGTGCCTAAACTGGCCTTCCTCTATAATCAGATTAATGACCATTCTAATTATCATTACGGAACGTTCATCTAACAATGGCTGGAAGCAGACGCAGAGATCCACAGCTGGGCACTGGATCAAGTTCCCAGTCCAGCCAAAGAGAGGAAAGAGAAATTATATGAGAGGGTTAAGATCATGATGGAGAAGCCCACAGTGACAGCTGACTGGAGTTATTGGGAGCTCACTGACAGCTGGGGAACGGAACTAGGTCCTCTGACTGTGGACGGCAGTTGGGTGATGTTGGCAGTATTGGGGGCCTCTGTCAGTCGGACCAGAATTGATTCCTGGTGCATGAACTGGTTTCTTGAAGCTCCTTCTCCATAGAGGGATACTTTACTTGGCCTTGATACTGGAGTAAGGGGGTTGGTCCTGCCTCATTTGAATATGCCAAACTATATTGACTCACTTTTGGATTCTTTGCCCTTTCTGAGGAGTGAATTGAGTGGGGGGAGGGGGGAGTTGGGTAACGACTGAGAGAAGAGGAGGAAGGGGAAACAATGGTGCATATGTTAAAAAAAACTATTAAATAAAAAAAAATTAAAGCTAAATTAAAAGAAGTTAGAAATTAGATAACATCAGCCAGACTATAGAGACTATACAAGACTAATATATTCCACTTAATTTTTATAAGAAAAGAGGAAATGTGATCATTTTAAAGGGGGCAGGTGAGAGAAAAGAAAAATGAAAGTGAAGAAATTGAGAGAGAGACAGAGAGAGACAGAGAGAGACTGTGGAATAATTACTCCAGATAGTGTGCTAGCACATCCCTAAGATGGAAAAATGTTTATTTTCTATGTGAATTTGACGGAAGCTAAACAACATAGTTCATTCCCAGAGTCATCAACATTAGGAAAACTCCAAGTTGATTACAGGGAAATTCCCTGAGTCATCCTTGGTGTTACTAGGTAATTAAACATTTTCTGTAGATGAAAATGAACAAAATTATATTTGCATTACACTTCCAAATAAACATACAATATGATTATACAAGTCTAGGAAATGATTCACAAGCTGTATCTATTAAGACACAAATTTCAGTTTTGAAATAGTTTTTCTTTGACTAGATTTTGTTGAAGCCAGACTTAAATCCCCATATGGCCACATGAACACTTTAGTAAACACTATCAACTAGAGAGAAATACAAAGCAAAATAAACACAGTTACCTGATCAAATCTTGTCATAGTCTATTTATATCATGGTAGATTGGCGGCTCATCCTTGTGGACCAGGGCCATGGTACTTACGCTTGGGGAGCAAGGCCTTCTCAGACAGTCCACCATTAGAGACACGACAGACACTAGATTACTGTCCTCCCTCAGCTCTGTGGCTCTGTGCAGCCCCAATTCTGTGGATATCAGTCTTATCCTAGACACTTAAATCACACACACACAAAAGTAAAACTCTTTGAACGTGTACTATGCCCTAGGCTTTATATGAATTAACCTCTGGATATCCTGTGAGTGTGACTGTTCCAGTCTGTGTGGGTAAGCGTATCTACAGTTGTAGATGCGTATCTGTATGTATACGTGGACATGAAGAAGGCATTCTCAGTGTCTTCTCTCAGGCACTGTTTTCATTGTTGTTTGTTTGTTTGTTTGTTTAGTTACTTGGTTGAAAGAAGGATTCTCATTGGCCATAAGGCTGCCTCATCAATTAGGCCGGTGAAGGGGGTAGCTACCCACATGAGATTACAGTTGTCCATCTCCTCACTTTGCTTCCTAAATGGGTTCTATGAGTTAGATTCTGACCCTCATACTTGTACAGAAAATAGCTGTAGATTTTACTAACTGAACTATCTCCTCAGCACTGTGTTTTTAAGTCAAAATTCTCATACCTAAATCTATAAATACACTCCAGTTATTCTGTTTGCAAATAAGGAAAATAATACTTTGAAGAACTGAGTAATATCAAAATCTTTGTACTTAAAAATTGGAAGTTCTGGGTATGAATTTATGATCCTATTGCTATGCTGTGACCCTCACCTCCTTGGCATGTCAATGCATTCTATTCTTTCAGTATGTTTTTTGTTGTTGTTGTTCAGTTTGGTCTGCTTTGGTTTTTGGTTTTCCAGGACAGGGTTTCTCTGTGTATCCTGGCTGTTCTGGAACTCAGATCCATCTGTGTCTGCCTCCCAAGAGCTGAGATGTGGACCATCACAGTTCTCAATCAGTATAAGATTGGTAGGTGGGTTTCTGCATCTGCTCCCATCAGCTGCTGGATGAAGACTCTCTCATGATCATAAAAATTCACTTCATTGATCTCCCTCCCTCCCTCCCTCCCTTCCTCCTCCCTTTCTCCCTCTCTCCCTTCCTCCCTTTCTTCCTATTTTTGTGTGGGTGGAGGAAGGGGATGGCTTTAGTTGGTCTGATTCTACCCTAGGTCTCTAATTTTTGCTCTAGGCCGTCATGTTGGGGCATGGTCTCCCTCTAGTAGACTTAGCATCAAGTTAGACCCTTCGTTAATTGGCCACTCCCACCAGCTCAGAGCCACCATTGTCCCAGTACATATTCCAAACACAAGTGAGGTTTAAACAAAGATTTAAACCTTCAGTTTGTATTTATTCTTGGTAGCAAAAATCTGATTCCCCATCCCCTACCTCCACTTGGTCCCCTTTCCAGCCATGTAACCCATACTGTAGCCAATGAAAGGATTTTCCTCCCCCTTAGAGTCTAATGTATATGCAAAAGCTGGTAAGTGGTGAATGTTTGCAGAAGTGTGACTCAGTCTTACCAGTAGGGTGATGCAAAGGATGGCAAAGGGGACAGGATCTCAGACTAAGACTTTGATTTCCATCTAAGAACTGGAAGAGAGGGTAAGGGCTACCAAGCAAAGTGTGCGCTGGTGGGAGAATGGTTCTCATTCTCACAATATTTTTAATGACATCCTCTATGAAGAAACAAGCTGCCTTTGGCTTTATTTTTCTTTTCTTTTCTTTTTTTTTTTTTTGAGTTTTACACCAGCAACAATAACAAAATTAGAACTTGTGGAAAAATCAGGCCTTTTCTTCAGATAGCTAATATGTATTGTGAGACAGCTTGTAGCAGGGACGATTTTGATTCTCAGGATTTTAAGGAATATCAAGTTGCAGAAAAATGTCAAAAGAATCTTTTTAAATTTTTAATTAAAATATAATTACTCATTTCTCCCTTCTTCTCTCCCCTCCCACCTATTCCATGTCCAGCCTTCTTGTCCTTGCCAAATTCACTGCCTCCTCTTCTTTAATCACGGCTGTTACATATACCTATAAAAGAATCAATATGTAAATGTAGCCTATTGACTCTCTACAGTGCTGCTTGCATGAGTAGGTTCTAGGACCACTTGGGATGGGATAACAAACAACTCAAGAGGCTCATCCTCAGGGAAGACTATTTCTCCTGCAAAGATTCTTGCTAGAAGACTGAATGGGCAAAGGCATTTGCAAGAATCATTATAACCTGAGTTCAATTCCCAATATCCACATGGTGGATGGAGAAAACAGACTCTCAAGTTGTTCTCAGACCTCCATACATGTGTCATGGCATTTGTGCACCCCTACAAATAAATAAGCAGATTTAATTTTTTTTTTTTTTTTAAAAAAGCAACATAATGATAGTCAACTCAATAAGTTATGGGGTATCCCAAATGACAACACTAGTTATTTTATTAAGAAATTTGAGGGTTTTACTCTCCCTATGGGTTTTACTCTCCCTATGCAAAGTAATTTTATTTTAGTTCATCAATTCCTTACCTTATCTTCTTAGAAAACCCCAGATATAACGAATATATTTTTACACATGTTTATGTTTATAATTTTACAGATTGTGAAATCAATTGAAAATACTAAAATATCTCAATTAACGGAATCACATTTTGTATTTTAGGCAGCAAATCACAACATGTTTAATTTTAGGATGTCTTTTAAAGCATCAAATTCTTTCCCTGGGATGATTTAAAAGAGAACCCACACACCTTGCAGAACAGCATTGCTTTTCCTGCAGTCCATGCATGTGAAAAAGATGACTACGGCCCAGAGATGCATTTGGAAGACTGAGGACTCGATGGGCATGACATTTCCTAAGCAGATAAAAATACACATGCATATGTCTGTATGACTCATTCTACACAACCCAAAATTGCTGGAGAGTGGGCGTAGCTATGAATATTACTGCACAATGTAGTTCTCAAAGCAAAACAAAGCAAATTTGGCAGTTTCCAATCTTCCTGGGAAACTTCAGATTAATTGAAGTTTTGATTAAAAAATATGCACTAAATGTATGCCAAATTCTAGTGGAACAAACGAAGGAAATTAAGAACAGGTATTTGAGGTAAAACATCCACCTGTCTGACCAAATTATAAGAGTCCGGCCATTTCTCAACCAGTGCATTGAAATGGACAGTTGATATTAGATTTCATTGTATCTGAGATCCAACTTGTGATATCTGAATTGCTGAGATAGTGTTTTTATCATCTCAGATATGCTGTATAAATTATGACAAAATCACTAGTTACTAATGAACAGAGTTCTACAAATATAAAGAAAGCTGTAACAGTGCTTTGATGGGCTTTGTAATGCCATACCATTTTATAAATGACTTTTCATTATGATAAACTTATTTTTACTATTAACATGTTGTAGGTGAGAAAAAAGACAAATAATATCAAATATTGCACTAATTAGCAAGTAAGAAAACTCAAAGCTCAGCTGAGCCATTGTCTGAGGTTGGACACTATGTCACAACAACTACCTTCTATTTTATTAGTGTAGAAAATCTTCTGGGCATGACTTCAATTTTTGTGTCACTAAGGTCAGTCAACATTAAACAAGTGGGAACCAATTAAACTTCTGTACAGCTAAAGAAACAGTCAATCCAATGAAGAAGAAACACACAGAATGAGAGAGGTTTCTTGCCAGCTCTTCATCTGACAGAGGACTAATATCTACAATATAGAAAGAACTCAGAAATAATGAGTCAAGAAAGCAAATGGCATAATTAGAAAATGGGTTATGAATTGGAACACAGAGTTCTCAAAATAATAAATAAAAATGGCTGAAAATACCTCAGAGTTCATCATCCTTAGCAATATGGAAATGTAAATTAAAACAAGTTTGATATTTTATCTCTAATTTTCAGAATGACTAAAATAAACAAAACAAGACAAAAACCAATAAATTATACAGGGGATTTGAGAAAATGGAAAGCCTTGTTCACTGTTAGTGGGAATGCAAACTTGTATAGCCTCTCTGAAAATTAGCACAGAGAATTCCCAAAAGGCTAAAAATAAATATACCATATGACTCAGCTGTACCACTTGGCATATTCCCGAAAGACTCAACATCCTATTCCACAGATATTTGCTCGTTAATGTTTATAGACCACAAATTCAGAATAGTAAAAATATGGAAAACACCTAAATATCCTTCGATGAATGAATGGCTAATGAGAATATGGTACATACAGACAATAAAATACTATTCAGCTGTAAATAAAAATAAAAATTTGTAGATAAATGGGTAAAACTAGAAAAGATTATACTGAGTAAGGATACTCGGATGCAATGTCTCAAGGAAACTCCAATCCCACAAACTCCAAAAGACAGCACAAATATCTAGAAATGAACTCATTCTGGACTACAGGAAGATTTCTAGTGGTTATATACAAGTTAGAATCCTTCAGAAACATGTGAAGCCTGTTTCCCGTATACCAAGGGAGTCATTTCTGTATCCTCCAGCAATAGTCTCCAATTAAAGTATACCTGTGGTGCTCATCTGCATCAGTCAGCTTCCATGCTAGACTCCAGGTGGCCTCAGTCCTTACAGGTAGGCACTTTTTATACATTTCAAAGCCGGCCTCCTAGCCCTTCCCTCCCTACTAACCCTACTCATAACCCAGCTAGTCTCACGAGGCTCCTGCCTCTACCAGTCTAACTATGCTTCCTCTATTCTCTGTCTCTGCTGTTTTCCACTCTAGTACACAGAAAGTGCTGGGCATCAATTCTTATTCACTCTACTTCATTAGCTCTCTGTTCTCAATGTCTCAAGATGTCTCTGAACACTCTGTCTCTCATATCTACAGTAAAATGCTCACCTACTATGACTAGTTATGTTGACACTTTATACACCAGGTACGGAAAGACAAACATCACATTTTTCTCATCCCCAGTTTTTATCTCCAAATCTTCTGATTTGAATGTTTAACCTGGAGTAATTTCAGATGATAGAAAGTACACAGGGACCTTGGTGTGGGGCTTAGGTGGGAATGGAAGCATTAAAGTGAAATGGGGGTGTTTTATGTTAGATATGAGAGAGGAAGAACATCCAGAGACATTTGGAGGAAGCCAGAGCAGACAAAGAAAGAAATAGAGTTAATGGCCATCACTACAGCTATCTACAAGAGAGAGAAGAGCAGAAAACAGAGAATGGAGCTAGAAAGTGAGAAATTAGGGAAGTGTCTCTAATAATTATAGAGTCACTAAAGAAGGAAGGAGGGACAAATGATATCAGGGATACTTGATAAAGTCTCAAGGGATCACGATAGTTTGTATTTACCTGAAACTTTATACTGTGAGTGTTTGTGTGCATGTATGTGTATGTATGAGTATGTGAGTGTACATGCATATGTGTGTGTATGTGTGTGTGTATGTGTGCGTGTGTATGTGTGCGTGTGTGTGCGCACATGTGTGTGTATGTGTGTGCATGTGTGTATGCATATGTGTGTGTATGTATGTGTGAATGTGTGTGTACATGTGTGCATGTGTATATGTGAATGTGTGTGCATGCGTGTGCATGTGTATGCATGTGTGTGTGTGTGTTTGCATGTGTGTGTACATGTATGCATGTGTGTGTATGTGTATGTGAATATGTGTGCGTGTGTGTGTGTGTGTGTGTGTGTGTGTGTGTGTGTGTGTATGTGTGTGAAATTATGCCTGTTGAGCTGACAACGACAAGAACCATAACCTACCTAACAAAACCCAATATCAGGCCTGATAAATCTCTACTGAATTATTGGTTAGCAATATAAACTATTGGTTTATGTTGTCCTTGGTTACCTCTAATATGTAGAAAGTAATCACCTAACATGGAATTACGAATAATTGAGTTGTACATATCCAGAAAGCCTTGTTGTGTAGTCTAGATTTCAACATATCAGAATGTACTGTGTAAGCTGTGAAGGGGAGTAGCAATAAATTGTCCTATCCAGCTATGAAACCAAAGAACACCATGGCAAGGTATCCCTTACGGTATAGAAATGCCACTCATCTCTTGACAGTGACCAAAAGATGTGTGGTTAAATTTGAAACCTATACAATATGCAAAACATAATGTCTGGTTCTAGAAACCTAGTGACCTACTTGAGGCTAGTGAAATCATAAACATCAGAAGAGGACTCACAACTTTCACATTAATAAACTATCATTTATAATTATATTCTAAAACTTATGCTTACACTTACAGATAAACATAGCCCTTATCCTCTAACAAAGAAGTTTCCCTTTATAACAAATGGAGGCCATGCCATTGAAACACAGTGTCATAATGCAGTAATTAATGAATCCATGTGGAGCCCAGCCCTAACTGATACATCTACAACATAACTTCTATACTTGGGGGTCGAGGAACATTTAGAACATGGAATGTAAAAATCATGAGAGTCAGAGAATCAAGAAGTCTGCAATGAGATTGTGTTTCCTATAAACAACAGGAAAGTTACACCTCTGAATCCTAGCCATATGCTGCCTGAACAAAAACCTACACAAGACAATGTCAATAGACATGCTAACACTGAACGACAGAATCTCATGGAGATTTACCCCTAGACAAAGAACCACAAGTAACTGCTAACTACAGAGGAAGGTAGAGTAAGCATCTTTCAGGGATGAAAAGTCATCAGTCGTGAAATCATATGTACAAAAGTCACCACTAAACAGGCCTATCAAATTGTATTTATATGTGTATGCACACACACACATACACACACACATACTTTAACAAAAAAGGGATTATCACTTTGAGGGGGAATTGAGAGAAAAATGTGGAAGAGGATGAAGGGAAGGAATATGGCCAGGAGTTAGAGGATTGGTATGGAAGAAATGAAATTATATATCTATATTTAATTAAAAATGTAAATAAAAATATGGATATAGATACATACTAGTTCTGTGAGAATTTAGTACAACCTTGTCTGATAACATTCACCTCCTTAACTCCTCCAAGATTCTACCCCCTTTCCCTACTTACCCAACTTTGTAGTTCTTTTAAAGAAAAAAACATCAAATCCAATTTGTGTTTTACATATATTCATAGATATGTTGCTCTCGACTGGAAGGCAATCAAAGACACAGCACTATCTCCGGTAAGCTGAAACTGAGGGTCCATGAATAATAACTAAAAGTGACATAAATGACAAAAAGACAGACCCAGAGGGAAAGTAGACTCCCATATCACACGTGTGTGAACATTAGTGTAAGTCATATATTTGTATGCACTCAGTTTATACATAATATATTCTTATTGTATATACTTCTTAATTTACATAGATAAATTCATATTTAATATCACAAATATTGGTGCTTTTATGTATAGTATAAGTTTACAAAAATAGAAATGTAAAATAACAGAAATTGCACAGTAAGCTTGTTGGAAAAATTTTTAAATGCTCTTATTTTTAGGATTAAGATCAAAAGGCATGATTATTTTTTTCAGAAATTTTCTTAAGTTTTTTTTCAAGAACTGAGATTGTTTGAATGGGTAAAGCATTCAGCTCACCAAGGCTGATATGGAAGAACCCTACTTCATGACATTTTGATTGTGTGAGGAAGACAAAAAATGGCTCCTCTACAGAGAAACAAAACCTCTGTGATTCATTTCCTCACTTGTAAATCATCAAGGAAATTACTGCACCATTTGCTACAAGTATTGACTATGAACTTGGCATTGTGATCCAGGAAGGTATTCCTTGTTGGCTCTGTCACTGTATTGACTGGAGCACAAGGAACTTCAATCAGAAGATATTCTCTTTGTACACACTAAACAGACCAAAAATCAAGCAAACAAGCATTTCATTCCTTCCCTCCTGATACTGTCCATGGCGTTCCGACCTGTCCTCTACAGCTTTGATTTCAGAGACTCATTGATGATGTTTGCCTTGACCTGAGAACCCTTCCATTTTGATCACCCCACCAGTCTCATATATTCTTCTCTATTGAATAACGATCATGATGTTCACTTTCTAATTATCAGGATTTATTTCTTCACATGTCCTTCTTCCTCTTTTCTCAAATAGAAAACAGTTCCCAGATGGCAAATATGAGCTTGTTAAGAGTAAGTGATGCATTAAATGTATTTGTTTGCTCATGTATCTGGGGATTATTTCCTTCACTCAAAAATGATTATTATTGTGAAATTAAGCAGAACTATTACAACCTTTTATCTTTAGGAATTATAAAAAGTTACTTATATTATATGCGGGCACTTTCTCTAAATATGTAAAAATCAAAATGAGCTATAATTGTAAAGAATAAAGAATGAGGAAATTTCTGAGGGGTAACTGAATATAAAACTATAAAACTCTCAGTGTGTATTGTTTCTTCGTACTATACAGTTTTGGTAAATGCTGAACTAGACATGAGATTAGTTAGTATCATATAATATTTTCTACTGGATAATCTTCTTAAACTCTTTAAATATTGTGGAAATAGGCTCTAGGGATGAACTTGTTATTGTCATTGCTAAACTGATACATTATCAAACTACTATCTAAATGCTTACTGATGTTTGATACTAATCTTAGCTAGACATGAACAAATATCCTTTCACCCCAAATAGGGAACTAACAACAACATATCAATGCAAGGGTACCACCAAAGCCTAATTTTGTGAACCAATGAGTTTCTAGAGGCTATTTACAAAATAGTATGGGTGAAAGGTTACTTTTAGGAAGAGGAGTGATCCAAATATAGCTACTTCACCTAAAGAACACCCCAGAATCAAAGAGCTATAACAATAAAGATTGCTATATAACTTGCCTGTACTTGCCCGTACCTCAATGTATCAGAGAGTGTCTTTATGAAGCAACTCCTGTCTCCTCCAGATAGCTAAGCTGGTCTTTGATTTTTCAGTCAATATAGCCAGGATCTGTAATGGACATCTTGGTTTGTCTATTTCTTTTAGGCTATTTGTCTCATCCAAGCCTCTTCTGGACTACTCAGCTTGCCTAAGAGCATTTTTCAGTGTGTCTTGTGGTTTGTACGAATATGGGGTGGGAGAGGCCTAGTATACCTAGTTAGTCTTAAGGACTTGCTGAACCCTTTAGTGATTTACTTCCAGGCCTTAATAAGCTTCCCATAAAGATAGAATATTTCACCTCTCCTTTGATCATCCTGAGGCTTAAGGAACTTACCTCCTTTATAGAATGTTATATCTCAGCGTTAATTGATACACAACACATATTTCTACACTCACAAAACAGAGCAGATCTCATCAGTCATCAGGAAAACTTCTTTTTGCAGTGTTCAGAAGTTAACACAGACACTCACAACTTGTCCAAGTGTAGAGAATAGGGATCTATGGGAATGACCAGGCTTAAATGTGTTTATACCATTACCTCCCACTACTCAAAAACAAACAAACAAAAGAAAGGAAGACATTGAAGAAATAGTTTAAGAAACAGAGATCAGGAAAGACTACTACAAAAATGTCTTTCTAGCCATAGCAGACTTGTGCTTTTATGAACTTACTGTGCCTATGGTTGCCTAACAACATCAAACTGGTCAGCAAGCCAGCACAGATGGAGGAAGGGCTCACGGAGGACCTCCTCCAACTATAAAGCTTTTTACTACTGAGAACTTCTAGCTGACTATGCTTCATTGGATAGATTCAAGATAGGCACATTTGAATACTACTACTGGACTCGATATTTATTATTATTCATTTGTTTGTTTACTTATTTTAAGAAAGGACATAATATTGGTTGGTGGTTTAAGAAGATTTTGGAAGACATTGAGGAGAAAGTTGAGGGGTGAGTATGATTAAAATACATGCATATAAACTGTAGTGGGATTCAGGTGTTACTTGGAAAGTAACTCCTGAGTTCAGGACCCCTACAGGTCATGACCAGAATAGACTGAGACCTGAGGAACACTGATTTCTGCCCTCTTTTATTCCCATGTTCTTGGAGTGCAGACAAGCAGGCCAGCCTGAGACAGTTCCTTTCTCCAATAATTGTCTTAAGGTTCAATTTGTATCATGAGTGTTCATATACCCCTCAATAAATATTAATCCTTTATGTAATATATTACAAGTGAATATTAATGCAATATCTGGAGCCCAACATTGGGCTATTCTCTGTGGTAGCCAAGCCACAAGCCAGAGGTCAGAACCCTGTGGCTCAGGCTAGCAAACCTGTGCTTTCAGCTCCAGCTAAAAAGCAGGGTGTTTAAAAGGTTGCCTTCTTTCTGGCTTCCCCCACTAGTCTAGTCACTCCAGCACCACAGCTTCCAGTCCTTTAGAAGATTGCTAGGCAAACCATAGTGACACCACCCCAACTCCAAAATTAATATAATCGTCTGTGTGTTGTAGGGAGATTATGTTGTTCCATTGTAAATAATTGTCCCCGCCTATGAGTTTAATAAAAGCACTCATTGGCCAAAGGCAGACAGGAAGTGTGGGCAGGGCTACCAGACTAAGAAGACTCTAGGAACATGCAGAACAGAGCAGAATGCCAGAGAAAAGCCGGAAGAAGCAGATGACAACCATGCTGCTGTGAGAAAAGTTACTGAGCCCCATGGCTGAACAGGATGATTCATGGGTTAGATGAAGGGTAGAGAGCTAGCAAGTGATATGCTTGGGCCGTAGACCGATCAGCCTAAAACTATTGTAAGCATCTGTGTGTCTATATAGGTCTGTGGGTCTGTGGGTCTGCAGGTCTAAACCTTGAGGTTAGGCCAGAAAGTCCAGGCAAGAAACCTCACACTACAGTGTGTTTCTTTGGACTTTGGGACTGGTGGCCCAGAAGTGGTGGCAGGCAGCTCTAAATCTTGGGGCCAGAAACCTCATGTTACAAATGGCATCCCTGGGTGGGTCAAATGCCCACATAAAGCCTGAGAAAGCTTTAAAGGGGTTTTAGAGCACAGAAACAGAGTGAAATGCGGCTTCCAAGTTGTGTCTCTGAAGTGGGTCATAGTACAGAGATCCATAGCTTTGTATCCAGACCAAGGACAAAATGGGAGCAGACTTGCTGAAGGGAGTGTTAGCTGGAACATAGCTGGTTCCTGAAGTCTCACATAAGACTCGCTATAAGCAACAAACTGCATGTTATTGATTTAAGGTTTCTGTTTATATTGAATAAAAAGGAAACAGAGTCAAAAATGGCTTCTTAATGGCAACATTTTCTTGGGTCCACTCTGTTTGCTGGCAGTGAGCAGAGACACAACCCCTTTAAGAGCAGCTTCCTGACTCAGCTTTATCTGCAAAAACTGTGTGGTTCTTTAAGAGGCCCTGCTGCCAAAGGATTAAATAGAGTGAAAAGCAGCAACTGCAGCTCTACTTAATAGTGTGAGCCCTAAGATTCTTCAGAGTTTGGGGTTTTAAATAGCTTCACAATATTTAATATTGCTTCCTAGAGTTGAGAAGGTAAGCATTGCTTCGGCACCTCTGCCATGTTGAAAAAGGGCAGAGTCATCAGGCAAAGCTGCTGCACAGTCCAGCATTTTAAAAGCTCTTCTGGTTAAAAAAATGATTAAGGATTCACAATAAAACAAATTCAGAAAAAGAAAACCTCTAAACCATTTATAATGTGTGAAAAATGTACATAGCCTTCAGAGAGAAAAGAAAGAGGGTAGAGAATATCCCTATAAAGAGAAATAGAGTATAAAAATATAATAGGCCATGCAAAAATGGAAAACAGATACAGAGTCTGTATTATGGTTATTATTGTGTTTTCTTTTAATTTTTTAACTGCTAATGAACTAACTGCAGAAAGCCAATGGATTGCAAAGGCTGCTAAATTAAACAAGAATATATATTTTAAAGGTATCTTGACTTTGAAATTCATGTCTAAGGATATGTTGCTTTGGAAAAGAGGTTCTGATTTTGTTTCCACAGAAGATGAGAACCTGTGGAATACTTCCAGGCAAATATGCTTTTACCAACCAACACCACCGGGAAATTCTCTAATAGAAACTGATGGTCACATCAGCTTCAAGGCTAATATGATCCAGCCTCAGGACCCTCAAAAGATTGCCAGATCCCCTTAATCAGGAAGAAGTAGTAATAGAAAGCTATGCCCAAATTCCCAAAATGATGTTTATAAGTGTGTTTTCATTATAAATGGTTGATAGTCATAGGCAATAGAAGAAAAAGAGGGAGATATGGTATATGAATGATTTTAAAAAGATAGATTATTGAATTTACTTTAATCCAAAAATCAGCTATTAATCTCAAAGTATTTTATACTGGTATAGATTTTGGTTTATTGATAAAAATTTAAGGTCAATTTCATTATGCTGTATATATTTTTCTACTCTTGTTTAAGGTATGATGTTTATGTAACTCATTGAAAATTGTAATTTATAGTTAAGAAATGCAAATTAATAGTCATCTATGATAACCAAACTTATAGTCCTGTTAGGATTTTTTAGGTATACAAAAATATAGTTCAATTAGATAAGTAATATTCAGACACTTCAAGGACCTAAAGAATATGACATTTAAACTATTTTAAGAACTCCGACTTTTCTGAACAGTGAGACAGGTCTGCTTCTGGCAGTACCAATCTACTTCAAGAGAATGATGGGCATTTTAAAAAATCTGCTTATGGAATTTAATTTCTTTCTGGCAATGGTTAGGTTAGCCACTAGACAAAAAAAAAACAACTGTTCTTGAATAGACTGCTTGATAGTATGCAATATAAACTGGACATGCATGACCCATGGGAAGTTAACCTCTAAACTTTGACATAACAAGCCAAGATGGTCCTTCAGTTTCCTGCACTGCAGAAAAAATTGCCAGATATTCCTCAGGACACAAGGAGAAGTAACTGATGAACTACACCAGAATGGGCAGAGCAATCCTTCAGATTTCCTGCTTCACTGAAAGGTATGCCAGAGACTTTAGGTCTGTAGAATAAAGATGGGTGTCCCGCCATTACAAAGGAACTTTGTATGAGTGTCCAGGCAGGCAAGTGTCATTGCTGTCATTTCTATATTTCAGAAGTTGCTTGCACTTCCTGTTTACTCAGGTAATATTATATCCTTCTATGGTCTTTGATGTAGTTGAAGATTATATAGTTATAGGTCGTTTTCCTTAGTTATTTTGAATGATATATTAGATATGAAACTTTAGGCTCACAAGAATAAAGTAGATAATAGAATATTTTCTTTAATGTTGTTAAATACAAATATACTAGATATTGTAACTATAATTTTTGCTTGCTTGATAGCTGTTTTGTTATTTGTAATTTTAGTATATTAAAATTGAAACCTTTCTTTTTAATTAGACAGAAAAGAGGAAGTGATGTGGGAATGTCTTTCTGTATGCTGTGAATATCATTTTTTAAATAAAGGAGCTGTTTTAACCTATATCAGGCACCATAGTAGTAGGCAGGAAACCAGAGCATAGATAGGAGAAGAAGAGGGAAGCCAGAGAGAGAGACAAGATCCAGCCACCCAGGAAACAACATGTAATGAAATAGATAAGCCATGGGCCACATGGCAGGACGGATTAATGGAAATGGGTTGAATTAAGTTGAAAGGGATAGATAACAATATATCTAAGCCATAGGCCAAACAGCATGAAATTATTATAAGCATCTGAGTCATTTGGGGGGAGGGTCTGACCGGTGGCAGGTGAATCTGGACTTCTGGCCTGTTGGGGCCAGAAACCTCCTATTATATATAAATATGAAATTCTGAAAAAAATGTATTTGTAAATTTTAGTTTTAAATTGAATTTATCTTTTGAAATAAAAATCAAAAGTTAAGGCCAGGCTGTTGTAGCACATGTGTTTAATGCCAATACTGGGAAGTAGAGGCAAGCAGATCTCTGAGTTCCAGTGTGGTTGAGTCTACAGAGTGAGTTTCAGGATAGTCAGGGCTACATATAAAAATCCATCTTGAAAATACACAGATAGATAGATAGATAGGTAGATAGATAGATAGATAGATAGATAGATAGATAGATAGATAGATAGATAGAGATAGATAGATAGATAGATAGATAGATAGATAGATAGATAGATAGATAGATAGATAAAAACAAACTTGTAGTATGAGGTTTCTGGCCCGGACTTTCGGGCCTAACCTCAAGGTTTAGGACCCGCAGATCCGCAGTCCCACAGAGACACACAGATGCTTTCAATAGTTTGTGGCTGATCAGCCTCAGGCCCAGGCATATAACTTGCTAACTCTGTACCCTTCATCTAACCCATGATTTTTCCTGTTCAGCCATGAGGCTCAGTACCTTTTCTCACAGCAGCATGGTTGTCCTCTGTTTCTTCTGGCTTCTCTCTGGCCGCCTTCTCTGTGCTTCCTGTTCTCAGAGTTTTTAGTCTGGTAGCCCCGCCCACACTTCCCACTTCCTGCCTGCCTTTGGCCCATCAGCGCTTTTTATTAAACAAGTGGGTGGGACAATTATTTACCATGAAACAACATAATATCCCTACACAAACCAGATGCTAAATCACTTGATATAAACAGTAAACTGTATCAAATATATTATAGATGGTTTCTGTGGAAAGGTTCATTTGGAAAACTACAATGCATATATTAAGTCATAACATACTCTTAAATTTGAGAAATATCTTAAAGGCTTAAGTCATATTTGATTATTTAAAGTGGAAGAAGCAAGAGCTAATGATTAGAATTGGTTTAGTCATTGAGTTAAGATTATATTAACTGAAAAGAATGCATTATATATAAAACACAAATAAAAAGTTTTCTTAAATCTGAACAAAGACATTTGTAAAGCCTACTTCCTATGATTCACATCCTGATCTCATTTATTACTTTAGCTGCAACAAACTTATAAAATTCTACTATAATTAGAATAATATAAGAATTTGTTTTATGGAAAATAGTATCATATGTGTGGAATTTTCTGAGAACACTTTCTATCACAGCTTTTTTTGTTACCTTTTTAGCACAAGTGTGTATAGTACATGAATCTTACCTACTACAAAAGTGTTGACTAGGGAGCTGCATATTTGGTAGATTAGCTAATAGCAGTTGCTGCTCTTGTATTGGACCTGCACATGATGCACATATAAATTTTCAGGGAAAATTTCACGCACAAAAATTGTACAAAAATAGCTAGAATCCTAATTAGTCTTATCAAAAGACAGTTTACTATGAACCTTTTATGTCATCTTTTTGAGTGTATGGCTCTCAATCTCCACAGATTATTATATCTTGGATAAAGCCTTTGATATACTTAATCCTTAACTATTTTGTTCATACTTAAATATAGAATTTATGTTGTGTGTATGATAAATACATGTTTTATCCATTCACTTGTAAATTACTACTAGTTAGTAGTAATAATGTTCAATAATATGGTATGTTTAAAGTTTGCTTTAGAGGATAGGACTTAAGTGTTACAACATGCACACAACTCATAGCCACATAGAGATGACAAAATGTTAATAATCTAGATCATGGTAATCATTTTTAATGGACACCCATATGAAAACATTATTTTATACTTTAAACATAACTTTTAGGACTGAGGAGCTGAATCAGATGTGTTTGCTTTGTGAGGTTTGGGGTTTTGTTCTCAATATCCATATTAAAAAGCCATGTGATATGGGGTGAAACTGCAGTCACAGTGATAAGTAAGCAGATACATGAGGATCCCTTGGTTTACTGCATAACCAGTCTAACTAAATTAAAGTGCTCTAGATTCTGTGAGAGACCCTGTATCAAAGACTAAAGTGGAATGTTATTGAGATAGATACCACGTATAAATTTTTGGTACACACACACACACACACACACACACACACACACACACACACACACACACGAATATATATAAAGAATTCACACAATTTCCATCTTAATAATATTTTGATATGGCTTCTTCAACATACAGAAAAGGTACTCCCCTCAATGAGTACTTGAAGTTTTTATTTAAGTCATGCAGAAGTCACCAGAAATCACATTTTTAAGCATAAGAAAGCATTAAGTGTCTCTGGCAATACTGTTCCTGTCAGTTGTTGAATGGCCAAGTTGATGTTCCTGCTTCTCATTTGAAGTGGATCCAAGGACAATGGTATGCTGACTCAATATAGCATCCAAGGAGGTACTTTACATATATAGGAAGTAGGTTATGATGCATTAAAAATTAAATTAGACAAAGTAACTCATATTATAGAAAATGAAAACAAAAATTATCAATTAAGAGAAAAAAGAATTTAAAAAATACTATATTCTGCTCACAAGTTTATACTGTAATCATAAATCTAATAAGATTTGTATTTTAGAAAGATTATTGCTAGGTAAGAAACTATCAAAAAATAAAATAAAATCATCATAGTCAGCAAAGAAGACAAGAAATGCTTTTGGAGAGAAGAACATTTTGACCTAAATGACAATGCCTTGGGTAATTACCAGGGAAAAAGAAAAGAGATGTGTTATTTGAGTAGAGGATGGAATGGACAAAATCACAGAAGAAAAAAAATGAATATCCTTAAGGACACAACTACATTGCAAAGCCACATATCCTCTGCGTTAGTTACAGATCTTTTAAAAAATTATTTCCATAGATAAGTATTCAACTCACTTCTTTAAAAAAAGATTGGTATTCTCACAGATATTAATACCAAATTCCCACATGTAAATAATGTTATTCTGTCTGGGAAAGAACATATTCTATATCTCTTCATACTTAGCTCAGCATGTATCAGACAGAATTGCTTCTGTGCCTCATATTTGTTTACTGTGTATGTTATTTGGTGTTACAATAAGCAAATACCCCCTTCCCTAATTTACTTCTCTAATTCTGTTCAGAAAGGGGCAGGAGCCCAACAAAGTATAGCATATCAATTTGCCCTAAGATTAAGCACCTCTTTTTTTATTCAGCCAGAACAAGGCAATCCAGTATGAGGTATAGGTCAAAGCATTAAAGACAACTGCTGCTTCCATTGTTAGGAGTACCACATGTAGAACAAGCAACATAACTCACATATATGAAGAGGGTCAAGGTCAGTCCCATGTAGATATAAACTTACTTCACTTGCATGCTTAAGGTTCAAGGTCTCACATCTCATAACGGCATTCTTAATAGTAGAGTCCCAAGAGCAACAGAAATCACATGTCCGGAAACAAAGAATATAACTATGATTCTTAGGGATTCTTTCTAGCATCCAACAACAAACTATTAGCAGTAAGTCATGATGGCTTCTCCCTGATAACTTTATCTGACATGTTAGTGACTTTATTATAGTTACCTTGCTAAAGTCCTAAGTCTCTATACTTTAGACTTAGTTCCTATCCAGCTAATACTTACTAGAGAATTAAATTCATGCGAAGACCTCCCCCAGAAGACATACTCAAAACTACAACAAATTATAGACTTTATTTATAAATAATTTAACTGCTTTGCAAAGGATAGATGACTTTTAGTTTGGGAAACTTACTGACAATCGTGAGAGGAAGCACATCTTCAACAAGGGACTATTATAATTAAAATATGATTTCAACTTGGAACAAAGGAGGATGCAGATGTAAAGAAGAGAAAACAGAATTGTGTTTGGAAGTTAGCGGTCTGCTAATATAATTGTGGTGTTGGAGATGACAAGGATGAGATTTAACATGGAGCAGAAGAAATGGTAGGAAAATATCTGATAGAGAAGTGATAAGAAATGCTGATTGCTTGACTATAAAGAAATGACCAAAAGGGAAAGACAAAAACAGCTGCATGTTATTAAAAGCTTGATTATTTTTTCTCTTCATTGTCTTCCAAAACAAAAGTAACTAAATTACTAGAAGCAAAAAAAAAAAAAATATTCTTAGAGTAGATTCAGTGCTTCTTTGGAGAATAAATTCAAGCAAATTAGAATAGAGTTAGTAAAAAAAAAGTACATCCATGAAAATAGAATTATCCACATTCCTCATATTTATATAAAGCCATATACTTCGTATAATTTTATACTATTAATATTTTATATGGATTAATATATATAGTTAATTTCTACTTTTGAATTGTATGATCTTGGATTCAAAAGGAGATTTTAGTATTAAATTGTTATAAAACACAATATACATAAACAAAAGAATCAGAAGTCAATATTTCTAATAATTCATGGATCATTGAAGACTGCTCTTCCTCTGAAGGGTGTGATACAAAACAATAAAGGGAAAAAATGTAGTTAATTTTCTACCCACTGCTGATACCAGCTTCCTGTGGAATGGCAGAGCGAGAGAAGTCAGGCAGTAGTTACTTCAATCACCCTGAGATTGATTTATTTTCAATTGCAAGTTCAGCCTGGTGAAAGGTGTTATAATGACAGCTCAAGATCCCCAAAGTAAAGCAGAACATGAAAAGCAGTAATTTAAACTGTTCCAAATGCAGACAGCTACCCTGACCCCAAGAGAGCAGCTGTGGTCATTCAATTATTACACTCCTCTCCTGATTACACTAATGCTACTTATCTTGTATCTTGTCTGCAGAGTGAAGGGTCCTTTGTGTAATTTCTATCTATGCCTTTGGCAGATAAAAATAGAATTGCATAGTCTTTTCATTACAACACTTTGATGGGAAATATAAGGCATTTGTGTGAACAATGCTGTCAACAACACGTGTAGCACTTACATCACAGAATGTTCCAATATTACCCTTATTCGTATTAACAACAATATTAGAATTAAATTGACATCATTGTCTGTTTTCTCTGTGACTGTGCCAAGAACCCCACAGTTACATAATTCACACTAGTACTTTTGTATTTCATATCAGTAGTATACTGCCTATCTGTAAAGTCTTACATTTTTAAATACTTTATTGATTCCATTAATAAAATAACATTGTGAACCTAATCTATACAATCTGAATGATCTAATAACTGAACAATAAAATGTTTCTGTTTCAGAACTGGGCTTTCCACACCATTATTTACTAAGTAGGATTATACACTAACAGTAATAATAATCACAGTTTCTTAAAATGGAATTCAATGGTTGAGACACCTTCAGATATTTTCTTGGAAAGATGAAGACTTCAAACTCAGCAAACAGAATCACTGAAGCTACTAGGAAAATAAAATTTTACTACAGCCAAAGAAGCAGGAATTCTAACCACAGATCTTCACCTGTCCCCCCTCATCTCCAAATGCAGTGCCCAGCTTCACCCCCAGCTCTGCGGCAGACCACCTGCCATGCCCTTCCCTCTGCCTATGCCCTCATCTCCAGCAGATCCCTAAGAGCATCTTCTCCAAACTTCTTTCGCCTTTACTCATCACATTATTCCAGTCACCAATAGCAGCCAACTTTGGGGACATGCAGGCCCCTCCAGCCAAGGAAGCCAGTAGGCTACCTAGAAATTCTCGCATCTCTCTCCTCTTTAAATTCAGTCCCCCAATCTCATCTCCAGCACTACAGCAGACCATCTTCTGTGGCCTCCACTCCCTCCATGTCCTTATCTTAAGAAAATCACATAGATCATCCCCTCCAACCTTCCTTCTGGCAAACTATGGTTTTATCTCAACCTCCAACTTCACCAGGCATTTCCTAGGAACTTGGCAGCCAAGCCAGTCAGAGAAGGCAGTAGACCAGGAAACCAGACAGGAAAGTTTCAGGCCTTCACCCCCAAATCCTTCTACCAAAACGAAATTCTATAGTCTCATCCCCAGCTCTGTAGCACAGCACCTAGTAGGGTCTCTCCTCACTCTCTGCCCCAATTCCCAGGGGACTAATTCAATCCTGGTAGAACACCCTAATTTCCTCTCTTCTTGGGGTACAACCAAATATTCTCCAGCCCATCCCAATTCCAAAGTGCCAGCTCCCAATACTCTGAACCTCTACCATGCCTGGCAGGAAACCTGAAGAATTCCCTACCAGGCAACACACAGCTTATCTTGTTCTTCTAAGAACTATAAAGGGCAACAGAAACCGAGGAAGAAAATATCAAACCATTCCAAAAAAAGACCATAAACAGCAGCTAGAGTTACAGTCATCCTAAAACCGATACTTGAGACAACACTATAAAAAGATTATCAATAGGCAGGACACCGTGTCTCTACGAGAGCTCAGCAACCCTACAACAGTAGGTCCTGAGAACTGCAGCATCGCTGAAGCACAAGACAGAGACATTAAATAGTATTCATAGCTATGATCAAGGTCCTTAAAGAGGAAGTGAATGAAGCCCTTAAAAAACCTATAAAAATACAATCAGTGGAAGGATATGAAGACAAGACTTTGAGCTCTGCAAACAAAAATAGAATCAATAAGGAAAACTTGAAATGAAAAATTTAGGAACTCATGCAGGAACCTCCCAGGCAAATGTCACCAAAAGAATTCAAGTGACAGCAGAAATAATCTCAGGCACTGAAGACATGATAGAAGAAATGAATACTATGGTTAAAGAAAATGATCGATCTAAGATAAATACAAAATTCCCGAAAACATGGGACAGAGTGAGAAGAACTAATCTATTAATAATAGGAATATAGGAAGCAGAATATATTCAGGTCAGAGGCATATAAAATATTTTCATCAAAACCATAGAAGAAAATTTCCGTAGCCTAAGGAGGAGATTTGATATTAAAATATAATAATCATACAGAAGGCCAAATAAAATGGACCAGAAAATAATATCCCCTCAGCACATAATAATAAAAACTAAAAATGTATAGAACAAAAAAAGAATATTAAAACCTGCAAAAATAATTAACATATAAAGGCAGACCTATAAGAATAATATCTTACATCTCAATGGAGACTCTAAAAGCCAGAAGAACTTGAACAGATGTTCTACAAACTCCAAGAGGCTACAGACTTCAGCCCAGATTTCTATTCCCAGAAAAACCTTCAGTCACAATAGGTGGGGAAAATAAAACCCTCCTTAATAAAACAAACAAACAAAACCCCAAGTAGAATAGGTAAATAATCTCAGATCAACAAATCAAAGAGAAATACTCTCTCTCTCTCTCTCTCTCTCTCTCTCTCTCTCTCTCTCTCTCTCTCTCTCTCTCTCTCTCTCTCTCTCTCTCTCACACACACACACACACACACACTCTCTCTCTCTCTCTCTCACACACACACACTCTCTCTCTCTCTCTCACACACACACACTCTCTCTCTCTCACACACACACACTCTCTCTCACACACACACACACTCTGTCTCTGTCTCTGTCTCTGTTTCTATCTCTCTCTCTCTCTCTCTCTCTCTCTCTCTCTCTCTCTCACACACACACACACACACACACACACACACACACACACACCACCACCACCACCACCACCACCACCACAACAAAACAATAGGAATTAACAAACATTTTTTACAATAAGCATAAATGGTCTCAATCCTCGAATTAGAAGACACAGACTAAAAGAATGGATGCAAAAATAGCATCCATCCTTTTGGTGCTTCCAAGAAATACAGTTAACATCAGGGTTATCCATCATCTCATAGTGAAAGGGCAACAAGACATTCCAGAAAATGGACCTATGAAGCAATCTGATCACAAAAGCACAGTCAGGAGGAATTTCTGCTACCACACCTTGGCAGAGTTCCCTGATCAAGTAAATCAACCAGTGCCAGAACTACATGATAGCTAAAATAAACAGCACTTGAGAAACATGTCTTTGAGTAGCCAGTAGACAGTGTTTTTCATAAGGGAGATATTCAGTAGTTGAGTGTTGAAGAAATTAATAGGTACACTTTTTAAAACCTATAATCCTTTTAATCCATTTATGGAAAACCAACAGAAATATTAAAAGAGCTCCTGGGAGCTCACTGATTCTGGACTCACAGTTGGGTAACATACATTGAACCAAACTAGGCCTTCTGAGTGTGGATGACAGCTGTGTGGCTTAAGTAGTTCAGTAGGGCTTCTGTCAGTGGGACCAGGATTTTTCTTTTGTGCATGAACTGACTTTTGGGGCTCATTCCCTATGGAGGGATACTTAGCTCAGCCTTGATACAGGGGGAGAGCTTGGTCATTCCTCAACTATCAACTTGACATTGTTGACTCCCCATGAGAGGCTTTACCCTCTTTGAGGAGTGGATGGAGAGGGGTCACAGGGGAAGCTGGAAGGTGAATGGGAGGGAAGGAGGGAAGGGAAACTGTGGTTGGTATGGATTAAATGTTGTTAAATAAAAAAAAAATTCAAAAAAGAGCTAACTACGAATTAAGAGAAACTGAGTATCAATACTGTTGGATATATATAGTTAGAGACTTTTAAATTATTTAATGTAAAGATTCAGGAAGATGGTAAGGCAAATTCCTAGAAATCTTCATGTCCATGAAATAATAATTTGTTTTTTTTACTGTTTGTGTTAGAATGAGGACTACTCAGGTGTGTTTTCACTTTCAGATAGCAGGCTTCACAAGCCACACCTTGACTATAGCTAAACCTTCTGGTCAGCACTCAGTTGCCCAGTGGGTGAAGTGAAGGAGGTCATGCTGTAGGCCTTGACATGGTGCAAACAACCTCATTTTCCTCCATACTTGGCAATGTATTCATATAACTCTATATTCCTACCTTAGCAATAAGCAATACATAAACAGTTTTATATTTGATCTTAAGAAGGAATTAGTTGGAAAGGATGGATATAGACATCAGCTGACACTAACAGTGTTGGAAGAGAAGCTATAGCTTTATTTATGAAAACAGTGGGATCAAAGAAGCTAGAGTAATATAGATGAAAACAGTTGTATAAAATTTCAGGATTTTAAATGTTTCTCTAAATCCACAATAGGGAAATTTATTGCATCTTTCAGTAATAGGATTTAACTTTTCCATGCACTAGAAAAGCACTGTTTACAATGTGGTAAACATTGAAACATTTTATAAATAAAGCAGATATGAATTTCTGTCTCTCTTGACTTAGTAGTGGTACCTCTTCCCCAATCTGTGTTCTTGACAATACTTTGAAACTAGGTTTTGTAAAATCTTATTCTCTAAATATAAACTCCTCAGAGTGCATTGGATGGATTGGAAAGAGGAAAATGAAGTATTAAAAATGTAACTATATTTTAATTTTAAAAATTAATTATTATTTAAAAATAAAATAAATCATTTTACATACAAAAGGCTGATGTTAAATCCAAGGTGATGACATAAAAATCAGTAAAACCTATAGATGAGACCAGAGAGGAGTTGAAATACAGATAGAAATAGTAAACATAGCTTCATAAAGGAGGCAACACTCTCTACAAAGGAGGCATTTTCTTCTTTGTATTTTCCATTTTTCTGAATGCTGCAAACCCAGTTCTACATATGAGCTTCTGAAAGTAGCTGGTTTTATATGCTCATTTGAATTATGTCATCTGAAAACTTAGTATAGAAAAAGAAAAATAGAAGCATCAGATACAACATTTCCAAGTCTACAGTAGATAATTGTTTTAGTCCACAGGAAGAAGAGCTTGAAGGAAACTTAGTCTATGTATCTCTCTTATCTTAATCCTAATTTCAAATGAGTTCATAAACACAATGAACCAAAGATTAATTCTTAAAAATGTTAATTATTGTTTTTACTTTCAAAGATATGTAGATCTCTCAGACTAACAGGTAAGAGGAGGGTATATGTCTCATAATGTAATCTAGTCATGTAAATGCTGTGAGTTTAGACTGATAATGTATTTATTCTTACAATAATCATTTTACATAGGGCCCACTCACTCATTTTCCTATATGTTCCAAGTAGTAATGTTTCCAATTTATCTTTTTTACCAGTTAGATATCTAGTCAGTGTACGATATTATTATTATTTATTAATATATTTATACATTAACCTCTTACCAAAGAATTGTCACTAGAGTATAAAGCATTATTTGAGCCATATTAATTTGACTCTTAAAGAAATTATCAATAAATTCCACATCCCCTATCATCACATCTTCTATCAGAATCATTAACAATTATCATCAGCGGCACAGTTAAACCCAACTGTTAAAAAACGATTAACGTAAATTAGAAGTTCTGATGGAATGGTAGGGGAATCCATGTTGTGGTGCATCTTTTGCTTGAATTTCTTAAGAATCTATTAATATATAAGTAGCTACTACTAACTGGATTTGGGTCTATGGACATAATGTTTGTTGTTTGTTTTGATTAATCACTACGCAAGGTTAAAGAAATTAGTAGTGATAACAACATATGAGGAAAGATCTATTTTCATATATTTTAAATTTTAGTAAAGTAACACAGTAAGAATATAAAAAGACAAACAGCAGATAGTGATGGATATATAGAGAAAATGGACTAGACAACTCTGGTGGAACTGACCATGGAGCATGTGACAATACCTATCAGAATCAGGAGAGCTCTCTCATGGAGTGGTACGCATGCTAACAACTGAATGACAAAGTTGTCAGTCATGTGAAAACCTGGAGAAAGGGCTCTCCAGAAAAAAGCAAGTGAACAGTCTCTAGTGACAGAGTCAGTTCAGTTTTCTCACAGGTCTGAAGGGTAGAAGACTGGGCTACAGCTAGAGTCACAGGGGGCAGGAGAAGACACTGGGAAAGACACCGGGGCTAAACCATAATAATTGGCCTGCTTTTTTGTAGTATGTTGACTCTTTCAAACTGTGGGTAACTAACAAGAACTTATGAAACAGTATTCTTAGAAACCCATACAGGAGTAACCTTAATTTCTCAGATAATTGTAACATTAATTTACTGTGAAACTTTTAGAACCTACCCTAAACCCAAAACAATATTATATAATCTCAAATCTACACATAAAGCAAAAGGAGTATTTTTAATTGTTATTTAAATCAAGGTTTGGCAAATTCTGTTAAAGTATAAGTACTTTAGTTTTTATGGGTAATATGATCTCTATAAGGACTGTTCAGCTATACTGTTCCACACTGAGTCAATCAGATAGATTGAGAGATAGATGATAGACAGACAGACAGATAGATGGGAGGATTCTCACAATGTATTCAATAAAACATTATAGAAACTATACAGAGATTTAACTTTTATAGAACTGTCACATATAAAATATTATGATTTTAACGCACAGGAGCCACTTAGTTATTTTAAAGACATTTGTTAGCTAGTAGGTTAAGCTGATCAGAATTGTCCAAGGCTATATCAATTAGTTTATCTATATACTATATTATATCATTAGTTTAGACATACAAGATGCATACGTAGCTGTATGCAGTTCTGTACATATTATGTGAATGAAAAATGTGAAAATGTACAATACACACAAGCTTTAGAAAGTTCTAATGTTTATCATGGTATGAATGTGAACTTTCTCAAATCTCTGTGGATTCGTTAAGCACACTGAAGTGGGGTTGTGAACTTCAAGTCTTAGGTTAAGCATATTCAGATGCTACTGGATGCAGACTATGTCCTGAGGCAGAATTTGCCACAGGGTCCTGTTGATTCCATAGTATATTTTGCATGAACAAGAAATGAATCATTTTCTCTAAAGATGTTTCCAAAGATGAGTCTTTTGGATTCTTGATCATAGATTAAAAACTCACAAACCTATATTCTAAAATACCACCAAGGGCTGGGAATATAGCTCAGTGGTATAGATGCGTGCCTAGCATGTCTGAGGCCAGAGGTTTAATCACCACTACAACAGAAATAGCATCTATAAGATTATTTTTAGAGCAATACATATTTTCATTATATAAACATCCCATTTAATACACACCAGCAATCATTTGGATAGCTTTCAGATGAGTTACTTTCCAATTTTATCTAATATATATTCTAGTGGAAATAATGGTATTTTCATTTGTGTATGACAAATTTTAGAAATGTAGTCTTTGAGATAATGCATTGTTTTAAGGCTCATTGATATAATTTTCCAAGCTATTCACCATTCAGTCTGTGATATTTAAGATTATTGCTGGTCGCATGTATTCTATAAATATTTTGTTATCATAAGTCATTTTGAGACTTTTTTCTTAATATAACAAATAGGGTGATATTCTTCATGTTTAGCTAGTAATACTAAATGCATTTTTATGGTTTTTATTAGACTTTGCATTTTATTTTTTTAAAATTAAGTTTGCTCATATCTTTGTTCATTATTCTATTTGGTTATTTCATCATTTTTTTGCTGGTTAATAAAATTATTTGTAAGTAAGCATGTCACCCATTACTCTGTATACCATCTGATAAATTTATTATTTTATAGTTTGCTTATTATTTTACTTCATGTATGTTCTTCAAATGCCTATAAATTTTTAATTCTTTTTGTCTTTAACTGTGTTCTTTATTATGTGGTTTTATTAGCTTTTATGTATACAATATTCTTCTGTATCCTTAATCAGACTCCTTATACTTCCAAATATTATTCTTCTTTGTTTTATCTTGTATTTAATAGTTGTTTTTTTTTTTTACATACCAACCATTGTTCCTGTTCCCTCCCCTATTTCCAGTCATCATCCAGCTTCCCCACGCCAGCCCCCCCCATCCACCCCTCAGAGAGGGTTAAAAATACCAGGGTAAGTCATTAAATTCTGGCTATCCATTTGAAGCAGGACAAAACCTGCCCCCTCTGTATTAAGGCTGAGCAAATTATATAGGGAATGGGCTCCAAAAAGCCAGTTCATGAACTAGGAATAAACTCCGGTCCCACTGCCTGAGGCCCTAAACTGCCTGTGAGATTCAGAGATTTTATTTCAGTCCCATGCAAGTTCTCCAGTTGTCAATCCAGAGTCAGTGAGCTCTCAGTAGCTTGGGTCAACTGTCTCTGAGGGATTCCTCATTATGATCTTGAGCCCTTTGCTCATATGCTCTCTCCTCCATCTCTTCAGCTGGACTGGGAGTTTGACATCTGCTTCCATAAGTTGCTGGATGAAGGTTTTATGATGACAATTAGGTTGGCCATCAGTTTGATTACAGGGGAAGGCTAGTTTAGGCACCTTCTCCACTATTGCCTGGAGTCTTAGCTGGGCTCATGTTTGTGGATTCTTGGGAACAGAGGGAGAACAACAAAGTAGAAATCTTGATAGAGGAGCCATTGTGGGGTTAGAGAGAAAGCTGGTGCCAGGGATATAGAGCGAAGAGTTTACAAGCATTGTGTTATTTTTATGATTTATGGAAGGCAGACTCATGGCTCCAAAAGTGCTCAGTATCTTTATCCACAGACTTTTCAAATCTTGGATTTACGTGACTAGTGTTTGCATATTAATGATTTAAGAGGTAGTTATCTGGATAGAGTTAATGAAGTAGTTCTAGTACTTCTAAGAAGGATACAGGCACAAGTTCGAAAAAGGTACCACCTGGGTATAGCATCTCATACATCAGTTGGTAAACTGAGGTAAGAAGACTGCAATAAATTTAAGGTCAGCCTAGGCTACATAGTATGTTCCAGACCAGCATGTGTTACAAAGTGAGATTTTTCTCAACAATGACCAATAAGAGAAAGGCTTGGAAGTTGAAGAACAGGCCACAGAGAACTGAACTTCTGCAAGCTCCTAGGATCATGAAGGAAAAATGCCATTGATCTCTAGGGTATCCAGAAGGTATTCGGTTCTGATGCCAACCTGAACTTACATGGATTTTTGAAGCCAATGTCAGCCCTCAGACTTCAGAACTGCAAGACAATAAATTTGTTCCTTTAGAAGCCATTACTTGTATGGTAATTTGCTACATCAGCAAAAAGAACCAATGATGTATATAATACATAAACATTTTAAAACTGGATTTTCCTAAATTCTGAAAGGAAAACCAACGGGCTCAGATATTGCTGATAGTATATAGGGTAATGAAGTGTTTCTCAAGGAGTGGTGAGTGGCCATTAATAGTGTGATTTGGGTAACAAGAAAGAGAAAAATATTTTGAGGTCAATATCTAGAAGGCCAATTGGAAAATTTCACCACTATAAATTTAATAATATACAATGAGGAAAGAGATAGTTCTTATGGGACTTTGGCTTATTAATTTGAGTTCAATTTATCATTACAGATGCCCGTGCCACAGTTAAAGGTGACCTACTGATTCCAGTCCCTCAAAAATCCCTTTTCCCCTTGTCTGACTGCCCAGATACATTTAAGAGTCTAGGAATGCCAAGGAAAAGTACAGGAATAAGTCTCTTAGTGTGTTTTAAAGTCAATTTTAACATCTTATGGTAGCTTTACACATTGAGGACAATTTTACACCTTGAAGAGGCACCTGCTATCAACTTAGTATTTGTGCAGGTCCCATTTCTTCTTAGAGACACTTCTAGTCCTTTTTCTATTTGTAAGAATGTTTATTCTTATGTCTTGAGCATGGGCCCCTGAAATAATTTTTCTAATTAAAAAAAAAGAAAAGAAAAACAAATCACTCCAGGCAATTGTTACCCAGGTCTATAATCCAAACACTTCTTTATCACATGTGTGTGTGTGTATATATGTATGTGTTTCTTAGAAATATGTTGTCAATTCAGAGCCTTAATTTCCTCACATAGGACATAAATAGATAATAAGACCAACATATTAGACTTGCATCAAATAATAATGACAAAGTATTTTGACAGTTAAATGCATTATGCAATCATTAATGTTGGCCATTTATTCCATTTTCATCCAAATAGCTTTTTTGAAACTTGCTTATACTTCAGAGCACAGAAGTGCTTAGTTCAAAACTTATTTCTGGCAATTGCATATCATAATATTACCCTTACCACGTGATACATTTATAAAGTGCTATATTCAAAATCAGATAAAATTATCTCGTCAGACTTATAAAAGTTGGCTTCTTTTTAATTTTTAAACCTTACTTGAATCTTTTTCCTCACTCACAGTGTGTTAATACTAATTTCTGTGTTGTTTGAACTCTTGCTGTGGTTTTGCACATGGAAAGTTGTGACTGTAGCAGTACTTACACAGGCTTAATGTGAAAATTCAACAAATTATGTAAAAGGTGTGAAAAAGTCTCAGAGTGAGAAGTGCTACTTTTCCAACTTGAACTATTGCTATTATGCACAAACCCGCAAAAGTTTAGCATGGCAAAAAGACTGCACTTCCCATTTCCCTAATAGCCCTGTTGCTCCAGTTATCTGACGGCAACTGTGTAAGTTTAAACCCAATGTCAAGTCAGGTAGAGTCATCTCATAGAAAATATGACGTGTGGTTAAACACGTGGATATAAGTTACAGAAGAAATAAGTAGGAATGTAAAAACAACCTTTTTTCTACATCTAAACAATAAAAAGGATTTTTGGCTTCTTCTCCATAAAACATCAGCAACTTTAAATGATCTGTATAAACAAATGGCTGGGGAAAATGTGAAAGCACAGAGGACTCCAAGCTGGCTTCCCAAACAACCAATCTAACAGTCAACAACAAATTCAGTACAAACGGAGCTACAACAGATAGGCTTTGTGCATAAGAAAGCATTCAGCTTATATCCCATGAAAGATTTTTTTTTAAATAAAGCCATGGATAAGGCATAGAATTTTCTCAAAAGCTGAGGAATTTGGCAGACATATAATATGGGGAAAGACCAGATAGGAAGTTTCTGAAGATAACAAAAAATATCTCTTGACATACACTAATTATTAGTGTTCAGCTATTTTTAGTTATTTTTCTCTGAAAGGACTGATCCTTCCTAGCTATTTCTATTGGCCAGGAGGGAAAAACAGTCTACTGTATGGGAAGTTTCCACTCATATGCATAATAGTTTACAAACCTTGTACTGTATTATTAGAATGCTTAGCTGAGTTCATTATTTTCCTTATCACTCATTCATTATTAGTTTGTTTATTCAATAAACATTGGTTGAGCATGAGTATATGACATATACGATGTTTGATTTTCTAGAAATGTGCCTCTAACCAATATTAAGTATGATTATTATTCTAATGATTATGGCAAACTTGATAACATAGTACATAGTACTTACTATAATGTAGAATTTCCTAAGCATTTGCTTCTCACAAACAGAAAATCATCAGACAATAAATACTACTAATAATGCTGAATCACTAATGAAGTGTTGATGCAAAAAAGAGTGAGTGACTCTCCGGACCCATACACTAGTAAGTGTCACAGTAAGTATGACTCAGCTCTGGGTCTTTTGCTACTTTGCTAGTGATGTTTCTTGGATAATCTCAAGCTGCCAAAAATTTGACTCTGGTCCAAGGAGCCAGATAGTCATGAAGGAGTGTGGCAAGAGGGATCACAGGGACCGTATTCGATTTTCTTGGAAATATATGTGGCCCATACAATTTAAGACATTAGCATGGAAAAGAGCTCCAAGCTGAAATCTAAAGTGTCATGTAGAGATAATTAGATAGTGAGCTAGGAGTCACAGTGCTCTAAAAAGAAGAAATATTCTGCCTCAATATGAAATGGTTTAATATCTACTCGTCTGAGAAAGTAAAACCAAGTTCACTAACCCAGTTGACAAGAGATGAGGACAGCAAACCTGGGAACTGAAAGAAAATTATTCATTAAACTTGCATTTCAGACAGAGCTTCAGACCCTTCCTAACATTCTCTTATAGGGCTTTCTGCTAGTGACCTGACTTCCAAAGCAACCCATGGTAAAAGTGCATGTGCTTTGATTGAGATATTAGTTTTCTAGGCATAAAGTTTCCAAGTTACCAACAGGAAAACAAACCAAAATCTTTGGCCCAATCTGTTAGCTTCTGTTAGCTTTTCCCCTTATAGTCAATAGCAAGAAGATCTTATTTGAAAATAAAAACATAAAGAATTTTATACAGCTATAAATAAAGGGATCAAGTCATAATGCTAAATAGGGAGGTATTAGAACAACATGTAGGGAGGTTTAGGGAGAGTTGCTTAGATGTCCCTTAATGGTGTTACAGTGTGGCTAAAAATATTTAAAGTGATATCACAATGCTTTTAAAGGGCCAGAGTAAAAGTAAGCCTTTCAAAATGGAAGTCAACATTCCATGAGGCCACATTTTGCAGTGAGAATAGGGGAAAGAAAACAGAGGGGAAGATGGAAACAAGAACGGCAGAATTCAAGGACAAATGAACGCAAGTGCTCAAGTATCAGAAAAAGGCATCCAGGAAAACCCAAGATGACAAGAAAGACAGAAAATGGAGAAGAATGGAAGAGAAGGTTGGATATGGACTTAAGACTTTTTAAATAGACAACGAAAGTGGCAGAGAAAAAAGTAATTAGTAGGCAGAGAATGTTTCTTTTAGAAAATCATGTCATATAAACAGAAGTAACATGTTAATTGGAAGGAATTAATCAAGAGGTTAGAAACTGCGGCATGGAAGGCAGCTCATAAATTGAACAGACTTATTAAAGTTGGAATTACTTTAGGTTTAATTTCCATCATTTTCTGCTGATATTTTTATTCCTTTGGAAAAAAATCAAATAAAACCTTTGCATGAAAGAGTCATGCAGAAAAGATAGAAATGTCAACACAACAAAAATATACGTAATAATTATACAGTAAGAAATGGGAGGAAAGGCATGAGAGCCAGGAGATCATGGGCCTCACTAGAGAGAGGACACAAGACCCCCATAGGCATCTTGCTGAAAAGGTTTTGGCATGCTTAGCAGAGGCATGACACACAGGGCAAATAGTGCGCCCAAGAGCCAAAAACAGAGAAGTGTGAATTTTAGAAGAGATCCGAAACAGGCCCAAAGAAGGGGTGGGAGAAATATTATTCAAAAATACAGCTTTGATGACTAGATATAAATAATTTTCTCTCTTTGAATTTAGAGTCAAAATAATCTTTTGTAGATAAGAAGAAGAGTAAGTGCAGAAGTTGGATGTCAAAGTGACCCCCATGCTGATGCCCAACAACCTAACAAGGAGATCGAGACAGCGCTCCTCATACGATCTTTTGTTTTCATGTGTGTTTTGCAGACTCTCAAAAAATATAAATCTAAGAAAAGCATTTAAAGATGATCTTTAAAAAGAGGGATGCCGCCATAGATTAATAAGTCCATGCACCTTATACAAGAAGATGAGACTATTTTAAAATCACTACAGTATATTCTAGGAAACCTGAAGAAAGGGTATCCCATCTCCTTACAGTAAAAGAAGACAAAGGCTGAGCAGATAAAACAGAAGACAGCAAAAGGCAGGCTACTAGCAATGCTTGACTTGCCTAGGAGAGGAAGTGGATATAAATGGCCGTGAAAATAAGAGAATGAAAGATGAAAATAAACAAAGGGGATATGAAAGATACAAGGAAACAGCACGCATATGATTAGGCACTGCTGTGTGCTGCTCCGTATTTGCGCCTTACAGCTACATGCAGCTTTCTCACGATTGAGTCATTTTGAAGTCCTACAGAACAAAAGTTGAACAAGAATATAATGATGCTCTGTAGTCTATTCTTCCTGGGATAGTCATTGTTGAAGTTATTCTATGGCTAATAGTTGTACATTTTTCAAATATACTAAAGAGACGTGCAAAAATCTGGGAAAGATATTGAGGCATTCTGGAAAGTCAGCATCCTAGAAAGTCAAGGGTTTCATAATTACATAATCATCAGCTAGCTGCTTGCTCAAATCTGGGCAAGACACATACCTGATCAGATTGTTCTCTTTTAATATGTAAATGAATGATAATGGCCCTGTATGAGTGTGTGTGAGTGTGTATGTGTGTGTGTGTGTGTTTGTGTGTGTGTGTGTGTGTGGAGAGAGAGAGAGAGAGAGAGAGAGAGAGAGAGAGAGAGAGAGAGAGAGAGAGAGAGAGAGAGAGAGAGAGAGAGAGAGAAATGCTGGACATGAAGTCATTCAAATGTTTTGATAGATTGTAGTAAAAAATGGCATTTAAAAAATCTAAATTCTCAGAATGGGATAGAAAACTAAAAATAAAAAAAAGATTAGTGTATTTGAAATTGAGGACTTTCCAAATGTCTCTAGAGACTGGATATCATTTGGATGTGAAACATTTTACAAACAAATATAATATATGGCAGACAAATAAACAACAGAACCCTTCACCCCGGCTACTTGAGAAAAAGAAGAGAAAATTCTATAGAAAGGAATGTCTTTGGATTCTTTTATCAATAAAGAGAAGGGAGGCCATAACCAACTTTGGCAACTGTAGTGTTTAGGGAGGCACTATTAAGAGAAAATAGCACAGAGGCCAAATAAATGTGATGAAGGCTCTCTGTGATAGCAGAATAATAAAATACTATTGATTCATCTTTCAGCTTACCGTATATTTACTGTACTATTTTGAAGGTAATAAAATTAACTGAAAAATTGTACAATAAAATTGAAAACATGTGAAAGAGGAATGCAATGTCTGTTTTATTTACTAATTTATAATATACTTGTGATAATTATAGGAGAGTAATCTAGATGGACAAAAGTGGAGTGCACTGCAGCCTCAGATAAAAATAGCTAGTTGAATTTTCACCAATTTTAAGGAAGATTCTTAGATGATATACTAACTCAGCATCCAAGAAGGGAGACCCATGTTTCTCTCAAACTTCCTACTTGTCCTTTGACATTTTTGTTTGTTTTTTGTTTTTGTTTTTTGTTTGAGTTCAGAGCCTCATGAAGGAAAAAATATAGAAATTCAAGAACCCAACAGTGGAAGCCAGTCATGGTGGGATTCACCTCTCACCTCTAATCCAGGGGGCTGAGACAAGGGGATTCAAAATTCAGTACCAATCTTAGTTACACAGAAAGCTCTAGGTCACCTTTAGTTGTGTGAGATCATTTTTTTTGGAAAGAATATTAAATAAACAAATAAACAGAAACCCTCTATTGTGATTTGAAAAGAGGGGGGACAAAGGAGTGACACTATTGTGAGTATGACCTGATGAAGTAGGTGTGGCGTCACTTTGGGAGAAGGATTAGGGGTCTCTTTTACTCATGTTTCCCTTAGTGTGAGACTCAGTCCACTTCCTATTGCCTTCTGATCAAGCTGTAGCCTACCCATGTCTGCCTGCATGCCGCCAAACGCCTGGCCATGATGACGCCTACCCATGTCTGCCTGCATGCCGCCAAATGCCTGGCCATGATGACGCCTACCCATGTCTGCCTGCATGCCACCAAACGCCTGGCCATGATGATAATGGCTGAACCTCTTAAGTGTAAGCCCACACTCAATTAATGTTTTTTCTTTGTAAGAGTTTCCGTGGTCATTGTGTCTCTATACAGCAATCTAAACTTTAAGATATCCACCAAAGGCTAAGGACTTTTTCAGAATTCATTTCCAGGAAGATAAAGCTAGCTAGCTTTGAGTCATATATATAAATCTTAAACTACCTACTTCAGGAAGATATAAATAATCTTTGGGAAGTGTAAGTTATAGAGATTATACTGGATTATTATTTACTTTGAACCCAAAGTATATGATATGCAGTATATGAGCTGCAAAAGGGCAAGACATTTTCAGATTTAATTGTATGTACAGCCAACACTGTACAGTATTCGTCTAAGAAAATGTTTAAAAAATGTGCAACGTAGGTTTTCTTATATGCTTTCTGTTCAACAGCATCTTGTGACATACAAATATATCTAAACTTATAAAGTAGACACAGCTAGACTAATAAATTGAATCCCAGTATATCCACCTAAAGATATTTATGGAAGACAATGGGATGCTGCGGTATTATTTTCCCACCCTTTCTTTAATAGAACCCTGCACATTTGACATTTTTTTTTCTAAAATGAAATTAAAGAATGGAAAAGATAGTAAAGCAACATATAATGGAATAATCAAGTAAAATATCACCTTAAGATTTTTTCTCCTACCAAACATCCAATTAACAAACAAACAAATATACCTAAATAAAATTAAACAGTCATGAACTGTGACTGAGAAATGATTATGTCAACATGCAGTATTTTTCCTTACAATGCTTCTGTCATTTCACAAGAAGCTGAATAAATTAGAAACAGCACAATATTGTCCATAAAAAAAAAGTAACCCAACACAAAAGGTTGCCAAGATACTGAGCTTTTATCATTTCTAAAGCTTGATCTCACAGTTTTTTTTCCCCCTGTCTATCCCACGGGATGCTGTTTGTTGCTATAGTTAAATCCAATTTTCATTTTCAATGTGGTTAGATGCTGCTAAGAAACTGCACAAAAAGCAAGCAACATTGTGTCTTCAGGAGAAATTTCCTGCCAGTGTGGGACCTCACTTAATTTCCATGGTTATTTTTAAAAGTCTAAATGATACCAAGATTCCTTAGTTTACGGCACATCCAATAGTTTTCCAAACAGAACACACCTTCACCCAGTCGTGATCCTCCTAGGGTATATTGGAGAATCTCTACTTGCCTCAGTGAAGCTACCCTGAGCTCTTTTTCACTAAACCTAAAATGAAGTTTTAGTCAAAATTATAAGTGGATTAGCTAGGTGTCTGTCTTCTGGGATTCATCATTTAAAATTTTCGCCCCTTTTTAATTTTTTTGAGATTATAATATAGTTACATCATTTTCTTCTGTCCTCCCTCAAAGCCTTCTCACCTTGTTTTTGTTTTTGTTATTTTTTTTTCAAATTCATAGCCTCTTTTAGAACAACTGCTGTTACATGTGTAAACCTACATGTGTGGACATATATGTTCCTAAATAAATACTTTTAATTGTGTATAACTGAGTGATGTGCTCTTCCCCAGAGAGGACCATTTCTCCCATGCTCAGTTCTTTGTACTTGCCTGCAGTTTTCATGTAGGCTGAGGCCTCCTGAGTTTTTCATGCCAACCTTTGTTCTTTTTTATTTTTTTATGCTATGTTTTGGTTTTTGTTTTGTTTGGAGACTGTCTTATATTGCTGAACTATATGGCTCTTGCCATATACTAAGAAAATCCTTGACTTCACATCAGAAAAGGCCTCCCTTTCTCTGTGCTGGAATCATGGGATTTCTAGGAGAGTTTCTCTACTACCTCAGGTAATAACTGATCTACCTAGCTTTCCTTCAGCATGAATTCTGTCAGCGTGGTTAACCTTCTCTTATACTTTATGTTCACTGACTCCCAACCCCAATCCTTGACCTTATGTCTGCATGTTTCCCTGTTCTACTATAATTAACGTTCTGACTCTCTTACTACAAAACTATTATTGTGTTCTAACGACGCCTGAGTAAAATCCATCTTTCTGCTTAGAAACAAGTGCTGTGAATAATTTATTTTATTTAGCAGAAAGAATTTCCTCCTATTCACTTATGCAAAATTTGTTGCATGTAACAGTGACTGCATATTGAAATGCTGTGTAGGAGGAATTAACACTCACAAGATCTGCTCTTCATCCAGGCTTTGTCTTAGATTTCTGGTTAGCTGCTTTCATCATAGCCCTAAGAGAGAACTTAAATGGGTAAGGAAATTGCAATGATTATTTCTGAACATAAGTGTGTAAATAATGTATACATAATTCAAATAAACTGTGTTTTCCCTAGACTCCTTTGATCTTTTTCATCAGTGAAATGCTTTAGAAGAATGTAATGATTATTTATAAGTCTGGGACCTTAGGTATCTATAGCCCTCTGGAGAAAAAAAAATCACATAATTTTAGGAAAGAGGATTTAAAGAATATTTCTCAAAAATGTAATCCCATTCAAAAAAAAAGGATTTAACATCTTTTAAATCTCTGTTCCATTGATAGCCATAAACTATTTTCCATGTCTGTCTGTAAGCCTTTCTCTGTTCCATCTGCTATTGGAAATATCACCTCACCATCATTACAGTATCCATTATGTCTTCTAATGCTTCCATTCACAAGATATATGCCCATTACTGTTTCATAAGACAGCCAAAGTTAGTTCTTATAATTAAATATCCGTGCACAGAAATTTGAGTGCTAGAAGACTGAGATTCACACCTGCATACTTGTCAACAATTACTACACACAGAAACATTATTGGTTTACTATGGTTCTTAGAAGCCTGCTTTGTAACTGCCCTAAAACTAGATAGATTTTTGTCTTCTGTAAAGGAAAATACTATTGGATTCAAGTATTTTCCCCAACTAAGTTATCTACCCCTTAGAACAGTAGTTATCAACCTTCCTGATGCATCAAAACTTTAAAACAGTCCCTCATGTCGTACTGACCCCAACCATAAAATTATTTTCATTCCTACTTCAAAACTGTAATTTTGCTACTGTTGTTAATTGTAACATAAATATCTGTTTTTGGATGGCCTTAAGTGACTCTTGTGTAAAGGCCCTTTGATCACTCCAAAGGGTTGTGACCCACAGGTTGAGAATCACTGCCTTAAAGGGCCCTACCCATTGGTATTTTAATAGATCTTCTGCCAACCCAAGTTAACAAATAGTGTTTTAATTGCTCTACTTTGCTTTTAGATGGCAGAAGCTATGTCTGAGTAGAGACATCTTCTTTTCATTTCAGAAATGAATTCATTCATCTTCCCCCAGACTTCAAATTACAATTAATCCACAGTTTAAGGTAATCATATACAACATGCTTTATGCTCATGGCTGTTCCTACACATGCTGAGATAATTTCAGATTTTGCAATATATTCTCCATCCTGTTCAGTGTAGACAGTAATGCCCTAAAGAGAACTTTATGTTCTTCTGGGCATTACTGTCTAAAGGATTTTACTCTGCTTTTCAGCAGACTATTGCTAGGTTTATTGCTAGATTTCACTCAGATATTGTTGATTATAAAAGCTGATTTAGCTCAGCACACTCACTAGCCCTCTTTTCTAAAGTGAATTGTGGTGATAACAGAGAAAACCAGGGGGCAAAGGAAAGGAGTCTTGTTTTTCTGAAAAGGATGCATTGTAAATAGTTAATTTCATTTTGATCAAATTTCCAACACTTGCTGAGAGTTTATAGCACCAGACCAAAGTAAAAAACAAAATAATTATAAAGATTTCCTTGAAGAAGCTGACACGCCATTTTTAATTATAGCATAAATTATTGCTAATGACTTAAGCAAGAACAAGAGTACTACTAAAGCAGAGCCTTTACAACATTGTGACAAAAAAGTTGCTCTTTGTTATAATATGTGACTCACAGGAACATGGGGAAAATTAAGCCTTTCCAGCTCCAATTCAGCTCAATTCCAAAGCTGAAAATAGAGCTCACTTTGTGTATTAGGTCATATAATGAAAGAGGAACCAAAGCCACCTTACTACCTCCAGGTACCTCGTTACATACCCTGTGAGGACATTCCACGAACAAAGCACCTCATATAAATAGCATTTAATTGGGCACGTGGTGCTTACAGTTTCAGAGGCTGAGTCCATGATGATCAGAGTGAGGAGGAGCATAGAGCAGATAGGCAAGCATGGAAGTGGAGCGGTAGCTGGGAGCTTGTAATTGATCCACAAGTTAGAGAGAGGGAGAGAGAGAGAGAGAGAGGGGCGGGGGAGAGAGAGAGAGAGAGAGGGAGAGAGAGGGGGGGGGAGAGAGAGAGAGGGAGAGAGAGAGAGGGAGAGAGAGAGAGAGAGAGGGAGAGAGAGAGAGAGAGAGGGAGGGAGAGAGAGAGAGAGAGAGGGAGGGAGAGAGAATGCACACTAACTGGGAATGAATGACATCAGCTTTTAAAACCTAAAATTCCACCCTCAGTGCCATACCTCCTCCAACAAGGCCCTACCTCCTACTGCTTCCTAAATAGTTCACCAACTGGGAACCAGACCTTCAAATATATTAGCCTATGTGGAACTGTCTCACTAAAAAAGACATGACAGGGGTTATCGCTGTTTTTAAAGGTAGTGGCAAAATAACTCTGAAGAGTCTCTATAAGAAGAACATTCATATTTGATGATTAAATACAGTAAGATGCTTTCATAATTTCTATTCTTTGTCTTTCTTATTCTCATTACTCTGTCAATTTTAAATGAATTGTATTTTTTTAAAGATATCTCTGATCTATGCAAACAAATTTGTTACGGTATGGTTTCTGACCCACTCTGGGCGACAGAGGTCCAGGTCCACATACCTGCCATCCCAGATCCCTTAGCCACCTACCTTTGCTTAGGTCCCTCAAAAATGACTCAGACACTTACATTAGCTTTATGCTGTTTGGCCTATGGCTTAGGCACATTGCAAGCTAGCTCCTTCATCTTAACTCAACCCAGTTTTATTATTCTGTCTGCCACGTGGCCGGTGGCTCACCTGCTTTCCTTACATGCTTCTTTGGACAGCTGGCTCCATCTGATCTGACTCTGCCCTCCTCCTAACTATTTTGATTCCTCACCTACTTCTTCTATGGTGCCTGCCATGGTCATAACAGTCCTTTGTTTAAAGATTGATATACACGACATACAGAAAGACAGTTCCACATCACAAATTATTTCAATTTCTTTGATCTTATGATTCTTCCTTTTTTTTCACATCTGATAGTCCCCCTACTGGCTTTGCACTTAAACACTGTGTTACATGCTAGAGGGCTCATTCACTTTCTTAGCTTTCTTGATGATCCCTGTGCATGACTCACAGTTTCCTATCAGGAGCCATAATCTTGATCCAGGAATTAGGTATCTTCAATATTCCACCTGATAGCTCATCTCAAGAGAAATCTGCAGTATTTGCACAGTTATATTTTCACTCCAATTTAGCCCAATTCCTTAACATCTCCACAGCTCCCGTGGTGTTTCCTGTCAGTGTCATTGCCCGAGGAACAGCAGGTGACAATTGAAGTTTGGAAGTTTGGCCCAACAAGAAGCAAATTTCTAATGGACGAATCTTCAATAGGCAAGGCCTAAAAAGTTTTGGCCCCGGAGTATTCCATACTATTGCTGTGCCTTCACATATTTGCCACTATAATTTTTATCTAGTATCTGACATGTTGTCAATGGACATGAGGAGATTCCCACTGTCTTTAACGTGATTATATCATGAAAATAATCTCTTCGACTTGGAATTTTTATCTGTGGATATTATGAAGATGACTTCACCTAAGCTGTACTGTTTGACTAAAACCATGATTTTATTCAATAATGTTAGTTTAAATAGAATTTTGATGATTTGGGGTTTTAAAAAAATATAGTAAGAAATTATAAAATAGGTTAGTTTAGGGTGAAAAAATAATACAGGTAAAAGATAGGTTGTTGCCCCACCCCTGATGAAGCAGGGCCTGCAGAGAATAGAAAGAAAGAGCAAGGAAACGTCACACAGCTAGTTTCTCTTGAGGAGCCATATAGACTGTGGCTTAGGTTAGTGATTAAGAAAAACTTTTGCATCCAGAAGCTAAGTTGGCTTAAGTTCTTAATACTAATGTTGATAAGTACGTATGTAGGTTTTAATGTGCATCACAAACACAATTTTGTAAAAATGAAGACCTAATATTCTGAAAATTCCCAGGGTCTTATATAGTTGTTGTTTCAAATATTTTCACGTTCTAACTCTTATTTATAAAACATATTCACTCCTCTCCAAAGGTTACAATTAAACTTAAAACATACAATATCACAGACTCTGTTCTTATAATCTGTATCTTCATCAGGTCAATCTATGATTGCTCTTTGAAAAATTACAATATGTTACCTAAAATATACAGACTATTTGCTTACCTTCTGTCCAACATACAATGGCAGCTCAAGGCAGGAGAGCAACAAATACTCTTATTTGGAAAGAAGAATGATAGGCACTAACAGTTCCAGAGGATTCTACATCCTTGCTACTCAGAAGAGTGTAGAGGTTATTCTATATTAGACCTTGGGCCTGCTACTTTCAAGTAATCCATTTTTCTCTCCATCTTTACCAGAACACACTCATGTTCCTTTGTTGGGAATTTCATGAAGTACTAATAGATATCACCTGGTTTCATATGTCTTATGTTAGCAGTTATAGTATTATGGTTCTGTGGCAAATAATATATTTTCCCTTGAAACTGTGAATTCCTAAACTAAGTGCCCTGGATCTCATCAATATTTACAGTATTTTGTTCTTCATATAATTATACTTAGATGGAATTATTAAAAGTACAGTAAAGATTAATATGTATAAATATATAGTAAAGTATGCAAATGAGCTCTGATAAGTTGAAACCTACTATATAACATTGACCCTGGCCCTGAGGAAATTTCTCTTGATTTCATGCATCTTTCTTCTTTCAGAAAATAATTTATTTTTGAGCCTACTTTTAGAAGTTTTGACTTGTGGTCATTACTATTATAGAGAAGCCTTTGGACTCTACAATTTCTTCAGGCATTTTCCTGACACCTGTCTTTCACTAAGCCTACAATGTGGCTTTGAAACCAACATGAGTCTATCCAGTGATCTAATTAACTAATTGATTGATTCATTCATTGTTTTCTTATTATTTACTTTAAATTTATAATTTCAAATCACTTTTCATTATGATAATTGTGTATATGTATCTAGTAGTCTCTGATTGTATTTATCTCTTCTATCACAGTTTTAACTTCACCTCCTCCTTACCTTTTCTACATTCCTAATAAAGCCTCTCTTATTTTCAAACCTTTTGGTCCACCTAGGTTTCATATATTGGAAAAAGCATGTGGTATGAGACAACATATTTTACATAACTCGATGAACTCCAATATCATCATTTTCCTAGAAACATTGGCTTTGTTTTTCCTTGTTGCTGAATAAAGTACACAGACACACAGACACAGACACACACACACACACACACACACACACACACACACACACACAGTTTTTTTATCCACTCTTCTATTTCTAGATATCTAAGCTGATCCTAAAGATAGTTATTGTGAAAATTGTCTGTTCTACTTTTATTTGTTTATTTATTTACTTACTTACTTATTTATTTATTCATTCATTCATTCATTCATTCATTCATTCATTTATTTATTTATTTATTTATTTATTTATTTATTTATTTATTTATTTATTTATTTATTTATTTATTTTCAGGATGTTCTAAGTTCACCTGAAATGGCATGATCAACTTGTCTTGTTTTCTTCATAGAAAGAGAACTTTTCTATTATGATGCAAGTCAAGACGAAAGCTGTGAAGATAGAAGGTTTATGAAGTTTATTCTTTTTATCTGTATCACTTGAATGAAATTTAGAAATAAAAAGTATGGCTGAGATGATTATCTTTGTTTCATCTTGTGAACTTGTGTCTTGAACAATGAACATTCACAACTTCTCAAGAAACCCACAACCATAGTGAATTACCACTTATATAACATTAAAAGCTACATATGTCACAGAAGCCCTGAAAAAAAAATTGCCATTTCTATTGCATTAAAAAAATCTTCCTGAATAATAGGTTTTAATTAGGTAAATACCTGTAATTTGTAACAGACTATCTCATAGAATTTAGAGTGAAATATAATGGGAGGAAAATTACTGAATTCTGAACTTCTTCCTTTTTTATTTTAATTTTGGACCTTCATCAAATTTATACTGTTTGTAACCTCATCTTTCAATGGTTTGTTTCAGTGTTATTTTTGGTAAGTACATTATAATGCTCTCTACTATACTCAGGATATTTCCAAGTTTGAGAGATGACATAGGACCTTTATAGTTTAGCATTTTATTTGGATGAGGTATAGTTACAAGAAAGTTGCTAGGCATTACTATTAATGGATTTCTGATTAATGTAAACTATACAACAAAAATAACAAAGCAAAAAATAGAAAATGCAATTGTTTCAGGAATACTGAATAATATAAATTAATTACTATTACTTTATAGCACAAAATTTCTAAAGAAAATCTAATATTTCCCAGATGCCCACCATTAAAAATTCCATGGTAGTTGATGACTCTAGCAGTTTCCTATAAGACAACCCTAATAAAATCTAATGTGTGTTGAAGATTTACTATATGTCGTGTGTAATTCTCAATATGTTGCATGTATTGGCTCATTTAATCCTTATAACAGCACTATGGAGCTGCAATAAAAATTCCATTGCTATTTTTAGATGAGTCACTGAACCACAGAAGGATTAAGTAATTAGCTAAGGCTGTTTGATCAGAATCCAATGTAAGCTGTTTAGTTTTATAGCCAAGGTTCTTGACTTCTCTTCAAAAATGGCTCTCAAAAGAGCAGAGTTACATTAAATCTAGAACAGTGCAACCACTAAGAGTCCAGTTTACGCTAGCTCACATTATCATCTTAATAAAACCCATATTCTACAAATTAGACTTATAACTGCAGTCAGTCTATGGTCAGGGAGCAGTAGGATTCATGGGATCTATAAAAATCCCTAAGTGGTCTGTAACTCTGCCCCTGCATAGTCACTGGAGGCCTCATGAGAATGTGGGAACAAAGAAGAACAACAGCTTTATGAATTAGATAACTAATATTTTATCTGCATAGATACTATTACTTGAAATGTGTGACATTCAAATCCACATCATAGGAAATATTCAAAGAAAACTATTAACAGCACTCTAATAAGGAAGCTTAGAAATTAGAAGAGAAAGAAAAACATAAAAAACAAATCCTGAAGTTAGTTACAGATTGGGTAAAATCTGTTCTCTGAGCATTGATATTGGTGCTAATGTTGCTTAATTCCATAGCAATAGCTTATCTCCCAGTTCTCAACCTGTTTTCATTCTGAGGCTCTCTAGGTAATTTACAACTTATTTTTCTCACTCAATTCCTATTCGTCTTACTAAGAATCTCATCTAAATGTTTTTCCAGTCAACACCCACTCTTGTTTCTATTAAACCCCCTCTCCTATGTCCCTAATCTATTAATACATCTATGTAGCAAATAGTTCATTTTCTGGACATGGATAACTACCTATAAAATGTTTTGGAAATCCAGAATGATGCAATCCTCTCAGTCATTTTTCCATCAAGATATAAAAACAATATACTAGGGTTATTTGATGAAACAGCTCTTACCAAAGGTAAAAAGCCAGGGATCCACCATCCTCCAGCCTTACTTAGAGGACTTAGAGTTGAAAGAATCAATAAAAAATCCACTTATTTTTTATTCTTTGCCTTATTGAGGAACCTTGATGTAGGAAACTATATGATGTTTATGATCAGATAAATCAGGGTCATCATGCTGACTTTGCTATGGCACATGCTGAATTGTGAAAAAATGACAATAACCTATTGTCTCTATAAACTATCAAATAGAAATAATAATATACAAAGGGACAACCAGACTTATGAAGCTCTGTGTATTAACCCTACATCTACCTACTGCTTTCCATTTTCTCTTCAGGAGGAGCATGGCACTATGCCAGTTTCTTGCAAAATGTTCACTGGACTGTATTAGTAGTACTAAGATCATAACACAGACATGCATTTACCTTTTGCTTTATGATACTTTGTTGCAAGATATTTGATTACACTGCCAATAGCTAGGCAGGAGGTATTTGTGGGTCTTCTGGACAGAGATAGTTCTGGGAAGAGAAGAGGGGAGTCACTAGTGAGATGCAGAGGAGGCTGAACATCCAAGAGGGAAGATAAAAGCCATGAGTCATGTGACAACACATAGATTAAGGGAAATGGGTTAATTTAAGTTTTAAGAACTAGTTAGAAATAAGCTTAAGATAAGGCCATGTTTCCATAATAAACAAGACGCTTATGTCTTGATATTTAGGAGCTGGCTGATAAAAAGCCTTGTTACAATGCATTACCTCAGTGAAATCAGTATAAAGCTTCGGAACTGTGCATGAGAAATAAACACTTGCCAACCAATTGCTTCCTTGGAAAACTCACTGGGTTTGCTAACAGATTGTTCATTTCAATAACCTACTATGTTTAAATATCAATTAAATAAAGGGAAAATGTACCAAAATGAACAGAATTCACTTCTGTTTTTAAACAAGGTAACACAAAAAAATAAGAATGGAAATGGAGGTAAAATTTCAGAACTGAGCTGGGCCTAGAAGCACACCTCTTTAATCCCAGAAGGCAGAAAGAGCTGAATCTCTGTGAGTTCAAGGGCAGTCTGATCTGTGCACTGAACTTCAGAATAGCTAAGGATACACAGTGAGAACTCCTCTCAGGAAGCAAACAATGAAACAAACAAAACAAAACAAAGCCTACACATAGAGAGATTCAGAAGAGCTATAATGTAGTGTAGATAATAACCAGTTAACTGTAAAGGATCTGTAGTCAGGGACAGCTGTAGTAGTCAACATAGCTTAACTAGAGTAAACTTTCCACGTTAATGCATTACCCCTTTCCCAGGATGGAAGACATTTATGTTGTTACTTCCAAAAATTTGAAATGAACAGAATCATCTCCAGGACATTCAGGCCAATATTTCAGACAGTCAATATTTCAGACACTCTACTGACAATGTCATTTCTGGCCTAAAGCTTTCAGCAGGGCATCTCATTACCTTCAGGCGATACCATATCTAAAGAGAATTGCAGTCCCTGTAGTCTCAAGTTCTCCAGCATTACTTAGAGTTCTATCATTTTCATCTTGGGAGTAAGGCACAGAGAACACAGAACCTTTCACCATGTTGCACAATCACAAGTTTTTCTCTTGTTCATACCTCTCTTCCCCATTTCAGGGAGTCTAAACAGCAACATTTTGTACATATTCTAGTCCATGTTAGTGACATATGCTATTATGTTATGCTATTAATCCTAACACACCTATTTCTTGAAAAGCAACTTGGGATTAAGGATTCATATCATGATCTTAAGAGCATAATTCTTCTAATAGTAAACAGGGGAATGAAATTTGCACTGTACTCATAGATTGATGCCTAGGACAACTTTCATCAGAGAGGCTTCATTCAGCAATTGATAGAAACAGCTGCAGAGAACCACAGCCAAACAAGCAGAGTTTGGGGAAACTTGAAGAAGGAGGGAGAAAGGCTTGTAGGAGCTGGAAGGGTCAAGGACACCACAAGAAAAACTCACATATCAGCTAACCTGGGCTCACAGAGACTGAACCAACAACCAGGGAGCATGCATGTGTCTGACCTAGGCCCTCTGGATATATGTGACAATTGTATAACTTAGTATTCTTTTGGGACTCCTAACAGTGTGAACAAGGGCCATCTCCAACTCTTTTACTGGCTTTTGGAATCATACTCCTCTTAATACATGGGGAGGTGCTCAGTTTTGCTGCAATTTGATATGCCATTTTTTGTTGATACTCATGGGACACCTGTCCTTTCCTAAAGAGGAAAGAAGGAGTGGATTGGGTGGTGGGAACAGAGGGGAATTGAGGGAGAAACTAGGAGGAGGAGAGTTTACAGTAGAGTAGCCAAGATGTAAAATAAATAATAAATAAGTAAATAAAATGATTAAAAAGGACCCCCCCCCAAAAAAAACGATAAATGTAAATCTAGGGTTTGTCTGAGTAATTTCAATAATATGTCTTTCTATGCATATATAAACATGTTGAAAATGGGAAGGGGGAAGAAGTAAGACACAGACAGAACACAAGAGAGAGATGCCACTTGAAAATTCCCGGAAATCACAAAGAAACTCACATTTCAAGATACATCATTTGTTTATCTTACACCTTGTGTCTAGAGACCTTCATGCGCCTTAATTTTCCTAATAATTCACATTCACATATGTGCCTCATTCAATTATTAACAACCTCATTTTCCTCTTTTAAATGCCTGCTTTAACAATAAATTCTTTGCTTTTCTACCAAAGCAAGCATGCTGTTAGACATCCCACAAACACAGATAGAAGAAAGGCATTTTCTATATTAAGTTTCTGGATAAAGGTGAAATTTGTGTAGAGTTCATTTTAAAGAGACTATTCTATTGGCTTGAAAGTGAATCTTATCATTAGAAAAAAAGCACATGCGCAAGGTTATGTACCTAGGCTCTTTAATATTCTATCAGGCATCAATTAAGAGTTTGCTGAGCACACTATAAATCCTGGTCAGCACTTTGAAAGGCAATTTGGAAACTTTGTAAAGTACGGGATAAAGTCCTTAGTAAAAAATGAAGTCTAAAGCCACACCCTGTGCTGGCACATCTCTCTATTAGTGTCTCACAGAGAATCTATAGAGATCCACATAAAACCAAACAGGCTAATAGATCAAGGCAATCTTATTCCTTGGGCTGTAGAGCTGAAGAAATAATAAAATCAAGTTACAGATTATTCCTCATTATTAGGCCATCACTCCAAGGATCATAAAATATATAGATTAGTAGGAAATTTCAGCTATTTTCAACTTCCACTGAACTAAGATCATGGTCCTCTTTTATGCTTTATTTGTGCCTTGAAGACACAGAATGATCTAGAAATGATAATGAATTCAAATAAAGCTTATTTGAGATTCTTAAAGAAGACCACAGTGTTGCTGTGTTCTCCCCACCACTACTGTCCTGTTCGCAAATAGATACTATTTTTTAGTGAGTAGAAATAAGATAAAGCCAATTAAACTGTTGGAAAATGAGAAGTCAAGCTACATTTTAGAAACATGAATATAAAGATGTAAAGATATTCATTTTAGTTCCCCTCTTTGGACCCTCAAAGCCAGAATGCAACATTTAGCTTTTCCACTGTTCTTGGACATACTGAATGCCATTATATTGGAAAATTAATTCTCTAAATTTCTGTAATGCCTAAGCCTTTATATATGTGTCAAACAGCCAGAACTAAAATGTCTAGTTGTTGAATTGAACTGCCAGTAGTAAAAAAGCAGATACCAGGAGGAGCAGGCATAATTACAAAGCCAGTTAAATTAGAAGTTCTGATTTGATCAGTTCATATACCGCTCGGTTATCCTCTTGTGTGAAGCACGGTAGTCAATGGAATTTATGTGAAGAAATAGGCAAATCTTGTAGAAAGGAGCTTCAATGTCAAAATATCTCAATAAACATATAGTGACTGAAACTTGGAGGGTTGAGTGAAGAACTCAACTTCTTTATAACTTACAGAGATATGCAATTGGAAAAGGAATGGTCTTTATGTTAAAGCACATGGAAATAACTTGTGAATCACTGCAAGTCATGAGAACATTGGAAAAGATCGATGCCTTTCAATGTATCAATGCTTACCTCAAATATGCAGCTCTCCAAGTACTTTAAATGCCCACACAAGTAGCTTCTTAAAATACAACTTTTCTACTCAGTTAAACTATTATTCTTTGTTAAATAATAATGCAGTATCAACTAGGTGGCTAAATGTTCATAGTCATCTAGTGCTTAAATATATCTTTTACTTGCTGGATTAGATAGCATTTAATTTGAATTTTATTGTTCTATATAAATTTTAAATTAGAGTCTACATTAATTGAAGAAGTTATCTATCCAAAGTATTGATTATATTAATTCCCAAAGAAGTAAAATGCAATTTAAAACAGTTGGATTAAATTACATAAGGAAAACAGAGCTTTATAATCTATAAGCTGTGTCAACTCTTTACCAAGTGGGTCATTTTCTCCTCAGCTAATTATTTTATATTCACTCATACAAAGAACAAAATTTGTATGTTATATTATATATTCAATATATATCATATTTTAAAATGTTTTAAATTCTAAGCATCCAAGAATTTGATATTTTCATCTCAGTACAGTGTTAATGTTCTGACAGTAACTATGAAAGTGAATGCAATTGTGATGTAAGGCTTACAGTATAAATATTATGTATGTATTCCAAATGCTATACATTGTATTTTTTCTCTATTATACTTTCATAATTAATACAAAACATAAAGTGGCATGGAGACTGTACCTTGGAATCTAGTCTCAGTCATGATTGAAGCTAAACTAATTTCAACTGGACATGAACAAATATCTGGACATTTTTCCAGCCATAAAGAAGAAGTTATAAAGTACTGAGTACATGAGATCACAAAACCTATCTAACCTTAGTAAAGAGCTGTCTATGCTTCAAGGATTCAACAGTATGATGAGTGTGAGAGATAACAGAGGCAGTGATGACTAAGGAAAGCCACACCTTTATCCCAGATACCACAGTCTCAACACAGATTGCAAAATTATAGGAACTTGCTCTTATAGAAGAGGAAATATCTATATATATTACAATGTTGTACAGACACTGAGAATCCAAGTCTTTCAATCATGTCCTAGTTGAAGAAATGAGTGAATCTTTCAAAAGGATGAGAAACAAGTTCTTCAATGAAAGAGAAACCCAAACAATGAGGACTACATTTGGGATTTGTGTGAAATTAGAGTGGTTTTTTTCTCTCTTGGACAATTTCTGCAATAAATCCCACATATAGATCACAGAATTCGTATGTTTCTAGTCTTATTATCCTAAAAGTTAAAGTAGTTAGTGGATCTTGGTCACTTCTTCCTGTCCTTATATTGGTAGTACATATTTCAAGATCTGATTCTCACAGCATACAGACTTTTATAACTTGTATAATAACTTTATAATTGATGAAGAATGGCACTTCATCAATTGATACAAAGCATCTACATGCTCATTTATCAGCAATAAGGCATAATTATGCAAAGTTTCAACATGTTCACATATATGTATCTCTGGTGTTCCTAAGTATTTACAATACAACCTATTCAGTCCATCTAAGGTTGCTTGTACGTTTATGTTTACAGGAATGAGCTGATTTATTTCTTCTAGGATCATGCACATACTATGCAGTCATAAAATATATACTCAGCCCCCTTTCGACTCTTTGCTTTGAGGAAGGTCTCCAGTGAGTTCCCTTATTTGTCTTGAACTTTGCAGCACAGGAAAGTCTTGACCTCAAGTTTTTCTTCCTCTAGTTCCTCAGTAGCTGAGATCATATACCTGTATCACAGGTCCAGGTTAGAAGTTAGCTTCTAAATATGTAGTAATTTCTCAACAATGAAAATTAGAACAATTCATTCATTCCACACATTTTAGCAATGCTAATAATCAAGTACTCAGTTAGATAGCCAGCATTGAACAATATGTCGGTGAAACAATATCACCAAAGAGAGATGAACAAGGAAGTCATGGGGGAGAAATTAAGATTTTTCCAGGAAATAAAAGAGCTAGAAAGCAATCAGCTGTTTGGGGTAAATTTGTTAAGAAGGAATCCTATAATCATGACTGGGTGTCTGCTTAAAGGTGCTAAAAGACTGTAAAGGACACCACGGATTGTGTTACAAGGTCAATGTGAGCCATTCCAAGTTGGAAATGACTCAAAAATACAATTTAAATGATCTCAGATAATTTTATGAGTTCATGAAAATGAATAAAAGGCTAGTGGATCTATAACTAGGAAAATATTCAGTTTAGAGTTGTTAGCTAGTGTCTTGAAAACGGATATGATCTATTATTCAGAGTTTAAGAAGACCAGAAAGCATAAATATAGTCATGAGTAATAATATCTAAAAGATTAAAGAAAAAAGGTGAGGAGATAAAGATGAGAAGTAACAAAAAGTACGAAGAAAGCCGAGTGTTACACGGAAAGGCAAAGGACATTTCAGCTAGAACAGCAATTTCATTACTGTAGTTTCCTAGATCCCCCAAGGCAGAAGCTTTACCAGAGTGAGAAATTCAGTAGTTCTTTTTTTTGGAGGGGGGGGGCCTTCTGCAATTCACTGGGTATGATGTGGTGGCCACAGGTACAGAACAGAATGGAAAAGCCTAAAGGTGGAAAGAGGGACCATCAGCTACTTCTCCACAACAAAAGGGAAACATCATACAAATGTCATTTGTTTCGGTGAACACACACAGAATATTGTTCTGGTTTAGACCCACTTTGAATCGTACAAATGCAGAGAATGGTTCACCATGAGGACAATTTGAAACACAAAAGAGATCAACTGGATGGGAGATGAATTTAAAGATGAATGCTGACAGAAGTGAGGGCCGGAAGTCACCACGGTGATGTAAACCATGAGAGGAAACACTAGTTTAGTGATGAGAGATTTGAGATTGTGGGAGATTATGATGTAACATTGTAAATAATTGTCCCACCCACTGGTTTAATAAAAAGTACTGATTGGCCAAAGGCAGGCAGAAAGTGTGGATGGGGCTACCAGACTAAAAAAAACTCTGAGAACAGGAAGCACAGAGCAGAATGCCAGAGAGAAGCCGGAAGAAACAGAGGACAACTATGCTGCTTTGAGAAAAGGTACCGAGCCCCATGACTGAACAGGTTAAGAACCATGGGTTAGATTAAGGTTAAAGAGTTAGAAAATTCTATGCCTGGGCCTTAGGTGGATCAGCCTAAAACTACTGTAAGCATCTGTGTGTCTCTGCGGGTCTGTGGGTCCTAAACCTTGAGTCTAGGCCTGAAAGTCTGGGCCAGAAACCTCCTACTACATGAGATCAATGAGATGCCCATTTAAAGCAAAAAAAAACAAGAAGTGGAAATAGTTGAATAAACAATCCAGAAATTCAGAAAGTTGTTGGAAATCGTTCATTTGTCTACTTGGCACAAACTAGAGTTAGAGTCTTCACGGAAGAGGACACCTCATTTGACAAAATGTCCCTACCAGATGGGCCTATAGGTGTGTGGGGGGGACATTTTCTAGATGACTTATGGATGTGACAGGGCACAGTCCACTGTGAGCTATGCAGCCCCTGGGCAGGTGGTCCTGGGTGTTTAAGACAGACTGCTGACCATCCTTAGGAAAGCAAACCAGTAATGAGCATTCTTTGCTTTGGCTCTTGCCTCTGCATTCTTGTCTGGCTTGGACTTCTACTTTTGTTTTTCTCAGTGGTGGATGGTATCAACAAAATTAAAAAATTCCTTCTCCGAGTTTCTTCACTCATGTTGTCAAGCAATAGAAAATATAGTGAAGACAGACATTAGTAAGAAAAAGGACTATTGCTGTGACAGCTTATCATGTTGTTATGGGAGGATTATGAAGGATTTTGGAACTTTGAGCTGGAAAAGTCATTGAAAGTTCAGAGCTTAATGAGCAGTGTGGGAACTTGGAAGATAATTCTGAGATCGTGCAGATGATGGAAGCCTGGTTTGTGAAGTTTCAGAGGGAAATCTGAGAGTCCCTAAAAGACCATTCATGTGATATATTTGAATTAAGAATCAAATGGTGTCTGGTCAGCTGGAGCTAAAGAAACATCTATAATTTAGAAAACACCAGTACCACTAAAATTAAAACTATTCTTTACTTGAACAATTGATTCTGGTAATCTGGGGCTGAGAAATTAGTGGGGATTAAGAATAGACCACTGTCCTTGAGATAAAATCTCTATTTCCTCTGGATTTCTAAACACCAACTGTGGTCCAGTGGTACCCAGGGCTGAATCTCATGCTGGCAGCCAACGATACTGTGTCTGAGTTTCATGCATGATAAAGGTTTTCAGAGCTTGTAAAGGCCATGAAAAGTGAGGCTTCATAATGTAAGAGACCTGCAGAGGCTATTAGTGAAGGTGAAACAATTGTTTCAGTGGAGACCCCAGGACTGGAGTTTTCATGGAGAAAAGTTAAGGCTTCGCACTATATAGCAGGGTCAGTTGTCTCTGAAGACAGTGCCAGAAAGGCTACTGGTGAAAGCTACATATTGAAAATGCAAGCACTTGGAGATGAAGCTGGCCCAAGCACACAAAGCAAACTGCCTGTGATGTGAACATCAGAACAGGAAAGATAGGTACCCAAGTTCTTCAGAGTCTGATAGGGAATCCTGAGCTACAGGTTTTAATCTACACTGGTGTACTTCAGTTCTGCATCGATCTGAATGCAACTGTGCCCTGGTTCTTCATTTTTGAAGTAAGAAGTACATAAATTTATTATTATTATTATTATTATTATTATTATTATTATTATTATTATTTTATGGGAGTCTACAGATGAAGTTAAGTAATTGGTGGTTTTGGAGGAACTTTAGATTTTTCAAGAGATTTGGGATATTTAAAGATAATAAAATTGTATCTAAAATACTGCTGGAATTTTGAAGTTTTACTATGTTTTATATTGTGATATTGGTATAATAAGAAATCATAAGATCAAAAAATAAAAGAAACAGAAGAAAAGAAAAATTAAAAAATACATTAGTAATGTATTGGTGTGTCAGGTTGACGTGGAGTCAATTGTCTTGTTTAACTTTCTCAATTTGACCAAGGTAGAGTCATTTAGGAAGAGGAAACCTCAATGAGAAAAATGTCACCACCAGATGATTTTTCTTCCTACTATAGGAGGTCACTCAATCTTATCAGACTAAGGGAAGTCTCTGCTACCTACATTAAAGTGGGATATTATCATCCGCTTGACAATCCATTTAAAAGCAGGCAAATTGACATTTGGTAGCACTAATTATTACATTTGGTTTCTTGGTCCTGGGCGGCCAGAGGTCTAGACCCACAGACCTTCAGCCCCAGACCCCTTAGCCGCCCACCGCTGCTCAGGCCCCCAAAAATGACTCAGATGTTTATATTAAGTCCATGCTCTTTGGCCTATGGATCAGGCACATTGCTAGCTAGCTCTTACATCTTAAATCAACCCATTTCTATTAATCTGTCTGTCACATGGCCCGTGGCTCACCTGTGTTCCTTACATGTTGCTCCTTTGAGCTTCTGGCCTGGTCTGTCTGACTCTGCCCTGCTCCTCCTACCTATTCTGGTGCCTCCTCCTACTTTTTCTGTGGTGCCTGTCATGGGCCAAAACAGCTCTTTTATTTAAAGATTGCTATTCACAGCATAAAAAAAGACATTCCCACATCAACTAATTCTATCAGTGGGTATTCCTATATTCTTGTCTTTGGAGGCAGCTATTGTCTACATAAGAAATGATGTTTTGACTATGAATTATCATGCCATTTGTACCAAACCTGTTAATCATAGACCCCAAGTGGTACCTAGGAGGCAGCTGGTTGCAGATGTCCCTTTTCAAAACTATTCTTCCTGCCTAGCATCACCAATCACATTGCTATGGGGTGGAAATGGAGGTGCCTATGGGGCAGGCACTAAAGCACTGATTGGATAAAAACAGATTCCACAAGCTAAGCAAACACTGAAGAAGCCCTATAGTTAGGGGAAGAGAAGGGAATTTCACAGGGATGAACCTGAGAATTAGCTGGATAATGGACAAATTTAAATTCCCAACTTAAGGGGACTGTAGTGGAAGCACTGTTCTCGGGAGAGCAAACCGAAGGAAATAAGAAGATGTGATGATTATTATAGACAACGATGATAACAAAAATCTAGATCCCTATGCTGTGATCAGAGCCAGCAGAATGTTTGACCAAAATCACTGGGGCTTGAGCTACCTTATTTGGCTAATGTTAATATCTATACCTAAACATATTCTAAAATAGAAAATGCCAATGAGGCAAAATTCATAACTCACAGAGGTAAAATAACCATGCAATAATCATACTCATTCACAGACTCTCCTAATGAGCAAGCATAAATGTCTCTTATTCTAGGTAAAATGGAAAGCAAAAAAAATATTTAAAAAAAACAAATAAAAATTATATGGGAATTGTTAAGGAAAATAAATAAAAATATACTGTTGTTTTCTGTGATGTATCCTTCAAGACTAACAGCAGGCTTGTCTCAGAATTCTATGCTCACACATTGAATAGATCTGTACTAGGAGCCCCTTCTGAGTTTTGCATTAGCATCTTTTCCCCATTATATTTTATTACATTATTTTCCATGATATTAATATCTTTTCCAGCATAGAAACCTACATCATGTGTTCCTCTGACAAGCATAACTATACCTACGACAGTGCAATTTCACATTACTGTTAATTATGCTAGGCATAGATTTTATTTCCTCAGCTTCTTGTATTTTTACGAATTTGGGTTTTTTCCAAGTCACATGCAGTAGTAACATTTCAGAGTTTTACAGCATTGTCTACACTATTTAAAATTTCATTTATTGTAGTAAAATCATGTGACATTTACCTTTTTCCCAAACTTATGTGTGTCCAGTGTCACTGTCAACTACAGACCATTAGCTCTCTTGAGAGCCTCATGCTAAGTGTGAACAGTAACTTCCTTAGACAGTTGTGGGCTCGTCCAGGTGACATATGCTTCCTGTACTGTTTGCCTCTGAAACAGGCATAACGATAAACTCTAGCTTCCTTTGGAGGACGGAGACACATTCCAGTTTCCATTTATTGATACTTCTCTTTTTTACTTTCAAGCATGATACATACTTCTTCATGGTTTTTATAACACAGTCTAGAAATCAGAAAGTACAGTCTGGAATTGGAAACCATATGTAGACTATATTTACATGTGGAAATGATTAAGTATGATGAAAATTAGAACTGTTTCAAACATATTTCAATTCAAAATAAAAAGTGAATTTTCTAAATTATTACTGTTCTTTGGAAGTCATTCCAGTGGTTAGTAGGTTTCTCTATTATATTGTTTCTAATAGAGAAACCACATTTACTTGTTACCATGTATGGCTCTAATAGATAATTAGATTATCTCTAAAAACATTTTTGCCTATTTAATTATGCATTTGATATCTCTCCAAAACAATTTAATTTGATGGATGTCTAGAATCACAGTCCACTATAAAATAAAAACAATACGAACATTAGCAAGACAACTTAGAACATGACTATTAAATGCCCCCGAATGTACTAGATTGTATGCAAAGCAGAGGACTAAGCAAGCCTGTAAGATGCTGTTGTATGTTAGAAAATCTAAAGTGAGAACAATAGTCTAGTTACATTGATCTATACGAACCTGGAGTGTTTCTTTTTATAAAATTTCATCTGTTTCACATTTTGTTTGTGTCATCATAAGAAGAATTAAATAGGTTTTCCTTGAAAATTAACAACAGTAGAACCATAATTTTCAAGAGCTAAAGAGAGTAGGTGGAATGAGGGATAGAGAGAAGTTGACTGAGTAGCACAAGGTTATAGTTAGAAACTTACAAGAAGTTCAGGCACAACAGGGAGATTAAACATAATGAAAATGTATTCTGTATTTGAGTAAATCTGACCCACACAGTATAAAGTTCTCAGTCTCTGTGTGTAATGTTTTCTGTCCATTTGATATTTTGAATTAATTTTTACTTATCTGATTTGGCCCACATATTTCGAGAGACTCTTGGGGTCTGAAGGATGCAGAAGAAGTTCAAAGAAAAGTTCTGTTCTTGATAAACTTCGACAACAGCTTTTCAGAGCTGGCAAGATGACTCACCAACTAAAGGTGATTGCAGTTCAAGCCTGATGACCTGGGTTCAGTTCTCAGAATCCACACAGAAGTAGAAAAAAAGAATTCACTCAACAAACTGTCCTTCTTTAATAATATCCTTGCTAGGAAAAAAGCAAAACAAAACAAAAGAGGTCTTAACTTTAAACCTTTTCATATGACAGTAAAATATTATGTTAAGCTTGGTTGAGAGGGTGAAATAAAAGAAAGAGCTCAATGATACAAGTTGAGGTAAGGTTTGAGACAAAATTGAAAAATTGAAGATCTATTTCCAGGTAGTTGAAAGGTCATACATTCGGTCTCCAGTATAAAGTCAAATACACAATGTTCATAGAATATTAATAGCACTGTAGCATAACAGAAATATTAGGAAATATTGAGGGATTTGTGAAAGTGGATAAAATAAACATTTTATTTGGTTAGTAGATTCAATATACTAGTTATGCATTGAATGGTTTCTTTTGTGTTTAAAGAAGAAAAATAATAAGTCTCTATTAATTTTTTAATTATGAGAAAACAGAGCTTTAGTTTTGTTTTATTTATTTATTTAACATACTAGTTACAGTATCCTCTCTCTCCTCTCCTCCAAGTCCATCCCTATCCCTTTCTGTTCCCCCCTCCTAATCCATTCCTCCTCCATTTTTGTTTAGAAAAGGGCAGGTCTTTCTGTATCAACAAAACATGGCATATCAAATAGCAGTAAAACTAACCACCTCTCCATGTATTAAGAGGACTATAGTAGTGGGGTTTCTGGGTCCTGGGCGGCCAGAGACCCAGACCCACAGACCTGCCGTGCCAGACCCCTTAGCCGCCCAGCCACCTGCCGCTCAGACCCCCAGAAATGACTCAGACGCTTATATTAACTTCATGCTGTTTGGCCTATGGCTCAGGCACATTGCTAGCTAGCTCTTACATCTTAAATCAACCCATTTCTATTAATCTGTCTGCCACGTGGCCTGTGGCTCACCTGTGCTCCTTACATGTTTCTTCTTGGGCCGCTTGCTTGATCTGCCTCTGACTCCGCCCTTCCTTTCCTACCTATTCTGATTCCTCCTCCTACTTCTTCTATGGTGTCTGTCATGGCACAAAACAGCTCCTTTATTTAAAGATTGAGATTCACCGCATACAGAAAGGCATTCCCACATCAGAGGACAAGGCAACCCAGTAAGAGGGGTAGGGTCCCAAAAGCCAGTAAAAGAGTTGCAGACAACCCCTGTTCCCAGTGCTAGGAGTCCCACAAGAACACCAAGTTAATCCCACACAGGCTCCCTGGTTGTTGGTTCAATCTCTGTGAGCCCTTGTGAGCCCATTTAGCTGATATGTGAGATTTCTTGTGGTGTCCTTGGCCCCTCCAGCTCCTACAATCCTCTCTCCCTGCCTTCTGCAAGTTTCCCCAAACTCTGCCTAATGTTTGGCTGTGGTTCTCTGCAGCTGTTTCCATCTGTTTTTGGATTTAGCCTCTCTGTTGACAATTGAGCTAGGCACCAATCTGATCACAGATGGCCAGTGCAGACTTAGTATTCACTATTGCTAAGAGTCTTAGTTGGGGCCATCCTTGTGGATTCCTGGGAGACTCTCTTGCATCAGGCTTTTATCTGACCCTGAAATGCCTCCCTTCCGAGTATTCTCTTTCAATACTGCCTTATACACACAGCCTTAAGCTAATCACGCATGTTCCCATCCCCACCAGCCCTCAGTCTATTCACAAAATCTCTTCTATTTCTCCTTCTCAGGGAGATCCATGTGTGTAGGGAGCCAGCCGCACCCTAAAGATGGCGCTTGTATCGGGCCTATGACTAAGCGGTTTAAGGAAGCTCCTTAGTAAACAAGTCACTGCACATGACACCTTGTAATTTTCCAGCAAGAAGCCTGGCCCCCAGACAGATACATCATATCGGGTGAGGGTGTGCTGACCAATGGGAAAGGCCCACGTCAGAGATAAACAATGTTGCCTATAAAAGCGGCTTGCCTGGGAGGCTTGAGGTCTTCCGTTCTTTGCCCTAGTGTGTGAAGCTTCAATAAACCTGCTGCAGAAGGATCCTGTTGTACTGCGTCTTGTTTGCAGGCAAAGAAGGCGCGGGACACATGTGTCTTCCATTTGGCCCTCTAGCTCTCCTTGTAACCTAGTCTCATTGGATCTGTGGACTGTACCATAGTTACCATTTATATTACAGATAATCGCCACTAAGGAGTGAGCACATAATATGCTTGCCTTTCTGGGTCTGGGCTAATTTACTCAGGATGATTTTTTTCTAGTTCTATCTATTTGCCTTCAACAACTTTAACAACTGAGTAATGCTCTATGGTGTAAATAGATACACTCTTCTTTGTCCGTTCCTCAATTAAGAACATGTGTTGTATTCTAAAAAGAGGGTAGATGTAATAAAGGCAGGATTCAGATCAGGGTGTGCGTACCTCTAAGGCCCATGTTCCACCACTATAGCACATAAAAATCAGTACCCAGATATTTAGAATATTTCTGAGTTGGTGATTTGTGTGTCACTTTTATATACATGGTTATATATCCATATGTAACCTTCTGTAACTGGCTTTGTAACTTGTCCTGTAGAATGCATACACAGTTGTGTCTGCTTGCATACTCATGCACATGGTTACAGTCACAGGTTTTTTTTATTCACATTTTTAATTGGCTAGTAACTCATATGAGACAAGTATGACGGTTGGAAATATTTATATAAATCCACTTTCCCCCAGTAGTTTGAATTTTAACAAACCTAGATCCCTGACTTACACGTAAAGGAACCTTTGTTTATACAAAGGACATATGCATTAGTGTCTATCCAAGGTCTTGGGTTATATAGGCTTTGTATACACATCTTCATTTACATATATACTTATACAAATTTTCAATAATATATTTTGATATTTTATAAGGTAGTTTTGGCTAGAGCTTAAAACAACACTTTTATTCCATAAAATTGCTTTAGTTCTAACCTGGAATTAAAATTTATAAATGGGAACACAAAGAAAACTAATGTCACAGACCCTCAGAAGCCCATTTGTGCAGAACACCCAATTTTCCACAATTATTACCATTTGCCATCTTGTATAGAACATCCTGCCACAAGTGCCAAGTACTTTTTAGAGTCACAGTCAAAGAAGAAAAGAGCATCTTTACGATTCTTGGCCTTTGGAGAATGTCTCCAGTACCAGCTCACAGCATTGATTTGCCCCAGTTGAATGTTGCTTCCAGAACAGGGTTGAATGAATCATTTTTATAGGCTGTTTCTTCTTCTGCATGTCACCTTGTATTATTAATGGTTGATTCAGTTTTGTTGGTGAGAATCGGAGTTCTTTCTAGGGTAAGGTTAAATTCGAGTGGCTGTCTTAAAATTTTCTTTATTTATGAATCATTATTATTTAGGACAGGGGCATTTCATCTGTCACCTCTTTGCATTTGAATGTATTCATATTTTGCATGAAGTTGACATTAGGTGACTAAAAGAAAAGCATTTGTGGGGCAATATTGTAAGATAAGGACGTTGGCATCAAATATGCCTGAATTTGATTTCTGATTCCAACATTTAACTTTAAGCCTGATGCTCTTGAACATATACACTTCTCTAAGTCACAAATTCTTTATTTAAAAAACATGAAATAAAATGACACATCTCATCAGAGTATCCATAGAATGAAAGAATATAATGAAAGTCCCTAGTACCATTCTTGTCACATAGTAGGGCTTTAATAAGTTCTGGGTATAATAATTAGTCAGACATTGTTAGGTCAAGCAATCAAAATCATATATGTGAAAAAAATTCAAGCTCAAAACTACAATTTAAATAAATGGTACATAATAATCACTTATTTTTATAGCTCTTTCAAATTCTGAGTCATTATATATTTTTATATTAACTGAACTTATTAAGAGGACAATTGCGAAATAATATATATTTAGATGCCTGACATATTGCTACACAAGGCATTTAAATATATCCAAGAAGGGACATCAGGACACGTGAGTATTTAGATAATTTAAGGTAAATATTTTCATTTATTGTGTAGTAGGAAACAAGATGAATGTTCTATAATTTACAAAAAAAGATACAAAATATAGAGCTTCAATGAATTTATGATGGATTTAAGAACTTCAAATAACTTTTGTAGCACTAGATAAAGCTTTATTTGTACAATTTCTAAAGGAACAATTTTGTTTGCATCTCACAGGAGCTTGAAGGTAAGAACAAACAGACACTAGCTTTAATATTTAAACTCAGAAAGCCCGTTTTCTGCACCTGACACCTACTAGTAGTCACTGAAAAAAATTAACTGATGTCCAGTCTCCTTCAGTTTAATATTTCACTGCACTATGTCGAATGAGCACACTTCTTAAGGGTTCTAACTTATTTCTATGTGGAGAATCCTATTTTATGAGACCTTTCTATTTTTAGACACTGACACTATTAAGACTTTTCTCACATTCATCGTCCTCCACGACTAAGTACATCATCACTTTAAGTAGGTGTGCCCAGCCACATCTTATAAATTTATGGAACCCAGTTGTACATATGCTTTTTTAAATACACACTTTATAATCTCACTGTGGAAATTAGAATATAATTCTGGTGGATATATGTGCTATAGAAATAAGCAACATTCCATAATTTAGGTTTTGGCTTTATTTTTTTTTTCTTGTCTAAAAATCCTGGAACAAATTTACCACTGTAAGTATTGGTTGGAACAATAAACTAATTCTACACAATTCCATTAATTGAAATAGGTAAATATATAGAAGTGTGATTAACGTTATATAGCAAAGTGATGTATTTGAAAGGCCAAAGAAATATTTTATTTATGTATTTATTATTTTCTCATTACATCCTGAGCACATTTTCCCCTCCATACACGTCTCCTAGTTTCTCCCTTCATCTCCCCTCTAAAGGAGAGAGGTAGTCTCTGACTCTCTTGTCTGCTCTTGGGACCCTTTCTTCTAACTGGGATGCCTCATCCAGCCTTGATATGAAGGTTTATGCCTAGAATTACTGTAACTCGTTACACCAAAGAAATATATTTGAAAGAAAATACAGATGATAATAATCAAATTATTAAGTCTTACCAGAATTTTCTTTTATAAATAAAAATAAAGTGTTTTGAAATATGATATACATATACACTTCAAAATTGTAATAATGATCATAAGTATCAGCACAAAATTATATAAATGAGATAGCAATATATTAACAGAAAAATCAGTCTTTTATTTAAACTACTAAAAGCGATAATTTCAATATGATCAATAAAAGTAAGTTATCTTTTACATAGACTTCAGTCTGAAAGATTATACAAAAAGAGAATATATTATCAGTAAAGCTGAAGAGATGAAATACTCCGTGGAGAAGAGGAATACACAGAAAGTAAGTTTAACTCAGAGAGACACCCTAGTACCTGTCTCTGTCAGTGCTCTATTGCTCTGAAAAGACACCGTGGCTAGCACAGCTGTGACGTTAAAAAAGCATTGAGGCTTGCTTACAGTTCCAGAGTTTAGTCCATTGTCCTGGGGAGCATGATGGCACACAGGCAGACGTGGTGATAGAGAAGTAGCAGATAGTTCCACTTCAGGAGCCAAAGGCAACTGGAGAAGAAAGAGCCATGGGTCTTTCTTAGGCTTCTGAAGCCTCAAAGCCCACCCCAGTGACACACTTCCTCCACTGAGGCCACACACACCCAGCCAGCAAAGCCTCTCCTCCTATTCCTAAGTAGTACCATTCTCTGGTGACTGAGCATTCAAATACGTGAGCCTTTGGGCTATTTTTATTCAAACCACCACAGTACCATGCAACATTTAAAATATTTTTTAAACCTTTACTATCCAAGAAAAATGTTATAATACTGAAAACAACTGCAAAATACAGAGCTTTTAATTACGGTAATATAAGCTTTATTGATGAGCTAGAATCTTTAGTAGTAGCTTCAAAGTTGTACGACCATAAGTCAGTGGTTTACATTCTAATCAATTTTTTAAATATTTTATAAAGTTTTATTTTATAAAGTCTTTTTTGATCCACGGATCCCCCTGCTCTCCCTCCCTTCCCTCTTCCCAAACCCTTCCAGTCAGTCTTCAGCCTCCCTCCCTCCCTCCCCCAAAAAACCAAGAAGCCCCAAGGTGGGTCAGCTCAGTGTGGCACATTCACTCCATGCAAGTGTGATTTCCTCATCCCAAAGTCAGTGCTGGGATGGGTTGGGTGTTCCTCTGCTGAAAATAGGCTCCAAGGTGCCAGCCCACGCACAGGAACACAGTCTGGTCCCATCCCTTAGGCTCCACATACTGCCCATGCCAATCGACAGTTGCCTACCCTTGGAGGGCCTTAGCTCCTTTTTCCAAAACCTCCCCAGTGTCTGTTCTTTATTTTTAAGAGAAACAATGAATTATTTTAATTCTAATGCATATAAAGTAAAATAAAATATAGTTTATTTTATCAATGTTGAATTTGATTTTTGATAGTTTCATTTATTAAATGCATTTTGATAGCTCTACCTCTCATTTTTTTGTCTCCCTCATACCCTGTCATCTCATCTTCCTCTTAGAAGTCCCTTAGAAGTCACATGTAACTGTATTTTGGGTTTTTATTTTTTATGTTTTCTTTTGTTTTTACCTACTACGTTTCACTGGGACCTTCTTTATGGATAAGTGTTTGCAAGGCAGTTCAGGGTCTGGTCTGCTCACCAATAAGTACATAACTCAAGACTGACTTTTCCTCCTCCAAAATCTATAATTGACTCTTGATAGGGAAAGTCTGTCCAGAACCAGTGACACCATACTTGAAGTGGTTGTATCATGCAGGATAGCATTTTGTGGTTCTTTTTGTTTTCTTTTAGCTCTTTCAGTCCTTTTTTTTTTTAAAAAAAAAAAAAAGAGGAAGAAGAAAGAAAGAAAGAAAAACACCTCTTCTACAATTCTCCGTATCTTTGGCGGTGTGGTATATATAAAGTGCTCTTTAGAACTGATCCCTCAGATTTTACACAGGCAACTTGAAAAATGATAAGTCTCCAAGTCTTTGCTTTCATTTCTGTTCAATGAAGAATGAGGTTCTCAGACTAAGGCTGAGAGCGGCTTTTGTCTGTGAATATAAATGGAATATTTAGAAGGTAGTGTGAGGTCTTGCCAACCTAGCTTACAACAATAGCAAGTTTATCTGTAGAGCCTTAGACCTCCTGAGCCATGGCTTTGTTAACGAGTTGATAATGCTAGGCATGTGTTTTGTTCCTATTGTGAGGGCATCAAATATAATTAGAGATGTTGGTTTTTCCATAATAATCATGCCACTATGATGCGTGATGTCCTTCTGTTTGTTGTGAATTATCATTGGATAATAAAGAAACTGTTTTGACTTTTGGCAAGGCATCATAGAAGCAGGATAAAAACCCAAGCATAGATAAAGGAGGCAAAGAGTGGAGTCAGAGACAAATGTGATCCAATCGCTCAAAAAGCAATATGTAAAAAAAAAAAAATTAGATAAATCACAAGCCATCTGGCAAGACACATTAATTTAAATGGGTTGAGTTAAGATGAGAGACCTAACTAGCAATAAGCCTGAGCCACAGGTAGAACAGCATGTAATTAATATAAGCTTCTGAGTCATTTTGGTGGGGCTAAGCAGCAGCAGGACTGCAGGCAGGTCAGGACCTGGGTGCTAGGCCAGGTCAGAAACTTTCTACTTTCTACTGGGCATTCTTACCTTTCAGATTAGTACTGTAGTTCTTGGGTACGTATTGGTTAAGATCTTAGATGAAAATTTACTGCAGTAGCCTTCATACCATCTTCTATATCTGTGAATGCTAGCTGAAAAATTTTCAACTCAATTCCAGCTTTTCTCTTCTTGCGTCTTCAGAAACATGATCTTAACAGCTAATGCTGGTGGTCAGCCAAGAGTAATAACATGAGCTTGTCTTATTTTGGTGGCCTCATGGGCTTTCCCGACAAGCAGCTAGCTGAGAAAATACCCACTCTTGGAATCAGGATTTTTATTTAATTACCTTGGTTTGGGATTCAAATAGTTGTTTGTTTGTTGAGCAGCAATATCTAGCCATGATACTTCCCTTCTAATAATTTTTAACTTACGTTTTTTATTTGTTTGTTTGGTAGGTTGGTTGGTTGGTTTTGTCTTGTGTTTTTTGGGGTTTCTTGGTTTGTTGTTGTTATCATTTGATTGGTTTGGGGTTTCATTTGGTTTTGTTGTTGTTGGCTTACAATGTTTTAGGTTTTCACATGGTGTTTTCATAGCCATAATTTTAGTTAGCACTCATAAATTACTCATAATCTCCCCATTCACTCACCCCATTCCTGCTTAATCCTTCTATCCCCGGTATTGCACCACTCATATCGTACTATTATCTCTCCTTGATCTTAAGGCATTCATTACACTAATTCCCTTGTGCTTTCTGATGTATATACATAGCCCAAGGTAAGATTAAGATTCAAACTTAGGATCCATGTGAGTGAAATACAGGTGATGTTTTATTTCTGGAATTGAGTTATTTTTACTCAGAATAACTTTATACATTTACATGAAAATTTCAACATTTTATTTTTCTTGATACCTGAATAAATTTCATTGTGTAGATATTAGACACATTTTGCTATATTTTGCTATTCTATTATTAGCTAAACAACTTTCTACCACTGTGACATACTTCAATTTCTTAAATTTCTAAGGTCTCTAACAGTACTCTCCACCCTGTTGCACTTAATTATTTTAAATATGAAGCTTATTGAGAACTAGAAGGGATACTTTATATTCCTATAAAATATGAATATATTAATAATACTGTAACAATAGATTAGCCTTCATCTTGTTTCCTTCATTTTCCTAGCCATGATGATAAATAGAAGTATGTAAATGTTTATCTATCTATCTATCTCTCTCCTCTCTCTCTCATTAAGGACTTTTGAAAGTTGTCCTTAATGTCCACATGTGTTGTGATGTGCATGTTGGTGCACATGCACATACATACATACACACACACACACACACACACACACACACAAACTTTAAAAGGGAAGGTGTTTTGTCTGTTCACTAATAAAATGTAGTCATTACCAATATTGTGGCTTTGGGAAATATGGCAACATAGATAATCACTCAGAAAACATCTTAACTGAATAGATTCCTTTGGCACAGTACTGTATTTTTAATTCATCATTGGCGTACTTCAACCGGTGTATCAAACTGGTGTGCATATTACAAACATCAAGATCACTCATTATATATTGTATTATCGTATAATATATTATTATAGCCTGAATATCTTGCCCAAAAAATTTATATGTTTATACATACATGTAATTTAATGTGGTATCCTTTAACATGTATAATAAGGAAAAATCTGCCTTGAGAATTAGATGTAGAAGTCATGAAACTTTCTGGACTATAAGGTAAGCAAGAGCAAGATAGATTCTCATCAGTTAACCATGAAGGAACATGAAATTTCTTTCATGTGCATCTCAACAAAGGACTTTCATTCTAAGACTCACTGGATTTTAACACCTATTATATCAGCTTATTTTTCTTAGCTGTTTTTCAACATATCTTTGCAGCATTTTTTAGAGCTTTGTTAGCAAGGCTCAGAAAGTTGTGTGTAGATTTACATGCTATGTTGATGTTGTTTACTGGCAATTTTTAATAACTACAGAGTTTTATTCATCTGTACATAAATAATTTAATGACTTTGTATTGAGTTTCAGAACAACAGAACACTTGTTGAAATAAACTATTTTAATAAAACAGAAAATTAAAGAAAATGAAATTATGTATCACCTGAAGGGTACAATTAAAATTTCTAAGTGTAAAATAAAAGTTGACTCATAGAAGCAAAATATGACTGTGGCTATAAATTCTCTGTCATTAAGATACAGGCCAATTAGGTAGTAAGTAACTTAAAAATTTTTTTTGCAATACTCTCATTTAAAGTTATTTCCAAACACAAGTATATCACATAAAAAATGGCAAATATATTTGAAGTAACAAAAAGATTATGCTAATAACTAAAGTAAGATGAAGTCACCCCCAACACACATTTAAGCAAGCACTCCATCTACATGCAAGCTCAGGTTCTGAAACTGCATGAACTTGAGAGTTAATCCACCTTAAATATTGTGCCTTCGAACTTGAGTTAGTTTCATCTTAAATATCGTGCCTTAGACATTTTACATTGCATCCTAGTGGTTTATATAACTGATTTATTACTTATGCTTCTTATAAACCTCTCTGCAAGGGAAATACCTTTCATTTCGAGGCTGTTTCAGATTGCTACCTATATGTGCCATAAATGTCCATTCTGTTTCACCAGGATATTTTCTTTGTTTTGAATTCCTGACAAACATACTTTACAAAAACAATTTATGGAAGGCAAATCTGTTTCCTATCTTTCAATCCTAATCTGTTGAATATGACTAATACCTTCAAATACTTTTGCTCTTGAACCATAGCCTGTCTTTACTAAAACCAGTTTATTTGTCCATCTCTTTATTTTGACTGCACAAGCCAGAGATTAAAAATCGAACTTTATGTCTCCAAAATTTGGATGGGAAATGCCCTCCAGTGGCACATCTGTTAAAACTCTGATCATTAGGTGAAAACACTATTGTGGAGTGGTGGAAACTTTAACAAGCAGAACCTTTGTAGAAAGGATCATGTCATTGTTAGGATGCCTATAAAGAGGAAGGTGACAAGCCAGCTTCTCCTCTCTCCTATTCGCTAGGCGAACAGCTTTGCTCTGCTACACACTATCCATAATGTGCTGCCTCTATACAATTGAAATGGTCCATGGAACTTACAGATAAAAGGCTAGAACCTTCAAAACTGTGACCAAGCATGAATAAGTCAATTATTAGTTATTCTTATAGTAATATAAAAACTAATGAATACTGAGAAGAGATGCAGGAATTTTATACTTGAAATTGGTTTGCGGTGACTTCGAAAAAAAAAAAACAAAACACAGTAATATGAGGAATTTTAGGATTATTCTAGGAAAGGTGAAATGGCAGATCCATTAGACACTCAGAAGACCAAAATTAACATAGGTAGTAGGAAAGTGAAGGCTGGAATTTCATGTAGTATGTAGAATTGTAATAGAAATTAGACTTAAGTAATTTTGTCACACTGTGACAAAAAACAAAAGGGGACAATCCAGGTTCCCATTCCTAATAGTCAGTACCACAGTCTCAGGTATTCGTTACAGTAACCCCTCACCCCTGCAATGTGTATGTATTGGTATCTAGGGATGTTGTGACATTGTATGATAGTTTGAGTGGCTTAAACAGGAGAATTTATCTTACCAGATTGACTAAAGCTATAAACCACACTATGTTTTAGAGATTAGATTTCTCTCACATTTTTTCTCCTTTTAGACTACAGATGGCCATCCTCCTACCAAGCCTTCATGTGGTCTTTTCTGTCTATGTGCATCTTTGACATCTCTTCTTATTCTTCTTAAAAGAACACCAATCGTAATGATAAGCTCATTTAATTGAGATTACCTCTTTATATGCCTTGTTTCTGAGTAAAGTTACATTCTGAGGTATGTAGTCAGAATTTTCTGGCCTGGCCTAGCCTTGAGATCCAGGTCACCTGCATCTGCTTAGTCCAACAATCACACAAAGGCTTATATTAATTACAAGCTGTTAGGCTTATGGCTTCGGCTCACTATGAGTCAGTTCTTACAACTTAACCCATTTCTACTAGTCCATGTTTTGCCACATGGCTGGTGGCTTACTTGTGTCCTATTACATCTTTCTTTCTCAGCTACAACTTGCAGTGTCTCTCCTGACTCTGTCCTCCTTCTCCTTTATCTATGCTTGGAATTCCTGTCATATCAAAACAGTGTATTATTATTATTATTATTATTATTATTATTAATTAATAATTATTACCATTACCCAATAGTAATTCACAGTATACAGAATGACATCACACATCAGAGGCATACATACTGGAGGTTGGGAATTCAACACATTAATCCCCATGCAGCATTCAAGCTAGTCTCCAGTTCTGGCTGCATTTACCAGTTATTGTTGAAAGCCCCCCAAATGAGGTAGATGCTTATTATTAAATGTGTGCAGATGTGTGTAATAACCGCAGGAGATAACAACCTAAAGTGTAACAATCCCTCACCAACAGAGCAGACTATGTCCCCTCTAGTCTTTAACATACCAGATAAATTCAGGAATAGTTTTCAAGATTGGTGTTCTCCTTTTCTAAGGTTTAGACTAAGTTTATGCAGCTGTCTATGAATTGAACATCTTCCCTCCCCCAAACTCCTATGTTGTACCTCACAACGTAAGCACTGTGTTTTGGTAAATGAGGTACAGAGATTTGTGGCAGAGGTAGAGAGTACAGGGACAGATTCCTTAAATGGTTTCCATTTGGGTTGTCACATGCTTCAGGAATCTGTCATAGAAGACTTCAAGTAAATGATAACCCCATTTACTTCTCCCATAGATCAAACCATAACAAAATCAGTTAAGCACCCATAAGTTAGTGTGAAGCTCAGCTGACCCACAATCTGAAATGGATTTTTCCACTGCAGAATTGAATTCGGCATTATGTCTAGGAGCATATAAATGAATGCTTATTGTCATGGCCGATTAAGCTTGTTAATGGCTTGTTCTATAGTGCTATTGTTGGCAATAGCCTATTGACAAAAATAATAGTTTACACTATTGTCTCTCTTGGTTCTTCTACCATCCACTTAAAAGACAACCTGTCTTAGTACTTCTTGATTGTCATGTAGAGACACCATGCCCAAGGCAACTTACAAAAGAAGCATTTAATTGGAGGTGTGTAACATTTTCATTGGTTAGTCTATGACTATCATTCCAGGAAGCATGGCAGTAGGCAGTTAGCCATAGTGCTGGAGCAGTAACTGAACATTTACTTGGTATCTGCAAGAGTCAGTCAGAGTGAGAGTTTTTGAAACCTCAAAGCTCATCCCCACTGGCATATCTTCTCCAAGGAGGCCATATCTCCTAATTTGGACTAAATAGTACACCAATTTAGAATCAAACATTAAAATATATTAAATAAGAACCATTCTTGTTCAAGTCACCATGTATTCGTCCATTGCTTCTCAAAGCAAACTAAGACCCTAGACTCCAGTCTCAGAAAAGGATGCTACTTAATAGGGACTTATTCATAGCTTACTATGGAATTTTAGTATTTTGTAGATCTTGGAAGAAATGGAAGGAAAATAGCAATAACAACCAGATTTTACCTCCACTCTAGGTAAAATATCTTCCACATCCCCTCAAAAAAAAAAAAAAAATACTGGCAGGAGTTCACCACAGGGACAATACTAATACAATAGCCACAGCTTGAGTCCTTACCATCCTATTCCAGCACTCTTCTTTGGAAGCTGCTCTCATTATTTTCTGACTGCACATCAGGGAAATGTTCTTTTTTAAAAGATTTCTTTAATTTTTAATTGTGTCTTGTGTGTATTTGTGCATGTTTGTGTCTGTGTCGGAGTTGGGTGCATACGGGTACAGTGCTAAAAATGACTAGAGACTAGAGGTACGTGAAAAGTGTGAGCTTCCAGGTATGATTTCTAGGACAAGCCAGTTTTTCTTCCAGAACTGGATGCTTTGACCTACCAAGCTACTTGTCTAGTCTCAGCAAAACATTCTTATAAAATAATTTTTCATCAATAAATTCTCCTTTATTTTTTGTTTTTTATTTAACTAAGAAGATAGGCTTCCATTCAATATATACTAACCATATTTTCCCTTCTCAGAACTTCACCAAGATTCTCTTCTATGGAAATTTATGCTATTTATTTTTTTATATATAAAAAGAAGAAAACAAAATAATAGCAAGCAAACAAGGGAAAAAAGAATATATTACAACAACCACCTCAGAAACACACAGAAAAGAATCCAAACAAACAAATAAGAAACCAATAAGATTTTTTTTAAAAAAAAATAAAGCACAAAAACCACTATGAGATAAAATCTCCCAAAATACCATCAGATCATTGTGTGTTGATCAGCTAATTCTGACCATGAGATTTATCTTGAAATGTGGTAAATACACCCAGTGAAGAAAAGGAATCCCAAGCTGTTGTCAGTTGCAGCCAGCTTCTCGGTTGAGGCTGAGAGCAAGTGTCCATTTCCCCTTCTCAGTACTTTGATCACCTTTCCCAGTACCTTAGCTGCTTTCTGTTGCTATGGCAAGTGTCGGGGGAAGGAGTGTGATGGCCAAAACTCACTGTGCAAAATTACAAAACTAACTAAAGGTGATTTTAAAAATACCTTCAGATAAGTAGCTTAAAGAAGCAAGGTATTGATTTAAACTCACACTTCAAGGTAAACAGCAGAGGAAATCAGCCAGCAGGATCGAGAAGCAGCTGTCCACATAGTGTTCATGATCAGGAAGCGGATATCAGTTTACAGTCTCCTTTTTATGCAGTCTGTACAGACCCCCAACCCAGGAAATGGTACCATACAAAATTAGCATATTGTCCCTCTTCTGCCTTAATTAATCTGAAACAGTCACTCAGAGGCATATCCAGAGGCCAACTTCCAGTTGATTCTATATTTCATCAAGTTGAAAATTGAGACTAGTCTCCTACCAGGAATTCACTGAATAGATTATCCTAATAATCTCAGTTCTGTGGTTTCTTTAAGGGTCAAACTTAGGTATGTTTGACATACATTTTGATGTAAAACTTAACTTCAAGGAAACATTTATAGGAACAGTGATCTATTGGTCTAAAATAGATAGATAGATCTAAAATTGATCTATCTATTTCTATTAAATATAGAAAACTAAATCAGTATTCATGCTGTAGATTCACATTAATGAGAAAGATCTACAAAAAAATTCTTTGTAGTGTTGATAATTTTGTTGCTAAGGAAAAAAATATTAGAATTTAGAGAGTTATAGACTCACTTATTCAAAGAGAAAACTTAGCAATAATTAAAAGCAAAATACATACTTGCCTGATGACATGCTCTCTGGATAGTGACATAAAAATGTCAATAAAGGTTGAATCTCTATGAATTTCAAGGCTTATATATCTATTTTTCTTTCTCCTAAGATATGGCTTGAGGGGCTCAGGATATGTCCCAATTATTAGTTTAGTATTCAGAAAATGTTTTTCATTTCTTTTTGTAGTGAGGTCTTTATTTTAAGCCAAAGATAGTCAACAACAATAATAATTTGTATCAAACGTTACTTTAAGATATTAAACTCAATGAATAAGCAATTTTGATCATTATCCATAGTGCCAGATAGTTCTCAGAACCAAAGATATCAGAACAGACACATTTACAAATAGCTCTGCCATCATGATTCAGCTTATATTCTAGAAAGTACAGACAATGAAAAAACAAAACAAAAAAAAATCTCAGTAAATTAGTGAGGGTATATAGCACATTTATGAGGGGAAAATACAAAGGGTGTAGTATGAGGTTTCTGGCCCGGACTTTCACGCCTAACCTCAAGGTTTAGGACCCAGACTCGCAGACCCACAGACCCTCAGACCTGCAGACCCACAGACCCACAGAGACACACAGATGTTTACAATAGTTTAGGGCTGATCAGCCTAAGGTCCAGGCATATCACTTGCTAGCTTTCTACCCTTCATCTAACCCATGACTCTTCCTGTTCAGCCATGAGCTCTTCCTGTTCAGCCATGAGGCTCTTCCTGTTCAGCCATGAGGCTCGGTACCTTTCCTTAGAGCAGCATAGTTGTCCTCTGCTTCTTCCGGCTTCTCTCTGGCATTCTGCTCTGTGCTTCCTGTTCTCAGAGTTTTTAATCTGGTAGCTCCACCCATACTTCCTGCCTGCCTTTGGCCAATCAGCGCTTCTTATTAAACCAGTGGGTGGGACAATTATTTACAATGAAGCGATACAGTACCCCTACAAAAGGGAGACCGTTAACAAACAAACAAACAAAAAAAAAAGAGTAATGAAGGAAGGTATGGGTTATCATTTCATCTTTTGATTTTTGGTTTTGAAACACAATCAAGATCCTCCAGACTTAGCACTCTGAGTGCCACAAGTACAAGTAGGTGAAATTGCACCTGATTTGAGATGTGGAATCACAGACGAGTCTGAACAGAGCATTAACATCTTAGAGAATGATCTCGGTCTTCTAAAGAGGGAGCATGAGATAGAAAGTGCACATGTATTACTCAGCTTTGGAAAAATCAAAGTCAGTGAAATTTATGGAAGTGTAGAGACTGAAGAGCAGCATTACTAGGTTTTTAGAAAATTCACAGTATCAGTCAAATGTCTCCCAAATTTGAGCTCCTATAACAGCAATAACAGTAAGGTGTTTATCTTATGGTAGATCAGCCTACTCATTGATCAGCCCTACTCATAAATGTTTTAAGTAGTTAGGTACCACAAATCTTTAATTTTATTCTGAAAGAAAGAGTTCAAATCTTCAGTGGCCCTTTTTTTACTTACAAACAAAGCTATAGCAGTAATTCTCACTTGCAATATACCATACCTTATTAAAAGGTATTTTAACACTCATGAATGCAAATTCAACCTTAGTGCAATTCTTGAAATTAGGATTGTCCCATGATGAGGTTGCCATTCCGGTTTCCAAGAAAGCAGGAACAAATGGGCCACTCAAGATCCTCTAGCAGCCTTTTCAGTGGGGCTGGCCACACCCCATTCAAGCTCCCAGAATGCCAGAGACACACTTCCCAGCTTTCTCAGCTAACACCTGAATTCCACTAAATCTCCCCCTTTTGTCTAACTAAGAAAGCTCTAAACTAAGACTATATACAATGGGAACTATTATAAGGTAATGTCTGGGGGAGAAAAAGGCAAAACACAAGCAGGGTCAAACTACAACTAAAAACCAACAAATATAAGGTATAATCATACATTTCTAGTATATTGGTAATCAGTGAGGGTATGAATTATTTAAAACCTGTTTATCTGCAACAGTAAATATCCAACACCTGAATGTTCCTTGCTATAAGATGATAGGATAGTACCCTTAACTACCTATTCTTTGACCCCATCAAGACCTCAGAAGGGAAATATATTACCTGAAAGTTGAACTCACAAGAGAGTAGTTTCCAAGATTTGGGAGAGGACAGCGACATTCAGCTACCTGGACAATCACCTATGGTTTTCTGCGCCATTGGATCATCCATCATTTTGGCTACAGGCCTAGGGTATCTGACAGATTTTTTCAGAAGCAGGGCATTTTTGTAGGGACTGTCTTATCCTGTCCAGGCAGGTTTTATTAGTCTCCATCCATCATCCTGTTCATCCAGATTGTACAGCTTCCATACTGTCAGAATTAGCCCATTGAAACTCCTCACTACCTAAGGTTCTAAACTTGGGATAGCTGCAAAATTCCAGCTCAGAAGCCAGCAGAGACTAAGTCCATATGGGATTCACAGACTTGTGCTGGTTTTTAGATGTCTGGATTTTGAGATAAGTTGCTTGGAAAAAAAGGGATGGCTAGGCCTGGCTGCCAGTCTCCTGCAGCAAGAACACAGCTTTTCTGTCCACAGGCCTAAAAACCTCATTGTAACAGATGGTGTTCCTGGGTGGGCCTGAATTACCACATAAAGCCTGAGAAAGCTTAAAAGGGTTCTAGAGTAGAAACAGAGCCAAAGGCAGCTTTCAAATTGTGTATCTGAAGCGGATCATTGTACAGAGATAGTGTGACATTCGGGCCACAAACAAAATGGCGCTGGACTGGCAACTGGGAGCTTAAGCTGTAACCAGGCCAGTTCCGAAGTCTCAGAAGACTCAGTAGCATGTGATTGATTTAAGGTTTCTGTTTATTTTGAACAAAATGGAAACAGAGTCAAAGATGATTTCTTAGTAGGAGTACTTCTTGGGTCTGCTCTGTTTGCTGGCAGTGAACAGAGACAGGGTCCCTTTAAGAGAACTTCCTGACTCAGCTTTATCTGCAAAATCTATGTGATTTTTAAAGAGAGTTCTAGCATTTAAAAAAAACAAAAAAACAAAAAACTTTTTCTGTCTCTGACCACACCTTTGCTTGGCTAGGGTGATTAACTCCACCCAGATTCTTCTATTTATTTCTGTACACACCTTTAATCTGCCAAGGATTCTATTTCTTTCAATTTCTGAACACACCTTTAATCTGCCAAGGTTCAAGGTTGGTAGGATGGGTGGATGGCTCCACCCAGCTCCTAGTTTAACTTCATAGAATTTATCTTTTTAACCCAGGCACTCTGGGGAATTTTAGGGTCCATATAATCACCAAGTAAAGCTTGGCCATCCGCTGCTCATTAACTCCATTTTAAGTATTTGGCAGCAGGGCCTCTTAAAAGACTCAAGCATTTTGCCTCTATGGCTGAATCAGGAAGTTTCTCTTTAAAAAGCCAAGCTTCTGCTTGCCTCCAGCAAATAGAGCTGATCCAAGAAAATGTCACCACTAGAAAGCCATCTTTGATTCTGTTCTCTTTTTGTCCTTACGAACAGAAACCTTAAATAGATCATTTACAATTTTTTGTTTACATCTAAACTCCTATGAGACTTCAGGAACCAGCCATTTTACACCGTAAGCTGCACTCCAAAAGCCCGCCATTGTAGCTCAAGTCCACATGCTTCACCAGGGTGTCTCTGTACCACGGCTCACATAGAAGACACAATTCAGAGGCTTCTTTGGTCTCAAGACCGTTTTTTAAGCTTTCTGTGGCTTTATGTGGGTATATATCATGTATATGACCCACGTTGGGCTGCCATTTGTAGTATGAGGTTTCTGAACTGGACATTCAGGCCTAACCTCTGCAGACCCTCAGACCCACAGACCTGCAGACCCTCAGACCTGCAGACCCTCAGACCCACAGACCCACAGACCCACAGACAGAGAGATACACAGATGTTTACAATTGTTTTAGGCTGATTGGCCTCAGGCCCAGGCATATCACTTGCTAGCTCTCTACCCTTTATTTAACCCATGACTCTTATCCTGTTCAGCCATGCGGCTCAGTACCTTTTCTCAGAGCAGCCTGGTTGTCCTCTGCTTCTTCCGGCTTCTCTCAGGGGTTCTGCTCTGTGCTTCTTTCTCTCAGAGTTTTCTTAGTCTGGTAGCCCCACCCACACTTCCTGTCTGCCTTGGGCCAATCAGCACTTTTTATTAAACCTGTGGGTGGGATAATTATTTACAATGAAACAACACAATCTCCCACATTATATCCTTCTGTGGTCTTTGATGTAATTGAAGATTAGATAGTTATAGGTATAGTTTTTCTTAGTTATATTACAAGTTATATTAGATATGAAACTTTAACTTCACAAGGATAAGGTAGATGATAGAGTATTTTCTTTAATTTTGCTAAATACAAATAGATTATTGTAACTGTAATTCTTGCTTGATAGCTACTTTATTATATGTAATTTTGTTCTGTTGAAATTGAAACCTTCCTTTTTGATTAGACAGAAATGGGGAGGTGATGTGGGAATGCCTGTGAATATTAATCTTTAAATAAAGGATCTGTTTTGAACCTTTGTAAGGAACATAGGTAGGCCGTGTGGCAGACAGATTAATGAAAGTGAGTTGAGTCGAGATGAAAGAGCTAGATAGCAAAGTGCCCGAGCCATAGGCCAAATAGCATGAAGCTATTAGAAGTGTCTGACTCATTTTGGGGGTCCTAAGCAGCAGCAGGTGGCTAGGCACTCTGGGACTGCAGGTGCTCATGGAGCTAGCTGGCTGGAAACCTCAATGTAACACAAAGCTATAGTCTACACTAGATATTTTCTATATTAACGATTCTTGAATATGAATGGAACCTGTAGTTTTACTGGGAAACACGTTACAGCATATAGGAGTAAGCTAATATTTAAGCCCATTTTGCTATCTAACTTTTTCTTTTATTATTGTGGAAAGGGCAAGCAGTTATGATCTGGGCTACCCCTTGGTGAAGGCTACATGGAAAGGAACTCAACATGTCCTATAAGCAACTCTTAGATGACACTGAATCTCTCAGTGTCACAAACCAAGAAGTTCTGCATCATGACCATGGGCATATGAGGTTATAAGACGATCCTTCCCCAATTGGGCCTCAGATAAAGAGCATCTCGAACATGACAGTTTAGCAGGAGACACATAAGTGATGCTCACTCTCATGGGCCGTAGAATCTGTGAAACAGCATGTGTTATTTTAAGCTACTATATCTGCAGTGGTTTCCTACACATCATTAAACAACTAGTAACTTCACCCATCCCATTTTAGATGTATTTAAAGTAAGCTATGAAGAAGTGGGATAAAGCAGTTATGGAGAAGGGGCGACTCAGATTGGCTTCAAGAGAGAAATTTCTGTAATGAATCAGAGTCACCAGCCGTGTTCCATTCCTACTCACCCCACCACACCCAGCCCCCACCTTACCCTATATAGAGCATATCACCAAGACTGAGCAATGACTAATGGTGTTTAACCATGAGAATACTTTTCATTATGGGGTTCCTCTAAAGCCCAATGCTTTCCCTAGTTGAGCTCAGAGTTCCATAAAAAGCAGTCTCTTTTCTCTATTCTTCACAGTGATAGGCTGAAGACTATAATCTCTCTCTCTCTCTCTCTCTCTCTCTCTCTCTCTCTCTCTCTCTCTCTCTCTCTCTCTCTCTCTCTCTTCTCCCTCCTTCTCTCCCCCCTCCCTCTTTTCCTTCCTCCCTCTCCTCTGAAGTAAATCTGAAATGAACACAAGGAGGTTGGATACTTTATAGTTTCCCTCCTTAGAACTTCAACCCCAGCCTAGGCAAAAAGGTTGTGTCATTCAGCAGGGATTCACGAAGGGTTAATAGAGAAACTCTCATCTCCAACTAAATTAGGATCAAGAATCCATAGTAACTGAGCATGTCACTACTCAGGGAATTTGATATTTGTTGTTCGCTTTCATTTTTTCTAAGTGTAAAAGAAAATGCAATAATCAAACATAACTTAAAAATAAGCACAGCGTTAAGGATGTGGTTGGTGCAGAAACACAAAGAAAAGAAGCCAATATGACGAATTTAAGTGTCAGAGCAGAAAAGTCTGCATTGGTCATTTTGAGAAGTTTTGTTTTGCATCCTGGTTGTGGATCCAGTCTTTCTGGAGCTGTTGTATTCGCTACAGGCTTCTGTTAAGCCATCGTAGCCCTTCTCTGGGGTTTCAGTCTGTAAATTCTCCATTTCTGCCTTTAAGGTGGAGGTCTGTTTTCCTGTGGGTCTCTTGCCCTACTTCTTCTTTCTAGCTGCTGATCCTGTATCTGTTTCCTTTGGGCTGTTGCTGTTTGGACACTTGCCTCCTCACATGTCTGTCTTTTCTCCAGCTCTTCCTCTTACTGGTGCTCCTAAAGACAAATAGCTGCTAATTTGCTTGGAAAGTTTCTACTTCAAGTTGATGTATGCAAACAAACAAGATAACATAAGAAGAATGAACATAGAACATTTAAAGAAACAGAAATCCAGCCACAGCATAAAACCTTCGGTGATGAACTGCTGCCACTTTGACACCAAAACTACAAACTGAAGCTCTTTTCTCCAGAGCTTACATGTTGTCTCATAATTAACAATGAATAGTCTTTTTTTTTTTGATAATGAGCAAAAAGACTAAGGGTGTCAATGATATCCTAAAGGAAAATGGTGAAAGGAGAGATAATATGAAGAACTGGCTTTTAAAGTGTACTTTGGAAGGATAATCTCTTCTGTCACAGTGAAGCAATGATAATTAAGTAGATAACTCTACAACATTGTCACCAGATTTCATCATGCTAATTATACTGTAGAAACTCAGTAGAACTCATATTTTCATTTTAGTGAGCTTTTTTTATTCTTCTAGTAAACATCTTCTCTACTTTGGAGCTATATAATAGCAAACAACCCAAATTTTGACTGATTTTTTTATTATTTATATATAACAAATTAATATGCACTATGAGGTGTGTTTTTATTTGAAAGCATCAAAATATCAATTAACTTAGAAATGTGAGGCTCTCTTAAATTGTTTGTAGAAGAATTTCCAACTAGTCTGGTAGATCATGTCTGAGTGCACACTTTGAATGGAACACTAATCCATTATGTGATTGTCTACCTGAAAATGTGTTATTGATCAATACCTACAATATCAGTTTTCTGTGTATGCCTATCTATAGCTATATCTGTATAGATATGTGTACTATTTATAAATAAACATATTGTGTCCATATATACACACATGTATGTGAATATATAATAGAGTATAATATGTTTATGGACTTACTTATGAACACTTGCAAGTGGTTTCTAAATTAGTTCAAACCCTTTGGCCTCCTCAGACTTTCCTTTCATCCTTTACTCAGTAGAATCAGAGTAGTGTTTAGTCTATGTTGATTTTTGTCTCAATACTTAGACAAAAATTGTCTAAGTCCATATCCCAATGGCCTGTGAATTGCTCCAGGCTAGTGTGAGTCCTCAGTATTTTTGTTTCTTTTTATGTGGGTGTTTTCTTTTCCCAAGCCTTCAGTTGTTATTTTACCTATATATTAATGCCAATGCTCAGCTGGAGATACAAGCAGTACCTTTGATGGCTGCCCACAGTTCTCTTGGGCATCCCTTCTTTATGGAAACTTGCCCTGTAGACTCTAGTTGCTACTTGTAAACTTAGTGAAGTTCATCATCCCACATACCTTCAATGCTGGAAACTCACTCAACTAAATCTGATCTCTCTTCTACAGCAGCCCTGAAACTTTCTAGGCATGAAGCTTGACCAATTTGAGGCTCACTTCTCTCAAGAATCATTCTTCTTTGTTGCCTGATAAACAGTTATGGAAATTATTGTGGGGATATAATAAAACATTCAGAGATATCAGAGGGATCTACCCACAGTCAGTCTAGGAGGATCAGAGAGTGGTGATTCACACCTTTAATCCCAGTATCCTGGCAGGCAGTGGTGGGGTCATGCCTTAACTGAGTGAAGAGAGTATTTAAGGCAGGTGTAGAAAGACAGAAGGGCAGAAGAAGCCAGGAGGAGTCAGGCTAAGGAAGCTGGAAGACAGCTGGGTGAGATCTGACTGTGGTGTGTACTTTCTCTAATATCTGACTTTCCCAGAGATCTGGTTCTGATTTCCTTTATTCATGCAACAAATTATTACTTCTATATCTGGCTTATGTGCTTTAAAGTGGAAGATAAATACTATCCCAGTTAGTTCATCCTGACTGGTGGCAGAGGCCCAATGATGAAAGATTATGCTACATAAGGTAGCACAGTGATGGTAATGATTTTAGTATTCTCAGATATAAACCTATATGGAATATATTTACAGGGATCAAAGATAATAACTAAAGATCATTGTACACTGAGGAATGTAGCAGATGTTCATTTACACAGGAACATAGAGTCCCTACTCCAACTTTAGGAGAAGGAGGAAGAAACACAGAAAAAGCATTAGCTCTACGCACAAGGCACCTCTGTTCGTGAACAAACCCTTATCTTTTTATTTCATGCTGTTTGATTATAGATTTTTCTTCTATTGATTTGAATTTCACACACTTTTTATTTTTAATTGAGTTAGATGAGAAAAACTTAATGTATATCTTGCTTGTGTCTGTTAAAATTGATGAGAAACATGTATAACTCCATCTGTGACTAAGTGTACAGCCTACTCAATGTCCATAGCAATCTGCAAAGAAGTGGTTCAGACTGCTCCCAAAAAAGTAAATCTGTCAACTATTTGGAGGGAAATGGCATATAAAACAAGAAAAATTTCCTTTCATTATTAAGTAGAACCTATGGTAACATTTTTGCATTATAGGTGATTTTGCTGAAATATCTGCTTTCCTCATAATTCTTGTAACTATCTTGCTAACAAAAAATTTCCACTTGGCCTATATTCTGGGGATAATTCTGTATATTACTAACATTAACAAAATAAAGACAGATGGTACTTTCCACTTCCTTAATATAGTAGGTTTATTAATGCAATTATTCTACTAATTGAAGTATGTCTTTATTTATTTTTAATTAAAATCATCCTAATATTTACAAAAAAGGACTAAAATAACTCCACAGATACTGTGCATAGGTATGGTGCATATACTCCAATATGGGCACTAACTGAACTAGTTATAGAACAAATAGAGATGTGTAGTGACTGCTAGGTCTTTCTAAACTTACATTTTCCTTTTATTGTCAGAGTAGCAGAATCCCCAGTCACTTCCTTCTTCCTTATATAAATATTACCCACAGTCTTAATGTCTAAAATCATGAAAAATACTTTTTTATTTATTAAAAAGCTTATTTTCAAACACTTCATTCAAACACTTCTTTTATTAAAATGCTATAATAGCAGTCATTTCGTTTGAGAACATTATATGTGATATATATATTATCTTAATAATTTCAACTCCATCATATCAAAATCATTATTTCTTTGTAGACATGAAAACAGAGCTAATGGAGAGCTCAATAAACTATTCAAACTTCTATAGAAAGGCTGTCCTGGAGAAGAAAATCATAGGAAAACTAAACTTCAAATCAATAGGGTACTTAATACATTATTGTTGTGTGACTTTTCTTGAAAATACTGGAACAATGTTTATTCACGCGAGGTAAGTGATCCACAACAGACCAAAGAAATAGTTCTACTCAAGAATAGCTTCTTAGATGAGAAGGGATGAGGGATTTATTACACATGTGTTTATTTATAGCAGCATGCATCACCAGTATGCATGACAGCATCTGTTTCCCAAAAGGACTCTTCTAGCCTAAATGGTAATTCATAAAGTCTATAGCCCTCTTCTAGGAGCTCATTTACAGGAACAATTTCTAAGCAGTTATTTCAAAGTGTCCCCTCCCCAGATATTATTATTGCTCTGGGTAGGTGGCTGAGGGGAAGGGCACTATGATTCTTATATGTTTCAGTAGTAATCGAGACTTGTAAGTTTTGTTTATTTATGGAGTCCATGAAGCCCTCTCTTCCATCCAAAAGGAGAGTATTTGATTCAGAAGAAATTGTCACACAATTATATTTCATGGGATGTAAGCAGACATCAAAGAAAATGATAAAATATATAAAGAGAATATAGATATATAAGCAAATGAATGGATAGATAGTAGATATAGTTTATTATTTTGCACTTCATAGCAACATATAACAAATGAAGCACAGTCTCTTGATGTAAAATCCTTTAAAACATTGTAATACATTTATCAAGGTCTTTTCAACAAACTATGGTATCAAATTATATGTGTATTGATTTAAGATATTATTCACATAACTCTAGAGAAAAGTTAAAGATTGAAAGCAAAGAATTTGTTGCAATGAAGTTTCTTGGTCCCGGGAAGCCAGAGGTCCAGACCCACAGACCTGCAGCCCCAGACTCCTTAGCCACCTGCCGCTGATTAGGCCCCCAAAATGACTCAGATGCTTATATTAGTTTCATGGCTTAGGCACATTGCTAGCTTATTCTTACATCTTAACTCAACCCATTTCCATTATTCTGTCTGCCACATGGCCCATGGCTCACATGTTTTCCTTATATGTTTCTTCTTTGGACTGCTGGCTCGGTTTCTGTCTCTGACTCCACCCTTCCTTTCCTACTTATAATGATCCCTATCTACTTTTTCTATGTTGCCTGTCATGGGCCTAAAAAGCTCCTTTATTTAAAGATTGATAGTCACATCATACAGAAAGACATTCCCACATCACCTCCCCATTTCTGTCTAATCAAAAAATTTTCAATTTTAACGTAGAAAAATTACGTATAACAAAATATCCATCAAGCAAGAATTATAGTTACAATAGATAGTCTATTTGAATTTAGCAAAATTTAAGAAAATACTCTATCATCTACCTTATCCTTATGAATCTAAAGTTTCATATCCAATATACCTTTCAAATGACTAAGAAAAACTATACCTATAACTATCTTATCTTCAACTACATCAAAGACCACAGAAGGATATATTTATCCAAGTAAACCAGAAGTGCAAGCAACTTCCAAAATCTAGAAATGACAAAGATGACACCTATCTGCCTGGACAGTCACCCAGAGCCAACCACCAAAGAAGAAGCATGTAAGGAACACAAGTGAGCCATGGGTTACGTGGCAGACAGATTAATGAGAATGGGTTGAGTTGAGATGTAAGAGCTAGCTAGCAATGTGCCTGAGCCATAGGCCAAACAGCATGAAGTTAATATAAGCGTCTAAATCATTTCTGGGGGGCCTGATCAGCTGCGGTGAGCTAAGGGGCCTGGGGCTGCAGGTCTGTGGGTCTGGACCTCTGGCTGCCCAGGACCAAGAAACCATACTGTAACAGTAATTATCATTTTTATAAAATATACATTAAAAAGAATAAAATCTTTAAAGGAAAGGGGAAAATAAGGGGAAAAAAAGAAAGAGCAGAAAGGCATGAATATTAGCTTACCTGAGTAGCTGAGACCATCTTAAGATGTCTACATCCACACATGCTGAGATTGTTTATAAATTTCTTATCTCATTATGCAATACTAATTAAATAATGAAAATCCCAAATTGATATGGCAAAATCATAAACAGCTAAGAAGTTAGTCACTGCTATATATTTTAAACACTCAAGACCAATTGTTAGAAAAATTGGAGAGTATCTTGCGTGAAGTAACACAGGCCCAGAAAGAGAGGCATAGGATATACTCACTCAAAAATGGGTATTAGGCACAAAGCAAAGAATATCCAAAATGCAAACCACAACCCCTGAACTGCTTGGGATCAGAAGGAACTTAAGAGAAACATTCATAGATTTTCCTAGGAAGAGAAAATAGAGAAGATCATCTTAGTAAATTGGGGTCACAATGGATAGTGACCAAGGAAAAGTGGGAAGAAATCATGGGAGAAGACGATTGAGTGAGAGAAGCAACAGAGAGGGAGAACAAAGAGATGGATGTCTTGATAGAGGGAGAAACTGTGGGGTTGGAAAGAGGCCAGGTGCTAGGGAAACCTCCAAGAACTCACTAGATGTCCCTGGCTAGGACTCCAACCAATAGCGGAGGGGGTGCCTAAACAAGACTTCCCATACTGGCATTAACATTGACTCAGAATTAAAAAGAAAATAGTCAAATTTTCAGAAGAACAGGCATTTCCTCAATGACTTCTCAGACGGATAAGCTTCTACTTGATAAATCTTTTTAATTTTTTTTTTAGATTGACGACAGTGATATCTATGTATTTATTCCTTGAATTTTAAACTACCTTTTACGATTTACAGTGTGTAGTTAATGGCCTCCAAAAATATTTATACCCCAGTCCTTGGACATTTTAAATGTTTCTCTTTGCATCTCAAAATGTAAGATTAATGGTATAAACATTGATAACCTAAAAGTTTCCAGAAGTTTATGTAATCACATAGTTCCTTGAAAGTGGAGAATCATTTAATTCCAGCTTCAGATGAAGACATAATGATAAAAAATAAATTAAAATATGAGAGAAACGTAACATTCCTGACCTTAAAGTTGCACGGGAATCTGGTGAAGAGCTGACAACTACCTTTGAAAGACTCAGAGCACAATAGGCTCTTCTCTAGAGCTTTCAGAAAATAACTACATCCCTGTAAATGTACGTTTAGCTTAGTGAGAAGGTGCATGCATAGTAATTTAAGCCCATGTAACTATAATATATTAAAGGGATTTTAATACACTATGGTTATAAAAATTTGTTTAGTACTTGTTAATGGCCATTTGATTCACCAATAAAAATATCAAAGCAAAATATTTTCACTTAAGTTAACCATGGAGTACAGTCTATTGTTCCCCAGATAGTACTAGTGCTGTGAGACCAGGAAGAGCACATTCAACATTTCTTTGCATAACAAATTAATTCCATCATTTTGCTTTGAATATGCTAGGTAGAAGTATTCATTATCTATTTGATTGAATTCATTCTTTTCCTCAACTATTATTTTCTATAATTTGTCATTCTTTCTCCATATTAGATGAATTTCATGTAGTGTGAATAAAAAACCTTTCAAGTTATTGGGAAATATAGTTAGACCTTTAGTACTGGGATTGTCATTGAACCTAACAGGGTGTGTTCAATAGGCTTTGCCAAACCTGCCTCCCTTCATGTTACATTATCACCAGAAGTAATGCAGTATCTTTTACTCCAGTCATAAGTATTAATGATTTCACTAGACTTCTCCTTTATTTAAAAAAAAAACAAGATATGTACAATAAAATAGTACAAATTATTCATAGACTATATAACTTTTTTTAGATAAGAAGATGAATATTGATGTCAGAGAACCACTATCAGATTAAACACAAGATAGTTTCAAAAAATGTTCCATTTATAGCAAAACTAATCACACACATTTAAAAACAGAAAGCTAGGCAACTCATCGAGAAAACAGTCATAGCACTTGAGAGTGTACTTACACACATTCTTAAAAGGTGTAAAAGTAGTTTTAGCATTGATATTACACATTTTAATAAAATTACATTAATAGGATATTTCAAAATGATCTTCTAGTTCTTTCAAAATGGCGAGTTAAGACTGTTGCTGCATAATATTAATCTTGAAAGGTAATTTTGGAGTTGTTTTGTCCAATCTTCAGCTACATTAAGAATCAATATTTTATGATTAAGACTATCAGTTATTTGTATGTCTGTTAATCCTTGCAAATTTCTAAAAAAAATAGAACAATGAATGATAGTTGGAGGGCAGGACATTCATTGAGCATTTGTTGCTCTTTTCCTTTTACAAGCAAAAGGAATAGAAGAAAGATGAGCAGTAACAGTTAAAGAACATTTGGGGTCTGGTGAGACAGCATAAAATTCATTATTTACTGAGTAACGTAAATTGGACGTTCTTCCGTAGCCTCCAATAAGGAAAGGCTGATACCAGAAGAAAATAAAAATAAAAGTCAATTTCATCTGCATACTGTTTTTCTGAGGTGTTACCTAACATATTTAATCAATATAAATTTTTTCCTGGGAAGTTACATAGTTTTAGGGCTGATATTTATTTTGTGGTAATAAAGTAATATTTTGTCACAATTATGTTGTTATTATGCCTTTTTTTCTAAAGAAAAATTGTTTTAAATTTAGCATTTTGGAATATTATATGCATTTTCTTGAAACTTTTTTAAAGTCATGTTAGTGAAAGTAAATTTTTATAATCAACTACTTGTATTTTATTAATTCTTTTAGCAAACAAACACTATGAATGAAGGTTTTACTTAAAATTAGCCCATACAACTTTAAACTTACAATATCAATTATAATAAATCCAAGGCATGTAACATTTTGATTCAACTTGATGCTATTTTAACACCTCACAAATTATCAAATTTGTTTGTGTTGCTGATAAATCTGCTCATTCATTTGTACAATACCAATGTAAATAACTCTGGAGGCAAAATATGGGAGAGATGGCAATCCCATGAGAACACAGTCAGAATTTTAAGTCCTATTTTCTATTCGCCAAATACCAACTACATAGAGGATCGGTATGAGGTCAAGCAACTGAGCAGGCATTTGGCAGACTCACATACAACAGTTGGATTCTGAAACCCAGTGCCTAGGAGGGGTAATGGTATAAAAACCAGTCACTGTGAACTAAGGTTCAGAGAGGAAGAGAGAAAGAGAAAAAGGAAAATAGAGGGAGGGAGGGAGGGAGGGAGGGAGGGAGGGAGGGAGGGAGGGAGGGAGGGAGGGAGGGAGGGAGGGAGGGAGGAGAGAGAGGGGTGCCAAAGCTTCTGCAAAGGCAAAAATGAGTGAACTTACTATTAAGGAATGTTTATGTTGTCTTACACTAATTTACTCTCCTTTTGCAAGTCATTCACTGTTTGTTCCTATGTCTGACCCACATATCTTATATTATCAAAAATTTAAGAATATTCTTAGCAGACCACTGGCTTCAACCAATCTCAAAGGTGGGAGTTTGTTTGGTGTGCTCAGATCAAATCTGAACTCTATATCAGCACCCCCTGCTCTGCTGTAAACCACCTACCTGGTGTGTCCTCCATGTATTTTTAAAGTGTCTTCATAGCTTTAAAGCTTCATAGCTTCCTTTATTTCTTGTTACTGTAAAACCTTGATAAACCTTTCATCATCTTGGAACACAATGTTTAGGGTAACCCGGATCTGGGCTCTTTATCCGTAATCATTCATATTTGACTACAGAGCAAACCTTTATGCTTTCTTTAAGGGGAAAGTAATTTACTTTTGTGAATACAAATTTATAGTTCAGAACCAAAAATCAATATATAGCATAAATTATGGACCACATAACATTAAAGAGAACTAAAGATGAGTGTATAAAGAAGATAAGAAAATTTTTGAAAAATGGGAATGGTCAACTACTCCTGACTGTAGCCAGTAGTTTCTGGCCTGGCCTAGACTCAAAGTTTGGAGACCCCTGCCCCCGCCACGCACACAGATGCTTTTTCTTAAATAATCATACAAAGGTTTATATTACAATTACAAATTGTTTCACCTATGGCTTAGGTTTATTGCTTACTAACTCTTATACTTTAAGTTAACCCATATTTTTTATTTATGTTTAGCCTGGTACTTTGCTCACAGCATTCTTGTCTACCTTCCTCTCAGTCTGGCAAGTGGCTGCTCTGTTCTTTCTCTTCTCAGAAGTCTCCTTGTCTGGTTGCCCCACCTATACTTCCTGTCTGCCTACCGTCTGGCCAATCAGCATTTTATTAAACCAATATTTACAGTATGCAAGAGCATTATCCCACAGCACCGGAGCATGGTGCCTACCCTGGTGAGTGGTTGATATGTCCAATGTTATCCCACTTAATACATCCAATTTCCTTATACTAGAAGCTATGGGTTAGGATAGGCATGAGCTTTTTGTGTTCACTTCCCCTTCTGCTTGCTGAGACTTTGACTAGAGGCTGTTTAGGTCTCACCCATGTTGTCACAGTCACTGTGAGTTCATATGTGATTTGGCCCTGTGCTTTGTTTTGGTGTTGGTTTTGCATTGTTTCATTGGGGGAGAGAAAGAATGTGAAATAGGGTGGATATGGAAGTCAAAAAGGACCTGGGGAAGAGAAAAATGTAAAAATTATTAGATAAAATTCTCAAAACATAAAAAATGATAAAATTAAAGATTAAACAAGGATGATTTGGAATATTAAACTTAGTTTTTAAATGTTGTTTATAGCCAAACAATCCTGAACGTACCTATTTCTGGCTTATAAGGCTAATGTATAATAACATCATTAATGGGACTTTTCAAGAAAGAGATAAAGTTCTCAATATTTATAATTAATATTTATAAAAATTTGTGACAACACAGACACTGGGGATATTCAAAGGCAATTGAATACAAAATTAAATTATAATTTAATAATATAAAATTGTTATATTCATATGCAAAATTATTATTATTATGAGGAAACAAAGTCCTAACACTACTAAAATTTAAAATTATAGTAATAAAATTCTCTTACAATGAAAATCTGCAACCCTAACCAAAAAATAGTTAGTTAAAGAAGAACAAAGAATTTATATAAACACATAGTATATAAATAAATTCTTCCCAACTTATTTATTAAATGAATATTTAAATTAAAATGAACAATAACTAAATAAGTAAGAAAGTTCTATGTTGATTGTTCAAAGGTGCAAAGATGTTAACATTAAAGAAGTTATTAGCAATAGAAAAGAAAGAATTGGGAGCATGATAGAGCAGTTGAAATGATAAAAATCTATCTCTGTCCCACAGATCAATGATAGGAAACTTCTACATATTAAGAATAACAGTTTGAAAACATACATGCAAGCAATATTGCATGCAGTAAAGAATTTATATTTAGGAATGCACATACACAAATACCAATAAATACATTTATGCAATAATTATGAAAACAAGGCCATGAATTTGAAGCAGAGTGATGAAATATGTATTGGAGGGTTTGGAGAGATAACAGGGACAGGGAAGAGAGAAATGTTCACAGCATTTTATTATCAAAACTAAAATAAAACAAAATCTGGTTATCCAGGCAGAAAATAAACACTGTACAGATGCTTATTAACATGGCTTAGAGTTCCTTCCTGATTAACCAATTTTTATGTTGAAGATATATTGAATAATATGTATCAAATATACCAATATAGTTGGTGGGTCAGTCATCTTTCTGCTACTAAAACAAACACCTAAGATTATTAAAGTTTCAGTTCTAGGTTTGCATTACATTCTTATGTATTTGTGTTTTACATTTGATTCTATTTTATGATTTGCATATTTCTTCTAAAATTTTTCATATTTGTATCTTTATTGAGAAGACAGAGAAAAATGTAATGGGGAAGGAACAATATTAAACTGATGAAAACATAAATCCTGAGGAGTTTGAAAAACACTATACAGTGTGGGGATATATTTCAAATATAATAAAAACAGTCAGAGATATCAGAGGACAGATCTGCTTCCTCCATTCTTTGTTTGTATTTTTGTTTTGTTTTGTCCAGACAGAGCTTTCTGTAACAGTCCTGGCTATCCTGAAACTTGCTTTAAAGACTGGTTTTGAATTCACAGAGATTCTCTTGCCTCTGGGACTAACAGTATGAGCCTTGGCATCTTCTGCCTGCTCTGTCTTTCTATGTCTGCCTTAAATACTTTCTTCATTCACTTAAGGCGAGGTACCACCTCTGCCTGCCTAGGAGCCTGAAACTCCTTCTGTAAACTAAAATGACTTCAAACTCTGATTTGATTGGATTAAGGACATAGGTCAACACTCTTGGATATTCCCTGCGCTAGCATTAAAGATGTGAGTTACCGGCTGTCTGATCCTTCTAGACTGACTGTGGGTAGATCTCTCTGATATCTCTGGCTGTTTTTATTATATTTGAAACATATCCCTACAATACAAGATAAATATGAGAGAATCAATAACTTTCCACTGGGCTGTAATGCAGTTGGCATTGTCTTTGGACCAACAACCAGCTCCCAAATAAAGACAGGGAGACATTATTAATTATGAATGTTCATCCCTAATTTAGGCTTGTCCTACTAGCTCTTTTAACTAATTTAACTTGTTTGTATTAATCTACATTTTGCTTTGGTACTTTTTTATTCCATATGTCCCAGCTTTCTGCTTCTTGTGTGTCTGGCTGACTGGCCCCTGGCAACACCTTAGCATCCACTTTTCTGTACTTCTCCAAGCCCAAATTCTTCCTTCTATTTGCTCTCTCGAACTGGAGGTTCCAACTATAATTCCTTCTTCACATTAACAATTTAGCTTTTAATTAGACCAATCAGGTGTCTTAGGCATGCAAGATAAAACAACACATCTTTACTTAAACAAATAGCATAGTTTTACATAGTTAAAAATTCTACAACATAAACAAATGCAATATATCTCTACATAGTTAAATGCAACATATATTTCCATAGTTTAACAAATGCAACAAATCTTTGCAGAGTTGAGCAACACTCTAAATCAGTAATAAAGAGTTTATACAATGATCAGAAGAGAAAGAAACTTATCTATTATATTCAATAAAACATTACTAGAGAAATGGCTGGTTTTATTGTAACTATGAAGAATGTCTGATAGTAGATTTGTAATTATTAATAGAGTTAAAAATATCAAACAAAATTGTATAATTACACAAATAAGAATGAAATAGTAATATTTTCAAGAATGGTAAGATTGCTCAGTGGGTAGGGATGCTGTGCACTGATGACCTGAGCTCTAAACCCAGATCCCATGGGATGGTAGGAGATAAAAAAAAAAAAAACAATTGTTCTCTTATATATGCATGTGCTCCATGGAGGATTGTGCCAGAACACACACAAAAAATTAGTGAATATATTTTAAAAAGTCCCAAAGAAAAAATATTTTAAAATAAATTATAGGTGAAGTTGTTCATCAGCAATGAAGTGTGAGAGATTATGTTGTTCCATTGTAAATAATTGTCCCACCCACTGGTTTAATAAAAAGCACTGATTTGCCAAAGGCAGGCAGGAAGTGTGGGCGGGGCTACCAGACTAAGAAAACTCTGAGAACAGGAAGCACAGAGCAGAGTGCCAGAGAGAAGCAGCAAGAAGCAGAGAACAACTATGCTGCTCTAAGAAAAGGTACCCAGCCACATGGCTGAACAGAATAAGAGACATGGGTTAGTTTAAGGGTAAAGAGTTAGCAAGTTATATGCCTGGGCCTTAGGCCAATCAGCCTAAAACTATTGAAAGCATCTGTGTGTCTCTGCGTGACTGTGGGACTGAGAATCTGTGGGTCCTAAACCTTGAGGTTAGGCCCAAAAGTCCGGAACAGAAACCTCCTACTACAATGAAGAACAGCTACAATAAATGCTAATGAAAATATTTTAAAATACAATACCAGTTTCCATACTATGTATTATTGGTGGAACTGTGGTTTCTTTAAAGGTTGTATTTTGAAAACATGGCCCTAGTAGTAGAGAATGTAAAGTTACTTAACAATAAGATTACAGCAGTTGTGATTGGTTAAAGGTAAACGAGATCATATTGGAGCATCATTCATCAATATGACTGGTGTTCTTGTAAAGAAAGGAAACATCAGAAGTTGGAGTTAGTACATCTTAGAAGAGAGAGGGCTTGCTATTGAGAAAATCACAAGTAAAGCTTGTTTACATATCTCCTTTATATATGCTACTCTCACTAGTTTGCAAGGCAAACAAACAATGGAGCAACTGATGATGACAAAATTCTTCTGAGCTAAAATGACACTAATACTTTCCTAAATGGCAACTAATTGTCCGGTAAACTTTTCCTTAAAGTTCTAAATGCCTGTTCTACAAAGTATACCAGCTGTGGTGTAAAGTACAAACTTACTTTTGACAGGAATCAGATATTGCTGTGCACTACAGAAAATTCTCTGTGACATCATACTATGAGCAGAGTGCAGAAGGCTTCGTGTGAGTTTGTGGCTATTAATCTGGCTCCATTCAGTATTTCTCACCGAATATAAAAGATACTTAGTAGTCTTCCATTTCAAAGTGCTGGAATATTTTTACTTAGTTGGGAATATTCCAACCTCAAATGTGTTCCCTGGCATTCTTGTTTAATTCATAGCTCCCTGCCTCAGCAAAATCTCCCATAAGTGCCCACCTCTCATGCCCTCCCTCTCTCATTTCTCTAACCAAATACCTTTCCAGATCATTATTTTTCATGTGTTTGCTAATATACATAGTTGATTTGTTCATCACTTCTTCCTTGGTATGAAAATAAAAACCTGTCTGCTAGACAATGTCTCTTTCAAGCATTCTTATAAAATGACTGAATAGATGAATTAAGACATGGGAGCAATGTGTTCAACACAAGGCTGGCAAGAAGACTAGAAACCTTTGGTACAATTTCCCAGTGCCAAAACACTTTTACAGCATCATCTACCAGACTTACGTTTAGCAAATTTGTATTCACACAGTGGAAGGGGAGAGAAAGATGAATTCTTTAAAAAATGAACTTCTAAAATCTGAGAGCAGTAGCCTTTTTGACAGTGCTATGGGCATATCATCACATTTGCAGGAATGGCTTACAACATTTCTGGGGAAATTTCATACAGGTTCTTCTTTACTCAATTCTTTCTTCATCATCTGTCCTAAATGAACAAATATAATATCTAGCAAATCTACTTCAACTTAAGACAATTTTTTAAATTTCCTTTTTTAAGTGACTAGAAGTAAATTGAGAAAGAGTAGAATCACAAGCATCTAATCCAAACATGCCCCACGTAACTATACTTAACACAAGGGGACAATTAATACCTGTGCATAATAGGAGGTCACTAAATATCAACTCTGCTCCTGATGGAAGTCTTGGTACTACATTATCAAGCAACATATTATTTATTGATATTCTCTTTTCAGCTCATAGTTTTGGGGGCAGACTGCTACTAAGCTCAGTAAGACATCTGCTTCTTCCTTCAGGGTTCTTTCAAGTTAATAATTACAAGTATTAAATTTAAGCTTAGTCAGAGTAAACTTCATGCCCACGTCTGGAAATTGCTGGTTATATAATCTTGTGGCTAACTTCTCTAAGACATATTTTAATTGGGGTTGATAATTATGCATAATTATGTGGCTGTTATGAAGTTTACAAACAGTAATAATGTGAACATTCATCTAAATATTTTACATATTCATCAATAAACATAAGATAATCAAAGAACAAAAATCAATTATATAGAAGATGATGTAGTTTCCCTATTAAATTTGAGGACTTCCTTCCTATAACACTAAGTGCTCAAACTAAGAGATTTTTAATTCTTTCTAAAATTCTCTACATGTTTTGTTTTTATCAGATATACTGAGTGCAATACAGCTTACTCTGTGGCAATGTGGTTCTTTATTTCTTCCAGAAGAATTAAGACTCTTGAAAAAGTATCTTCTCTGACAAGGAACGTTTCCCCAGTTCCTAGGGATTGCCACCACAGTATTTCTCATGAAACATCCTGAAATCTTCCCCCAGAAACAATGAATCAGGAACTCTTCTTTATTTTTCGCTCTCATGCTCTTTATTGGGACATCGTGGCTTACAGCACACACTATGTTCTGTGTTCTCTGATGACACTAAAATTTGGTTTGCCACAGCGATTGCCACTACATCATATGTGCTCAAGGTCCAGATACATCTCTTATATTCAGAGATCTGGAAATGGGATGTGAACGGTTTGGGGCCAAAGGCACCACCTAAGGCTGTCCTTTGATTCAAGTATTTTCATCTCCTCCCTCTCTTTCGCTTTGAAATCAGTAAGGTTATGTCTAATCAAAGAACAAATATAATGACTCAAAGGAATTAGGGGCTGATAAATTTAGAACTAACCCTTCATATGGGACTTCACACAGAGATTGTTTTTCATCTTTCTCTGCATGTCAGGCAGCTCATCTAAATGAGAAATACAAATATTTTCAAAGCCAACTCCAAATACAGCTTAGAATACTATAATGTATTTTTTTTTGGTGGGGGGGAGTCGTACCCACTCAACTTTCATTGCACATGAGGTATATAATGAGATAGAGTTTTTCTTTAAGTTTCCTTATTTCCTATTTAACATTTATTGCTTAATTTTGTGTTTGCAAAGAGGACATGAACCACAATGATCTTGCCGTGGTCAGAAGACAACTTTCAGGAATAAATTCTTTCCTTACACCACATGGCTTATGGGTATTGATCTCAGATCCTTCAGCTTGGGAAAAATGCCTTTATCCAATAATCCATTTCATCAGTCCTACATAACAGTAGTTTTACTGTTAAGTAACTGAGTTTTAATGATGCTTGATCGATTAGATGGAGTTGTATCAGTTAGGAATGTTTGCATAATCATATCATTTAAATGGCAACTGTGAAATAAGAAAGCCAAATTTAACAGCACATATTCCTTGAATGCTCTATGGAAAGTGTACGGAGGACCTGGAGGAGACAGAGAATAAACGTATTTGCTTGTCTCGAGATTTCTCCATTGAGTTGTAGATAAATAAGAGTAAAGTCTATGGGACTACAGCTTCAAGCACGTAAAGCTCAGAGCTGAAACTGGTTCCTTTAGGAAACTCCTACTCTGCAAGGTAGCGTTTTCTGGGAAAGGTGCCACATTACAATTCCTTTTTGAAAACAGCTTGAACACAGGGTAGAAGAAAGGTTAGTAGGGAAATAGTAATAAACATTAACTCCAGAGAGTCCAAATTTCTTCCAAATTTTAGTGTTTTGGCACCTATTCCCATCTTTGTCTAACTCTTGGGAACAGAGTCCTGTTTCGCCCAGGCTTCCTTCCTATTAGTGCAAAGACATAGCTGTTGTCCTGCTAGGTTCCCAACATCACTCTCTCCAGGACCTATTATTGATTTTGTTCCCTTCATACATTTTTATCTCTGCACTCTGCCCTGCTGGGTACTGCCCTTCACATGAAGTTCGAGTTTTGTCTAGAGCATGCTGTTATGCTTTGCCTTAGTTCTCTTGTATTATTAATATTTTCTTTTTCCCATTTTGCTACCTAGGTGAGAAATACAAAGCTTGTCACAACATAGATCTCAAAGAAACACTTTTATGAGGCTATTACTCATAACTTGACTCCTGGCTTTTAACAGAGGGACTTATGAAAAGATGAATGCAATTAGTAGGAATCAAATAAGCTCCAATTATGCAAATTGAAATAAAATAGAAGAATATTTCAAATGGTGTTCTGCAGGTATCACAAGAAGTACCCAATGTATTTACACATGGTCAATTCTGACTTAAAATGCCATAGGTTTGACTAGAAGAATGTGTATTTCTCTTTGTTACCCTAAAATTATTTTGTGGGTTATAGAAAACATGAGTCTCTGAAGAATGAAAGGAAGTACAATGGGAAATTAGAAGGAAATAGGTGGATAATGTCCATCAATGCCAGCAGTCCTTCACTGACTGTAGAGGGAAGTTTGATATTCAGTCTCATCAAAATCTCAGCCTAGATATGAGCCTTCATTCATCTATACACCAGAAGTTATTGTCTTTGTATAGAAAGTATTTGTATGTGTGGTGGGTTGTGTGTGCCTTCATGTGTGTGATTATGTGAGTGTGCATTCATAGTTCATCTGTATGTGTACCAGTACGCACATAACTGGACAACAGTGAGTTTCTTCATAAGGTAATCTGATGTTTTGCTGTGTGCTTCTGTGCGGACTGTGGGGATTGGATTCAATTGCAAAGTAATGAAAGTGTAAAGAATAGAGCATTACTATATTAAAGGATAAGCTTTCAAATATATTCCAAGGAACACAGTTATGGACTTAGGGGAAATCTCATTTCACTTGCTAACTTTTCTAATTCAGGTCAGGCATATAACCTGTCTCCTGAGAGGATGGAGAGAAATCAGCCAAGTAAGGCTGAGTGAAGCAAGCCCATGCTGAGCAGAAAATGATAAGCCCCTTCCTACCTTTCTGTGTTCAGCAGTGATACCAAGGCTAAACAGTGAAGTATTTCTCAAAATCAGTATATAAACAAAATGTGTGCCTCAATATCCCATTCCAGTTGGTATTTTAAGAATGTATATGTGGCTTCCATTACTATTACTGTCCAGCTTTTGTGATTTTTTTTGCCAGTCCTTTTCCATACTATAGCTCATCTATAATTTTGCTACATATAAATATCCCATATTTCTAACTCCTAAGCATTCCCGTTCTCCCTTGCCATTTCCCCCCTACCCTTCAATACACGCCACCTACATCTACAGACACATATTTAAGGATAAGAGAAGATACCTTGAGGAGAATAAGAGGTGAGCTTATGACAGAGTCTTGTGCATAGCACTGCAACTAACTCTTCATTACTAAGCAAGACTTCAAGTTAAGAAAAGAGAGATGATAAGAACAGCTTTCTGTTGGACTGCATGGAAGTTGGAAGAACCATCCATTTTGCAGAGCTTTCCCAAGAGAACTAAGCTAATGATCACATTCTAACAAAATATCACCACTTACATAAGATTAAAAAACAAATGTTTCTGGGAATTTCCCTAGCACCAGATTTCTCCCTAACACCATAATTTCTCCCTCTATCAAAGTATCTCTATGAGGATGACCCCAGCTTAGACCACTAACAATAGTGAAGAAGGTGCCTTAGCTGGCCTACACGGATAATCAGACTGGTGACTACTCCAACTGTCTGTAGAGCCTTCATCCAGTAACTGATGTAAGCAGATGCAGAGATTCACAGCCAAGCACCAGGCCAAACTCCAGGAGTCCAATGTAAGAGAGGAAAGATGGATTGTATGAACACGAAGGGTCAAGATAATGATGGGAAAATCTAGTAGGAGCTCACAAACTTTTAACCCACAGTCATGAAACCAGACTAGGCCTTCTGCATAATGGACAGTTGTATAGCTTGGTCTTTTTAAGAGGGCCCTGGCAATGGGATCAGGATCTTTCTCTGGTGCATGAGCTGGCTTTTTGGAGCCCATCCATTATTGAGGGACACCTTGCACAGCCTTGATACAGGGTTAAGGACTTGCTTCTGCCTCAGCTGAATGAATTTACCAGGCTTTGCTGACTCCCCATAGGAGAACTTACCCTTTTGGAGGATGGACTGGGAGATAATATGAATGTATTTACACATGGTGTAGGAAGGAGAGACTGGAAGGGGAACTATGGTTGGTACATAAAGTACATTTTTAAAATTCCTTTATTAAAAAAAAATCTTGAGTCCAAGCATTAAAGTCACTGGGAGTCACAATAATAGAGAGCTGGGTTTCTTTCAGGAGGGCTTCCCAGGTCTCCAAGGAACACAATCTCATTTCCACCTCTCCTGGAATACTCAGGTAGCAAATCTGGATTTGTTACATCAGAAAATCTCCTTTTTTACATGAATAATTGAAAGCTTACATTATTCATTCATTTTATTCAAGGACCATTGAGATAATGAATGCCTATTATATTTTTCTTCAATAAGCATGGTAGGTCATATTTGCAATTCTGCCCTATATGTGGCAGAAATACAAAGGCAGAAATCATTAGGTTAGTGAGGTTCTCTGTGGTCCTGAAGACTGAGTTATAGATGCCAACAAAGAGCAATGGTCCTCCACAGGTGCATCATAACCCAGCATCTGAGTAGATTGCACATCTACTACCAACTCCATCCCATAAATCAGTAAAGCAGGAATATAAAGCACAGTGCTATGCCATAATTTAAGACTTCTGAGTGCAACTGAACTCAAGACTCTACTTTCCAAAGGCTCCTTAGCAAATATCCCTCAAAGTATAAGACTTTAAAAATATATAGACATTTTAATTCTGGTATTTTATCCAATTTCTGCAAGAAAATCTAACAATAAGAAAGGAGTCAAAAACATGCCAGTAATAATAAATATGCAAATAAGCCTTCAATCATATTAACTAAACTTTTAGTATTTCTCCTTTTCTGGGGTGAGGAAGTATCAAACCTAGGGTAATGTATATTCTAGAGAAATATTTAATGTAGCACCTGTTCTGAATTTCTGCATTTTTCATTTACAGAAATGTATGTAATAATGCTGTTATGGGAGGTTTTTCACTTACAGAAATGTATGTAATAATGCTGTTATAGGAGGGTCTTATAAAACAGAGTTCTACAAAGAACACATCACATTAATTTGTTCCTCAGAAAGAGGGTGTTGTGCACATAAGTTTCTGAATGTTGTAAGTGAATTAAGATAAAATTTATTTGTAGAAATTAAAACAATACATTGTGATTTTGATGAGTCCAGAAGAGATAATACATGCACATATATGCATATATATAAGCATGTATTATTATAATCTATATGTATGTGTATATACACATACACATCTATATAGCTGAATATAGATGAATGAGCATGAGTCAGCATTTATGGAACTGTGAAGCCACCTTTTGCTAATTTATTTTACCTAAGAGGCTTAAGAAAGTTTGGTGTGCACCCTCACCCATGTGCATAACTCCCCCAAGGCACCAGAATCCATCAGAGACAAACACCCCTTCTGAAGCAAGCAGGAAGGTTAGGAAAGCCTCCGAGGTCCTGGCTGACGATCCTAGGGCTCCAACCCCAGGCATCAGTGGAACACACCTAGCCTGCCCACACCACCTCAGTTTCAGAGACCCAGCAGCACCATCACCACCATCCTGCCCCTATGCTTAACTTCTCCAACGCACCGGAGTCTATCATAGACACACACCCCGACTGCAGCAAGAGGGAAGGACAGCAGTGGAGAAGGACAAGACACATAGAAAAAGCGGGACCCTTGGCGACACAGGCTCCAACTGTACACATTTGAGGAAGAAACGCATAGAAGGCAGAGTAAGAATGCACTCAACAACATAAAGAGTAATACAGCACCTCCAGAAACTACAACAGCAAGATCTGAATATCCCAATGCAGATGCAGCAGAGAAAAGCTGTATTAACAATAGCTTTATGAAGATGATAGAAGCCCTCAAAGAGAAATAAAAATTCCTATAAGAAAATGGAAGAAAGGACAAACAAAAAATTGGAAGAAATCAATAAATTCTTTAAAACACCCTAAGAAATCCAACAAAGCCGGGGGGGGGGCAATTAAACAGGTAAAAGAAACAGTCCAAGACTTAAAAACTGAAATAGAGGCAATAAAGAAAACACAAACTTATGGAAGTCTGGGTAAAGCAGAATCTGAGTAAATGAGTAGAAACTACAGAGGCAAGCCTCACTAACAGAATTCAAGAGATGGAAAAAAGAATTTCAAGCATTGAGGATACAATAGAAGAAATAGATTCATTGGTTTAAAAAATGTAATATTCAGCAAATTTTTAACAAAAAACATCCAGGAAATCTAGGACACTGCGAAAAGACCAAACCTAAGAATAATTGGGATATTAAGATCTGCAAAGGAAAAAGGCCAACTAACATAAAGGCAGACCTATGAGAATTACACCTGACTTCTCAATGGAACTTCTGAAAGCCAGAAGGTCTTGGAAAATGCAGACATGAAGAAACTGTGAATGACTATACCCGAAAAGCTTTCAATATCCATAAACAGGGAGAACAAGACATTCCCCAGTAAAACCAGATTTAAATAAGACATATCCACAAATCCAGCCCTACAGAAAGTACTATAAAGAAAAGTCCAATCCAAGAAAGTTAGCCACATACATGAAAACACAGGAAATAGATAATCCCACACCAACAAACACCAAAGAAGAGAAACACACACACACATTACCACCACCAACAACAAAACCAAAAATAACTAGCTTTCACTGGTCATTAATATCTCCTAATATCAATAGATTCAATATGTTTATAAAAAAAGACACAGATTAATGTGTACAGAAACAGAATCAAGCCTAAGTGCTGAATATAAGAAACACACCTCAACCACATAGCAGACATAACCTCAGAGTAAAGGTTTGGGGAAAAAAATTTACTAGTCAAATGGACCTAAGAAACAAGCTGGTATAGCTATCCTGATATCTAACAAAATAGGCTTTAAACCAAAAGCAGAACAGGTAGAGAAGGACATTTCATATTTATCTCAGGAAAAATTCAACAAGATGAAGTCTCAATTCTAAACATCTATGCCCCAATTACTAGAGCACCTACACTTGTAAAAGAAACATTACTAAAACTTAAACTACACACCAAACCCCACACAATGTGGGAGACTTTAACATACCACTCTCCCCACTGGATAGGTATACCAGACAAAAAATTATCAAAGAAATAGAGAAATTAACAGATGTTATGACTTAAATATATCTAACAGACATCTGTAGAACATTTTACCCAAACACAAGAGAGTGCCTTCTTCTCAGCACCTCATAGAACCTTCTCCAAATTGAGCACATACTTGGTAACAAAGAATATCTCAACAGATTCCAAAAATAGAAGTAATCTCTCGACCTTATTGGACCACCATGGATTAAAGTTAGAATTCAACAGCAACACAAATTGCAGAAAACTTACAAACTCATGGAAACAGAACTTTCATTTAAATCATTGCTGAGTCAAGGAAGAAATAAAGAAATTAAAGACTTCCTAGAATCTGATGAAAATGAAGGCACCACATATCCAAACTTTATGGGACACCATGAAAGCAGTGCTAAGAGGAAAGTTCATAGCAATAAAGAAAGTAGTGAAATCTCACACTAGCAACTTGACAGCACAGCTGAAAGCTATAGAACAAAAATAAGCAAACTGACTCAGGAGGAGTAGATGCCAGGAAATAATCAAATTGAGAGTTGAAATCAATGAAATAGAAACAAAGTGAACCAGCAATCAATGAAACGAAAAGTTGATTCTTTGAGAAAATCAGTAAGATAGACAAACCTATATCCAAACTAGGTGAAAGGCAGAGAGAAAACATCCATATTAACAAGATCAGAAATGAAAAGGGGGACATAACAATAGACACAGAGGTAATCCAGAGAATCATTAGGTCATACTTTGAAAACTTGTACTCCAAAAAATTCCAAAACCTAAGAGAAATTAGTGGTTTTGGGGATGCTACTACAAGCCAAAATAAAATCAAGATCAAATAATCAACTTAAACAGACCTATAACCCCCAAAGAAATGGCATCATTAGTCTCCCAATCAAAAAAAGCCCAGGATCAGATGGAATCAGTGTAGAATTCAGTCAGAATTTCAAAGACTAATACCAACACTCTTAAAATTATTAGACACAATAGAAACAGAAGAAACATTGCAAAACTCTTTTATGATGCTACCATCATAACCAAACCACACAAAGATGCAACTAAGAAAGAGAATTACAGACCAATTTCCCTCTTGAACATTGCTGCAAAAATACTCAAGAAAATACTGCAAACCAAATCCTAAAAAATGTAAAAAAAATAAAAAATAAATAAAATCTACCACAATCAAGTAGGATTCATCCCAGAGATGCAGAGATGTTTCAGCTTATAAAAATCTGTCAATGTAATCTACCATATAAACAAACTAAAGCAGACAAACAAACACATGATTATCTCATTAGATGCCAAAAAGCCTTTGACAAAATCCAATACTCTTTCATGATAATAGTCCTGGAGAATTCAGAGATACAGGGAACATATCTAAAGATAGTAAAAGCCAATAGCAAACATCAAGCTAAATGGAGAGAAATTCAAAATGATTCCACTAAAATCAGAAACAAGACTGGGCTGTGTACTGTCCCCATATTTACTGAATATAGTGCTTGAAGTTCCAGCTAGAGAATAAGACAGCACAAGAAGATCAAGATAAATTGCAGAGGAAGCAGTCAAACTTTTACGGTTTGCAGATGATATGATAGTATACATAAGTGATCCCCCAAATTCTACCAGGGAACCCTCACAGCTGATAAACACCTTCAGTAATGTGGCAGAATACAAGATTAATTTTAAAAAGTTAGTAGCCTTCCTATGTACAAATGATAAACAGGCAGAGGAAAAAAAATCAGGAAAATATCATCCTTTACAATAGCATAAAATATATCTAAGTAATTCTAACCAAAGAAGTGAAAGACCTATATGACAAGAATTTTAAGTACTTGAAGAAAGAAATTGAAGACGATATCAGAAACTAAAAAAGATTTCACATGTTTTTGGATAGGTAGGATCAACATAGTAAAAATGGCAATCTTACCAAAAGTAATCTACAGATTCGATGTGATCCTCACAATACCTCACATACCTCAAAAGAAAAGTTCTCAGTTTCATATGAAAAATCAAAAAAACTCAGGATAGCTATAGCAATCCTGTACAATAAAGTCCCGGAGGCATCACCAGCCCTGACTTCAAGCTTTACTACAGAGCCCAGTTATAAAAAGTGATTGGTATTGGCATAGAAACTAAGATTTTTACCAGTGGAATCAAACTGAAGACCCTGACATTAATTCACACATCTGTGAACACCTGACTTTTGACAAAGAGGCCAAAAGTGTACAATGGGTGAAAGACAGCATCTTCAACAAACGGTGCTGACTTAGCTGTATGGTGGCATGTACAAGAAGGCAAATAGATCCATATTCATCACCTTGCACAAAACTCAAGTCAAAATGGATCAAGGGCCTCAGTATAAACCCGGCTTCACTAAACCTGATAGAACAGAAAGTGGTAAATAGCTTTGAATGCATTGTCACTGAATACAACTTCCTAAATATAACACCAGTATCACAGACACTGAGAGCAACATTTAATAAATGGGACTTTCTGAAATTAAAAAAGAAAGGACACAATCAATAAAATAAAAGTACAGCTTACAGAATGGAAATAAATCTTTATCAACCCAACTTCTGACATAGGGCTGATCTCTAACATATATAAAGAACTCTAGAAACTAGATATTCAAAACCAAAACAGCCCAAATAAAAAATGGAGTACAGATCTAAACAAAGAATTCTCAACAGAAGAATCTCAAACGGATGGAAGACATTTAAGAAAGTGTTCAACATCCTTAGCCATCAGGGAAATACAAATTAAATCTACTCTGAGATGCCATCTTACTCCTGTCAGAAACTAATAGCTGAAACACTAATGACAGCTTAGGCTGGAGAGGATGTGGGGGGAAGTGGAGAAGATGGGGGGAGCAAGAAGAGGAGAGGGAGGAAGAACAGTAGAGGGTATGTTAAATGGATTATATTAATGATTGAAAAATATTTTAAAAGTGAAATACTTTGCTTAAGATTACATTCTATTTCTTATAATAATATGACTCTCACCTGAAGATTTTTCTACGGTTGTATTTTTTAGTAGATTACGACCAAGTCAATAGTCAGGACTTTATTAAAATAATTCATCAATAATGTTGAGGTCGGTGTCCAGAATGCAAAGGTGCCCGTGTAGGTCAAAAGAGGGTAATAACTTCTCTGTAGCTAGAAATACAGGTGGTTGAGATCCACCTGACATGGTGCTGGTAGCTGAACTCAAGTCCTCTGGAAGACAACTGTTTACATATTTAACTACAGAACCAAATCTACAGTTCCACAGAGGTGTTTTAAGTGTACTTAGCCCTTGTTAGCTGTAATGGACATTAATCAGCTCTTAAAATTCACTGATCTGTGTGGATCTCTGGATGCCAGTATAAAGACAGGCTATGTTAGGAAATAAATAGTAGTCCAGAAATTATGATCAATTAGAAGTGAACCTTAAATATACCATCTGTTCTCATGAGCCACTTTTTCTACTTTTTGAAATATATAGTTTATTTTTATATGGATTGTAATTAAAACAATTCATTGTTTGCTTTTAAAACTTTATGAAGTATCAAAAATTGAATAGAAAGAAAATCACTGACTTTTGTTTTTTTTACATCTTTCTAGTCCTTCTCATTTTAGCTCACCAATAAAATTTATATTACTGTATTTAAAAGCTCTGTATTTTGCATATGGTTTATTATAATAACATTTTTCCTGGATAGTAAACTTTTTGAATTTATTTTAAAAATTGCATGCTACTGTGGTGGTTTGATAAAAATATCCCAAAGGCTCAAGTATTTGAATGCTCAGTCACCAGAGAATGGTACTACTTAGGAATAGGAGGAGTGGCTTTGTTGGGTGGGTGTGGCCTCATGGAGGAAGTGTGTCACTGGGGTGGGCTTTGAGGCTTCAGAAGCCTAAGAAAGACCCATGGCTCTTTCTTCTCCAGTTGCCTTTGGATTCTGATGTAGAGCCATCAGCTACTTCTCTGTCACCATGTCTGCCTGAAAGTAAGTTAAGTAACCCAAGAAAGGCATTTTATGTATTATAAGTAATACAGGGATTTACATTAGAAATAAAGTCTCATAGTAACATCTAATAATTCTAATTAAGCTATAAGATGGAGATGGTTAATCAAGCAAAGATTGTAGGCCACTAAGAAAAGAGCATGTGCTTTAGAGACAGACAGTATGTGTTTCCTTATATGAGTTTTATGACAATGTCTAATGTGTTTGAAATTTTAGTTTTCAGTGGATTTTACATAAATGGAGATATTAATAATACCTAAACAATAACGCCAACCTGAGAGTACCTTTGATGTCATTTCTGAAACAAACAAGAAACTCCATTAATATCACTAAGCTTCTATCACCTTTCAGATATTTGTCCTTTTTTCAACTTTACAAATGATATCCAAAGTAACAACAACAAATACACTTGCTTTCTTCATTATTTTATTATATAATATACAGGATTACAGAGCAGAAGCCCAAATATGCACTTCTAACACAAGTAACCCTGACAGTGCCCTGAAGACATTACATACACCAGTTCTGAATCCTTTTTTTACATGAATTAGTACAAATACATCTATGAAGAATGTTTACTTACCAAGTACCACAATTAAGCCTGCAGGCTAAAAGTTTAAGTGTCAATAATAATGATAATAGCCAATGACTATTAATAGCTTTCATTAATTGAACCCTTGTTTATGAACAGGGACAGTCACTTAGTACCTTCAGCTTCTAAAACCAGGGAAATATTTTTCTCCCTAAACTCACTCCACTTTCCCCAGTCTTTTGTTCATTCTACTTCAGCAATGTGATGTGACTTAGCTGACTGTTAAGCTTAGAAAAAAAATAACTTCAAATGTGGCTCATTTGCTTTTCTCCATTGCTCATGTGTTCGTCCTCAGAGAGCACACATTTTCTTCCGTCCTCTCCACTTATATCTCATGACAGAGAGAGTATGCTTCTGAGATTGTGATCCCCAAGTACTCTGTGCTAACTAGCCCACGGCTCTACTTGCAACCTGGTCTATGATCATGTTATAACTTTCACCCGTAGATTTTCTGGAGTTTTATCACCATTAACCTTTATTATTATTATTATTATTATTATTAATTTTAGTCAGTAAGAGATTGTAAAATAATGCAGACCGATAAACCAGCTCCCACTCTGCTCCAGGGTAGTAAAAAGATTGCTTCAGAGTATCAAAGAGAAAAATTCTAGGTAAAATGAAAGGGCAAACCCACATGTTCTTAAGGTAAATATTTTTATTATCTTCTCTGCTTATTTTCATACAAAACTGTATATAGTATATAAGCTGATATTGAAGGTTGTTTTATATTTCTTAAGTAAAAAATAGACATAGAACCATCCTATAAACACATGAAAAATATCAGAAGGGTTTTTTTGTTTTGTTTTGTTTTGTTTTTGTTTTGTTTTCTCTCTCAGACATGAAAAAGCCGTGTTGACCATAGCTTGGGCAAGGCTTTGCTGTCAGCCAGGTTCTTTGATGTATAGTCTCTGAAGCAGGCAGATAGGATGTAGCAGGGCAAAAGACAGTGACCTAGGAATTGCTCTAATACTTAAGACATATTCTTTTATCCTGCACAGACTGTTAGCTGGACCTTGAATTTTTATGACATAAATTTGAGATTAGTATTACATGCAGAAAGTCAATTATTAAGAGTGTGAGTTATGTTTATAAATCTTATCTATTAGGTCTTTTCTGAAAGGGAAACCTGGAACTAAAGTTGTTACCTGCCTGACCTTGCTAAACTCCTGGGAACTTATCCTTGAGCACTTTATCTCCAGGCAACTAGCCTTATTTTGAATTTACTGAGATCATAGCTAAAGGCCTGGCTGTGAAAGTATATTTTATTAATCAGAATGACATGGAATAAGACAAAGTCATCCTACTAACAAGTCATTGACAATAATGCCCAGAAAGTGTAAAACACACCACCAAGGGGCTATGGAAAGAATCCCATAGCTATTCTTTTAGGGATGTAAGGTGATGGCACACAATGTTACAGACAGAAAACAGCAAGTCATCCCGCTGGCTTTGCTTTGTGAGCCATATCATATCATGAATGTTGTTTAATGGGATGCCACAGACTCTGCCTAGTGACTTTTCCCAACATAGAGATATTAAGGAGGTAGGTAGAGCTGTAAAATGCTGGATGTTATCTGCTGTATATTCTTCAGTGGCCTGAAGCAATGGAACATTTTTTTTTGCTAGTTTCATTAAATAACAATATTAAATAAACAAGTCAGAAAGATTAAAAATATAACCAAAGAATGTAATTGGTATTTTACACCTGTACATAGGGAAAATCTTTTGGTGTGGTGTGGAAGAGCATGTCACTTGGCTCTTGGTGTTACACAGTCATGATTTTTAGATGCCAATTCTCAATCTAGACAAGTTTTATGTTCTATAGCGACTGAGCTGCATGCTTTAGTCTCCATTCATGGTACATTGACTGTGCTAGATGATACCCACTTAGGGCATTTTGTCCAAAACAAAATGTCTGTTTCACTAGAGGCAGAGATCTAAACACATCTTCTGGACTTCAGGATTCAGATGCATGACACTGCTGCATTTCCTGTGGGTGCAGCTTCAAAGTCTCCATCACAAGCAGGCGTCTCTACAGTTCTCTTTAAAACTACTGTTTTACCCATCTGCTAACCGCTACTTTAAGTTGCCGGGTTGAGAGTACACAAGCCTCTGAGCACCGGAGAGATTTTACCTTTAAATTGTTATTTCCAGATGCTCCAAGCACATCATTAGACAGAGCCAAGAAAATAACAGTAGGAGGGGAAATCATTAGAAATAGCCAGAAGACCACCAACTCTATTGCCATCTTGTGAATTTGGCACACAACAGATCAGGAGGGAGGCACTTTGTGTAATAATGGAATTCTCAGCCATGGAACTAGAATAACAGGTATGGTGTGGGACTGAAAATGCAGACTTGCAAAAGAGCATACACCTGACTTCTGACTGCCATGTCTGCACACTTCTACCCTTTGCTAGCAGGCTAAGTGAAGCTTTAAAAAAAGGTGACCAGTGTGTAAAAGGATTATCTCATCCTAAATGGGATTTCTGAGTCCCAAATTAACTTATTGCTGAATTCTCCCAGTTGAGTTGAAATTTGCACAGCATGGATTCTGAACACCTGGACAGGACTGAATGGTGCCCTGCCAAGACTGCAATGAGGAATATCAGAATGACTCCATTGGAGAGTTCATTTATTCTCTGCTCTTGGCATCATTAAATTCTACTTTTGAAACTGTTTTTTCTTAAATAACAGAATTTAGAAACGATGTTTGACTTTTAATCTTCACTTGAAAGATAATATTGTTAGATTTTTATTAATTACATAAAACTTTAAAACAGTGATACCATAGCATTATTTGTGACTTAATTTATGCAACATTTCATACTCTTCAAAGAATTTGTTTTTCACAAGAAACATACCATATAAGATGTTGTTGTTGGTACAAAATATGTCAAACAAACAGCATCGTTTTATCTAGGACTGGACTTAAAAACGTCACAAAGAATGAATTTAATGCCTTATTTCATCAATCTGTCATTTAAATATTAAGGGAACTTAACCTTTGAATGATAAAAGTATGTACTATAGTTAGATTTTTATTTCTCTCCAACTTTCATAAAAAATCAAATTTGTACTTAATATTATTATCTTGACAATCTGTATCTTATAATGCCTTGATGTAATTTATCTCAGTGTAGAATTTCTAATACAGAAAATTATGTGGCTGGACAAATATTTAGATAAGAAATTGAATAGAAAATAAATTTGTATTTTGTTTGCTGAATAGCCTTGGATTGAAGTAAAGTAATAGTTTTGAATCTGCCTTAAAATTTTGGAGGAAAAATGTACGTTGTTTACACATAAGTCAATTTATAACATAGAAATGTTTATAATATAGAAATTGTGTTCCTGAAAAGGGGAATTTTCATATCTACTCACTTTTTCCAAGCAAGGAGAGAAAAATTATCGTTTTGATAAACTTTGGTATTTACTGGAGTAAAGGTCAAGGTAATATTTCTCCATTTCTGATTTCTATGAGAGACATTTCCTAGAAATAACTCAGTTTTGCATTGCCTCATTGCCTTCCTTTCTCTTCAGAGAATAGCAGACTCATCTACCTCTGTTCAAATCCTCCATCCATCACCTTGTAGTTATGTGGCACAGGGAGCTTTCTCAAGCACTATATATTTTCTTTCTCACTTCCTTCATGTGGACATTGATCATTTCTACCTTATTGATCTGTGAAGATTATATCATATATGGCACATAAAGTGTTTAAAGTAATACCTGTACATACAAAGTGATATGTAATTATTAGCCATTATTTTTGTGTTTTTCTTCAATTTTATTTCAGTGACAGTTATTAACAAGTATGAAGAGAAATCTGATTGTTGAAGACAATGGGAAAAAGAGAATGATATTTTTTCTCATTGTTTATGTGCACCACTTTTCCTGAAGCTACTTTCCTGCTACCACATCTATTTGTTCTTGACCAAAGTATCATCAATTTATAAGTTATCCTTATCCATGCACGAATATAAAACTTGCAAAATATTGAGGTCTCTATTCAATGAGTTCCTTCATTAGGAAACCCTCTGATAAGTATCTGGAGACAGGTTTATGAGGATAAAAACAGATACAAAATAGGCATCTAGAAGAGTGGGATAGTGAATTATAGGGAAAATCTACTAGGTTTTTCAGGTACCTCCAAAGGCTGACTTGAATTGTACAGTTAGAAATAGAACATGACTCGAGGTCTCAGAGGTACTGAGGAGCTGTATTTGTGAAGGATGAATGTTTCCACTGCCACTGGCAGGAAAATGTGTGGTCTGCAGATCCAGGCAAAACTCAAAACATTTGTTTCTTTCTAAACTTCTAAATTTAAACACAGCTAGCAATGTATTAAACTATTATACAAGACTAAGCAGGGTTCATGTAAGAATTATTATAAAGTATATTAATACAGGTGTAAAAATTATCTCATATTAATACATACCAAATATACCTTATATACTTTCACACAACTTCAACAAAAGATACAATAAAACTGAAATAGAAATTCCCAGCAATTATTACCATAGAGACATTAAAATCATTTGACTTGTGGCAATCAGATCTCAGAGTTCTAGACCAGCTTGGTTTCATAGTGTTTGATGAGCCAGGCCCATACAGTAAGACCTTGTCTTAAATATATATATATATATATATATATACACACACACACACACAAGCATTTTATTCTCTTAATTTTGATGTTTTATTTTTTCATGTGATTTCGGTTACTAGAAATCTATGACCTTGGAGACTGATGTTGGTGATAATGGACATCTTTGAATAGCTTCTCAAATCTAGTAAAATTAAACGTTTATGGATAATGTGAGAGTGAAAAATATAGATTTTTTTTTTTACTTGCTGGAAGTTTATCTCTGAATTAGAAAAAGATAGTTATTAGTTATTGGTATTTTTTATCAAATGTACATGAGCTTAACCAATCTTTCACTCTCTCTGACAGTCTAATCTTTGTAAGATGTGTGTGTGTGTGTGTGTGTGTGTGTGTGTGTGTGTGTGTGTGTGTACATATAAACAAATGCTACCATGTGTGGCAAATGTATAATTTTCATAGTACAGGCTTACAATCTATATGTATAATGTTTTATTAAGAGACATAAAATATAACAATAAAACTGAAATCATATTCTACTCTTATCCAGGAATTTTAGTATTATTAATAGTGTAGCAGCTCCAATGTTCAGGGCAAGTATCAGTATCATTCTAACAGAAAATCAATAGATCGAAGTGTCTGAGGATGAACTGGAAACCATTTTGGTAGGGAAAAAAATGTTCTCAGAATTTATATTAAAAATTCTAATGATCATCAAAAAGAAGAGAAAAAGTAAAAAAAAAAAAAACCCACACCACTACAAACAAAAACTTTATCAAATATCACATGTTATCAGTCATCTGTATTTAGGAATTAATGCATAATTGGCATTGGAAATAGAACATTTAATTTTGAGAATCCAGAATCAGTCCTAGGTACAGCACATGGAAGCTGCTTCATAAGTATGCATAGCCAGCCTTGTCATTATAAATCCACGATGGTCAACGGCTGTAATTGTATGACTGGAATGATCAGTATTATTTTTGTAACTTCCCAATAATAAAGGTGAGTAGAACTGACATAAGAGTATGGCACCAGTAGTTAGTTATTTTTAATAAGAAAAGTAAATACGGATAATCATGTGACTACTTTTGACCACTTAAAATGTAACTTTAGACAATTGACTTAGTATGTGTGAAGGCTGAAGAACATGATGCACTGTGTAAGTTGTTTTTTGGAAACAAAAATTCATTCATGTTATGCAAGGTCAGGGGAATATGAAATGATGATATATAGTATATATACACACATTATGTACATGTGTTAAGTGATTATTCTTTTGTAAGAATGAGGCAGTTTTTTTACTTCCTCAAGTTTAGCCATGCTCTAATGAATATCATGGAAAGAGCACTGCCAATGTTCTCAAGAAACAAACTCTTTTCTGATGAAAACATAATGTCTATTTGCAGCCTAGAAAAAAAATTTGAGTGATTCTTATATTTTCATATTGAACACTGAGTATCATATACAATGCCATGAATTCATTTTCTGAGTATTTGGCCTTTGGCTATGAACAATCTCATCTCATGTGCCTTTTCTTAAAATTTTAAAAGGAAGTGACATCTAATGCACTTACAAAGACATCAGCACAATACACGTTTTAAATGTTACACATTGTGACTTTGTATAAATCTTTGGGTATTGTTTACAAACTAAGTTGACCTTAACTGTTCCAACAGACAAAATATTTTATAATGTGATTTTTTTTTACTTATATTTCTTTCTTCAGAAGTTAAAGCACTATATAAATTATTTTAATGATAGTGTTCTCAGAATAATAGAAATGGGAAATGATGAAGAAGCTAGCTAACTAGTCTCTATGTTCTTTGAAATTTGTAAATTATATACCCATAACATAGCCTAAGTGTTTTCCTGTTTTGTTCCTTTTCTGCTATGGTCACAGGACATGAACATATCAGGTTGATGACTGGATGTCATGCTGCAGGGGAAGGTGTTTGTTGCAATTATGAATCCCATGTTCTTCACATCTAGCTGCAGTGCCATCTGGTTTCTGGTTTCAGAAAATGCAAATAGCAGAAATGCAAAAGTCTCCAGATGAACTTTGATGTAGACGTTAATTTAATTACATATCACACACAGTTATTCTTTGTTCTATACAAAGAAATACTATGATTCAGTTCCTTCTAAGCATATGCTAGGAATGGTGTAGAACCCTCACATGCTACCTCATTTATTCTGCCATCATCTTTCCATTAAAAAAAAAAAAGACAATTAGAAGATTTTATGTGAGTGTTCTTAAAAAGTGTTCAGGATCCTAAGCAGCAATCATCAGAGAAGGTTCCTCCTGCAACAGATGGGGGGACAAATACAGAGACCCACAGCCAGATGTTATATGCAGAGGGAAGAGACCTTGGGATGCTCTACATTAAATCAGATGTCTTCATTCCTTCCATCAGGGCTCAGGAACCTGAAGAAGAGACAGGACAAAGTGTAAGGGTCTGAGGGAATAGTAGGCCAATGAGAAGAGAAGGTCCTCTAAATCAATATGATGAAGATCCTTCATGGTTCTGCACAAAATGAAGTCCCAGAGTTGGAAGGAGAAGTGGACACTGTGCCTAACCCAGAAGAAATCTCCAGCTAATAACCACATTACAAAGGAAAATTTAGTTTCCTCCAAGGGAGTCTCACTAGGGAAACAGACTATTCTTACCCATCTACTACTGAATGTTTCCTTTTTAAAAAATGTATCTTATTTTATTTTACTTATACATTTTTCTTCTCCCTTTCTACACTGCAGTCTGTTTGTGTATATATTATGGCTTCCAATTTAGTATTTTTACAGGATTTCTGAATGTGTGAACCAGTGAGTCTTTGCTTCTTGCACCTTTTTGTAGAATCTTTTACATCCATTTGTTTTGTCCAATTTTTATATGTTAGTTTTTATCTCAAAGTCAACCTTAGGCCTCTACATGCAGGAGCATGCATATATGAATGGGCAACCAATGCGTGTACACTGTGTGTTTGTGTGTGTGTGTGTGTGTGTGTGTGTGTGTGTGTGTGTGTGTGTATTTGATTTTAATAATCAAAATCTGGAGTCAGATACAAGGGTAGATGCTGAAATATTAGAGAGACAATGAGTAAGCCACAGCCATTAGTTATCTCTACCAAATCATCATGCTGAGGGGGGTGAACTCCTGTCTCCTCTCACCTTATATTCCTCTCTCCATCCAGGCAAATTACTTCTTGTCTCCACTTCCCTAAGTGCTGGAATTAAAGGCATGTGCCTCCCAAGTACTAGAATCTAAGGCACAGAATCCCAAGTCCTGGGACTTAAGGCATGAGCCTCCACTGCCTGGCTGTTTCTCTTTTAGATTGGATCAATCTCAAGTAGCCCAAGATGGCCTTGAACTCCTGCTTTTCCTGCTTCTCCTCCCTATTTCTGGGATTAAATATATATGTAACCACAACCTGGCCTCTATGATGGTGGTTAGCTCTGCCCTCTGATCTTCAGGCCAGCTTCATTTGTTAGAGCACAAAAAAACATATATATATAAATAATGATGTTTAGAGTAATAGATACAAAATTAAACCATTAAATCATTTAATTTAATCTTCCAAATGGCTGCATTTTGTTTCTATGTATAAGTTTATCTCATATATAATAATGTGAGTTACTGAGTAACTTTAACGAAACATATGTAGGAACAGGAATTGAGAATCAAAGATTCTAATTGATCCATTATAGAAAATTGGACTCAGATTTTAAATACTCACACAGTTAAATTTCAGAAGCATACAAAGGAAGAAATGTCAAACTGGAGCACGATAATAGACCATCTAGGAAGAGTGAAAAAATCTATTACCAAGATACAATGGAGATGAATAAAATGTGAAGGCTGGGAGAGAAAAATAATGTGTTTAGAGAAAGGCCATTTCAATAAGTCCAATACCAGAGAAAATTTAAAAAATAATGTTTAAAATTCTTCTCTTAAAAAGAGAAAATCATCTTACTTAATTTCATATTAACACCAAGGAAAATGACCATGAAGAATATAAAAACAAAATAATTGAATATCACCATGGAAACAAGTTCTCTGTCTCAAAAACAAAACAAAACAAAAACTCATCATTTATGAGCCAGGCCTTGTCTCAAAACTGAATAAATAAATAATAGGACATACCAAAGAAATCTTTAAAGGTAAATACATGATTGATTTTCCAATATTACGTCTTTTCCTATTGTGTTTTTAAAATATAATTAAACTTTCAGTATCCTCAGTGATTTTTAATTCTTCAGAAACTAACATGCAATTTATCCCATGTAACAAGCATTCATCAGGATTTTTAAATCACATCACACGAATATAATAGCATCAGTTACTCCAGGGAAAGTCATAACTTCATCACTGGATGTAATTCAGGAGGAACCTCCAACAGGTAAGAGATAGTTTCTTAACAACTACGAGTTTCAGGATTCCCTGAAGAATGTCGGAAACCCATTCATTAATGGTTCTATAGAATACTGTGTAGAATATGTGCTACATAATAATTATATACTTATAATTAAACACCAAACTTTGGATTTTAGCACATTGCCTAGCATATGTGCCTTGTTTTGTTGTTGTGGGTGGTGGTGTTTTTTGTAGTTTCTTTTTTTTTCAGAAACAAGTGCCAGATTTCTGATAATATAATTATCTCAAATAGTTCAGCACAGATTTTAATGAGTAAGCCAAGGGCCTAGCAAGTCTAAACCCATTTTCTCAAGAAATAGAGTTATTAATATTCAAGCACTTTGTTCAGATTTTCTTTTTGTCTGTTTAAAAAAATGAATGGAGAGCATGGCTTACAAATTGAGACTGACATTTTTTTACAGTGATCTAGTGATAACAAAGATTTCTCTAATTCTTCTTTTAATTGATCTTGAATGAACAACTTGGTAAGCTGTGACATCCTTTACCTGCAAACTGACACTAGTAACTATGTACCCTCTTGACACAGAGACTACGTAATTAATATGTATTAAGTTATCCCACTAATAGTTGTGTTACAAGTTTCTCAAGTTCCCTCTTTTATAAAAACTCTATTATTATTTTAAAAAATTGTCATGCTACCACTGCTCCCCTGCTTCCCTCTTCTCAATCCTCCCTCAACTTCCTCACACCCCAACCTCACATTCGTTCCTCAGATGATATTCCTCACAATTCCCATAGAGGGTCAATTCTTTCTGTCATGCCCAGTAGAGGTAGATTCGGATCCCTCCTCTCAGTATCAAGGCTGAGTAAGGTGTTCCTCTGTAGAGAATGGGATCTGATTCTACTGCAAGAGGCTCCACAAACTGCCCACCCATTTCAGCTGTCCTCTGCATTCAGAGGATTAAGGTCCGTTTGATGAAGGTTCTTAAGCTGTCATTTCGTAGTAAGCTCCAAAAACCTCAGGTCCACTGTCTCTGTAGGTTTCCTCATCATGATCTTGATCCCTTTGCTCATATAATCACTTGTCCCTCCCTCTCAGCCGAACTGGGAGCTCAACCCAGTACTTAGCTATGGACCTCTAAATCTGCTGCCATCAGCTGATGGATGAAGGTTTCGGAGATGTTCTCTATTTCTCCTTCCCAGGGGGATTCATGGATATTCCTTTAAAATTCTTTCTGTTATCTGGCTGCTTCAGGGTTGTGGATTATAGCCTGGTTATCCTTTTTGCCTTACGCCTAAAATCCACTTATGAATGAGTACACTCCATGCTTCTTATTGTGAAACTGTGTTACTTTACACACAATGATAGTTTCTAGATACATTCATTAGCCTGCAAATTTCAGAATGTCATTTTTTATGCTGCTGAGTAGTACTCCATTGCATATATGCACCACAATATTTTTAATCCATTCTTTAGTTGAGGGGCATCTAGGTTGTTTCCAGGTTCTGGTTATTACAAATAAAGCTGCTATGAACATAGTTGAGTTAATGCCCTTTGGGTAAGAATGTACATTCTTTGGGTATATACCCAATAGTGGTATTGCTGGATCATTAGGTAAATTGATTCCCAGGTTTCTGAGGAACTGCCATAATGATTCTCAAAGTGGCTGCACAAGTTTACACTTCCCATAGCAAGGGAGGAGTGTTCCCTTTGCTCTACATCCCCTCCAGCATAGGCTATCAACTTAGCCATTCTGACAGAGTTGTTTTGATTTGTATTTCCCCAATGGTTAAGGATGTTGTACAATTCTTTAAGTGTCTTTGAGCCATTTAAAATTGTTCTTTTGAGAATTTCCCATTTAGCTCTATACCCCATTTTTTAACTGGATTGTTTGGGTTTTTGACCTCTAGTTTTTTGAGTTCTATCTATGTTTTAGAGAAAAGTTCTCTGTCAGATGCAGGGTTGGTGAAGATATTTTCCCATTCTGTAGGCTATCCTTTTGTCTCATGAACAGTGTCCCTTACCTTACAGAAGCTTCTCAGTTTCAGAGGTTTCGTTTATTAATTGTTGCTCTCAGTGTCTGTGCTACTGGTGTTATATTTAGGAAGTGGTCACCTGTGCCAATGCATTCAAGGTTTTTGCACTTTCTTTACTATCAGCCTCAATGTGACTAGATTTATCTTGTTGTCTTTTATTCACTTGGACTTGACTTTTGTGCGGGGTTATAGATATGGTTCTACATGCATTCTTCTGCAAACCACCATCCTGTTAGGCCACCACCATTTGTTTAAGATGCTATCTTTTTTTAAAATTGTATATTTTTGGCCTCTTTTTATAGCTGTGTGGATTAATGTCAGAGTCTTCAATTCGATTCCATTGATCCACATGTCTGTTTATATACCAATACCAAGATTTTTTTTTTTAAATCACTGTAGCTCTAGAGTAGAGTTTGGAGTCATAGATGATGATGCCTCCAAACATTCTGAGTATTTTTACAACAATATTCATGAGTAAGATTGGTCTTTAATACTCTTTCTTTGTTGCTTCTTTGTGTGGCTTGGGTATCAGGATGACTGTAGCCTCATAAAAAGAGTTTGGCAATGTTCATTATGTTTCTATTGTGAGGAACTATTTAAGGAGTATTGGTATTAGTTCTTCGAAATTCTGGTAGTATTGTGCACTGATACCAACTGTCCCTGAGCTTTTTTTTCTTGGGATCTTTTAATGAATGCTTCCATCTCATTAGAGGTTATAGATCTCTTTGGGTCACTTAACTGTTCTTGGCTTAATTTTGGTAACTGGTATCTATCCAGAATGCCGTCCATTTCTTTTACGTTTCCAACTTTGTGAAGGACAGGTTTTTTGAAGTATGACCTAATGATTGTCTGGATTTCCTTGGTATTTGTTATTATGTCTCCATTTTCATTTCTGATTTTGTTAATTTGAGTATTCTTTCTCTGCTTTTTGGTTAGTTTGGATAAGTGTTTGTCTATCTTGTTGACTTTCTCAAAAAACAACTCTTTGTTTTATTGATTCTTTGTATTTTCTCTTCGTTCCAATTTTTATTGATTTCAGTTCTGAGTTTGATTATTTTCTGCCATCTACTTCTTCTGAGTTAGTTGCTTTCTATTTGTTCTAGAGTTTTCCACTGTGCTCCTAAGTCTCTTGTGTGAGATTTCTCCAAATCTTTTGTGTAGGCACCTAGTGCTATGAACTTTCCTCTTAGCACTGCTTTCATTATGTCACATAAGTTTGGATATGTTGTGCATTCCTTTTCATTGAATTCTAGAAAGTCTTTAATTTCTTTGTTTACATCTTCCTTTACCCAGAAGTTATTCAATTGAGAGAAGTTCAGTTTCTAAAATTTTGTAGGCTGTCTGATGTTTATGTTGATATTTAACTCTAATTTTAGTCCATGGTGGTCTGATGGAAACAATAGGTTTATCCCTATATTTTATAATTATTCATATTTGCTTTATGACCAAGTATTTGGCCAATTTTAGAAAGAGTCCCATAGGGTGTTGAAAACAAGGTATATTACTTAGTGTTTGGGTGGAATGATCTGTAGATATCTGTTAAGTTCACTTGAGTCGTAATATCTATAGTTCCCTTATTTCTCTGTTGAGTTTCTGTCTGGTAGATTTATATATTGGTGAGAGTGGAATATTGAATTCTCCCACTATTAGTGTGTGGGGTTTGATGTGAGCTTTAGTAATGTTTCTTTTACATTTGTGGGTGCCCTTGTATTGGTGGCGTAGGTGTTCACTATTGACACTTCATATTGATTTATTTTTCCTGAAATGAATAATTCATGTCCTTCCTGATCTCTTTTGATTGGTTTTCATTTGAAGTCTATTTTGTGAGATATTAGGATAGCTACACCAGCTTGTTTCTTAAGTCCACTTTCTTGGAAAGTATTTTCCTACCTTTTACTCTGAGGCAGAATCTGTTTTTGAAGTTGAAGTGTGTCTCTTGTTTGCAGCAGAAAGATGGATCCTGTTTTTATATTCATTGTGTTATCCTGTGGCTTTTTATCAGTGAACTGAATTTTGTCCATTGATATTAAGGGATATTAATGACCAGTGATTGTTGATGCTTGTTATTTTTGGTGATTGTGTGTGTGTGTGTGTGTGTGTGTGTGTGTGTGTGTGTGTGTGTGGCTGTCTGTCTGTGTCTGTGTGCGTGCGTGTGTGTGTGTGTGTGTGTCTGTCTGTCCGTCTGTCTGTGTCTGTGTGCGTGCGTGTGTGTGTGTCTGTCTGTCTGTGTCTGTGTGCGTGTGTGTGTCTGTCTGTCTGTCTGTCTATCTGTGTCTGTGTGCGTGTGTGTGTGTGTGTGTGTGTGTGTGTTTCTCTTCTTTGGGATTTCTTTCTGTGGGATTATTCCCTACTACTCTTTGTCTTAGAAGTTTCTCAAGTTGTCACTTCTACAAAGATTTTCTAAATAAGTATTGCCTTCCTAGTCCAAGGCTTAGACGTTATTTTAAATCAACTCTACTAGAGGTGATTTACAGGATGAGTCTGAGAAATCCTGGATGCTTTCTTGGCTTTTCTCATTTTAGTCTTTAGAAGTTTCTTTTCTGAAGATGAACTTCTAAGATACTTCATTTTCCTATCTGAGAATGGAAGAGTTGATGCCCATTCCTGCATTTGGATCCTGAGACTTTGACAACTTCTAAATTATACTAATAGGATGCATAAAATTATTCATTCAAGTTGATTTTTAAAAGACCACTCCCATTGGCTACTAAAAATATGTGTAAATATATATTCATTTAAATTATACACACACACACACACACACACACACACACACACACACACACACACATATCAACTACAAGTGAACTTGATACTTTTTACCCAGATATTGAGATTATCTGTTTTTCTGGGAACACACACACACACACACACACACACACACACAAACACATTTTCTGAAATAAGAAACAATGCCTGGAGGATTAGCAAATTTAAAATGAGGTAGAATCCCCAGAGAACATATTCATCTTTCCATCTTTCCTGTCTCTTGACACTCAACCAAAGACTGGTTATTGTGCTTTGTAGAGAAAAGACAAAAAATAAACAGACAAACAAACCAGAAGTCCTCATGCAAGATAATTTCTCTTTGCATAATCATTGTATGAATATGATGGAAAAGAAATGGTTTACTTTTGTTTGATCTAGATGCTAAATTTTTAATCTGTATATGACTCATCATCCAGTTTTATCTTTATTCATATCGATTGATTACTAGCACAATACCTTTTAAATGAATGGACGATAACAGTTTCCTGGCGATAATAGTATGCATAACAAAAAGTGTGTCCAGATAGCGGAAGAAGTGGCTCAGTGGTTAAAAGCAAAGTCACCTCTTCTATATGTCATCAGTTCAATTCCTAGCAACCACATAATGACTAAGAACCATCTATAGAGGAATCTGATGCCCTCTTCTGGCATAAAGTTGTACATGCAGATAGAGTACTCATACATACAATAAATATATAAATCTTTTTTTTTTTTTTTTAATTGTGTCCAAAGGTGAGTTGACATAAATTGATTCTCTGGAAACTGGGAAAGTTTATATGAAGTAAATGATAGCCTTCAATTTTGACAAGACAATTTCTAGTAATAAAAATATGATGAAGTAGAGCCATATAGTGTGACAATTAAGTATACTCACTATGTTAATAAAGTCAAAGTAAAAGATAATGTAGTTTATATCCAAAATCACCCACAGATTTTATTATGAATTCATACAATAGCCTTTTCTTTTACAAATATGTCTTTGGGAACCAGATGAGGAAAGTTGAGATGATTCCTTTCAATCTACAATTACAAGAAAAACAGCTCCAAGGGAGCAGAGGAATGATTCTGTTAGCCAAGCATAGCTTCAAGTCAAGACAAAGTAAGGTACAGATGTATACAGATTCATAATTACAATGAGATGTGAGTCTTTTTGCGATCATGTGTTCTAAAACTGTATTCCCACCTACCTGTGCAATCCTCTAGAAAAGGACATAACTGGCTCTACAGTACATCCTACATCCTGACTTCATTTATATTATGCTCAATTGTAACTTGGTCTTGACTCTCGGTCTCTTTTACACTTGATACTTCTTATCACTTTGACTCACCTGGCCAGAGCTTCACTACTTCATGACTTTGTATTACTCCTGTTGGCACACATGAACTTTAAGATCCAGTTTATCCTGGAGGTCAATATTTTTGACTAGGGCAATAATCTAGAGCAAAACATCATATAAAACTTTAGCTATTTCTTCTATGCAGTGTCACTAATAAACAACTATAGATAATATTCTAATTCTGTAAAAACAATTAGTCAACATTATTACAAAATATTAAAATGCCTAAAATGTGACACTGCTGCAAGCCAGTAAGTGTAATGGTTCAAATTGCCCACTGAATTGTGAAGCATATAAGGTTGTAAATGACTACAATAGTCCATAGCTCACTTGTGTCTTTAGTTTCTTCTGCTGTGATTATCACTCCTTTTGTGTTGGGAGAATGTGTAATCATATATCTGTGCTGGCTGCAGTGTCAAAGCATGATTACACTAAGGAAAGAATCAAGTTCCTGCTCTACTGGAGCTGACAAAGACAATAGCATCAATCTGACCCTTTTATAACCTCGTTCTCCAGGTCTCGCTTTTCTCCTCTCGGATAGAGATGCAGCAGATCCACCTATCATGTTTTTTCCCCCAATAAAGTGGCATGTGTTTGCAGAACATCTTGTTTTCCTCTTATTCATATTTTGACTTGGCATTTATAGCAGTTGGCTGGGAAAAAAATGTCGGATTTGTCTGTAACAGACAGTCTAATTAAATTGGAGGGGAGGGGCAGATGCACAAAGCTGCTGAACTGCTCATAATACAAAACATGGCAGCTTCAGTTGGAAATATCTGGCAAGATGGTGCCAACAATTTCTGCTCACTGAACTAGCTGAAGTATGTAATTATGTTACAATCTCTTATTTTAATTCTAATTTCACATACGCCACTGCTGCATCTGAAAAGATCTGAGAAGCTCATTATTTGGGCTGTGATAAAAGAATGATATACATATGACTCACAAATGCTGTAATTTCCATCTGCCTCAGATTTTTCAATATTAAAAACCCTAGTTTTCAAAATAAATATTGATACATAGGTTGTTTTAATCTTTTGAAATTTCTCCTATATGATTCAAATCATTAATAATTTCCTTTTGATTTATCTTATCTCCAATTGCAGCTTCCAATTTGCAAACCTCACGCAAAGCTTTATAAACATGACCTCTTATAAACAGAAGCACAAACTGCCATATTTCTAATGCCAAATACTCTCTGCCAAGCTTTGTACAATCCACCCTTCCAGTGTAACATCTTTCTTCCCCACTGTTGTGAAAATTCTTTCCTTGTTGGTATTATGCAGCAGTGCTGTGCTTATGTTGATGTGCTGTATCATAGATACTCAAGATTTCAAAAGGATGCTGATATAAAAATCAGTTTAACATATTTGTAGCTAATATATGACTCATACACAAATTTCACTTAAAAAATAAGTTACAGAATTCATATCACTATTTGGATTTTCAAATTTTCCAAGAAGTAATTACAGAAAATCCTTTCGTTATCCAGGTGATGACATAAGACTCTAAGAAAATAAACTTCAGAATGAATAGAGGATAGAAAATACCATGTCCTTTCTATAAATAAAATACTAAAAAAATGAATTACAACAACAAAATCAAGAGGATGTGATCTGCAGACAAGGAAAGAACAATCAGTGACTACAGACAGAGGTTTCCAAGGTGGGCCTCACATTAAGCACAATGACAGTTCAAAAGTTATTGTAGAAAATGTTTATAACAGGCATGAAGAGGAGGATCACTTCCAGAGATATTGACTGTGATCTGATTTTTTAAAAAATGATTGTGTGCTTTGTGTGTGTGTGTGTGTGTGTGTGTGTGTGTGTGTGCACGTGTGTGTGTGCACGTGTGTGTTTGTTTGTGAAAGTAAAGGCTTATAACACGTTAGTTTAATTTTAACAAACAGTGAAAAGCATAACTCCAGCTAATTAACCAAAGGGAAAATAAAGAGTGTTGCATGGTTTATATTTAGCTGTCACTTTACTATAAAGTGCATTTTAACAAACAGAACTATGTGAACATTTAAAGATAGCAAGCCTTTACTTTTACATGAAATCCATTAAGATGACATTTTAAAGGATAAATAGATTCAAAGAACAAAAAAATAAACATACTAGGAGCAGAAAACAAAAGAAAATGGCAATTGATTTAATACATCCAAGGATGCTGAGTCCTACTGTACAGTGAAATATTAGGACTCATACTCTTCCCAAATGACCCAATGCACTACTGAGCAAATGACTCAGAGTGTGGCAATTTCAGACAAGATCAAATTTAAACAAAGATGGTGCTAAGATATGGAAGATAATATGAAAGCCCAATTGAAATCCAGATGTTTCTTCCTTTCCACAGCTAAGAATTTGGTACCTCACTTGCCTAACCCATATCCACACTCACCTATCCTACCCCCCCCCAATAGTGCAAATGATTAGTAGTAGAGCACAGATCTGCATGTTTACTGAAACTAAAATCTTCTGAACAATAAAGAAAACAAGCAAAAAGGCAGCTCATAGAATGGGAGAAAATCTTTCCCAACTATATTTCCAGGGGATTCCTCTTTTGAATATAAAAGAATGCAGAAAACTAAACATCAAGACATAAAATAATTAAAAATTGACTACAGGTCGTTGCAAAAAGTTCTAAAATGAAGGATATAAATGGTTATAAAATAGTGTTCAATGTTTTATACTGCCCATCAAAAAAGAGAAAATTAAAAGTGTTCTGTGTTTGCATTACATCACAATCAGATGACTATGGTCACATAATCAAAGAAATAGAGACACCAAGGAGGGTGTAAAGAAAGAGGAGCCATTGTTCTCTGTTGGTAGGTGTGACACTTGGCACAGCCACAACGTAAATCTTTGCAAACGTTCTTCAAAAGTGGGAATAAACCTCCCATATATTCTAGCAATTCATCTAACAATTGGCATATTCCCAAAAGATATTATTACATTGCCCTACTGAGATACTAGCATATCTGTGCTTATTGTTACTTTAGTCACAATAGCCAGAGAATAGAAGCAGCCTAGATGTCCATTAGTTGATAAATAGATAACGAAATTGTGGAAGTATGTGTACATAATGAAGTTTTATCCAGCTATAGTAAAAATGAAACTTTCAGTTAAATTAATGGAACAAGGAAAATTTTGCACAGGAAAGAACAGTAGCACATGGCCCTTTCTCAATGGTAAATCTGTTAGATTTAAATATCTAATTTTGAATGTTCAATGAAGAGTTCCTATACATGCCAGAAATATAGGAATAGGCCAAAGGGAGGGTAATGCCTCAAGGTACTATAGATACTTTATCACTGATAATAAGAAATAAAAAAAATGAGAACAATAAGGTAAAAAGGTTTGTGTGAGGAGGGTGTGAGTTATAGCCTGAAATGGTGGTTGGGGTTGGAGCTACTCTCCATGGATGAACTCTTTATATTGATAGATCTGGAGAAGGGAGAAGTCATTGCCTTCAAGTGTATAATCCCATAGTAGTCCTAACTTGCTTCATTGGGTAGACCCACAGACGGCTTTGTAATTTATACAGATGCATGACACAACAGACCAAGTAAATTGGGAAAAGAGGCATAGAGGAAGCTTGGCTATAGAGATGAGAGGGAGCTAAGGAAGATAGTAACCAGAATGCATTATATAACACGAATGAAACTGTCCACAAGTTAACAGACAAATAAATAACTAAAAATGAAAAGGATTCCTCTGGTCAGAAAGTTAAAATCATACAGTGAAAGTCTTAGGATTGAGGAGAAAATGTAGGTGCTGAGTGCACTGTACTGCGATTTTACAACTATTTTTAGAACTATTTTAGGCTGCGTAGAAGGGTGCTTCAGAGTCTGGACAGACCTGCAGGAAATACTTGAAAGCAATGACAGTGAAAATTTGTTTCCTTGGTGAGCGGTCCTGCAAGATTACCTCCCAGCAAAGCCCGTGCTCCTTTCCTTATTCCCAGAGGTTCAGTTATTGTCCTTCTCTTAAAGATAAGTATGCAGTCCAGCTGAGTACATATTTGAGGTGCATCTTCAATATCAAAGGCAAAATAAATTATTAGAGAAAAGCAAGATCATAAAAATATCTGCAAATTATTTTCAAGGAGATATGAGAAATAAGGATAAAGTGAAGGATTGACGAGATGGAATATTGGGTAAAAGCCCTCGTCACCAAGCCAGACAACCTGTGTTCCATCTGTGAGATCCACATTGCAGAGGAAGACTGCTGACTTCCCAAAGTGGCCTTCTTACATGCTGAGGCATGAGGAGATTATAAAATGCAGAGGGGGAGGGGCTAAATAGGACGAAAATCATGGATGTTTATAAAAATAAGGCATTAACCCTGTTTTAGGGTTTCTATTGCTGTGACAAAACACCGTGAACAAAGCAAGTTGGAGAGGAAAGGGTACATTTGGCTTCCACCTCCACTTTGCTGTTAATCATCATAGGAAATCAGGACAGGAACTCAATGGGGCAGGAACCTGGAGGCAGGAGCTGATACAAAAGCAAGGGTGGGGCATTGCTCACTGGCTTGCTTCTCAGGGCGTGCTCAGCCTGCTTTCTTATAGAACTCAGGACTAAAAGCCCGGAGATGGCACCACTCACAATGGGCTGGGTCCTCCCCTATCAATCCTAATTAAGAAAATGCTTTACAGCTGGATTTCGTGCAGGCATTACCGCAAATGAGGCTGCTTCCTCTCTGACAACTTTAACTTATATCAAGTTGACACACAAAACAAGCCAGTACAACCTCCAAGGAAAAAGGATGCGGAAATAAAAAATAATCTGGCATAATACATGGTTCATTTAGGGTACAAACATACAATTACCATAGTTAAAATCATATAAACATTAAATATTGATCAAACTAAAGTTATAATTAAGGACCATGGCAGGGAAATAAATAGTAGAAATTTAAGAATTATGTGTGTTTGCTCTGTGAATAAGTGTAAGATGTGATGGTGACCCTGTTACTTCAGACAGAAAATTGGAATTATTTTCTCTTTGGCAGTGCAAACTGAATGAAAAATTGTACCATAAGTAATAGGTAGGGATTCACTCTGTCATTGATTGCTGAACCAGTATTACTAGGTGCTACTTATTTATTACAACCACTATATTAGTCCCTGAGAGGCATTGCACATATATATCCCCAAAAAAAAGTTCTCATTTTCTAGGTCCGTTACTTTATCTAATTAATATTATTCCTAATCTTTCATAGGTATGCTATGAATCTTTAATCCCCACATATCTTTTGGCTCTTTTCTAAGAATGGATTATAGTTTACTAGTTAAACTAATTACACCTTGTGGTACTTTGCATCTCTGATTTGTATTATGATACTAGAGTTTTATGATTAGAATCTTTGGGCAGGCTTAGTAAATATAGATAAACTATCTGGAATTCAAAACCATTCCCCTGGTAAATTAAATTACACATGATAAAATGACCCTGCACTTTTTGCAACAAAAATAAAAGACAAAGCTATTATTGAATTCAGTAAAAACAAAGTAATCTTAAAATCATAATTTGGGCTTTTAATTTAAGTCCTACAGAATTTGGATCAAAAGATAAATTGTAGGAATGAAGGCAAATATAGAATGATAATGAAAGCAAATCTGTACCAATGGAAAATAATTAGAATAAACACAAGGTTTTCTAGCTGTCAGGACAGCAGGAATCTAAACAGATAGCTACGATACTCTACAGCTGCAACTTGATTTACGGAAACATACAATATAGCCATATGTGTTTCTTCTACTTTTAAATAATTACTACTATACTTAAAATACAATGCTGACGATAAAAAACAATGACAATGTCTTAAAAGGACAAATTTAAAGGATGTAACAAGTATAGTTCTAAATGTGTCAAGGCACATAATGGGGTATTTTTTTTTCCATCTAGATGCAGTAATAGTGCAGAACGATATATCAATAAAGGATTCATTATGATATTCTAAACCTGAATCCAATTCATTGTTTATGCACTGTGCAATGATAAAAACATTTATTTAGGAAAATGCAGAATAGTACTTTTTCTCCATTATTCTTGGAATGGAAATCAAACAGCGTATGCAGACATAAATGAAATGGGTACTTACACTGCCATCTAGTACACATTTTTCTGTATAGCATAATCTCTAAAACTGTGAATAACATCTTTAGCTTTGGGGGGGAAAAAACCTCTGCTTAATTGCAGTTGCTATTTTTACTAAAAGTTGTAGATGGGCTGCACTTTTCACTTATTGACCCGATCTTACCTGTGTATGAATTTATCTCCATTCTGAATTCCTTACCAGCTCAATAGCACTTCATTTACTTGGCCCAGATATGAAATTTTAATCTACTTTTGATTTACATCAATGTCCTCATTTGAAATATTTGTGTCAGTCAGTTATTGTCTTTCTGCTGAAATGTTATTCAGATTTGAGCAAGAAGTGAATTGGCATCCAACATGCTTCGTAAAAGTCACAAATCAAAAGATGCTGGAGACCTGGAAGGCACCCACATATTGTGTTTGAAATGAACAAAGCAAAGCAATCTGTCAGGACTGGACTGAACAACTTTAAAATTGAAACCAACACTGGTTCAGAAAATGTCTCAACCCGGCACGAGTTAATAATAAGTTAGAACCCTGAAGACATTTAAGAAGAGACTTGGAGCTCTGGACCTTTAACTAAATTCCAACCTCCTGAAAAAAAATGGAATGTCAAACTTCGTTCTATGAAATAAAATCTTGACTAAGATGTGGACAACCAATCTCAGGTCAGGTTAATTTAATTGACTATATTTTTGTTGGGTTTCCACTATATCCCAAGAATGGACAATACAGTAACTAAAACATCACCAAATATGAGCCCTTCACAAAATGTTTTGTTACTGTTTCAATACTTAGAAACATTAATAGGGTAAATTGTGACATAGTGAAAAATTTATTTTTGAAAGTTTCTAGTGGAGAGTGGAAATTGCTTGTCCTTTAGATTAAAAAGATTTCTGTATGCTACACCAGAAGGAACTTTGCAACACCTTCAGCAGATCTCACTCAGTCATGTCTCCTGACACACTTTAATGTAGAGAGCATTCTATATTCCAAAAGAAACAGAGCCAACTATTCATGCGTGTCTACATATATGCAGTTTGGATAAAGATGTATTTTTATTCTTTTTTTAGAATGTAAGTAACTTTCTTCTCCCTTCCCTTTCCTCCCTACAAAACTTACCATAACTCTCCCACCCCACTCTCTTTCAAGTTTATGACCTCTTTTTCCGTTAGTTATTGTTAAACTCACATGTGCATATGTATATACATATATTGCTAAATATATAATTGCAACCTTCTCAGCCTGTATCGTGTTATTTGTATGTTTTTCCCCCAGGGATGACCATATGAATAACCAACTGGTGTGTTTATCCTTGGGGAAGACTACTTCTCCAACTCACATCACTGCTTCATTACCTCTAATTCTTTATGTAGGGTTGAGGCCTCTTTGTGGGCTTCTAGCTCTCCACTTTACTTCCTCTATTATTGTTGTCCTTGCTCTAATCGTGTTTAGGCAGTCATGTTGGCGAGGCATTAGGGTTTTAGTTTCTGACATTCCTGGGAGACAAAATCTCACAGTGAACTCTAGGATCTTCTGGTTTTTACAATTTTTCTGTCCCCTCTTCTATAATGTTTTGTGAACCTTGAGTAGGAGTTGTGTTATAGATGTATCTCCTTTTGTGCTCCACAACATTGCTTTTAATTAGTTGTGATTTTCTGTAATGGTTTCAGTATGTTGCAAAAGAGAAGTTTGCTTGATGAGGAACGAGGAACATAATCAAAGCTTTAGTTTGCTTGTGTCGAATAGAAACACAGAAGTTAACAAACAAGCCTTCAATTCAATGAGTTGAATTCTGTTTTCTAATTTTCCTCCATAAAACAAAGGAATATTTTGGTTACTGTACACATAGAATGTCTCATTTGATGTTTGCAAACTTGAATAATTCACCTCTTACTGACCTCTCCTGTTCAATATGCATCAATGCGTGGTCACTTCTCGACATCCTCAGTTCTTATAAGATGACAGTAATATCAAGTCTACACACATCTAATTTATTACCACGGCATCCTTAAAGGATGTATGCCTACAGTCACCACGGCATCCTTAAAGGATGGATGTCTACAGTCACATTCTCAGGCCTTAAAGAATGTATGCCTACAGTCACATTCTCAGGCCTTAAAGGATGTATGCCTACAGTCACATTCTCAGGCCTTAAAGGATGTATGCCTACAGTCACATTCTCAGGCCTTAAAGGATGTATGCCTACAGTCACATTCTCAGGCCTTAAAGGATGTATGCCTACAGTCACATTCTCAGGACATACGAATATGAGAGACAGAATTTTATCTCTAAAACCTCCTAAGCATAAGTATATTTATTCAGTCAACTTATGTTCAATGTTTCCCAAAACATTAAAGGGCCGCTCTTCATCTTAGGTCACTTATTTCTGTACTTATTATCTTGAAGTTCTTATTCTGTGTTAAAATTTCTGAGAACAATTTATATTCCTCTTTCTATTTCTATACTGAGGAATACTTTATTATTTTTAGAAAGTGAACATTTAATGACAACCTAGTGAGCAAATTTCTTATAACTTTTAATGCTTTAAAGCTTTGTCTTTCTTTACTGTTCAATAACAGTATTTATGAGATAAACATTCAGTTTTAATTGAGAAAGATTTTAAAAAGTGATTATCCATTCTATAAAAGAAAGATGTTTGCTGCAACTAAGTAATAATCCATTATTTGTGATAGGTATTTTGGAAATGCCCCAATAGTGGGTAACTCTACTGATTTAATAAGACAAATCAAACCAAATTAAAAGTCAAAATTTAATAATCAAGCATCCTCAGGTGATCTCAGGGGAAGTGAAGAAACCATGAAGCTTCTCCCAAAGAGGAAGCCTTAAATATTCTATAGTGTGGTTTTTGAGGAGCTCTAGGGAAGAAGCTGCTGCTTGTAGGGCTTTCTTTATGTGGGGTCTGCAATAAAAGGACTGGGGGACAAGTTCCAAGCCAAAGGTCTAGGTGGGGTTTGAAATGAAGCCCTATCTGGATATTCCCAACAATTTGGTTTTTATATATTTTAATAATACTTAAATAAATTAGTAAATTCTACTTTGATTATATTCACCAATCCCCTAGGTTTATTATCCATTCCCTACCCACAAAATGTAGTGTCCTAATTCATTTATTAAAATAAAATTCACTTTAAGTAGTGATGAGTACATACTTGTTATCCGCTGGAACATGTTTAACCTACCAGGGACACTTAAAGCAAAATAACTCCTTATTCTGGCCAAGAACTCCTCTGGTTCTCTCTGTGGTGGGAATTGTTTTATGAACTGACTAGGAATTGGTTTTATGAAACTTTTCTCAGCTCCTCTTTCTATCTTCTATCTATTACACGAATTCTGGTTAGTATAATAAAAACACAGATTCAGATATTAGGGAAGAGTAGGAATATCAGGGAGAGAAAACAGACCACAGTCAGTTCTTATCCAGCCAACTTTCCAGGCAGAACAAAGTAAATACTATCTTCAAGGGTCCTCCACTTGGCTTGTCACTCCTATAGAAAACCTTAATCTCTTCTTATCCGGCTTTAACTACCTTCCCTGCCCAATTGCTTCACTTCCAGGTTCAACTCTGCATCATAATCCCAGAGTTAGGATTAAAGGTGTGAGCTACTACTGCTTGGCTGTAAGGCCTTAAACTCACAAAAATACAGAAAGTTCTCTGTCTCTTGAGTGATAAGATTAAAGGTGTGAATCACCACTCTCTAATTCTCATAGCTTGACAGTAGTTTACTCTGTTCTCTGATATTCCAGGCTGATTTTATTAAATATAAAATATATCACTACATATCCCATTTTGTGTCAACATTTTAAAAAGGTTATAACTAATGAAAGAAAAACTATATACAATAGGTGCAATAATTATATACAATGTATACAAGCAATAATTACAGGACTAATATTCAGTGCATTGAAAATTGACAAATTCAAAGAAAATATGAGTCCAGAGGATTGTACCTAATTCGCTTTCTATCTAACTTGTATTATTAACTGAAACTATCTTTTTATGTCTCTTAAACTCAGAGAGTTTAACCTCTAAATGAGTTTCTTTTCTAAAACTGTAACTAGAAAACTATAATTCTGACTATCTCATCTTCATCCAAGAGGAAAATGATATAAACTAAGTAAACAGGATATAAAAGCAAGCCACTTCCAAAAAATGTGAAAAATGAAATTTTGGTTGCCTGGACAGTCACCCAAAGTTCTGCATCATTGAGGTATCCATCTTCAGCCTACAGGCCTAGCACATTGACAGACTTCTCAGCAAAGAAGGATATTTTTAAATACCTTCCTACCTTGTTCTGGCAAGGTTCAGCATTCTTTTTTGTGTATTCTATTTTTCCATTAGACAACTGTCAGCAGTTGAGGCAAGGGCACTTTCCTGTCCAGTATCTAACTTTTGCCACAAAGAAGGTCAACTCCATATGGAGTTTCTTCAATGCCTATCATCTCCTCTCTAAAGTAGATTGGTGATGCCCAAAACAGACATGTCTCATTTTCATAAAATATTAAGAAACTATATTATTATATCTTAAATCCCATATTCTGTAGATCTCTGTAATGTTTGAAGAAGAGCTGTCCATCTAAAATATATATGTTTGACCTTGAAAACATATCAAATATCACTATGTTTGATTTTAATGTCTAACTACTAATTTGCATTTCTTTATATCCTAATCAGTTGCTAATAATAACTTTCAAGAACTAGCAATTGGTATTAAATTATTAGATGATCTGTATAGATACAATACCTTGAACAAGCACAGAGATAAATGTATAGTAACAAAATTGATCTCAACTTTGTATAAATATATATAATTTGTATACATTATACAAAACACCCAATCCAATTTAAAATATTTAAAACTAGTAGTTGCTTTGTAAAAGTAGATTCAACAATATAACCTTACATCCCATCATATCTGTATCTCTTTTTTCTTTTTTTTCAAACAAGAACCCTAAATCTAATCTCCCTTGTCCAGCTTTTTTCCTAACCATAACGAATAACAATTTGTAACCAATTGCCCTAAACAATGACAACCATCAATAATCCACTGGAAGTCCAAAAATCACCCTCACCACCTCTTGGGAATGTAGACTTTGTGTTCTTAAATTTACTGCTTGCTGTCTTGGGACAACAGCATCTTTAGGGGATCCTGAAAATAAAAAAAAATGTTAATTGTCAAGTTTCAAAATAAGTAATAAGTAACTGTACCATTTGTTGCCCAGTCTCTGCATAATTGGAAAGTGTAGGACTTGTCTCAAATCCTGGTGATAGAGTAGTTTGTGGATTGGTACATCTCATCTAGACATCTTAAATCTGTCCTGAACAGTTTGTAGTCCAAATATGATCTTTGGTTGGTGTTTTTCAGTCTAATGGCTTTATCATAGTTCATATAAAAATCATCATTGTGGACCCCAACTTCCATTTGTATACTTAAAAGGTCACAGTTAGGCATTGTTGTTGTTCACTGCAGAAAATTGATAAGAGACTAAAACCCAATACAATGTATAGGAAACTAGATAAAGCCTTTTTTCTACAATTAATTAGTACTCAATATAACATCAATATCATGACAAAAAGTTTAATATATGTATGTGCAGACGGAGTTTTACTTTCAAGGCGCCAGTCCAAAATTAATATTTATTAGAATATAAATTAACACTCACAATATTAGTAACAGCTTATGGTGGCACCTGAACAAGGACTGGCGGATCCAAGCGATGGACGAGCGATGAAAGCGCGATGGAAGCACGATGGATTCCGATTCTGTCTGTCCAGCAGCCAGCAGCCAGGAACCAGGAAGAGAGCTCCTCGTGTCCCAGCAGCCACTTATCAATGGGCTTGGCCAGACCCCCTCCAGGGTCCAGGAAGTGTCTTCTGACCTTATCAGCTGACACCTTAATCCCGCCACATGTATGTGCGCATGTGTGTGTATAATCTTATCAATTTTGATATAAGCATTAATATAGCATAGGATTAGTAGCAACAGAATAGCCCCTTATTTTAGTTATTCTTCTGTTCCCTTTCAGGTGGCTCTTTTCATATAATACAGAGATTTTGCATTTTGCTTTAACAAACATGCTTGCATTTAGCGAAGGTGAGAGCCACACTCCAGCTTTAATTTATAATTGAATTGGGATTTCAAATTTTCTTACAAATAAAGAGAGATAGAAGTTAAGCAGTGAGATTTTAACCTGTAGAGTATATTGGTACCAATGAGTTAATATCCCTTTGCTTATATATATATATACACACACACACATATATACATATATACAAATATACATATATACATATACATATATGTATAATATATAAATATATATAGATATATATTTCTGGATAGCCTTCCCTTCTGTTTTTGACATCTAGATGCCCACGGTCTTTTGAAGATGGGGATTTATAGTTTTCTCTAAAGATAAAAACGAACCACTGCCCCAACCCTTGAGTTTTTCTTACAACTTAAAGCATTGTCACATAATTTATCAAAAAGTTTCTCCCGCTTAAATTGATTCTTTATTAATTTTGATGGTATCCATAGCTTTTCTTCACCCGTGGAAACAAAAGCAACACCCCTTCCCCACCATAGCACATTTCCTGGTTTCCATTCGGAAGTCATCACATCTTTGAAGTAAACAGGATGATTTAGCTCAGTCATATTTTCTATAGTACAATGCACAGTAGCTGTTGTATTTTTCTCATTAGCACTGAGGAAATTCAAAGTTAATAAAGTCTATTTCTGTTGTTTTTGTTATTCCTTTCTGTTTATTTAGCATATCCTTTAGAGTTGGATTTGAGCTCTCTATGACTGTTTGCCCTGTAGGATTGTTTAGTATACCTGTAAAATGCTTTATATAGAAGAAGCAAAAAAATTATTTCATTTTACTAGAGACATATGCCAAAGCATTGTCACTCTTAATTTTTACAGGTATTCCCATGATGGCCATAACTACTAGCAAATGAGTGATTATAGAATCAGCCTTTTCTGAACTCAAAGAAGTTGTCCATTGAAATCTTGAAAATATACCTAGTGTATGACATACAAATCTTTAATTTTCTAAATATTGTAAAAGGAAAGATATCCATCTGCCAAATTTAATTTTTATCTATACCTTTAGGATTACTTTATGCTGATTATGGAGCTTAGTTATAGAAGGAATTGGTGGGACATCTTTTTACAACTCTTTTGGCTTTTGCCAAGTGATAGAGAAACTTTTGCCATTGATGTGATATTTTTAATGAAAGTCTGAGGCCTATAGCATATTTATTATTAATAATTTATCAGTTTAATCATTACTTTGTGCTAGAGGCCTTGGTAGACGTGCATGGGATCAGATGTGTATAATATAGAAGGGATTATTTCTATTACCGATTATTTCTCATAACAGAATAAATTATGAAGTTAGTTCTGACTCATCATTAATAAAATTAGCAGTTTCAATGTGTAAAATAACTCTTTGCATAGTGAGGGTCAGTGACTATGTTAAGAGGTTCTTTAAAATTCCTTAATACCATAATGATAGCATATAATACTGACTTTTAAAAAGAATTATAAGAGCTTTGATCCACTTTACTTACATTATCTGATTTGTAACCTGCAGTTCCTGATTTGTTTGCATTAGTATAAAATGTAGAGTCTCCAGAAATATGTGTATTCCATACAGAATGAAGAAGAATCCAGCTCATTTCATTTATAAATTCAATTCTTTTGCTTTGAGAATATCTGCTGTTAATCTCTCATAAAAAACTACTGTAGGCTCTTTACCAAGGTTCTCTTTCTTACAATAATTGGTCAATTTCTTCATTAGTTAAAGGTACAACAATTTCTGCTGCATTCATTCCTGTCAATTAATGAAGTCTTAGTTTTCCTTTAAATATCAAGTCAGGAATATTTCCATGTATCTTTAAATTCTTACTCAGTTTATGTGGTAGAAATAGTCATTCCAATGTAGTATTTTCTCTTTGCATTAAAATGGCCTTAGGAGAATGCTTAGAGGGTAAAATAGCCAGAATACAATTAAGGTCTGGATCTACACAATACATATATGTATCCTGCAACTTTTACCAAAGCCAATTTTCTCTCAGATTCACCTAACAATTCTCTTGGAATACTTAAGACCTTGTCACCACTTCAAGTTTTGAACAAATTATCCAGGTCAGAATGTTTTTATCCCAACAGTAGTCTAAAAATTGTAAATATCTCCTAGCAATCTTTGGAAATCAATAGGAGTCTGCAATATATCTCTCCTGGTTTGCACCTTTTTGACTCTAATTTTTGTTAACCTATTTTGTATCCTAAATAATTCATGGAATCTCCTATTTATCTTTTTCAAGAGCAATTTGCAATTCCCAAGAAGGCAAATTTTTTTCACTTCTTCAAATATTCTTTCCAGTGTATTTATATTTGAGTCAGCCAACAAAATTTCATCCATGTAATGGTAAATGATAAATTGTGGGACTTGTTTATCTACCACTTCTAATGACTGTTGTGCAAAATATTGACAAAATATTTAGTGGGGCTATTTAAGATTCCTCGTGGGAGAATCCTCCATTGATATCTCTCTATAGGTCAAGAATTATTATAAGTGGGAACTGTAAAGTCAAAGTGGGCACTGTAAAGTCAAACTGTTCTTTCTCCTGTTCTTGTAGAGGTATTGAAAAGAAACAGTCTTTTAAGTCAATAACTATAATAAGCCATTTTTATGTAACAGAGAAGACAAAGGAATTCCAGATGTTAGAGAGTTCATTGGCGGAATCACCTTGTTTATTGCTCTTAGATCTGTTATCCTTCTCCATTTTTTAGGTTTCTTTTGATAACAAATATAGGAGAATTCTAAGGGTTGGTTGATTCTTCAATACACTGAGCATTTAACTGCTTCTTCACCAGCTCTTCTAAGGCCTGAAATTTCTCTTTTGGTAAGAGAACTGCTGAACCCATATAGACTTATTTGTTAACCATTTTAAAGGTAGTGCTGTGGTGCCTTTGAACTATCATCAGCTGCTGGGCCTTGTTTTTGAACAATATAAATGGTTGGTGATTAGTTTTTATCATACCTTCTAATATTTTCCCCAGAAATATGTTAATTTATGGTTCCTTCCTGAGATTATAGAAATGTTAATCTGAGCATTCTATTGCTGAAATAAATCTCATCCCCATAAATTTATAACATTAGACACATATAGCTTTAATTTTCCTCTCTGTCCTTCTGGCCCTATATATTCAAGCCATCTTGGACTCTTGTTTTTCCTGGGATAATGTCCCAATTACCAAAAGCTGAACATTTACCTCCTAAAGAGGCCAGTTTGGATGCCAAGATTCTGGTAAAATTATTGTTACACCTACCCCTGTGTCTACAAAATCTTCAATGACAATATCATTATTTGAATTTTTAACTTTGACCTTTGTTCATTTACAGAAGTTCACCAAAATATTTGCTTTATTGTTTTTAATGATTATTTTGTTCTCTTTTCTAGAGCTTTTCTATGGTCCAGAGCGGTATGGCTTTTCAGAATAGGTTTTAGCTTCTTCAATTGCTTTGGGATGGTGTTTTCTTCAAATGGCAAGGTAAAACTGAACTAGATTTCATATTGGGACTGTTTAAAAGCCCCCAAGAGCATTTCTCAAAGGCAAAAGTTACCTTGTCTGTCCCTGTTGACCTTCACTCATTAGTCCAATGCCTCCCGTTGTCATACCTTTAGCATATTTCAGAAAAGAAGGGTATTCTTTGAGATTACTTCTAACAAAAACATTGTTTCTGGAAATGCCTTGTTTACAGTCTCTTTTTATGTGACCTTGTCTTCCACAGCTCTAACGCTTGATATTTTGATTTTTTCTAAACTTCTAGAAATAACCCCTTACCCAATTATCATCACAGTTATAAGTTTCTAAATTAATTGTATCATGAATCCAATCCTCCAAGAATGCTGACCTTGTTTTTAAACAGCCTAACTATCCTTTTACATTGTGAGTTAGCATTTTCAAAAGCCAGTAATTTAACTATTATTTACATAGCTCCTGAATCTGGTACCATTCTGTTTACTGCTGTAGTTAATCTCTGCAAAAAGTCTGTAAACATTTCTTTTGGCTTTGAATCACTTTTGCAAAGGATTCACTTTTCTTTCCCCTTTCTTCAATTCTATCACATTCATTCAAGGCTGCCATTCGGCATAAATTCTGGGTGTGCTCATCATATTGTAGTTGCCTATCTACGTCAGCATAATCTTCCCCCCTTCCCAAGAAGTTGGTCTTGGGAGACTTCTATACCTCTATCTCTGCTTCTTTGTTCTGCTGTTTTTGCCTCCTCCTTCTTCCATGTCTTCCACTGTAAAAGCATCCTGGTCTTCAGAACAGCAGTAATCATATCTGACCATTCTTTAGGGATAATTTGTTTACATGTTGACCAGGAATTTAAGATTTGTTTCCAATGATGAGCCCACACCATAAGTGATAATTGCTTCCTTGATTCTCTTTAATTCTAACATTTGTATCAGAACCCAACTAACTTCTAAACAATTTTTATCATTTTGCAATTTTTAAAAGTTACTAAATATGCTAACACTGGCTGTTTGAAAGACAATGTTGAGATTGGTTCTTCAAATTCTTATGATTCTGAATATCTCTGTGTTCTCTCTTAACAGGCTTTTCTAAGACTTTCTTTCTGGCATTTACATTAACTGACTTTTTAAATGATAAAGCAGAAATAGCCAAACAAATAATATTTATAATAAGAATTATGATAAACATTGTGATGATAATCTCATCTACATTATTTATCTTCTCCTTTACTGGTTCCAATTTCAAACCATCTAGAGTAATACCAAAGAAAGACCAACTACCTTCATTATACTACTCTTTCCCATGTTTACTGGGGGAAAAAGTTTTCTCTCTGTCCTAAACAAATTCCTCTTTTTAAGAAAACCCAATTTACTCATCAAACTTCTTGTCAATGACAATTCAGATGACAATAAATTTGGCAGCTACTAGTGTGGTAACAGCCCAAGGAGGGATCCAAAATAGAAGAAAACACACACACACACACACACACACACACACACACACACACACACACACACACACACACACACACACTTCCCACCAGGAAGGGAAGGCTATTCTCTGAAAAACTCATTCAGATGAACATGGAGAAAAAAACACATGTGGCATGTTCTACCTAAGCCTGAAAGATAACTAAGAGAGAGAGAGAGAGAGAGAGAGAGAGAGAGAGAGAGAGAGAGAGAGAGAGAGAGAGAAAAAAAAAACAACTAGTCAGCCAGTAGTTATTTTGGCCACATGTAGCTATGGCTAGCAAATGGCTTTTTGTGAATTCTTGCCCAAAAGTTGAGCACTAAGTATTGCACAAATTGCAAGTAGTATTTAATGGAAACATGAAGCCAGATATTGGGGAAAAGCAGGAATATCAGAGAGAAAAAACAGGCCACAGTCAATTTTCACCCAGCCAACTTCTCAGGCTGAACAGGGTAAATGCTGTCTGCAAGACTCTCCAGCCTGATGATTGCTTCTACAGAATGCATGCATGTGTGCCTCCTCCTGCTTTAAATGTCTTCCCAGCCCAGATGTTTTACTTCTGGTTTCAACTCAGCATCATAATCCTAGAGTTAGGATTAAAGGTGTGAAATACTACTTCTTGGCTCTTTGGCCTTGAATTCACAGAAATACAGAAAGATCTGTTTCCCTAGTGATGTAATTAAAGGTGTTAGTCACCACTCTCTTCATGGTGTGATTGTGGGTTATTCTATTCTCTAATATTCCAGGTTGATTTTATTAAATACAAAATATATTACCACAACTATATACACATGTTTAACTGGAGACCCTTTGCAATGCTCAGAAAAGTTACAAAGCCCTGTCAATGTCAGAAATATATAACTTGAGAGACAATAAGGAGAAAAATCATTTACCATAAAAATACATAAGCAGGGACAAGGTGCTTGGTACTTTTCTGCCAGTTGCATCCACAGATATATGGACAAAAAATCTATTTTTCTTTGCACTGGGTTAACTGATTAGTTATTTAGATCCTAAATAATAAACTGTTAATTGAAGCTTGCATTTTTTGCATAAACTGAAGTCATAATGTTGATACAAAATATTAATTGTTAAAAGGCCAGAGCAGGTGAATTCTGTGAATCTATTATCAGCTGCCAGAAGGGGAAGCTCAGGGGAATTCAGGTTCTGAAGGACCTTGAATCATCAAAACCAGACACTTAATAATTTTGTCCTTGAGTCTGGTTTGTTAAATTTTGCTTATAATCTATCTGCAGAGTCTGTTTTCTGGACAAATTGGCCTGTCAATAAGCTAGTTATAGAGATCAGGGTTCTTAGTTTCTCACCATAATGTGGAACAATTGCTGAACAATGAAAGACTACTCCACTTACCAGAATAACACAATGTAAGGAAAAGCCATCCTCCTGGCCATCAACAAATTTATGTCCCCATAAAATTGAGATGAAATCATGAAATTGCATGTATACATTACATGAAAATGTATGGCAATGCAGAGACAGCTGTTTTGTACATGGGAAATTATGATCAGGCACAATCTAGTTTTTCAGAACATAGTTATATAAAGTAGAAGAAGAAAATAAAAAATAGTGAAGGGAAAATATGGGGCAAATTATGTGAGGTCAGGGCACAGTAGGGAATTTTAGAGAGGGATAAGTAACACTAAAATTATTATAAAAAGTCACATATAAACTACTACTATAAAATAAATATAAATACACACACATACTATATATATAAATGTATATATATATATATATATATAAAAAGAGAGAGGAGAGAGGGAAACACACACACACACACAGAGAGAGAGAGAGAGAGAGAGAGAGAGAGAGAGAGAGAGAGAGAGACTTTAAATTGAATTACCCTGTAACAGGGCAAGAATGACTTGCACAGGCTAACAAACATAAAATATCACCATATCACCGTTTGTTTTCAAATCTATCCTTTCACATTTCCTAATATCTTAAGAATATTCACAAATACATATGTTACACAAATATACATAGATGTATGAACCAAAATTTAAATATAACATTCTGATTTGTTTCAGTATTGCTAATGTCTATAAACTTTAGGAGTAGTCATTTGGTATTGAATAACCAATTAGGACGCTTATTCCTGAGAAAGGGTAATTTCCTTTACTTCAGAAGTCCTGTAGCTTTTTGTCTCTGGGTGAAACTTCCTTAAACTGAGAAGCTTCTATAAGACAAAGAACACAGTCAATAAAAAATAAATAAAAAATAAAATAAAATTTAAAAAAAAGACAGCTCACAGAATAGGAAAAGATCTTCACCAAACGTACAGAGGACTTATCTCTAAAATATATAGAAAACTCAAGGAACTAGAGCCCCAAAACCCAAATCACCCAATTTAGCTATTCAGAGCTAAAACAGAAATTTGCAACAAGAATTACAAATGGCTGAAAGGCACTTAAAAATTGCTCAACATCTTTAGCCATCAGAGAAATGTGAATCAAAACTACTTTGAGATACCACCTTATATCTGCCAGAGTGGCTAGGATCAAAAACGCAGATGACAGCCTATGATGGAGAGAATGTGGAGCAAGGGGAACACTCCTCTATTCTTGGTGGGAGTGTAAACTTGTACAGTCACACTGGAAAGCAGTATGGTGATTCCTCATAAACTGGAAATCAATTTCCCTAGCAATCCAGCAATACAAGTAGCGGCCATGTACCCAAAGGATATATACTCTAACCCCAAAGACATTATTAGTTCAACTATGTTTATTGCAGCATTATTTATAATAGTAAGAACCTGGAAATAACCTAGATGCCCCTTAATTAAAGAATGGATAAATAAACTGTGGTACATTTACACAATGGAGTATTACTCAGCAGTTAAAAAAAAATGACGTCCTAAAATTTGCAGGTAAATGAATATATTTGGAGAATATCCTCCTGAGCGAGATACCACAAGTCCAGAAATATAGACATGGTATGTACTCACTCATAAGTGGATTTTAGACAAAAAGTCAGAATAATCAGGTTGCAAACCACAACCCCCAACAGCTAGGTAACAGAAGGAACTTAAGAGAGACATCCACAAGATTCTTCCTGGGAAAGGGAAATTGAAGAGATCTCCTTATCAAATTGGGATCATAATGGATAGTGACCAAGGAGAGGTGGAAACAAATCCTGAGAGAAGGAGATGGTTGAGTGAGAGAACCAACAAAGAAGGAGTAAAAAAGAGATGGATATCTTGAGATAGAGGAAGCCAATGTGGGGTTGGAAAGAAGCAGGGTGCTAGGGAAACCTCCAAGCACTCACAAGATGTTCCTGGCTATGACTCCAACCAATATTGGAGGGGGTGCCTTAAGGACTTCCTTATAATCAAATTAATGACCTCCCTAAGTGTCATTATAGAACCTACAAACAACAATGAATAGAGGCTGAATATAGATCTACAACTAAGCACCATGTCTAGCTCCTGGTCCAGCTAAAGAGAGAGAGAGGGGTGAGAGTCTATATGAGCAAAGGGATAGGATTCTGAGGAGAAATCCCACAGGGATGGCTTGGTAGAGCACTGGGTAGCTTACTGATTCATAAACAACCACTAGGAACCATAAGGAAAAGGAACTAAACCCTCCAAAGATAGATGACTGTTGAAAGGCATGGGCAGTTTGTGGAATCTCATGGAGTAGGATCAGACTGTTCCTGTGCATGAACATTACCTACAAAGGAACACTTAACACAGTCCTAATATTGGGATGAGAAAATTGGACCTATCTCAAAAGGATACACCAGACTGAACTGAACCACCTTGGGATTTCTTGTCCTTTTAGGGGAAAGGATACAGGGATGGGGTGAGGGGAAGCTGAGGGTGTATTGGGAGGATTTAGGAGGAGGAAGGGAAAATTAACAGTTAAATACATGGGGGAAAACCTTTTTAAAGAAAAAAAGAGATTTCTTACAAAAATAAGATTGTTTTGTTTTACTGGATTTTCTGAAGCTATACAAATGATAGAATGAATATATATTAAAAAGGGTTATATATACACACACATATTTATATATGACAAAGTATATATTACATTGGCTTACAAGATATTGGCTGATAACCCAACAATTGATATCTGTATGCTAAAGAGGTCATTAAGCTGGATGGATTCAGCATTGTTGACACAGTACTGAAGACTTGGGTGATTCCTGAAGAGTTCATTTTCAGTTCATACTTAAAACCTCAAGAAGGTGAGGCATGATGTCAACAAAGGATTCTAGCAGTAGCAACAATGAGAACAGTCATGATTAATAGTAGAAAGTAGAGGCAAGTAAGAAGGCAGTCAGATTTCTCCTCAAACTTCTCTCTAGCTGGGCTGCTCTAGAAAGGCACTGTACTCTCTTAGGAAGGCTCTTCTCATTTAATATTCCTCACAAATATCCTTAAGACCTGCCCAGAGGAACATTTATATTTTTGATTATAGGTCCCATAAAGTTGACATTCAACATTAATGATGATAGATCCAACCCTTATCAATTCGATACATAGACACATCTCTTAACATCATGCTTAATTTCTGAATGAAGACAATAGCAGTGCTATAATTCTACTTACAATGATATTATTAACTATTATACTACTAAAGTACACTCTTCTTTCCCTAGATTATAAAAGAAAGTCCTTTGAGGGATATTTGCTCTTTAGGCCTCAATAAACTAAGTGTGATAATATAAACTTAACAATTAAATACTACTATAATCTCAATTGGCAATATAATACATGGTAAATACAAGGGAAATAGAACACAAACAAACACCTGTTTATTTGTATTTTATGCACATTCATACTCTAAGTAAATAAGACAAAAACATGCATGCCAATTAAAATCCTCATTTCTGCAATTTCTCATTTTTCTTTAGCTGTTTTAAGAACCATCTTCTACCAACCATCCCGTTTCCTCCACCCTCAACAAATACCTCATCAGGCCTTGTTTATGTAACTTAGAAAGGCTTGCTGAAAACTTCATTACTGAAGAATCTGACATATTTATTTTCTTTTCTGGGGAATTGTTCTCCTATTGAAGTTAATAATAGAACATGGAAACACCAAGAGATGCCCAAAAGTATCTCTTGCTCTTTACTCAGCTCACTGTGGAAAAGCAATCCAGTTTCTTCTAAGATGCCTTGAATAACTTTGTCTTCTAACACTGCAGCTCTTAACTTAGCCTCTTGACTCAATGGCTTTAGGAACACAAAAATTTCCATGAAGATTTTACTTTCCATTCAACGGAAAGTTTGCAGTGTGTCCTGGCAGAATAATCCTCTATTTGTAAAGGAAAAAAAAAAGTAATAGACTAACAGAACACAAAATTATGGGGACACAGAGCAGAAATATTCATATTGGGTCACTAAAGCTAATGGTAAGTGGTATCTTGCTTATTTTTACTTCTCAATGTCTAGAATTATTAATTATGCCTGTTACAGAAGCAGTGTTGTATATCAGATGTTGATTTAGTGTGTTTAAAACCTTCTGAAGACCCTTGATCCAGGCATGCTTCAGGCCACTGACACTTAGTTGATCCTATAACTGTGTCTTGGAAGGGTCATTTCACCATTCTATATGGCCATTTGTTTCAGGGTAGGAATAAAAATTATAATATCAGGGAATTACATTTTTTTTTGTTTTCTGTATTAGCTATGTTCTAATTTTGGTAGTAGAACACCCCCACAATGGTAATAGGAAGAAAGCGTGTATGGTAGTAATAGTAAAGTATACTATTACAGGGCATGTAGTTCACTATGATAGAGAAGGCATAATGACAGATGTGAAACACATCTACTCTAATTATGTAAATTCATGAAAGGAAGAATATTGAATCACATTCAGTAATTACTTTCTTCTTTCTATGCAGTCTAAGACCTCATGCCATAAAAATGGTAGCACCATATTTAGAGTGAGTTTATCTATACCAATTATCTGGTATAGAAACTATCTGAAGAACATGATCATAGGTGTGGTAATGTAAATTTAATTATCCCCAATAAGCTCATAGGAAATGGCACTAGTAGGATGTATGGCCTTGTTGAAGTAGGTGTGGTCTTGTTGGAAACAGCTTGTCACTGTAGGTGTGGGCTTTGAGGTCTGTTATGCTATGCCTAACTCAGTTCACTTCCTATTGCCTTCAGATCAAGATATAGAATTCTAAGCTCTTTCTCCAGCCCCCTACCTGCACATTGTCATCCTTCACATCATGATGGTAATGGACGAAATCTCTAAACTTTAAGCCACCTCAATTAAATGCTTTTCTTATAAGATTTTCGGCAGCCATGGTGTCTTTTCACAGATATGTTAACCATAAGACAATAGGTTTATTTTATTGTGAATCTAAATTTCTTTACTTTGACAATAATGATCAACATGTACACATGTTATAAAAGCCTCAAGTCACTTTTGGCCCATTAATCATTGTAAATAAGGAAGAAAAAAATTTCAATCACTCAACAAATTATGTTAATATTAATCTTGAACATTGTTATGAAGATAGTTGAATATTTCTCTGGCCAAAATACCATGTATGTTTTAATTGAGAAATTAATATACATAGTCAATTAAAGTGATGAACTCATCTGTGCTAGTAATATTTGGTGAAGTTAAATAGCTTAGGCTCTGACATCATTTATTTAGCTCCCCAAATTTCCAAATTATTATTGTCTAGATTACACAGTGTAATTACACTCAGTGACTAAGTGAAAACTACTTTTCTTCATTTTAAAAAAGTGGAATATGCAAGAATTAACTCAAGTCCTTATAGTCGAGATTGTTTGGTTTATCTCATTAATTAAAAACCATCATTAAAATATCATAGGTGGATAAGATGTCTCTGTACGTAAAGTTGGATTACCAAATCTCACATGGCAGTTTGACAAAACCAACTCATGTGTAGTCTTCTAACTTCCATGCACATATGTGGGATACATACTAGTGTCTACATTCATACAAACAAACAATGATCATTCAGGTTTATCATCATTATATAAGTGTATGTGAGAGAAGGTATGTGGTGTCATAAAGTTACATTACAGTTGCTAAAAATCAGACTGAACCTAAATAAACAATTTATTGTTGAATTTCAAGGCTTTAGAAAAACAAAAACAACCCATACCACAAAACTTTAGTCATGCAAAAATGATCAAGATCAAAGCAGAAATTAATAAAATAGAAACAAATAAACAAAGGAACAGAAGCCCAAAGAATAAAGAACTGGTTCTTTGATAACTAATCAATATCAACCAACCCTTAGCCAAATTAAGCAAGGCGGGGGGGATAAATAAATGACCCTAATTAATAAAATTCAGTATGTAAAGGAGACACCATAACAGATACCAATGTAATTCAGAAAACCATGCCTTAAAAACTTACCTTCCACTAAACTGAAAATTGTAAACAAAATAGATGAATTTCTAGAAACATATGACCTACCAAATGCAAGCCAAGATGAAGAAAATATCTTGAACAGAGCCACAACTGGCCATGGGATTGGAACAATAATAAATAATAAACAACAAATTGAATAAACAACAAATTGAACCACATGGTTCACTGCAAAATTCTACTAGAACTTGAAGTTTTAAGGAAGAACTAACACCAATATTACTCATTTTTTCCCCTGTAAAATAGAAAGGGAAAGAAGCCTTCCAAACTCTGTATGTGAAGACAATAGAAACTTGATACCAAACCAGAAAAAAAAAAAAGAATATTACAGTTCTCAATGTGTTTATCTAGTGGTTGTACGACTATTTTTGTCTATGTCTTTCATGCTCTGAAGACTTCTTTTCTTTAGAAATTACAGAAGAGTAGAAATAAAAGCTTTAGAGGTTTTGAAGCTAGTGAGACAAGGAGTTGATTTAAGTTCTTACAGATAGTGCTAGTAAATTTATTTCGAATACAACGTGAACAAAATGCTCACAATTCATTTTCCAAGGTTAAATTTAGATATTATTCTTGCTGGGGAATTTTTCAAGTTGCCCGTTTATCAGTCTTTCTCCCATCTAAATTTCTTACTGGGAAAATCAATCTCACTGAAACACTCACAAACACTTTGGCAATTCAGTAAGTCAGAAAGTTGAAGTACAGAAGACTTTGTCTTGGAAGAGACTACCTGGTGTGATTTTTTTTTCAAGATCATTTATCAAACATGTTGAGCCATTCCAGAAAGAAAGCAGTGTCTTGGTTTTTGGCTTTTCTCCTAGAAGACATAAAATGTTGCTTGGAACTTCTGGAAAGTTTAAATTGATGCTTGTATTTTTTTCTGTGAAAATGGTGGTACATTGGAGGAACATTCACCATATTTGAAACCTTGCCATTACTTATAGTAATTATAATATCAATTCAAATCCATGAGACTTTCCAATGAATAATAAAAAAATAATGGATACACAAATTGTTGATTGACTGATAATCTTAGGTTTATTGGAATTGTGTTTGACTATGTGAAATGCATTGGAAAATGTAATATGAGAGTGGCTATTGTAATAGTCATGTCCAAACTGGGGTCTTACATTTTATTCTATGATCTAGTTCAGGCTTTCTCAAGTTCCCCTATTCTGCTAGAAGTAAAGCATGCCCAATGTCTCATTCTGCTCAAGCTGGCCTAACAGAATACTGTAAGTAGTTGTCTTATAAGGAGTCAGTATTTAGCTCAGAAGCCCATTACCGAAGGACTAATAGACAATGGACAATGTAAGGTTCACTTTCCATACACATATGCTGGTCTTCTCCATCTGGCTGGAAGGGCACAGAAACTTTTTGGAGATTTGACATTAATCCCATTCCTGATGATTTCATCTTCATAATCTAAATATTCAGCAAGGTTCTCTTATCATACTGGACACTAATTTGAAAACGTAAATTATTAGGCATGCAAATTCATATTGCAGCGTCCAAATAAGGGCAGACCCTTCAGATTGGGACCTGAAATAAAAAAGCACATTGGAACACATTCATAGTTCACTCTCAGCCTACAGCACTATCATAATGGGTCTAGTGACTTGAGGGAATGTGAGTAAGAACTAAATGCCTTGGTATTGTATGGGCCAAACTTTTGTTTTGAGGAGTTCCCTTTGATATATTACACAATTTAACAAAAGTCAGAAAAGACACTGTTAAGTACAATGAGAGTTAAAAGAGATTTGATATTCTGAAATAAAAACAGATGAAGAATAAGTATTTCATAATGTGGCATGACAGTATAAAGTTATGTGGATGGTTGACAATTCTCGGTTGCATTTATTCATGATACATTAACAAACAATGTAATTCAAACATGCAACACTTCATTTTCATTTTATTGCTGATAGTATTATTAAAAAGTAACCCACCCTCACAGTTTAGGCTCAGTACCCTTCCTCTAAGTCATAATGTTCTTTCCTGAATATATTTTATATTAATAAAAATATTTTATACATTCCTAGATTTTTAATTAAAACAAAAGTAGTTTGAACTAGGAAATTGATCGTCTGTTCATATAAAAATCTCATCTCTCCTTTTTCTGAGGAATTTTAAGTGAGCTGCCAGTCTTGCTTCGTTTTCTGCATCTTTGAAGCCCCCAAAGATTTCATGCTTAACATAAGCTTACTCATTTCCCTCTCAACGTGCAGTTTGCTAAAGTTCCTGGGTCATGTAACTAGTGCAAGATCAAGAGAGTCATAGAAAAATCATCACTCCACCAATCCAACTTGTCTGAACTGAGGTTCACAGAGGCCTAAGTGATTTTCTTGAGATCACACTCTCAGTGAATAGCTACAACTATGACCTAAGATTTCATCCTCATTGTTTATGAAGCAGGCTGTGTGCTCTTTCCGGATGAATAGCCTATGCACTTTAATTTATTTGAACATAGGAAGGCAGGGGGATTCTAGCAACTAGGAACTATGTCATCTGAATAGACATTACAGAAACACTTAAGATTTGGATATCCTAAGGAAAAATCCCAAATGGGGGAAAAACACTTAAAATACTAAAGTTTTTATGTAACTTACTTAAGTAAGTCTTAAGTAATACTTAAGTAAATGTGCCTTAATCAGCACATGTTAATCACAAGAGTATAGCTTACATATCCAGAAGTAAGAAAAGTAAACACAAGAAAGTCAGTAGCCACCTGTGACTTCATTCTGTACATAGTTTAATGACATTAATTCAAAAATAGTTTTAAGTATGCACTATACAGGCTCCATGGTTACATATGCTTGCCATCCTTCTAGAGCATCATAATTCAGTTTTTAGTAATTAGATTGGGCAAATCACAATTTTCAGTGATGTCCATCCAAGGTCCAAAGCCCTCTTCTGGGCTGTACAGGCATCTGCACTCACATATATACAAGCACAAACATAAATAATTAAAAAAATAAATCTATATACCTATTTAAGCGAAGATATATTTCAACAATATTTTTAAAAAAAAAAAAAAAGCCATGAAATCCTAAGCAAGAAGGATGACTTGTGCCAGGAATTTAAGAGAGGAACAAAAAGGTAGAAATGCTGTGTTTATTTATTTACTTATGCTCTTTTGAGACAGGGTTTCTCTGTGTAGCCCTACCATTCTGAACCTTGCTCTGTAGACCAAGCTGGGCTCAAACTCAGATAGTCACCTGCCCTTGCCTCCCAAGTGCTAGGATTAAAGGTATGTGCCACCACAATCTAGCTATATTTTAATTTCAGAAACAACAACAACAAACAAATCTACTATACAGAAAGTATTATTAAAGTATGTATACGTCTGAGAGGTATCAAGCCAAGTCACCATGGAACTGAGAAACAGAGTTTCATGTATCCTAGGATGGCCTTAACATGTGGCTAAGGATGACCTTGAACTTATGGTCTACTCTTCTCTACCTCAAAAATACTGAAATTACAGCTGTGTCTTTCATGGTGTTAGGAATCAAACATAAGTCATTGACCTTGTTAATCAAGCACTCTATCAACTAATTTTTTTACAAAAATATTTTGTTTATGAAAAATTTACTCAGAAATAGTACCATGTACTTCTCATCCTTCAGAAGGCAAAAAATCTATTATCCCTGATTCTTTCTCTTTTTTTTTTCAAAACAAAAAGAAAATTGACTGTGTTGAGTACTTTTAAGGAAAAGGGGATCAAAAAACTAAATGTGAACAACACAAGCTCCCTTCATAAAGGACACAGAAGAAAACAATATAAGTATAGTTATATTAAACATATTTTTTTTATTCATGAAGCAAAACAAAACACTAAACTTCATAGAACAATTAAGCAACTTGCCAAAAGACAAAAATACTTAGATCGGAGAGTGCCTAAATTAGCCTTCACCTGAAGTCAGATTGGTGACTACCCTTATTGTCATCATGGAAACAGATGCAGACACCCACAGTCCAGCACTTGGCCAAATTCCTGGAGTCCAGTTGATGAAAAGGAGGGTGAACTAGAGGACCAAGGGGGTGTCAAGAGCGCTATGGAGAAACCACAGAGACAGCTGTCATGAGGTAATGGGGGACTCTGGACTAACAACTGGAGAGTCTGCAGGAGACCAAACTGGTCCCTCTCTGAATGAGGGTGACAGATGTATAGATAGATCTGTTATTTGCCACCCTGTCTATGGGACCGGGAGTTATCCCGAGTACATGAACTGGCTTTTTAGAGCCCACTCAATATGGTGGGATGCCTTAGCCTTGACACAGGGAGGAGAGGCTGGGTCCTGCCTCAACTTGGTATGCTGACCTGATTCTTTTTTAACTTAAAAATGCTGATCTTGTTGAACCTAGTGGAGAAGCTAGTTCTAACAGTGGGTGTAACATTAGTTGCCAGGGTTTTCCTCTTTGTATTGATTTGCAAAGTTGAACATGATTTCCATGCAAAATACACTTAAATGTTATATTAGCATTCTCCCAATGCTTCCTCTTTCCATCTGTGTTGATAAGCATTTAAACAGGTCCAAAAAGACATTTTTACATTATCTTTTCAAATACAAGCCAATGTTAATTTAGCAGCAATTACAGTGAGTGAATGAAAGTATGTGACTCTTTACCTAATTTACACAGGTTAATATTAATTTCTAGCTAGTAACTGCTTTATCAACTGAAACAACAAAGAGGGTTATGATAATATGTGCCTTCTTACCACATATGCCCACACAATGATGTGGAACTTGAAATGCCCTTCTCTGGAAAAGAGAAACTGAGGCATCCTATCAGCATGGCATGCAGTTTTCTTTATATCCTCCCAGAACCTTATAGAATGAAGGCAGACATAAAGATTGAAGAAGACATATTTCAAATGCCATATGTGGAATTTGTATCTGTTCCTTCCTTGAAGGCTTGGCCTACAATTCACCTTAGAAAGAAACATTTCCTTCCTTCTCCATCTGTGAGTAAGGTGATTTTATATTTTATTGTCTAACTGGAACACTCTTGAGAGGGAAACCGTGTTATAAATAATAGCCAAGACAGCAGGTCTATCCAACTGTTCCTGCCACACTATATATGAAGCAAGCAACATCCCTAATAGTATTTCCTATAGGTTTTATTTATTTGACATTCAGCATATGCTACTATTTATATTGTATACATATATCTATGACCTCAATTTGGCTCATAATATCCTCATAAGCAGGTGAGGTACCTTGCCTTTTCTTTCTCCTGATACTAACTTAAATCCTGCACACATTATAGACTCGCAACGCCTATTTAAAAGCAGTTTGAACAGTTTACTCTTCAGTCAATGTTTTTCATTGGACCCTGCATTATAATCACCTAGACAACTGAACCACACTGGCGAAAGCAAAAGCAAGGGCCAAGGAAGCCCCTACATCTTCAGTCAGCATCCTTCAGTGAAGGGTAATCCTCCTGGTCACTCAGGAGAGCCACGAGGTAGTTACATTCTGAAACAAGCTTCAGGTCTATGAAGCTGATCCTTCTATCCCAGCTGATAGAGCCAAGCAGGAGGAGCTCCTTCCTACTTCATTCAAACTGATGGCATTGGAGCCACTCCTGATAAGGAAAGCAAACTGCTTGATTCAGGCTTCTGATTCCACTGTTACTCTATTCCAAAAAATACACTTAAAGACACACTCAGAATTGGCAATGTTTCTCAGCACCCCATGACCAATCAAGGTGACCAATCAACTGAACCTGTTGTATGATAGAGGTGGCTGCCTCTTCAGTTAATATCGATGCATCTTTACCTGTGGATTTATATTATCTGCATCATAAAAAAGATCTTCATTTCTTCCACCGGATTTCCTCCAAATGCCTACAGTCCTACTTGTTAATACTATGAATATAACCTTAGACACTATGAAAACACAAAGAAAGGTGAGGCACCTCTTTCTTTACAGAGCCAGAGCTATTATTTGGAAGAAGAAGAGATCAGACACATTAAAGATGACTCGGAGCCCAGGGAATAAACCATGTACTGTCTGCAGTTCAGACAAAAAATAAAGAAGAAGAAGAAGGTATGAAATGTGAACATTTTAAGTCTGAAAACCTATTTGCATAAAATTCCACGTGGTTTTAGAAATGTGCAGTTGAGTCCAGTCATGTGTAACCTCGGACTATAAGAACTTTATTTATTCAGCCATAAAGGATCAGTAATAAAGCTTTTCACATATGTGTTATGCATTCAGTAAACTCTTAAAGTTATTGTCATTTCGAGCACTTTTTATTACATGAGCAACTGTGAGTTCTGCTATCATGTGCAGAATATTAAATCTAAATGGTTATCATTAAGACTAAATGAAATGGTATAAATCAAGTGACTTAGTTAAATAAAACTAGTGAAATAGACAGATGGGTCTGATTGTTATAACAGTAGAAGAAATGTACTACTTTGTATCATATTGCTGTGTGTATAGTTATACATATATATAATTAAAGAATATGGGACCAAAAATGATTGAAGGAGCCACTGTCTAAAACATAGTCAGTTTTTTGCTAGATTCTTCCCCTACTTCCTTTCATGATAATACCTAATCAATGTGAACAAAAATTACATATATGAAATGGCCATAACCAGTGAAATATTGTGTTGTAGGATATTATTTTATGATGTGTTACATTCTTTTATGCTGTGGAACATTTGTTTAATGATGCAAAGATGTGTTGAATTCTTTTATGTTGCATTTGTTTAACTCTGTGAAGTTGTGGTACTTTGCCTGTCTAAACACCTGATTGGTCTGATAAAGAGGTGAGTGGCCAGTAGCAAGGCAGGATAAAGGATGGGAGGGGCTGACAGACAGAGAAAAGAGGAGGAGAAATCTGTTAAGAGGTGATTGAAAGAGGGAGAAAAGGGGGTGTAAGAAAATAAAGAGCCAGCATACAGCCACACTGCCTCACAGTCACACAACCACATAGCCACACAGCCACACTACCTCACAGTCACACAACCACATAGCCACACAGCCACACTGCCTCACAGCCACACTCCCTCATAGTTACACAACCACAGCCACACAGCCTCACTGCCACACAGCCACAGAGCCACACTGTCATACAACCACACAACCACACAACCACACAGACACACAGACACAGAATAAGAAGAAAAGAAAAGATATACAGAAATAGGGAAAGGTAAAAACCCCAAGACAAAATAGAATTAGAGTTAAGAAAAGCTGGCTAGAAATAAGCCAAGCTAAGGCCCGGCATTCATAAAAATGAGTAAGCCTCCATGTGATTGATTTGGGAGCTGGGTGGTGCCCCCAAAGAGCCAAACGAGTAAAGGAGTAAACATAAACAACAACAAAAACCAACAGTACTGGATTTTAAAAGTAAAGGAACTGAACACAAAGTGACCCAGATTTCTAGCTGGCCAGCACACATTATCCCATTTCGTCAAAAGCTTCAAAGGTCTCTAGTAATCTTACTCTTATTAATGACTTTCAAAAAAAAAAAAAAAAACACTCACTTGATGTGGGAATTACCTTTCTGTATGTTGTGAATCTAATCTTTAAATAAAGGAGCTGTTTTGGCCCTTGACAGGCACTGTAGAAAAAGTAGGCAGAGGAATCAGAATAGGTAGGAAAGGAAGGGCAGAGTCAGAGGCAGATCAAGCAAGCCACCAAAGGAGCAACATGTAAGGAGCACAGGTGAACCACGGGCCACGTGGCAGACAGTTTAATAGAAATGGGTTGAGTTAAGATGTAAGAGCTAGCTAGCAATGTGCCTGAGCCATAGGCCAAACAGCATGAAGTTAATATAAGCATCTGAGTCATTTCGGGGGGCCTGAGCAGCGGTGGCGGGCTGCTAAGGGGTCAGGCGCGGCAGGGTCTGGGCCTCTGGCCGCCCGTGACCAAGAAACCAAACTACAACACTCACTCACGTGTGAAGAAATAAATATGAAAATGCTCATATGCTAGGACTGGGATACAGATAATATGACTTAGTTATAAAGAGATAGAAGTTTGTCGTGGTGAAGCACATGATATTACAGCTCAGGACTCAGAAAACGGAGAAAGAAGACAGCAAGTTCAAGGCCAAACGGGTCTACATAGCAAGACCATTGCAGGATATTTGTTTAATGATGCAAAGATGTGTTGCATTTGAATAACTATGCAAAGATGAGACACACCTGATTCATCTTATAAAAAGCTGAGTGGCAGGAGGTATAGCAGGATTTCTGGGCAGGGAGAGCAAGAGGAGGGATTTAGGTTTGGAGAGGAAAAGAGATGCCACGGTGTCACCAGGGCTCAGCCAGCCAGACACAGAGCAAGCCGGGAAGTAGGACATGCAGAATGAAAGGAAGGTTAAAAAGCCCTGAGGCAAAATATATGACTAGAACCAGGTCAAATTAAGTTAAAAGAACTAGTGGAACAAGCCCAAGCTAAGGCTGAGCATTCACGATTAATAATGTTTCCGTGTCTTTAATTAGGAGCTGGTTGGTGACCCAAAGAAAATTCTAAATACAAATGACAGCCAATGTGTGGCCTGAATTTTCACAAAGGTGCTAAGAAAGCTGGGGGGGGGGGAGAGAATATGGCTCATTTAAGAGGCTCTGCTGCATAGAGCAGGCAGCACAGTAAGTACAAACAGAAGGGAAGGGGTATGAAAACTCTTTGTCTCTTTGCTAACTAGTGCACCAGTCTGCTGGATTCCTAGCTTTGGTCATTGGAAGCCTTTAAAGATGGAGCCTTGTTGTAGAAAATAGGTCCATTAAAATCAGATAGCAATAAAATAAAATAAAATAAAATAAAATAAAATAAATTAAAATAAAATAAAATAAAATAAAATAAAAACACCCAAGGTTTCATTTAGAATAAGGACCCTATTGGTTTATGAGCACTGTCAACTTTTGAAAATATATTATTCATTTATTCATGTTGTGAATTGATGATGACCGTCTAAGCAATAAGGCAAGGAAAGCCTTAAGTTGGTTTGGCCAGGCATATCCAGTTGACATAGGTCAGAGTCCCTCCCTCAGTATCAAGGCTGAATAAGGTGTTTCTCTGTAGAGAAGGGACACCGAGAAGCCAGTTCATCCACCAGGAACATACTCTGATCCTACTGCAAGAGGATCCACGGACTTGCCACACCATTTGACTGTCTACATTCGGAGGGGTTAGTTCTTTTTCATGAAGGTTCCTCAGCTGTCATTTAAGCATCAGTGAGCGCCCAATAGCTCAGGTCAGCTGTCTCTGTGGGTCTCCTCATGATGCTGATCCCTTTGCTCATATGCTCTCCTCTCTCTCTCTCTCTCTCTCTCTCTCTCTCTCTCTCTCTCTCTCTCTCTCTCTCTCTCTCTCTCTCTCTTCAACTGGACTGGGAGCTGGTACTTAGCTATGAATCTCTGCTTCTGCCTCTATCCATTGCCGGATGAAAGTTCTATAATAAAAATTCATCTGATTATAGGGAAGCCCTATTTAGGCACCATTTCCACTATTTCTTGGAGTCCTAGCCAGGGACATTTTGTGAGTTCTTGGATGTTTCCAAAGCACCAGGTTTCTCTCCAACCCCACAACGGTTCCCTCTATCAAGACATCTATTTCTTCTCTCTCTTGGTTGCTTCTACCACTCAACCATCTTCTTCCCTCACGATTTCTTCCAACCTCCCCTTGCTTGTTCTCAGTGTGATCCCAGTTTATTCAGGATGTCTCTCTTAAGTTCCTCTTGTTACCTAGCTGCTCAGAGATTGCAGATTGTATCCTGTTTATCCTTTGCTTTACATCTAAAATCAACTTATGAATGAGTATATACCACATCTATCTTCCAAATCCGTCCATTTGCCTGAACATTTCAGAATGTCATTTTTTTCCTGTGGAATAGGAAATTGTGTAAACAATTTTTAACCCATTCTTCAGTTATAGACATCTAGATTGTTTCCAGGTTCTGACTATTATGAATAATGCTGCTATGAACATAGTTGAGCTAATACCCTTGGTGTAAGAATGTGCAACCTTTAGGTATATGGGTATATGCCCAATAGTGATATTGCTAGTACATTGGCTAGATTGATTCCTAGTTTTCTGAGGAGCTGCATACTGATTTCCAAAGTGGCTGTACACATTTACACTCCCACCAGCAATGGAGGAGTGTTCCCCTTGTTCCATATCCCCTCCAGCATAGGTTGTCATCTGTGTTTTGATCTTAGCCATTCTGACAGGTGTAAGATGGTATCTCTGAGTTGTTTTGATTTGCATTTCTCTGATGACTAAAGACATTGAGCAATTCTTTAAGTGTCTTTCAGCCATTTGAAATTCTTCTGTTGAGAATTCCCTAATCAGCTCTGAACCCCATTTTTAAATTGGATTATATGGGGTTTTTTTTAACCTCTAGTTTACTGAGTTCTCTCTATATATTAAAGATCAGTCCTCTGTCAGATGTAGGGTTGGTGAACATCTTTTCCCATTCTGTAATAAAATATTTTGAACTTGCCTTCAGTCTCTAAAATAGATTCGTGCTCTTGAAAGAATGATGTGATTAAGACTGTGAGAGCTCTTACAAACAGAATGAATGGATTTTGTGTTATGAATTTGAGCCTTGTGGAGAGGAAGGACATTAGATGTGAAATGGTCCCATTCAGGTATAGACTGTCTTCAAAGGAAGCTAACATGTTAAAGGGCTTGTTTTCAGCTGAGGATCCCAACCACAGAGATGTGAGCAAATCATTAAAGTTATGACCTGTTTAGTGGATTAAGCCATTGATATAGACATAATTTGATGATAGTACTAGGGGGAAATGGAGACTTTCAAAAGTAGATGTGTAGTATGAGGTTTCTGGCCCAGACTTTCCGGCCTAACCTCAAGGTCTAGGCCCACAGACCCGCAGTCCCGCAGTCCCATAGAGACACATAGATGCTTCCAATAGTTTTAGGCTGAATCGACCAAAGGCTCAGGCATATCACTTGCTAACTCTCTACCCTTAAGCTATTCCATGTCTCTTGTTCAGCCATGTGGCTCGGTACCTTTTTTTAAAGCTGCATGGTTGTCCTCTGCATCCTGCAGCTTCTCTCTGGTGCTCTGTCTGGCATTCTGCTCTCAGAGATTTTCCCAGTCTGGTAGCCCCACCTACACTTCCTGCCTGCCTTTGGCCAATCAGCTCTTTTTATTAAACCAGTGGTGGGACAATTATTTGCCACGAAACAACACAATACCCCCACATAGATGCTCAATTAAGTATATAACTAGTTTCAGATTTTAAGCTCTAGTCTGAATAATTCTCACCACAGAGTGGAAAATTCATTTTCACTGTGTTTTGTTCACCACATATCCACATCAATTCTAAGCAACCCTGGATAAAAGTTCTAGATCACGAGCCAAAATAAATATTTCTTCTTATAAATTGATTTCGAGGAGATTTTCAGTAATATCAAACCCAATACATAAATTAATTATAATTTGTCGTATTTACATTTACACCTAAGGATACTGTAAGTGATTCTTAAAATTAATTCATGAGTATTAGAAGAAAATGGTAACGAAATCCAGTTGATATTCAAGTATATAATATTACAGCTCTGTATTTGGGGGTACATATGAAAGGAATATGAGATAATGACATTATCCAGATTGATTATTATGACAGTCTAAGTGGTGCTATTCAGTGTGATTATCTGAATATTCAATGTTGATGTAAATGATGAACATCAGAAAGTAAACTGTTGGTTTTGATTTTTCATTTATAATTTAGCCAGAACACACTTTTGGTTGCTACCTCTTTGACAGATTTTTTAATTAGTTTTGTTTCTTACTTTAAAACCCTGCTAAAGGATAATTGAAATTTAACCAATGTAAGATGCTCCGCGTCCTTTTTTTTGGTAGGAAGTCCTTTTTGTCTTACAGATATTATTCAGAAAGTGAAGGCACTGCGCAGTTAAAATAGGTATGAGAGAAATCAACTTGACATCGCTTTGGCCCTGAAGGTGTTTTCTGGAAATAATTTTAAATACCTTCCTGCTATGCTTAGCTGTCAGACACATTTCATCAAAAAGTAGTGGACAGGGGAAAACTCAGATTCATTGAGAAGTGGCTGTTTCATCTTTATTTCTTTGGCGCTCTCAATTCCTTACCCCTCCAGCTCCCCTCCCCCTGCACTTACAGGTGGAATCCACCAAAATTTAGTGATATCCTATTCCAAGGAAGACCCTGAACACTGAGCCTCCACTCTTTGTCTTCAAAGACTTGGCAGACATTAAACAATTAATCGGCATCACACATTAGGAAAATAGTGTATATTACTACTGTGACCAAAGTAAAGGCTCTCTGACGTCAAATAATCAGCCTAGGACTAAAAAAATTATCATCAGGGGTAGACCAGAGTGTTCTGTCCCTTTCTTAATTTGAGACCTCATTTCATCTGCTTCAATCCTAAAATGAATTCATGTTTCCTTTCTGCATATTTTTCATTGAAGCAACATGGCATTTTCAGTATAATTTCTGTATTTGTGGTAAGGAACACTTAATTTTTTTAGAGGTGGAACACTTAATTTTAGTAACCAATACAAGCTTTACACAATTTTCATCTCAGCTTCTTCTAATAGTGAGAAACAAATGTCTGTGTGTGTGTATGTGTGCGCGCGCGCACACGCGAGCGTGTGTGTCTGTGTATGTGCATGTGTGTGTGCACACCCTGACGTCTCCCTGCTGCAAGCATGTGCTTCCACACAGAACTTTAATGTGGGTGTAGATATGTGAAGTCAGGTCCTCATGCTTGTGCAGGAATCACTTTCTTGATGGAAATCTTCAGATTTCACCAATAACTAAAGATGAGACAATAGATATAATGAATAGAAAAGTGCAGGTTTGTAAAGAGCAAATGGCTGATAAAATCTGAAGAAGAAAACAAGCACATCTATTTGCATGTGAGGAACATTTAGTTCTTGCTAAAAATTATATGTGACAGAGAATTAATCATATTCTAAATCCCATGGGCTCCAGAAACACATGAATATTTGCCTTTAAGTGCTATATTAAGTACTTACAAATGAATTTCTCAAATGAAGCACAGAATTGCAGCCTCTATACTAAGTACCTCAGAATACCTATGTTTTATAGTTCCAAAGTTAAGCAGCTATGCAAGACCATACTGGCACTTCCCACAAAATTAGTAGAATTTTACCCTCATCTTGTCCAGCTGATAAACAGCCTTTGGTGAGCTGGACTCATGATGCTTGTCTGCTAATTGGCCAGTTATATTCATCTGGTGTTGCTGAGCCTCCACACAAATTAAGGTTAATTGGAATCAGGAACGGATCAGCAACCTTAGCACTCAATCTACTTAGCAGTTCCCTTCAACTCATTACTTTCCTATTTTTTGTTCATTTTAGTTTTCTGCACAAATGATAGTCCTCCCTCTCCCAAACCAATTACTACCTCACCCTCCTTTTTCCTACCATGGTGACTAGTTTATTGCAAAATGTTTCTGAGAATAATTATGTGGGGGCAAGTGGTAAGCCACTATCCAAAAGGATCAACAGAGCCGGCACCTCCAAGATATGACTCAGCGACTTTCAAGTCTGCCATGATGCTTCAGTGTTACAGCCAATGCTCATTTTAACTCACTATGGCCAATAAGTGTGAAGTAGTTCGTGTGCATTGCTTTATTGTTCCGGACAACAATTTTTCTTCCTGTTTCATGAAGACAAAAACACTGCCCTTAATTAACCTGACTACAAAGCTCCTACTATGAACTCAACAATTTTTATTCAGCCGAAAGAATCTGTAAAATCTACTTCCTGCCAGCTCCTACTGCGAATTAAATTTAGAACCTTGAAAAATGGCTTTTTAGCTTGTGGAAATAGTGTATGTCCCACTCAAGCCTCAGAGTAAGAAATGGTGAAACAATTGAAAATTAATTTCAACCAGAATTTCACTAATACTATGATGCCCTAGGTTTTTTGTAGGATAGTAAGTAAAATTATATGTATGTAACTATAAAGCAAATATAAACATAAAGCAAAATGTATATGTGTATAAATATGAAGATTGTTTCACTAGTGAGAATTCCCTAAGGCACTAAAGCAGCTGGCATTTCTCTAGCCTACTAACCCCAGAGACACACTCTTCTCTTTACTTACCTCTGGAGGGTTTGATACTTTCTTACTAGAATCTCTCACTAAACTTAGACTCCTGTCCTTCAAAAAGATATTAGATTAGCAATAGAAATACAGAGGCCCAGCCCATGTGTTTTCTGTCTTTATCTGTTTTTCTTTTCAATGAGTCCTTCTTCATTAACAAGAGTAAGTTCAGAAGAAGTTAGGGAGAAAAACTGACAACAGATTTTCTTCTATCCTGAGGAGTCTGAAGAGGGACTAGTGTTGGTGGAATAATGAAGAGAACAGAAGAGGTAATAACCAAAACTGACTAGATGTTAACAAATGTCTCTGCAGAGTCAACCATTTCCAATCAACTGGCAACATTAGTTGGTTATGTGGGCCTCGAGAATTCCTTCCTGCTACGGCTTATACATTCTCAGTCACCAGGCTCCAATAATCACCCAGCTATTGTGTTTATTAATACTAATTCTTTTCCTCCATTTCTTCCATAATACCACTAAGATTGGTATGTTACACAGTTGTAAAGTAACATTTGTAAGTTTGAGTATAATTGCATTTAAGGACAATGCATAATTTTACAATCAATTAATCTTAGTAATGTCTAGAAAATGATGGACTCCATCAGGAAGTCAGAATCATTTTCTGTACATCTTCTAGCAGTCTGTTATTGGTAGGTGGCCCACTAGTACGATGCCAAACTCAAATCTTCTTCCTTATTCCTTTAGCTTGACCTCTCTTCGCTTTACAATCTCTATACTCTTTTTCAGGTGGAAAGAATATTCTTTGCTCCTTTCCTACCTGCACCTAGTAGATCTTGTCATACTGTACCAAAATGGCCCATCTGGATCTGTCAGTGTATTTTTCTTAATATTAAAACTACTGATATGTGGATGAATTATGAGACTTTCTCATTGTGTAAAAACATTTCCCACCTGAAGTGCTCTAACGTAACTCTCCTCTTAACTGTTTGTTCTCATTGCTCAAGTCCTATTTTAGATACCATCTTCAGGGATGCTGTCCCTGTGGCACTCATTAATTATGTAATAAAGGAACTCTTCAGCTAGCTTGTGGTGTTTCAAAGCAACTAGATCTTATTCTCCTTATCTCTTACTGGAATCTGCAGTTTCATATACAGATTAGTGTCTAATTCTTCACACATACATTTTTATTATTAATCTTTAAACTCCTCTAGACAAGTATATATCTGTTTTCTTCCAGCTATATTAAGAGCCAAGAAGGTATTCCTTTGTTATTACAAAATGAAGAATTCGTGCTACAAAAGCATACAGTATCCTGAGAGTGCTGTGAAACACACTCAGCAATTATTTGAAGGTTTTAGTGACAAGGTTTGTTGATTCTCAATAACCTAAGCAAGTTATTTCTGCCTCAGTAGAGAAGATAAACCAACCATCCAAAGATGTAGTAATAGCAACGAGGTATGTTTCTTAACTGCGAGAGCTTGATTATGACTGCGTTGCTCTTTTATTTCAAAATAAAATACTAAATTGCAAATCTCTCTGTTTTATCTCTAGTGAAATGTACAGGGAAATGTCTAACTGCCAGTGCAAGAAGAAACAAGAGTTCCCAGGGAACCATAAATGATTGATAATAGAAATAACTTCCAATTTTATAGATCCTTTCTGAAACTAACATTTAAAAGCCTCATAACATGTGGATGAAGATCAAGAGAGAAAAGGGATAGGTCAGCCTTTGAAATTGCCTGGCATGGGAATTGAATTAATATGGACAGCAGCAGCAGGCTTCCCTGGGGCCAGAAGATATGACAGAAAACATGCAAAGTGGCCTTTGTTCACACGGTTTAGCTGTCTCACTCTGCACTTAGCAATCCTCCCAACAGCACTGCCAACATAAACAGATGCATCAAAAGAATTGCTTAGTTCCAATACCACAATTTTACCAAAGATATCTTTTCCAATATACACAGAATGATTTACACACATGCACTCAAATACCCACATATGTAAACTAGCTTCTGCTCAAGTTAAGCTTAGAGATATATACTGCTAGAACTGTTCAGAAACTCTTAATTGTTCTATGAATACACATACACCTCATGCTAAAATGAGGAAAAATATGAAGTATATACATAATATGAAGTCACGAAGATAAGCTCACAGAACAAGAATTGTGTTGTTGAAAACTTAAAGTCTGAGCTTTGAACTCCACTTCTGCTTCCTCCTGCAATTATTTATCTTAAAACATACAAAGAGATGTATGGTTCTCCTTGACTAATTCACTGACTGCTCAGCTCTGTCCTTTGTTATTTCACACTGATAACTACTGTCATGTTAAAGATAAAGGCATTGAAGCTATAAAAAATGGTACCTAAATCTTTCTGTTAGTCACACAGTTATTGTGGCAGCAAAGCTAGATTTTAATGCAGGTATCTAAATGAAAATACACATTATCCCTTATACTACTAAACTCCAAGGATTGGAATAAAGGCAGGAAAAATTAAGAACTTTCTATTGAAAGTTTCATTCTCAAATCTTTTCAGAAATTTAAAGTAAAAAGAAAAAAATAAATCTATAGCAGTTATGTGAATTCATCCTCATGCAGAGGACTTTCCAGATGGCCCAGAGGGAAAGGAAAGACCGAATTGTAGATACCTGTAATACACTAGGATGACAGTCTAAAGCTAAGAACCCTGAATTTTGGACTAATGCCAAGAGATGAGCCACACAGGGAGAGGAAAATCTAGGACAGGATATCCACTGTGCACTAGATAGAGCTCTGGAGAAAAGGATTTCATGAGCCCTGAGCAATAGGCACACAGTAAATTCATCTTTAGAAATGATGACATAAGCTTTAGATAATTGCTTACACACTTAAACTTATTAACAAGCTTATTTTGAATATGTTTCATATGTGCATAGCCTACTAAACTATAATAATAAAGATAGAGAGTAAATAAAGCAGGGCAACCATATGTACTACAGAAATAGAAAACCACATAGGTACTAAAAGCAGCATTAATGAGAAGTATGATCAAAGAAAAATAAAATAAGCATCAGCCCTGGACACAACATCGTGAGTACAATCTCATTGGCTTTATGTATCCTAATAGCAAATGTACAGAGTCACCATTGTGGTGGGTATAATTACCCATATTCATTTTAGAAAAGAAAAAAAAGAGGCAAATCGAGTTAGTTTATTATGAAAAATAGAGTTATTTATTATGAAAAACATGTGAAATTCATATTTGAAATTAAGCAATGGACTAGACATCAAATAATCAAATAATGCATAAAAGTTGTACTCCCAGTAGAAAAAGTAGAGAATACTCAAATATCTATTCCCAATGGAATGTATATATGGGGTAATATTTAGTCAACAGGACCATATAGTTAGTTTTATGGATATATATATATATATATATATATATACATATATATATATATCATTCAATGTTCAGCAACATATATTACCAAATGCTATATTAAAAAGACTACAAAGTAATATATATGTATGTGTATATATGTGTGTGCGCGTGTATACACACACTCAAGAATATGCTCTTTCTACAAAATTTCAAAAGAGGTATTATTAATCTATGTACATAAAAGTTTTAAGATCTTCGCAATGGCTGCTACAGCATGGCTTAAAAGAATACTAAGGCACATATGGGTCATAAAGATTCTTCTGGGATAATGTTGAGTTTTATACTTCTCACCCTATGGTCATTATCCTAATGAATGAAAGAGCCTGTATGTTTTTTGATATGTAGCAAGTGCTACATACTAATATATATTCTATAACATTGTATGCATTTAACACTTCATATCAATAAATATACTAATAAGATAAAGTTTCTGATACTTTAAATTTTTGCCTTATACAATCTGTCATTCTTTAAAATTCAAACAAGAAATATTAGTTAAAACTTTGAAAGAATTATACAGAAACGTATAGACCATGACAAATTATCAGATATATATATATATCCCCTTTGAAACATGCTGGCCTCAAGACTCCTGGGAAGTGAAGTACTTTCTACGAAATAATTGCAAGAAAATATAATTTCATCTTGTTACTTCTGCTTTAGGAATTTTATATGTGTGTATGTGTGTTAGTGTAGGCACGAGGGCTTCATGGCATAATCATCCACAGTAGAAGAACTGGGATTGTAGACATGGATAACATGTTGCACTCTGTGTAAATTCTGAGGATCTGAACTGAGGATTGCCTGACAATCACTTTACCCACTAAGTACAAGTAAGTCATTCATTATGTAACAATATAACCATGACTACACCATGTGTCAACTTCTATGAACCGAAGATTTGTTTTTTGGAAGGAGTGCACAACATTTCTAAACCAAAGCTTTTAGGTAGAAATATTATTGGTAGTAATATAGTGTAATTATAAATATAGTTGAGAGACCTCTTCTGTATTCATGCCTCAAGACATTTTATATGCTAATCTTTAGGGGCACTAAACCTTTCTAAACCTTTATGTTTAGACAAACTACACCCTTCATCTTATTTTGGATGAAATAAATTAATGTTGTTTCTGTGTTGTCAAAAGTTCAAGCTCTCTGTATTTAAATATTTTATGTTAACTACATGTACCTTTCTCTTCTTTTTAAAAAATTCATGTGATGATTGATCTTGGCCTACATTGTTAAACAGTTTAGATTCAGAAAGGTCCAATTTACCCACTGATTCTTTTTAATTATTTATGTTGTTATATGTTTAGATTTGACAAACAGTTAAACATAATTTATATAAATATCTTTATAACTGAATTAATTGTTGACCAAAATCTTCCATTAGAACAATTGATATGTAAAGATATGAGGAGGAAAGTGCAGAAGTGATTTCAGTACCTGCAGTGAATAGGAATAAATTTAACCCGGGGAAGTACTTTAGAAAGGGAGGCTGAAGGTAACACAATGAGGTTGACACAGTAGACAGCAGGGATGGGGTGGTGATGGTGGTGAACTAGCCTTGAAGTACAAGGGGCAAGTCCAGCAGACTCAGGGCTGTAGGATCTCTATGACACGGGGCAACAATGGATGGCCAAGAAGAGTCCCAGGCAGGGCCCAAAGTCAATAGTATAGCAAAGACCAGAGGCCTCAAACCAGTGATCTTTGAGATGAATGCCTGAAATGTAAAGATGTATGGAAAAAGGATTTTACTGCTTGATTCACTGTGTCACACTAATGCTTCCATGAGGAGATACCCCTTTTTTGCTTATTTTTTTTAATTGGGAGGGGGAATGAGTTTGCAGGGAAGCAGGCAGATTTGGGGGAGAAAAGATGAGATTTGGATACATGATATGAAAAACACAGAGACTAAATTTTTAAAAAGTTAATAAAGCAAGGCTGAAATCACTGTATCATAAGGGCAGGAAAGAATACAATGTTTATTAAACATGGAATGTGCATTTTAAATACATATCCACAGACATGATCCACAAATGTTTAAATAAACACACACACTAAAGTTCACCCAGAGATGAAAGTATCAGTAGATACTTGCAAATGTGTCTGTAAAGTCCATGTTTTTCATGTTTATTTTGCTTTTTTATAAGTTATATCTGAGATAAGAAAACAATTACAATTACAACACATCCATATGTGAATTTAAAAGCTGTGATCTGACCACTCTCATGTATCATTAAGCATACCACACTTAGGCTATAGCCATTTACTGAAATGTTTAAGCTAAAAAATGGAGACTAACTTGGCATATAAAGATATTTTGTTATTTATATGGAACAATGGATAAGAAATTTGCACAGTACTTAAAAATATCACCAAGGGGAACAACAAAATAGAGAATGGAAATATGATACCTGTACACAACGCAAAACGGAAAACAAAAAAGGAAGAATGAAATTTGTTGGTAAAAAATGGAACTGGAGAAAACAAAACAAAGAAGAAACAAAAATCAATCAAACAAAAGAACGAAAGCCACCGATGAATCCACAAAGCACAGACAGACCAAGCCTGTTCTCTTTCCTATGTAGATCCTGGCACTGGCACTTTATGCTGATTCAATCCAGGACAGTAGAGATGGGATATTGGGAGCAAATATGTTAAGAAATGGGACATAGGAGAAAAAAGGGCAAAATTAAAAACAAGAAAGGAAAATGCTGGTGGCAGAAGAAAATAAAACATGGAAGGGAGATAGAAAAATGAGGAAATGGAAGAAGGTACACCCAAAGGGTTTTAAGAAAGTCCCTCCCCCCAATATCAAGGATGAACAAGGTGCTTCTCTGCATGGAATGGGCTCCAAGATGCCAGTTCATGCACCAGGATTAAATTCTGGTCCCACAAACTGTCATGCTATTCAACTGCCATTTACATTTGGAGGGCTCAGTTCAGTCCCATGTAGGTTTCTCAGCTGTCATTTCAAAGTTAGTGAGCTCTTTGTGGGTTTCCTCATCATGATCTATTTGTAGAATTAAATATAATTAGGGGTTTGCCAATAATAACAACAAAGAAAGAGAGGGGTGAGGGAGGGAGAGAAGAAAGGAGAAAAGGAGGGAGGGAAGGAGGGAGGGAGGAAGGGAAGGAAGGAGGGAGGGAGGGAGGAAGGAAAGGCAAGCAAATATTGAGAAGGTATGAGGATGTGATGGGTGAGGGAGAGACTGATAGACATATCCATGATGAATTTTTAAGGAATAAAAAGGAAATTTTAGAAAACATTTTTGACTCTTAAGAAGAACGTACATATAATGATTAAACAAATTAAATAAGACAGCTATGAGAAAGAATTGGTAGCATATCAGGAGCAAGGGAATTGCTTGTTAGTGGTGCTGAGGTGCAGTTTGACCCAGATTAAGGTGTGTTCTACACAGGACAGCACAGGATATATAAAGAAAGCTAAGCTATTTCTTTCAACATGATTCCAATTCAGTCAGATCAGCACATAGTGAATTATTCAGTATTTACTACAAACTCAAGAAGATGTGGAATTATAAGGGATCAGATATTTAAGTTACCAATATGTAAAAATGATATAGTCAATATTCAAAGTCTGTTTTCTCCAAGTCTTTGTAACACATTTAAAATTTTTGGTTATCTATGTTCCAAAGATAATATCTACCATTCTTAAGTCTATTGTTCTTTCAAATTATAACTTTTACAATGTTAAGTATTTCTGCATTATACATTTGTCTTTTATCCTCTTACCAGTGAATATATTGGTTTTTAGGTCTCAGACATCACCAGTCTGCTCTTTTCTCTGTTAGTATGTGGTGTGGGCTCTCTTTGTTATCATAAAGAGTGCAGTACCTTTTTGAAAATTGGCTGGTTTCCATCTCACAACCGTCTAACTTCTGTTATGATATCCATTAATGTTTACACAATGCAAATATAGTCATAGAGCTCTCCAGCCCAGGGAACTTCAACACTTTTCATATGTATCAGTTTCTAGCTTTTCTCCATGGTATTTCACCCTGCAACATGTAGCGTCAGTATGTCCTTTGCCTTATCTCAAGCCATTTCTAAACAGGCACTGTATCTATTAGGACTTTCAGCATATGACCTCATCATTATGAGCATTATGATCAAGTAGTGTCATTCCAAACTTACACAATATAAATAAGTATTTATTTGTTAACATTAGCTTATGAGTATATATTTTAATAATTCTTCCAATACATGTTTTATATCTCTGTATTTTTTATATTTAATATAAACCTGATGAAATTCATACAGAAACTCTTCTTTAAACTAGAGACTTAAGTCTTCAAACAATTAAATACTAGTGGTTCCAATAAATTGGAATGTCCAATTTTATCTAGTCATGGCCCCTTGACAAGACATCTTAATCGGATTCTACTCTTCACATTCTAATTTTTTTGGGGCGGGGAGCTGAGGAATGAGGCATGTTTCTTCTACACATTAGTTAAGTTCCCATGACTTATTCATCAAGATTATTTGGATTTCAAGTAGCAGTCATTGCCTTTGCTATCCTAAATAAAACAGAAATGTATTGAAGGATATTGAGGTCAATCTCAGAACTAAACCAAGCAGTACATTAATAAAAATCAGGACAACTCTTAGGACCTTGGAAGCCACTTTTACCATATGGTGGCTTGGATTCAACTATTTCAACACAGTTGGCAACAAAGGCAAAACTCCTCAAAAGATAGACTCCTGTGCCTTCTTCTGTTTGCTTGTTTTGCCCTATTCTGATTTATAATCTACCTCTTGAGGTCAGAAAACCCATAAAAACACAAAACTAGAAGACATAACATATACGTAAAGGACATGAAAAGGAATTTTTAAAAAGCCTTGATATGATATTATGAGACAAGAAACCTCTAAAGATGCTGTCAAGTACCTTTCTTAGTGGCCACCTACTGCTGGGCTTGTGGCCTACCCTTAAGACGCATTTGTTTCCCCAATGAAACTTGAAGAAAGCTGAAACTTAATTTGAAAATGGTTAACAATTAGAGATAGCTTCTGGTTAGGGATGGAAGCACATGTTCATTTCTCCTTTCTGCTCTAGTACCCCATCCAGTTCAAGACCTGGGTGGGTTCTGTGAATACTGAGCATTTTAAAGATAAATTTGGGTTTGAGAAATAAGACAGAACCCTAGTTGAGAAAACAAGAAATCTGCTGTAGGAAGGATTAATATTAACATTGCTAGGCATGGGAGAGACCAGGCTGTGTTTACCTAGACTACTAGCATAAAAGATGGAAAACTGTATGTGCAAATGAGGAACTCAAAATTTTCTTTCCCTTTGGCTTGCCACTGTAGAATTCTTGCTCTATCTATCTATCTATCTATCTATCTATCTATCTATCTATCTATCATCTATCTATCATCTATCTATCATCTATCTATCTATCATCTATCTATCATCTATCTATCTATCTATCATCTATCTATCATCTATCTACCTATCTATCTATCTATCTATCTATCTATCTATCTATCTATCTATCTATCTATCGATACTTCCATCTATCATCTACCTAACTACCTACCTATTATTTATCAACTCTTTCTTCTGTGTGTGGTATATGGCATTTATCTACATGTGCAAGGTTGATAGTAAATGTTTCTATTAATTATTCATTTCATCTATCTGAGACAGAGTTTCTCACTGAACGTGGGTCTCACCAACTCAGACTATAAAGCCTACAAGCCCTAGGGATTATTTCTTCACTACCTCCCCAGCACTGGAATTACAGTCACATACCACCACATCCAGAGCTTTATTCATGGTTTGGAAGCAAGATTATTTCAGACTGAGCTACCTCTCAGCCCAAGGCATTGCTCATTATCTCTGGAGTAGAGAGTAACTGAACACACAGAAGAGGGAGGGGAGAAGAGGTGCAACTCCAAATAGCTCCTCACTGGACTCTCACACCACTTACTAGTTAGAGTTTCACTGTTTCTATTGTATGGAAAAGAAAAACAAAATTGGAAGAATAAAGCAACCCAAAATCAGACAGCTAAAAAGAGGCGAACTTGAAACCCAGCTCAGACTGATTCCCATGACAATGTTTTTATTCATCTCCAGTGGTCCCAAGAGAACTATTTAGTTACACTTATTTTTTTTTTCAATTAATGTCTTTCAATTTCCTCTTGTCTTTCTTTTCTAGCTACCTTTAAATTTTTTGCCAACGGATTAACTCTAAGTTAATAATTACCTACTAAAGTGGAAAAATCTGCTATATATTGGATGCAATCAAACAATAATGTATTTACAAACTTAAACAATGTGCTTATTTCCATGATCTGTTAGCCCAGTGGATAAAAATATCTATCGGTGACTTTCTTTCCTCTCTGCTGCCTGTTGGTTAGATCTAGTAAAGAAGCATTTGGTCTCTAACAATTTGAGTCTTATTTTAAGGATAAAATGGAAACACTATGCTAAAACTGTAAAGGTCCCTGGCTGTAATTTATGTCACAAATTTCAACAAGTTTTTCAACAGCTGCAAGTGGAAAATACAAAAGCAATAATACAATGCATTAGGGAGAAATAATTTAAGAAACAAAATTTCTCTACTAGTATGTCATGCTTTCTTTAACCCAGAAAATCGCCATTTAAAGTAAAATTGAAGTTTCAGACACAGCATCTATGGCCTTTGTCATCGATTACTGAGAAGTAAATAGAAAACAAAAGACATTTACAATTCTATACAGTGAAGAAATATAAAAAGTCTGCATTCTATTTGAAGACCTCATTTCTCCATGATGTTTCCGATGTTTGCCTAGAGATGCTACATGGAAACTGTTCTGTACAGAGACTAACAATATGTGCTTAAATGAGTGGACTGAAACAGGTGGGAAGTTTGTGACCGAGAAGAGTTGCAGGCTATTAGAAGTTATCATATGCTAAATTATGCTAATCTGTGTCAGTAATTTTAACATCAATGTTTTCATAATTAACTTTTAGCATTTCATCTCCTTACTTATTTTCTAAGTTAAATGCCATTTATTATTAATTATGAATATTGTAACTGTGTCTAAAAAAAGCCAATGTAGTGAAAGCATTCACCAGTTGTGCTAAACAGATACTACCCCATACTTCCTCCTCTGTAAACAAACTGTTGACTGCACCCATTTTTCTATGCAAGTGTGATCATTGAGTTTATGTATGCCTGTCCTCTTCTGGTAAGAATCTGGCACTTTAACATCTGATTAGAGTTTAAGTGATAATCCCACATTACTCATTATGAAATCAGCAATTAAATCTTATATTTAACAGAAATCAATAAAATAAAATTGCTTCTTGAGTTTGAGAACATATCAGTAAATCAAATTAATTAACAGTACCCAGTGGGATAAAAATGTTGGCAGGAACACAAGGAAGAATTTGGTTTCTTATGTGCACTTCAATTACCCTCCAATGTGCACAGGCCCCTAGGAAAATAAGAAATCTTCTTGGTAAGAGATGCAAATATCTTCAATGGCAAAAAAATTATTTCATAATTAGTTATATGAAATACATCATATGCATTTCATTTTTCAGTTGCTGAAGGTTTGTCAGTAGATATGACAAATCAAATTCAAGTTCCTTTCCACTCTAGAACTTCTAGATGTGGTCTCCAACTAACAAGAGGAAGGCTCTTCCATATCTGTATGGTTACTGATTCATTACCCATTTCTTAATGAGTATGACTTCTATGTGATCTCAATGCATGGGCATCTACTCTTTCTCCATCTTTTTCTAACAATTCCTCTAGTAAAGTGAGTGATCTCTCACATACCATACATTTACAATAAATTATTATTGAATAAATGAATTCAGGAATTCAGGAAATAAAAGTTCATGCCATTGTGAAATTAGATTATAATGTGGAGATGCCCTTTCTTGAATAATGATTATTCTATGATGCTACCTTCAGTTTAATGTCATGCAAAAGCCATACAAAAGGTGAAACTACTAAATTTAACAACTTGTTTGCTAAACAGAGTGGTCTCAAAACGTTCAAGATAGTTACTTTTAGGACTTCTGTCTCAATACAAACTCTAACAGCAGAAGTAACTATGTAGATATGGATAGTCTCCTAAAAGTCTTTGTTCTCCCGGGATGTCTTCTGACCTTTCATAAGACTCCTAGCTATTCTTTAGAAAAAATGGTTATTTTCATATGTAGGTTAGAGTTAGAGATTAACAAGATGGAACTATAGGATGGTTGAAGATAACAGGTTGATTGGACCCTACTTTATCTCTATGAAAATCGTGGCTCGATTTTCCCCTCTACCTCTAGAATTAAGGTTAAAACATCTTTCCAAAAATTCCATAAATATGTATAAAGAAATGAATTTGAAATTTTCTAAAAAGAAAATAAATGTTTAATAAACATTTCATAACATCTAATATATTAGAAGAGTTATTGATTTTAAATGAATTGAAACTCATAACTACAGCATGTTCACATTTTTTTAAAATTAAAGAGGTAAATCTACACTTGGTTCTACTGTTTGCAAACTTACATATTCTCGCTAAATGGCATCCTGAGAATAATTAAAATGGGCCAATTGGAACTTGGCTTTAACCACTCTCAGCCTTTGAGTTTTTATGGTTCCCTAATGTCTTTCGTAGCTGTTTGATTTCTTCATGCTTCACTGGTCATGGCTAATGCGTGTCACAAAGCTGTTGGGAAGGGAATGACCTGAAAACTGTCCAAGTCACTGAATGCAGAGCAACTTCAAACAGAGAATTAAGTATAAGAGACTTTCATAGGGAGGGTCAAATCAAGGTCTTACACAGTATCCATGCAAATTCATCTGGCATTAACATCTCCAGTGTCACTTAACCTTATTTTTTGTGTGTAGTAATTTAACTGATACATAAAATACACAATTTTATATTAAAGTCAGGTAACAGAGGCCACACACCTATTAATTGTGTAGTCAGGTTAAATATACCTGCCTCTTCAGAAATGTATCACCCTTTATAGTAAATACATTCAAAAATCCATTCTTCTACCATTTTGAAATATACTTTACATATTCGCAGTCTATATTACACTATAGCAAGGTATAAAAGCCATATTATGTGTTTTTTTCTTTTTTTTTCTTTTTTTCTTTTTTTGCTTTTCCACAAGTTCTCTTCATAACATAATGTATGGTGTGAGATTACTCATTTTTCTTCTGTTGATGATTATTTACATGATACCTTTCTCATCATGGAAATATAATATTCTGCCACAGCAATGGTTGGTAAAAACATGGCTACAATCATGCTGTCCCTACTCCTGAAGCTCCTGTTGCTTCGAGATCAAATCTTCATCTCTGATATTCAAAGCTATTTGCTATTTTGCTATTTCTTGCTTCATATTGTGTTATCACCTCTCTGCTACATAGAAATCCACACCAGAAGTGTCCTACAGGGTGAAATTTATCCTTTAAGGAATTATAACTGAGAGTCGGAACAAAGGCACACAGGTTGTAAATCTGTGAGCCAGGTGTGGCCTACAGACTGTTCTTACCTGTGGGAATACCAGTATAGGTTAGTCTGGCACTTAGAAACTTTGACTTTTTCTCAATAACTAGACATGTAGTAAGTATGCTTGTTAAACAGTTTTATTTATCATTATTATTCAATAGGTGTGCACACATTTTAATATCATCTCACTTTAATCAAGATCCTCATTTAATTTAGAGGCCGATACTAGCACCTAAATTAGGAAAGTAAAATATATATATATATATATATATATATATATATATATATATATAGATAGATAGATAGATATATAGATATAGATATAGACATAGACATAGACATAGACATAGATAGATAGATAGAAAGATAGATAGATAGATAGATAGATAGATAGATAGATAGATAGATTCATTATGTATTCAAAAATCAATATTTTCAGTTGGTTGTTGATAGGCTTTTTTATTTTTTATTTTTGGAGCAATAACATCAATCACAACAAAATTGTGGCATAGAAGGTAATTCTGAATCAACAAAGATAAAAAGGTATATATTATTTTACTACGAAGTATAATCATTCTTTTAAGTTTTGTTTAACATCTGAAACTGATTGTAATATATTAAACTAGAATGTATGGAGTCTGGGGTACGGGCTAATGGCACAATGGAAGCAAGACAACTTAACTTCTCTTAAAGTTCAGAATATAAAGATGCTCAGAGTTCAAAATAGATCCCCAAAGGCTGAGTACTACATTTTATAGCTGACAGAAACAAATGTATAATTGCTGGTTTTAGTGAAAAGATCACTTGATAGACATTAGCTTTAAGGACTGGGTAAGATCACTTCCAGACAAGAGTTCAAATATCCTTTATAAATGATACAACACAGATAAAGATTGCAAAATTACATACATTGCAGTTAAACAAATGCACAGGTTCTTAAAGCAGTCCCTCCTGAGTAGAGACAACTTGTTCAGGAGAACTTGTTAGCTTCATTCCTGAGAAAACACAACTGAATTTTAAGGTTGGGAAAATATTTAATTTGGTGATGAAGTTCAGAGTGGGAGCAGGAAGGAATGATGGCAAATTCGCAAAGCCAAGAGGACATTCTGCAGTAGTTACCCAGATTTAGAAGTTGCTCTAGCATCAGTCTGCACATCACTGGAACACTTTGATAGTTAAAAGAGAATTATTTAGTAATCTAATGCACAAATCACAAAAAAACCCTCTGGGTCAAATTTGAGATTATTCCCTTTGTGTGTGTGTGTGTGTGTGTGTGTGTGTGTGTGTGTGTGTGTGTGTGTGTGTGTGTGTGTGTTTGTGTGTGTGTGTGTGTGTGTGTGTGTGTGTGTGTGTGTGTGTGTGTGTGTATTCTTGTAGGTGCACATGCCTGAAGATTCCAGAAGCTGACTTTAGTTTTCTTCTTCATTTACTCTCTACCTTATTATTTATTTGAGACAAGATCTCTCACTGGACCTGTTGTTCAGGGATTTAACTAGACTACTAGCCAGAAGGAGCCAAGGATAGAATCATCTGTATCTGTCTCTTACCACAGGATGATGTGAAAACTGCTCACGACCTCTTGCTATAGGCCATCAATAAAATTGTTATTTAAAACCTGTGAACTGCAACTTGAAATTCCAGTACTGCTGGCAACATAAAAAGCTAGATATATAAAGCTGTGAATTGATAGTGCAAGCATAGCATTTGTTGGAAACTTTTGATAATATTTTCATGCAAGAGATGATATTTTAATGAAACGTAAGGATTGAGGTTTACTTTTCTTACCCAAAGTGAAAATGATAAAATAAATATTTTTATAAAATATTATTATATGATATTTTTATATTTTTATATGTTTTATATTTTTAATATTTCAATAATGATCACTAAGTTGGCAGTAATCAGGATAAGACAAATGCTGTGAAAATTTTAAAATGAAGTATTGAAATTAATTTAATGATTTAAATTATTTTTCCATCAAAATAATGTTCACTTATCAGTTATTAGTGGCACTTAAAATCAGTTCCTTTCACCATGAGTTTAATTCAATCTCAGAGTAACTGATGGTCAATTTTGAAAATTCTGCACAAAGTTTGAATGAATTTCTTGACTTTATTGACATCACCATAAAAGTCACTATTTCCATCTCCATTAACACGCCTTTGTTATTTATTTATTTATTTATTGTTTTACAAATAAAGTAGTTTAAATATAATGTCCGTTTGCAATGTACTTGTTTCATATCAGTCAAATCCTGTCATGATAGAAAATAAAATTACCTGCTCTCTAATGCCTTCCGACTGTCTACTGCATCCCTTGCACTGTACCTTCAACAACAACCACTCTTTCACATTGGTTGTGCACAATGCTTTAATATACCTAACCAAATTGTCAGTTCATAAATCCAATGGCATATTTGTATTGCTGGAGGGCTTAACTTGTCTATGAAAGTTTCTATTGTCCTTCAAGTCAATATTTTGACCATTAAAACTACAAATGACTTATATTCATAAGTGATGCTTATGCAATAAGGTATGAACTCTGAGTTTCCTTAATTTTATTTTTGTCTTTAAATCATTTTAAAACCAGACAGAAGGTGTTTGAAACTCAGTTCTTTACCACATTTGACTGGATTAAAATCTCCTCCTTCTTCTAAGACTGTGACTGTAGTGGTTTGAGTAAGAAATGTCCCTGGAGGATACAGGCACTTGAGTACTCCATGTCAAGTTGGTGGTGATCTTAGGGGAGGTTACAAAAACTTTAGGAGCCTTGCTGAAGTAAAAAATGCCACTGGGGAGTTAAGAGTTCATTGTGGCCTTCCTCTTCGAGCCACTTGTTCTGCATACTGTGTGTGGTTGAAGAACTCTCAGCTTCTTGCTTCTCCTGCCATGCTTGTCTTTTGCTGAGATGTTCCCCCGCCATGATGGAACCATAAATCAAAATAAACTTTTTTTCCCTCCATTGCACTTGCTCATGGAGCCAACATTAAAGCATTAACACAGTAGTAAACCAATTGGTCCTGCTCACACTGACACCGAATCCAAGGCACAGCCCTGGCTAATGAAATGATCAAGCATAGTTATATAAATAAAGTTTCGCATATGATTTAGGCATAGTAGCAGGAAAATATTAAGGGATAAGTGGTCCTCATTTCAAGGTACTAAGAGGTTGAGTGACATGAAAATCATTGGACGAAATGAAAGAATGTTCAAGAATTCTAAAGAATTCTATGAAATTATTCTTACAGAGTCAGACTTGGAGCATATGCTAGAACAAACAATCATCTAAGTGAATTTGTTCAATAAGAAAATAAAATCCTCAGTCCAATTTCTGTCTTAGGAAACACAGTCTTTGGGTTTCGTTGTGTAGAGATTTTAGTACAAATGATAAATGAATCTCCTTAACACAAGTAAAGTCCTCTGCAATGGCAAGATTGGAAATTAGCATGATTTCATCTCAGCTGATATTCTCTTATTTGGAATGCGGAACTGGGGTATCATTTTAACAGTCATGCAGGTCTCCGAAGTCTGCATAAATGGAGGCACTGAAACAGAAAGAATAAAGCTAAATTCAACAAAGAGCATATGATTATCACAGGGTGTGGTTTTGGGTGAAGTAAATTCAAATGGGAGCCACACTAGTAGGCCCTTGCCTGTTGGGCAATATGGTTACCAAGCCCCAGGAAAGCATTTGACCCTAATGTTTCCAGAATTTGCAGAACTAAAACAAGATGAAAACCATTTATAAAGACATACTCAAAATGTGATAAAATAAAACTTTATGTGGGAATATATTATTTAATATACAACTGGGAAAGATATACAGTATGTCATTGAATCCTTCAGTTAAACCAATAATCTAGTGCCTATATGTGGGTATGAAACTACTACTGATATCTATTTCAAGGGCAGAGAATACTGCATTTTTACAAGATAAGTATGCCGTAATATCTTAAGACATTTTTAGGAAGTAAAAGTGCCTTGGAAAGGCTTTTCATTCATTTTTTAAATAAAAGAATGTCTTTTATATCATGTATCTCCCTGCTCCCCTTTCCTTCCCTCATCCCAATCCCTCCCAGTCAGCTTTCAGCCATCCGCTTCCTCAAAAGGGCAAGAAGTCCCAAAGTGGGTCAGCTCAGCATGGCACATCCACTCCAGGCAAGTCCGATTTCCTCATCCCAAAGTGAAAACTGGGTTAGGTGTTCCTCTGCAGGGAATGGGCTCCAATGTGCCAGCCCATGACAGGAACACTGTCTGATCCTACCCTTCAAGGCTTCACATATTGCCCATGCCATTGGACAGTTGCCTACCCTTGGAGGGTCTAATTCCTTTTCCCAATGGATCTACAATGGCTGTTCTTGATTCAGTGAGCTCCCCAGAGCTCCAGCTAGCCATCATTGTGGTTATTTTCCTCATAATCCTTTATTATTGTGATTTTATTATATAATAACATGTGTGATTAGACATTTTGGTTATGTTTAAAGTAGTAGATTCTGAGAATTTTATACCTTGAGGTAGACATATTTACATAATGGACTGCTATTATCAAGACAAGAAGATAGAATCACACTGAATAAAGTGTTATGGTAATGGCCTGAAATTAAGCTGCATGTTATCCTTATTGCGAACATCCTGGCTATGGGATGAAAAGCTGCAACACCTCACTGAGCTCATCACTGGGCGACCCACACACTCTGAAGTGCAGTCACTGTTTACTCAGCTAATGCTCAATGTTTTCAAGATAGTCAAAGGCTCTGGGGAACAATGACTTCCTGGTCGCTGGCAAGCAATCAAGAACCAGGAGAGTGACAAATGACGTTGGTAGAAAATACCATTGGACACAGGTTTGGGTTCAACCTTAGGACTCTTTCATACCCATAACTGCTGTAGTATGCTGCTTCCATTACCCAAAGTGTACAAGTGAATCTGAGTGAGAAGAATAACAAAGGTAGCCAGCCAATCATTGTTGTGATAATGGTGTATAACACCTAAGTGAGAAGGCAGTTTTTCCTTCCTTCCTTCCTTCCTTCCTTCCTTCCTTCCTTCCTTCCTTCCTTCCTCCCTCCCTTCTTTCTTTCCTTCCTTCCTTCTTTCCTTCCTTCCTTCCTTCCTTCCTCCTCCCTTCCTTCCTTCCTTCCTTCCTTCTTTCCTTCCTTCCTTCCTCCTCCCTTCCTTCCTTCCTTCTTTCCTTCCTTTCTTCCTTCTTCCTTCCTTCCTTCCTTCCTTCCTTCTTTCCTTCCTTCCTTCCTTCCTCCTCCCTTCCTTCCTTCCTTCCTTCTTTCCTTCCTTCCTTCCTTCCTTCTTTCCTCCCTTCCTTCCTTCCTTCCTTCCTTCTTTCCTCCCTTCCTTCCTTCCTTCTTTCCTTCCTTCCTCCCTTCCTTCCTTCCTTCTTTCCTTCCTTCCTTCCTTCCTCCTCCCTTCCTTCCTTCCTTCCTTCTTTCCTTCCTTTCTTCCTTCTTCCTTCCTTCCTTCCTCGGCCCTTCTCCCTTTCTCCTTCCTCCTCCCTTCCTCAATCTTTTCTTCCTTTCTCATTCCCTCCTCTTTCAGTTTTGTGTAAAAATCTCTCTCTCTCTCTCTCTCTCTCTCTCTCTCTCTCTCTCTCTCTCTCTCTCTCTCTGTGTGTGTGTGTGGGGGGGGTGCATGTGAGAAATCCTTTGGTCATTATAAGTGATGTATAACGTAAGAAGTAGTTGCTGAAGGGTTTTCAATGAAGATGTTGTCTGAAGATGGACAAATATATATGTTTGGAAATAAAACCTATGAATTAGAAATATGTTTCTAATAGAACCCCCAAAATACTAAAAGATATCACATTTACATGAGCACATTTAAATGAACTATGTCAAAGAATATGTGATCATAGTGATATCATAAATAAGATTTTGGGGAAAGCTGTTGTCATATTTTTTTTTTAATTTTTTTGAGATCATAAAATATAGGGTACCCAAACTGGTAGCCTTGAAAAGGCATATGGCAGTCTTTCAGATGTAGAAGCAACATGGGGTGGGAAGGTTGAAAGGGACACTAATAAAATGTTTGTAATATCTATGTTTTCTCATTTTTAATTGGGAAAAACTCTCTTTATTATTATTGGATATAGGGTATAAAATTCTGTTAGGTGGAATCATATTGTTGAGACAGTTACATTAAAAAAGAAACCTATTAACAGACATCCCTTTCTTTCTCTTTTCAGGAAAGAGAAATTTGGTCCATAAATGAAGAAGAGTATGGATAGTCATTTCTTAATTAGACTTTATGAAAGGTAATGGTTTATCTTTTAGACTCTGTTTAACTTACCCTGGGCAACACTGTTTCAACTGGGGCTCCACTGAGTACCATTTTGTCGGCCGTGGCCAAATATCAACTTAGTTTTATTGTTCATTATTTTATATTTAGGGGATAAATATCTAATATGAAATCACAAATAGTAATGAGCAGTGTAACTATGAAAAGTATAGCCAACAACCACAACCAAAATCAAACTTGCTGATGTTACAGTATTTTATAATCAGTTATTTTTCCAGTAATATGGATCAGTGTTTAAATTTAATGGTGGGTAACTATTTTTACAAGAGATATCTTCCTCTGCCTGTTGCTGGGAGAGGAGGTCATTCCAGTCTACACCAGGATCCTCGCCATGGTTTTGTATCTGCTTTGTTTCAGGCTTCAACAACATCAGAACATTCAACTTCACATACAAGTTTATAAGAAAAGCCACAGATCACTTCTCACAGAGTGAGTAGGAAAGGACTAGATAGTCTATGAAGAGAAATGTAAATATTTTATAAATTTTAACTGGACATGCATAGGCTTATTTTCTTTAAGTTAGCTTTCCAAAATTATAATAGGCCAGGGAACCTACTTCTTGCCATTTAATCAAGTAAAAACTAGATGGGGAAAAGAAAAAGAAAGACTTCAGAGAGGAGATCCTTCATAATCCTTTCATAAAATTATTACTTTTCATGGTGTCATGAGACAAAGTATCAGATTTTTATTTAAATGTTTGACTAAAAATTTCATTTATATGTGCCTGCATGTGGTTTTGTGCCCAAGAATATAGGATCAGAAGTGGGTATTATCTTCCTGATAGCTGGAGGTTTAAGTGGTTGTGATCTATTTGACATGAGAACTTGGAACTGAGCCCTGGGCTTCTCAAGGAGAGCCCTAAATGATCTTCACTACTGAGCCATCTCTTATGGTTCCAGTCTAAGATATTAAAGCTACACAAATTACACACTGAGAGCTAGAAGTACATACTATTAACAAGATGTCATGTCTATAGTAGTAGATGGCTGAGAACTTTATGTTAATCATCCTGATGAAAACAGAAAAAGATATCATAATAAAATTGTGTGTTATAATAATATAAATTATATACATATATTTAATGTATATAACTATCCATTCTCTTCACTTAAATACAATGGTTTATTTATAACTTGATAAGTAAACTATGAAATAAGAAGGCAATGTATCTCAATGGAAATTCATGGAAGAAATGGGAAAATTATAGACAACCTGTGATTCCTGATCATCTCTTTAGAATCTGCAGTTCTGAGAATGGATGAGAATCAGTGGAAAGAGAAAGGGGCACAGAAACACGGTGAATGTTGGCCTTACAGAAAACGTGTGTACTTTCTAGGTAAGCTCTGTTTTCTAGCATTTAATCAAGGGCAGACAACCCTTCATCAGGGTCTCATGACCCTGATGAAGTTCAGTTCCTCTCTTGCATGGAGAAGGTGGACACCAATGAAAATTGCGAATCTTACCATGCTTTCCCAATCATATGCTTTTTACTATGAACAGGGTGGTGCATCATCACAGTGACCACCTAACTGAATTACTCACAGTAATCTGCAATAACCTGCTACTGCAATTGATTAGAGAATTCAATGTCATCTATTTCTTCATAGTTTGTGTCTTAGTGAACAACACTCTAGCCAAAGCCCATGTCACAGGAGAATCAGAACTTGCCAGTAGTGTCTAGTGTCAGGTCAAGGTTAATACAAAAAAACACATTAGCATAGTTTAAATATAAGCAGATCTTTCTAAAAGAGAGCTTGATGAATATGGAATGAGAAGAGAGATAGTAGCTTATAAACCATGAAAGCCAAGGGATGAGGACACACAAGTTTAGAAAGTTGTCACCATCTCTATCCTATAGGAATCACTCTCTTCAGTACCAATGAACATATTCATTCTGTCCTGGGACATCCTTCTAAACATGTATTAAACGGTTACATAAAAAAGTTTTTATATGCATTTTTGAAAATTTTTTGTAAACTCTAGTGAAGGATTTTATATTAATATAGATATTAGTCAAAGACTATGTATGGGGATCCCTTTACATAAAATAACTTCCAAACTATGAGCCCACCCTTAGTCCCGAGTCACCAGAACTGCTGAGAGCGAGAAAGTTAAATACTTTATAAAAAGTAAAGCAAAAGAAACAGGTCTTTGCAATCTCTAGCAAGGGCTGTATCTGTTGAAACACCTAAAAGAGCTTAGAGAATTTACACAAAGACTTTATTGAAAAATAATTGGAAGCCACCCACGACATGCTATTAAAAAAAAAATCCAATTTCTATCCTTTTTAATTCTGACAGAGTTAGCTTTCTTGTCTGCAACATGGAAATTGAAACATAATAGATTTTGCCCAGTGTTTAACAATATAAGATTTTTTGTTATTTTACTGAGTCCTTTTTCCTATTCTCAGAAAATACCTAGAATTTCCACTAAATAATTAAATCATTTTTATCTCTGATGTACTTATTTTTACAAATTACAAAACCACCCAAATCAGCTTACAGCAACTATGAATTTGATGTAAATAAAATTTAGTTTTTGTCTTTATTACATCATATTCACATATTTCAGAGGAACCATACCAGCCTAGGTTAAAGAAAATGCCATATAAACCTCTGTAAGCATGTAGAAAAGTTTCTTAGCTTCATGTTTCATGAGTATTATAGACTGAAAATATATTAACAATATATACTGCACAAATATTAAGCATACATTTGTTTTTTAATTTTAAATTTTATTATAAAAATTACAAGTAAAAAAGGCATGCATACATTTATTACTCAGTAAATATAATGTGAATTACTTTGATAAATTAAAATTATAAATATATGTCTCTGTCAACTAATATATCTAATGCACACATGGAACATATAAAACTCTTTCATCATTTTGTTTAAGTATTTTAATTTAATTAATGAAATAAAATAGTATATTCAAGGTATACAAATTGATTATATATACTCACACATACAATACACAGTGATTATATAATCATTCCAACTCTGCATTTTTCACAGCAATATCATGCATGTATGTGTGCCATGAGTGGAGAACACTGTCTGTTCCTCTCCAGTTTAAAGTAAGCATTAGATGTAGTTAACAAGGTTTCACATTTGAGTCCAAAACCAAATATATCATCTAATTAACTGAAACTTCCTGCATATCTTCTCATTTCTGCACTCTCTTGCCACTGACCAATGCAATTTTATTGGGTGTTTCTATAAATTGGCCTTCTTTAGGCTCTTCATAATAAAAATCAAACATGTTGCTCAGAGCTTGGCTTGTTTCATACAACAAATGTCCTCCAGATTCTCCATGTGGTAACAAATGTCATACTTTCCTTTTTTTTTTTTTAATAACTGAAAAAATGTGCCCCTGTGTATATATTTAATCTACTTTGCACATACGGGCTGCTTCCCATTTTAGTTATTATGATAATAATAAAATAAACAAGAGATAAAAGCAACTCATTCTGCATGAGGATAGTGTTACAATTATTGTTCTTTAAATACAATGATAACAGAACTGTAGAGTGATGTTCCTAAAAAACTGAAAAGAAAGATGTTCACAAAGTCTATATTTATTTTGTATTTGCTTGGTTTGGTTCAACAACTTCATTCTCTTGGATACATAACAAATATTGGAATTAATGAGCCATAACATGATTTGATTTATTATTATTTTACTTTTTTCCATTTTTTTATTTAAAGAGTTTTTTCCCCATTATCTACCACTGCTCCTCCTTCCTTCCCTCCCAGTCACTCCCAATCCTCCATCAGCCTCCCTCTACCACATTCCTCCATCCATTCCCCAAGGAGGGCAAGGAGTCCCAACGTGGGTCAGTTCAGTCTGGCACATCCAGTTGAGGTAGGTCTATTCTCTCATTCCAGTATTAAGGCTGAGGTGTTCTTCTGTAGGGAATGGGCTCTGAGATGTCAGTTCATGCACCAGTTCTTGCCAGAGACTCCACAATCTGCTCACAGAAGTAGACAAGCATCTATTTTTAGTGGTTTAGTTCCTTGTCATGAAGGTTCCTTGGCAATTATTTCAGTCAGTTAGCTCCCAATAGCTCGGGTCAGCCATATCTGTGGGGCTCTTCCTCATGATCCTGATCCTTTGCTCATATACTCTCTCCTCCCTCTCTTCAGCTGCACCAGGAGCTTGACCTGGTGCTTAACTATGGATCTCTGCCTCTGCCTTCATCATGCTCAATAGTACTATTGCTGGATCATTGGGGTATTGATTCCTAGTTTTTGAAGGAACCATCATACTAATTTTCAAAGTGGCGGTACAAGTTTACATTCCCTTCAGCAGTGAAGGAGTGTTCCCCTTGCTCCACATTCCTTCCAGTATAGGCTGTCACCTGTGTTTATGATCTTAGCCATTCCAACAGGTATAAGGTGATTTGCATGCCGCGTTTAGTCATTTATGATTTCAGAGTATCCTCTACTGTTTTCCACCTATTTACCTTCCCACAAACAATAACTAAAAATTCTGGCTTCTTTATAACATTGCTAATACTTGTTTTCTTCTAATATTCTACAATAAATGTCAAATCGTAGCTTATTGTGGGTATATTTGCATTTCTCACATAATTAGTGATTGAAATTCTCATGAATCTATTGGCTATTTCTTTGTCTTTTGAAAAATGACTTTTCTGACAATTTTTAAAGCATAGTGTTCATTTCTCTATCATTAGCTGTCTTTCTCTATGTTCATTGGCTATTAAAATTCCCTATGGCTAGCTGCTGAACTGATGTGTTCTCCCATTCTGTAGGTTGCTTTGCCATTGTTCTGATTTTTTTCTTTTACACACAGAAGCTTCTAAGTCTGATGTAGTACCACTCATTTTTTGTTGTTTGTGCTTTTTATATAATAGTCTAAAAAAATAATTGCCAAATTGATCCATTGGCTTTCTGTATGTATTTTCTTTGTCAGCAAGGCAAAAGGTTTGTTTCTTCAGGGGATTTATAGTGTCACTTAATGAAGTAAAAATCCCAGCAGGGGTGCCTGATTGCTTTCTTAAAAACCTATGTGTTTCCTTTAAGGGAGTTTATCATTTCGTATCTTAGTACTACATTTTAATTGGTTTTTTTTGCCATGTCTAGGAGTTCCATTACTGTGGCATCCATTAGAAGCAATATGAACTGAGTGGACACCCTTTATCTTCCCCTCTTCTTGGAATTAAAGCTTGTAGCCTTTCATTAGTACATGGAGCAAAAACTTTCAGTCTATATGTGGCTTAGACTGTAAACACATTTCTTTTTACTGTATTGTTAAGGGCTTTTATCACAAAAGAATGCTGTGTTTTGTCTAATTTTTAAAATATTTCAATATAGATGATCATATTTCTTCACTTTGATTCTGCTATGATCTATCATATTTATTGTTTATTGATATGCCTGTTGTAACCATTCTTGCATTCCCCCAACATATTTTTTTATCAGTTATTTAGAAAATTTCATAAACCAAGCCGTGATCACACTCTGTTCCCATCTCTCCCAGGTCTACCCTCCCACCCTTGTTCCCATCAACCCCCCCCCCAAGAAAAAAAAGTCCTGTTTGTTTTGCCCATATCTTCACTGTAGCATGATCAAACTCTCATTGGCCAGACTTTTAAAGAAAACTGAGTTTTTCTCCATACACCTGACAAAATCTATCAAACTGAAAATAGCTATTCATCATCTTTATCGAAGTTTTTAAGGACATTCTTCAATAGCTTTCTGTCTGGATAGTTTCTTTTTATAGAGTGGTGGAGAAGTATGGGGCTGTCATAGACACCTTCAATGTCTCTCATACTCAGTTATGAGTCTGTAGTGATCGATACCACCACAGAAGAAGCGTCTTTTCCCATATTAGCCCATAGTAGTACGAACCTCAGAAATATTTGAGGAGACTTAATCGAGGAAATGAACCATTCTTCCTCTCTGATATCTTGTTCTTGCTCAGAGTCCAAAGTCAGGGTGATTGTGTAGTTGGGCAGCATGTCTGGAAGCAGGAACTGAGCAACACGCTGCCCTCAGCGGCAGGTGTCCTGCTGGTACCTCAGGCACTTCGTGATTGCAGACCTCAAGCTCTCCTCAAAGCAGGGTGGTCACCAAGATTAACAGTAGCAGTAGTGGCTCCATGTGGCATGCCAGGTTTGAGAACTGAGCAGCCAGATGAGGAGGGTTGAGTGGTGGCCAGAGCCTGCCAGGAGCCCAAGGACTGGGCCTCCTCAACAAAGACATGTTCCCTTAACTCCCCAGCATGCTGCTCCATTCAGCCATATTTTTTTTTCCAATTCCATGAAAGCCTTTATAAAGGTACCTGTGGTGGGACTCAGGTGTCAGCTAATAAGATCTGAGGATGCTTACCCAGGGTCCCGGCCCCTGAAGGAGCGTGAACAACCCCATTGATAAGGGGCTACTGGGACCCTGGAAAGCCTGTTGGCCTGGTTCCTGGCTGCTGGAGAGACCCGTTTGGAATCCATCGTCCATCGTTCCAGACTCCAGTCCCTGTTCAGGGTCCACTAAAAGCTGTTACCTGTATCGTGAGTGTTGGTTTATATTTTAATAGATATTAATCTTGGACTGGTGCCTTGTAAGTAAAACTCCGCCTACAGGTACCTTCCTCTAAGATCTGCCTTTTCTTTTCTTTTAATTTTTGTTTAGTTGTTCCAGAGATACTAAGAATAGCTCAGCTGCCTCCATGTCATCCTGAAAAGCCTCTGTGAGTGTCTCAGGATCCTCAGAAGACCCCATGGCGAGGCTGGTGCTGGTGGCCTCCACCATCTTGAATCAGAAGATTCATTCTTGCATTCTTAATCATGATGTCTTCTTCCTCCACAACACTGAGATTATAGATGCAGGTCACTGCACCCAGCTCTTTAAATGAGTGCTGGGGACCTGAACCCATAGCTTTTATGTTCATCCAGAAAGCACTTTACCATTAAGTCATTCCTTCAACCTCTGGATTAATTATTATTATGGATTACTTATTTACAGGTTTATCTGTTGTTGTCGTTAGTAACCTTCTTTGTACTTGTGAGTGATTTAACATAAAATCCATGTTTTCTATTCCAAGTATGATCATTTTAGTTGTTTTGGGGCACAATTTTCATGAGTTATCTTTTTTACTCCTTCCTTTTTAGACTATACAAGAGTAAAGCGCCTATCTTCTAATATTTTAACTATAAAATGTAATGCATATTTCTAGCATTTATTGCTCTCTAAGGATATACAATTTTCTGTCTGCCTCAGAGTTCCATTATTTCTTCTTGCCTCTGGTGTCTCTTCACTGATGGAATGCCTTCTGCTGTGGCATGAACTGACTCCAGGTATGGCATGTATTGTGTATTAGTTATATTGTATGTGTGCTTAGATTACCATAGAACAAAAACAAAACATTTCAGAGTTGTATCATTCGACTTTTAAGAAGACATCTTTACCTCAGTCACATATAAAACTTAAGCATCCTCCTTGTCCACCTTTTGTTATGTATTGCACATTACACCTCTTAATATTGAATATCTATTATGCCTATTGAAAATGTCATTTATTATTACTGTGTTTTAACATTTGTGTTAGTTAAAATGTATTTCCAAGACACCATGGTACCATAAAAATGTTCTACATTTGAGTACATGCTGGCATTTATAATGAGTAGTATACTTCCACATATTTTCATGCTGTTACTTAGCGTCTTTTGCTTCAGTTTGAAGACATGCTCTTAGCATATTTTAGAGGTTTCAAGGTGGTGAGCTCCTGGAAGCTGCAGAAATATGAAACAGGACCTCAGTTGGTGCTGACAAGGCTAACTCATCAGAGCCAAGAGCCCTGGAGGAGGTAAAGCCAAAAACTCAAGGAGTTTTGATGATTATCTTGAATGTGCTAGCTGTTTCCTACAGAGGATTTCTTGTGTGTAATTGTACCTTTCCCATTTGTTATTTTCTTGTGATTTATTTCCCAGGAACCTTTAGCAATGTGATTGATCATTTCTTGGGCCCAATTTCACTCTAAATCTGGAAAAATATGGATAACTTCCTTTAGGTATGTGTGATAACAGTCACACAGACAAGATGTTCCTTTGCCCAGAGCAGACTCAATGTCTGTGTCAACCCCCCACTTCCCACAATTAGCTTTACTAGAAGACACCTGGACAGAGTCAACTCTCCAACTAAGTAGTTCATTTGAAACATTTCTCAAACATCCAAGGACAACTACAGATAGATGAAACACTGGTATGCCCCAAGCTCGTTCACACACACACACACACACACACACACACACACACACACACACGAGAAATATCAGGTCACCCAGGAACCAAGAATATTGGCTCCACCCATCAGAAAAGCAACTTCAAGGAGACCTTATGGAAACAGCATAGGACTTTATTTTGTTCATATTTTTATATGGATCAATAAACTTTTAACCCTATGCCTAGCCACATTTAAGAATGTAGTTAGAGCACATGATTCCCCCCCCCTTTACATTGCTTTCATGATTTTATTTTTATTTGACCCTCACTAGAAAAACCTCAACTAGCCACTTCCACTTTGTGTCATAAACCAAAGCTGACAGTTACTGCCTGTGTGTCAATCTTATCACCCCTCTTTGTGACTTTGAGAAACTCAAGCCCTGCATTGCCTTGCCAGAGAATAACTGCTTGCATGAGTATATAAGACTTTGCCTTCACTGTTACAGTTGCCATTCTGATAAGAGTTGTGCCAATAAAGAGAATAGTGTGAGAATATTTTTTCTGTTTATTTTTAATTTAATTTTTCCCCCATACCCACCACTGCTCCTCCTCCTACCCCTTCTCCCAGTCCTCCGATAACCTTTCCCCTCCCCCTCAACTTCCACTCCTGTTCACTCCCAGAGAGGGCAAGGAATCCCAAAGTGAGTCAATTTGGTCTGGCATAAATAATTGAGGTATGACCGAGTATCTCCCCCAAGTATCGAGGCTGAGAAAGGGGTTATCCTGCTAGACATGGGCTCCAAGAAGACAGTACATGCACCCTGGAGAGACTCCTGTCCAGGTTCAGGAGGATCCACAAACTATTCATGCTTTTTGATTACCATCTCCATTCAGAGGGTCCAGATCGATTCCATAAAGGTTCATTAGCTGTCATTTCAGAGTATGCAAGCTCCCAACAGCACAGGACAGCCTACTCAGTGGGTTTCCTCATCATAATCCTGATCCTTTGGCTCTTGCAGTCTCTCTTCCCTCTCTTCAGCTGGACCAGTAGCCCAACCTGGTGTTTAGCTATGGATCTATCCATCTGCTTCCACCAGTTGCTGGACTGGAGGTTTGATAACAGCAATTTGGGTGGGCATTCATATGATAATAGGGGAAGGGCAGTTTAGGTGCCCTCTTCACTATTGCTTGGACACCTAGCTGGGCTTATCTTGTGGTTTCTTGAGTCATGCCTAGCACCAGGTTTCTGTTTCATTCCACAATGGCTCCCTCTATCAGGATAACCACTTCTTTGCTCTCCCTCTCTGTTGGTCCCTGACATCCTGCTCTACCATCCCATTCTCTCATGTTCACTTCCCCCCTTGTTCCATCCTGCCATGATCACAAAGTGAGCCTATTTCTTGAGTTCCCCTTGAATTATTCCTTACCAGTATAAATGTGCCTCTCGGATCCTGAGAGAAAGCCTTGTTGAGGCTGGTGTCTCCCTAAGCTTTCTTTAGTAAACTGTAATGTAAAGTTGTCTCCACTTCTAAGCAACAGCTTTTCAGGCTATAGTGTTTACACTTGATAATTGTTTTCAATTTTTAATTAATTCTTTGGGAATTTGTTCATGGCATTTGATCATTTTCACTTTTCCCACAACTCAGCACAGAGCTACCTTCCATCACTGAACATCCAGACTTGTGCCCTTATTTCCCCCGCCCATCAAGTCCAATTTGTACTGTCCATATGTTCTTGAATGTCCTGTCTTACACTGGAGCTTGGTCAACCTACAAGTCAAGTAGCTACAGAGTCCAGCTCCACAGATACAACCAGATTCATAGAATAAACCACAGGGTAGCAAATCTGTGAGCTTGTTAGCTTAGTGTCTTCACAAATAAGTTTCTCTCTATCTGAGGAAAAGACTCATACATATTCTGAGGGTCCTTCTCCTCCTCCTCTTCTTCTTCACCCTAATTTCACAGCTTCCTTTCAGCTCTCACTCTACAGCTTCTCTCTCTACGTGGCTAAACATGTATTTCCCTCAGCAGACTTTTTGAAATCATAAGAAAAGTTATAACGCTCTCTCGAGGTCAGTAGCACATTCCTTGAGAGACAAGAAGGAGCAAATCCATTTGCCATGACAATGTAAAGACAGAGATATGGTGCTTGGTACTTTCCTGGCCACTGGCATCTGCAGTTAGCTGGACAAAATCAATTTTTCTCTGGATTTGGTTAAATAATTAGTTGTTATTTAGGAGTTAAATTATAAACAGTTAACTGAAGCTTGAGTTATCATGACTGAGGTTAGTATTTTTATACAAAATAATAATTGCTTAATGGCCAAAGCATGTAATTTCTGGGAATCCATGTCAGTTACCAGCAGAGGAAGCTCAGGAAAATCCAGGCTCTGAAGGGCCTTGATTTATCAAAGCCAGATACTTTGTAATTTCATCTTTGAGTCTAATCTGTGAAAGTCCTGCTTGTAATCTATCCGCAGAAACTCTTTGTATAGCCAAGTTGCCTTGTCAGTAAGCTAATTATAGAGAATAGTTTTTTAAGTTGCTCACTATAATGTGGAACAGTTGCTGAACTATGAAAGACTATTCCACTTACCAGAATAATGCAATGTAAGGAAAAGTCATCCTTCTGACCATCAACAAATATGTGTCCATAAAATTGAGATGTAATTATGAAATTACAGGTACACATTACATGAAAATGTATGGCAATGCAGAGACAGTTGTTTTGCACATGTGAAATTACAAACAGGAAAAATCTAGTTTTCCAGAGTATGTGTTCCTGTAAGCCCTGAATCATAGGGTTCCTCCATCACAGAGTCATTTGTCTTGTTGGTTGAGATCTGAAAACTGTCACCTGCTGTATTTGAATCATGGCTCTTGACATACTAGGGCCTATATTCCCAAGGAAAGCCAACTTTCTCTCCCATCAGCCACCAATTGCCAATACCTCTTAGGTAAGAGGTGTGACTTCATGCCCATCTCCCGTCTGCATGCTGGAATTTGATCTGGTTCGACTTTTTGCAGTCCTATACATTCTAACACAAACATTGTGAATTCATTTTCACAGCTCTCCTTCCATCTTCAGGTAAACATTACTTTGTGTGTATGAGGGGGGTTGCTTTGTTTTGTATATATTTTCTCATTCTATGATAGCTGGATATATTTTCATTGAGATGTATGATGACACCTTTATGAAGGCTCCTTATGAGTCAATCTCTCTCTGTCTCTCTGTCTCTTTGTCTCTGTTTTTGTCTCTGCTTCTGTCTCACTCTCTCTCCATTTCATAGTCTCACTCCAGTTGAATTTAATGTAACTGCCATTTGATTTGATGTGAGTACCTTTAAAAATCATGAATTGGGTATATCCCTCCCCAGACTGAATGTTTTAAACCAATAGCTCCTCAAGTAAGCTTTTTGTTCAACTCCTCTATTTCTGCCTGGCTTCCACAACTCATATGTCCGTAAGTGTAATGATGTCACTGAATGATTTTCTGCTTCCTTTTAACTCTTCCAGTTTTGTTTGACTAATTTGCACATTTTAAGTGATGAGTGCTCAGCTTTGTGCTCTTTCTTCTGGAAAATTGAGCCTACTGAAGAAAATATATACATTGAATTTTTAATTCTGTCATTTTAGTTTTAAGCTCCAGGATTTCTATTTGGTCCTTTTTAATGTTTCCTATTTCTTTAATTACTTTATTTGGTATTTTTTGTTAACTGTATTTTATTTTGTTGCCTATCAATTTTCTTGAATTCCAATGATTAGAATGATTTTATTCTGATTTTTTCCCATTTTCCTCTCCCGAGTCTAACTGCTTCCATACTCTTCACTCTCTCAAATCCATGATCTCTTCTTCAGTTATTAATGTTTAGACACACACACAGAGAAAGAGAGAGAGAGAGAGAAAGAGAGAGAGAGAGAGAGTCAGAGACAGGGAGAAAAAGAGAAAGAGACACCAACTGAGTTCATTTAGTGTTGCTTATCTGTTCATATGCTTATACATTAACTATATATACATATATATGGTTAAGGCTGACTATGTGAATATTTTAATTATTTTTATTACTTTCTAGTATTTTAAAACATTATTTGTTCTTTGTGGGTTTCTCATCTTCCATCCCAACCCCACTCATTTCTCTGTAATTTGCCCTTGCAACCTCACCCAAAAAATCAAATTTAAAAATAAAAACAAAACAACAAACAAAAATGAAATAAAATATTCTCAAAGTTGTAGTTTGGCCTAGTGTGTCACCCAGTCTACCCATTAGTTACATCTTTACTTGGAAGTGTTCATTGTAATAAATTACTAAACCATTAAAGGGTACCTCACTTAGGTATACATAGATAGAACCTACCAGGAGGCTAGTCCCTGGAGACAACTAATTTTTACACTCTCAGCAGCCATTTCTTTTTATCATTTTGAATTCTATTCCCAAAGATTTATAAAGTTCAAGTTCTTTGAGAATGGTTATTAGTACTTTGAAATTTCTTTTGAAGGTAATGTGTTTTCTGAATCCAGATGGCTCATTATCTACATTCCATGTAGCTCTTCCTTGGTTTCTACTCAAATAAAAGAATAAACGCCTCCGCTAGTCTTTCCAGGTTACTCATGGTACATAATACTTTCTCGTGACTCTGAAGGTGATAGGATTTCTGTCAGGCTGCAGTTGAGTGGAAGTTAGGCCAATCCATAATATAGTTCTCAAGGTTAGAAGGTATGTTGTGTTCAGGACTTATTATGCCCTGGATCTTGTTTGGCTCATCTGTGCTTTGGACACCTACTAGGACCTTGATCCATAGAGTCCCTTCTAGAACAAGAGGCTAGTCATACTTGGGTGCTAAAGCCTCTGCTATCAGGTTCACAAACAGCTTTAAATTTCCTTATGTTCTTGAAGGGTTCCTTCTTGGGCCACTGAGTAGACTGTGCTGGCTTCAGACAAGTTAAAAAAGTGATAAAAATTGAACCCAGGATGATTCCAAACTCCACTAATAACACCAATATCTGTGGGCTTGCCTTTAGGAGGCATAGATGGCTACAGCCCCTTTGAAGTTATTGTGAAGTCATTGTGGTGACCTAAGCCCTTAATCCAATCTGAGTTTGAGCTCATTTTAGTTTACAGAAGGAGTTCCAGGCTCCCAGGCAGGCAATGGTGGTGCCACGCCTTAACTGAGGGAAGAAAGTATTTAAGGTAGATACAGAAAGACAAAGCAGACAGAAGAAGCCAGGAGGAGTGAGGCTGAGGAAGCTGGAAGACAGTTGGGTGAGATTTGACTGTGGTGTTTCTTCTCTGATATCTCTGCCTTTCCCAGAGATTTGGCCCTGAATTTCCTTTATTCATGCAACACTTTTCTGGCAACTCTGGAGTCTCTGTGGCATTTCTGCTTTGTTCCTCCTGTTCCCAGAATTTTCTTAGTCTAGTAGCCCTGCCCACACTTTCTGTCTGCCCATGGCCAATCAGAGCTTTTTATTAAGCTCATAGGTGGGACAATTATTTACAATGTAACATCATAAATCCACTACAGTCATCCAAAATAAAACATAGAATTAGACAAAAAATACTTTTATAATTGGTATACTTCTAACTCCTTCCTTTTCTGAACAAAATCATTTAAATTTCTCTTATTTGACAAAATAGATGTAAATTGTGGAGCAATCCTCAAATAAGCTCAGGTTGGATGGTTTTTATTTTCTTGGTACATTGGTATTTTCTTTTCTCTCTGCTTGTTTCTACTTGAAATAGAGTAGGAGACTCTGCTTCTCCCTGTAGACAGGCCATGAGCAGCTCCCTAGCTTTTGGGCCACTTCAGTATTTTGCTATCTAAATTCAAACTGTTATCACAGGATTTGCTCTAAATCACCAAACTCTGAAAACCTATTTTCTTTTCCCAATTCTGCTTCCCACTTATTTTCAACATTGTTGTTGCTTGTAATATCAATTCCAGCTTCCTTTTTTCTCTGCACTTGAAAAATTTATCTCCCAGAAGACTTGATAACATTAATTTATTATTTAAAAAATAAAATAAAAGATTAGTAATTTATTTTACATTTTTATTTTTTAAAGAAAATAACCAGCATGTTCTCTTCCCACCTCTCCTT